>JAWMRA010000130.1:24651013-24884014 GCA_035584735.1 Pseudotriccus pelzelni | reverse complement strand
ATGGGAGACAGTGTCAAAGGCTTTGCTGAAGTCCAGATAGACACATCCACAGCCTTCCCCTCATCCACCAGGCGGGTCACCTGATCATAAAAGGAGATCAGGTTGGTCAGACAGGACCTGCCCCTCCTAAACCCATGTTGGCTGGGTCTGATCCCTCGTCCATCCTGTAGGTGCTGTGTGATTGCACTCAGGATGGTCTGCTCCATAACCTTGCCAGGCACTGAGGTCAGGCTGACAGGCCTGTAGTTGCCTTGGTCCTCCTTGCAGCCCTTTTTGTGGACTGGCGTGACATTTGCCAACTTCCAGTCATCTGGGAAATGTTACAGAAATGTTTTTGTTATTGCTGAGCAGGGCTTACATAGAGACAATGCTTTTTCTGCTTTTTGTACTGCCACATTGGCAAGGGATCTGGGGATACATGTGAAGTTGTGAGGAGGCACAGCCAGGACAGCTGATTCCAAGTGACCCAAGGGATATTCCATACCATACGGTGTCACGTTCAATATATAAAACTTCAGGAAGAAAGAAGGTTGGGTATGTTTGGAGTGACAGTGTTTGTGTTCCCAATTAAACACTACACATGATGGAGTCCTGCTTTCCTGGAGATGAATGAACATCTGCCTGCCCAGGAGAAGCAGGGAAACAATTTTGCCTTACTTATTAAACTGTCTTATCTCAACCCACAGTCTTCTCACTTTACTCTTCCAATCCTCTCCCCAGTCCCTCTGATGGTGGAGTAAGCAAGTGACAACATTGTACTTGGTTGCTGGCTGGGGTTAAACCACAACACGAATGTATCCCTGGAAAAGACTGAAAACATCCTTTGCCTGCAGCTGTAGAAAACTGGCCTACCTTCATGTGTGAGAGTAGAACTGAGTACCTTATCTCCCCAGCTCTTACTCCTGCAGTTGCTGGCCTGACTACACCAGTGAAGTCCAACCTTCATCACAAGCTTCTGTGATAAGACTGTAGCACTTGTGTACACCATACAAAGGCAAGTCTAGTTGCTGGCTGTTACAGATTAGTATTACATTCAATGTGAGCTGAAGTAAGTTCATGGAAGACTCAAAACAAACAGCTCGTATACAGAATTTTGGTAAACCATGGCAATACTCGCTGGAGTTCTGATATGCTGCAGTGAATGTATTAATGGAAAGGGATGATGTGAAATAAGAAAAAAGTTCTAAGGATTCAATTAATATTCATCCTGAATAGTCACTCATTTACAGATGAATTTAAAGCACTGGCACCAGCTGGAAACATTTTGATAAAATAGACAAGGAGTACATGGTTTCAAACAAATAAATCTGTAAACCCAAGAACCTTTTAAGATGGACAGCTGACCAACTGTATCCCTCTGAAGAAAGTAGAGGATTCTTCCCACTCCCTGAGAATGAGCAAGGAGTTTGAAGCAAATGGATTGACTCAGAGCCTCCTGTCTTCCAAGGCAATTACCTCTATCAGGACTAAATGTAAGGATAAAGACCTGAGAAAACACATACTAAAAATCACAGTACAAAGAAGCTTTTGAGATTCCAGATGTTTTGAATTTTCTGTGCATTTAAAAGGGAAAAATTTAGAACCTGAAATAATTATCAATGTTTCACTATCAAACCTGAAATTTATTGCAAAAGTTTTGCTGGTATATGTTTTAAGAGTTATTTTGGGAAAACTCGAAAAACAAAATGTGTTTGCAAAGACACCTATTGAGAAAAAAGAAATGCTACAGAGCATGAAATTTCTATAGGATCACTAAGCCAAATCCTTAGGGTAAGGTCAGAAATTGAGATAGCTGCTCCTTGAGCTCCTTAAGCTTTATATTTTGGTAGAACCGAAAAAGAGGAGATCTGACCAGCCACTAGAAATACCACAGCTGCTGCAAATTGCTTAGTATTGCCGTAGGCTGTGATTAATCACAGACAAAAAACTCATGATCTTTGCTCATTTCTTCTCTTTTGATTACTCCAGTTGTATGTGTTCTCCAGCAACTGAGCTGCCATAGTATCTGATGTTGAAACACTTGCATTTGGATGGGATTAATTTTACATATTTCCACAGATACTGCCACTTACTACACATTTGCCTACACAACCCCAATCTCTAAATGGAGACAGAAGAAAACAAAATAGCACTGTCAAAGACAAAGCAACACAGTAGGGTAATAAAATGCCTTTTCCTAATTTCTTACAACAATGGTTTTCATGTTCTTCCCCACCAGACTTATTTCTTCCAACTCACAGCCCTTCACTGTCCTACCTGGAATACTCTTTGCATTTTGTAATATAGGAACAGAAAGGGAAACTGAAATTCTTTACATATCAGAACAGCAGCTTTTCTTACGGTGTACTGGGACAATGTTTTACAGGTACAGAAATCAGAAGTATGATGATAAAGACATTTTCTAATCTAGAAGGAATCATATCAGGCTAAAGAATAACTGAAATTCTCTATCTGTAGTCCTAAGATTTGTCACTCTTTTTTCTTGAGATAAGTAAGTCTTTTATGAGCTAAGAAAATTTTAAATTAATTGACAGGTTTTAAGAAGTGATGATATTTTACAGTTACAGAATAACAACCTCCAATTTAGACATATCCTCTCCTGCAAGAGAGGAACCTGTCCACATTTCCTGAAGATGAAACAAGCATGTTAGCAGAAGTAGGATTTAATACAAGGTACACGGTCACCTGGAGCATCCATGACCCTCCAGAGCTCCTAAAAGTCTTGTGAATGCATCAAGTACTCTGCAGACTGGAGAGATGTAGAGGAAATTTCTCCAGTCTTTTATGAAGCAATGCTTCAGGCATTTTCATATTCTGACACTTAATTCTGAAGACAGCGCAGCTTTACCACCACTTTTTCTAGTGTTCATGGTGCCTTAAATAATAACCAGTTAATCATGGTCTTATAAGCCTCTTTCTAACTGTGGTACTCATTAGCAGTAAATCTAGTTTATTTTCTTGATTTTTGATACCATATCTTCCTGGGAACTTAGTTTTCTCACCGTAATTCCTTTTACTGTTATTTGTATTAGTTCTTAAGATAACTTTAAAATTAGAATGAACATAGGCAGTGAAAAATTAAGTCCTGGAGAAAACAGCTGTTTGCTCTTGTGAGATCACAACAGTAGGTTTTGGCCTATCGAGCAGAGTTTTTTTAGGTTATATGTGGCAGATATACCTTATTATTTTCACAGAATATCCTTTAAAATCCAATAAAAATTAAAGCAATAAGGTTTCTACAGGAGTTAAGGAGGACTCTGGAGAAATAACTTTAAACACTAATAGCCTTTTCATAGAGCTCTTACAGGGCTGTATAAGTACTTTTAAAGTGCATTGCACTTGCAGTTACATATTTCCCATTCAAAGCAGGAGGATATGACTGTAACTGAAAAGATCAAAACATCCAGCCATGTGACAACTTTCAAGAAGCAAAGCCAGATTTTATTCGCAGTCATTTTCAAGCAGAAAGAAGCAGCACTCAGTCAAATGCTAAGCACTGCTGAAGGCTCACATCTGCCTGTGCACACAGGGATGACTGCACACGTGCAGAGAAATGCATTCAGACGAAAGGTTGCCCGTAACAATACCGCTATCAGACCCAGCAATTTCAATAACCTGGCTTTGAAGAATCTTTATTCCTTTCAGACATCACTACAAAACCCTTCAAGAAAACAAACTTATGCACTCACCTACCCAGATTAGGCACTCTAAGAGAAACCGGAATGTGTACTTGGAAACCTAATAATGGTTTCAGAACACCCAAGCAGGTTTCTTGATACTGCTGATCAATTCCTCACCAGCTCTTGTAATAGTGAAGACAGACATTGGATGATGATCCATTGGTAACACTACTCTGTAACCCAGAAAAAGGCACTGAAATAGGCTGTTTAAAAGGAAGTGTGCCCAGCACACATTTCTCTCTGCTTCACTCTCATGATACCCCATCTGCAGTACTGCGTCCAGCTCTGGGGCCTGCAGCGTAAGAAACATACGGACCTGTTAGAGAAGGTCCAGAGGAGGACCACCAAGATGATCAGAGGGATGGAGCAACTCTCCTGTGCAGACAGACAGAGACAGTGTCTGGGGTTGTTCAGCCTGGAGAAGAGAAGGCTTCAGGGAGACTTTAATGCGGTCTGTAGTGACAGGACAAGGAGCAACGATTTTAAACTAAAAGAGGGTAAGTTTAGATTGGACATTCTACAGTCACAATATATTTTATGTTTCTGAAATGTATTCACTAACACATTTAGTCACTCAGCTTCTAATACCCATGTGACAGCAGGCATATATGTTTTTCCTTGCATGGGACACTGCAGACAGCTTACCTGACTACTTGAAAGAAATACCATGTTAACAGGTTTCAGAAAGATGCATTATTTCATATATTTTTTCAGGCCATATATCCTAAAGATATGAATGAAACTGACAGAAAAATGAATTGCATCCATTATCAGAAAATTACCCTGTATAGGCAAAGCAGCCAACTGTTACCATTTTACTCTGCTCAAAATGCATTGAACAAAGCAGTCAGAAGAAACAGAACAAAATTAAAAGAAGACTCAGAGGTTCTACATGGCAACTGCACAGATTTCTAATATGGAAAACTGAGATGCAGTATCTTACTAATTTCTTTTTTAAGTAACAGTAAAAAATTTATTTTGTATGCAAGAATGCAGAAACTCAACACAAAACGTGTACAATGTCAAACAATCAGTGCATTTCCTTCTGCATTGTAAATAGTCTGGTTGTTTTCAAAAATTTGTCAAGTTTTTTTTATTTTGCTTGTTTTCAAAGGGAAGTCCTACATTTTCTAGGCATCTGAGACAGAAACAAACAAACAAACAAAAGAGGTCCTTTTGACAGTAACAAAGAAAAACCAAAATATAACAACAGAATTTTAGAGTAATCAAAAATCACTATCATAAATATATGATGAGTTACCGGATAGCCATTTCGCCCTGGTAGACCCTGGTTGAATGAGATGAAATGGTATGACAAACATTAACAACACAGTCATGACATATGACATAACAAACATGCAGAGTACATTACTAGTACACTATAATTTGCATATTGCTTATTTTTTAATATGTGATGATATTTCAAATCAATAAATACGAGATAGGGACTACACAGAAAAGAAATTAGGTTTTGGTAATGGAAATGTTATGTTTTAATGTAAATAAACCCTCTTAAAAGGCTACTGACTACTTCTGATGTTCACTGAAATTCCATTTTTTAGGAAGAGAACAATCCATGTAGACTGAAAAGCAATATGTGGTAAAAATAAATAAATTTAAAAAAAAAAGTTTAGTGCTTAGGCAGTAAAGTATTCAATTCCACTAAAACATAGGTGCCAAAGAAGAAACTTGAGATTACTCTAAAAGATCATAAAAAATTTTGAAATCCTCAGCCTTTGAGTGTTATTACATGTGTCACTCAGTAGTCGGGTACAAGGAAAATAAAGAGAGTACTGCAGCAGCCTTTGAAATAAAACATACACCTAACCCCATGCAGTGTTATGTGGGATGTACAAATATTTTATATTTTAAATGAAAACTATTACCACAGTCTTCCTGGTGAAAATAATAACTAACTGCCCAACAGTTGCCCTTAACCAGTGTCTGTGTAAATATAAAAGTGAACTAGGAAGAGATATTACATTTTTAATGCCTTGTAAAAACGCCTTTCTGCCAGTCAGCAAGATGAACTCTTGTAAGTTTTGAGTAGGAAATTTGAAATTTAAAGTCAGACGATTCTAAAATTATTAAATTTTGGAAGCTACTTCAGGTTTGTGTGACTACTGCCACAAGTAAGATTATTTTGTGGGTTTTTTGCCTTTTTTCTTTTTTTTTTTTTTTTAACGGATCTATACTGAAACAGTGGGAGTGGGGAGCTGAAGTTAAAGACATTCATAGTGAGGCACGTAGTGAACTCTAGCCATGTTGCCTTGCTACAGGAAAACAGCTCGTATCATAATTCATGTTTGCTTTTTGCGTTTCATGAGATAACTGCAAAAGAAATTGGGGAAAACCAGTGTTTCTTTGAAATAAACAGCATGTTTATGCATAAAGCCTGGCTTTTCATTGATAGTTTGTTAAATGAATTTGTCACCATAAATTGCTGAGCACATGGTCAAAATCTTACAGGGATAAGTAGTATCACTGCTCAGTTTATACAGTTTACAGTGGAGCCATTAGGTCACAGCAGGGATTCAACATATTAATTCACTATTCTTAAACGTGCATGTAGCATATGGTAATATAGTCTTGAAATTTCTGTGGAAATACAACATCTCCTAAAGAAAAAAACACAGAAGTCTGCAAACAGGAAAAGAAATACTGTTTCAATGGTCACACTCTTACATCATATGATGCCCGTGGATGGCATGACAAATACAAATGTTTGAGACATATGTGCTTAGTTCTGTTCTTCAAGTCAGACTTTTGACCTACTCTGGGAATATACAACAATGCAAACAAAAGATGAACTAAAAAACCCAAGCAAAAACTGAAACAATGAAGAAACTCCAGAATAAAGAAGCTGTTTTCTTACAAGAAGGATTAGCACAAGATTCATCCAACTTACTAAACTGAATAGTACTATTTAATATTAATTTTACTCAAGCACTTACTGACTGCAGTAGCAAATACAATGAAATGAGCTGGACAACCTGCATGCCTACAAAAGAACAGGGAGCTTGTACCTCAAGACTCTGCGATAAATGCAGAGGGAGTTACCACCCAGCAAAAGTGGGTAGTCAAGTCTGAACTTAGGATACGCACACATTTTTATACCACAGCAAAATATCTGTTATCAAGCCACAAGCAAAAAAAACATAACATACTTACGTGGACTTGTGATCCAAATGGCTATCTGGAGTGCTGAATATAAAGCTTAATTGTTTTAGAGACTTTTTTCCTTAAGGAACTTTCTGATTAAATTATTCAGCTCCAATATACTGTATTCGTATAAATGTCAAAATTCCCTCTTGATTATACATTATCATATATCATCATACTTCACGGTGACAACTTAACAGGATCTAACAGATTTCTCCCTGATTCTGGAAGAACCAACAATGTGGCACTGTACTTACAGGAGGTCCTGTGGGGTGGGGAAGAGGGAAAGAGGGTAAAAAAAAAAAAAGAAAAAAAACACGTAAGCTTACGAAGCTATTAAAGAAAGACACATATGTACGAAGTCAAGCACAAGGCCTCAGGATTGTCAGTGAGCAGCACTGCTAATACAGTGTGCACATTTTCCCATTCAAGTAATCTTTAGCTTTGGTTGCATTTGAAACTTGTAAATATGACTACTGCTTAAATGCATGCGCTTACCTTACCAATTCTTCAATTACAGTCATGCAATCTTATGAAAATTGCTTCTCCATCCATTTCCATGCAATTTCATGCTAGTCCAAAAATACCAGCCACAAACTACAATTCATTTTGTCAGACTCCACATAAAGCATACGTAACCACATCACCAGTTTCAGTCAACCACACAGCTGGCATTTGTACACAGCTTGGCTGCAAAATTGCACAAAGTACTCTTGGCATTTAACCTGGGCATCTTGTCAAGACCTGCGTGTACCAGCATCTTCCAGCCTTTCAATTTTGCCTGTGAGGGGAGGTTTCAGTGGCCACCTGACAGCGCTGAACTTTGTTTTCATCGCCTTCCTCTCTCAAGGCACACATATAAAATGGTCCCCATTAAAATGTCACACTTAGTGAAGTGATATTTGCACATTTTTTCAATTATTTAGACCTCAAAGACTTTTGTATAGCAGTTCTTGGAAACATTATCAAAGGGCCACAAATCAAACCTACTATTTCAGTCTTATTAAGTTGAGCAGCTGCAGCTCCCAAATCAATGGCATTTCATTAAGCTTTTATGCCTCTCTCTAATTTCTGAATAAAGTGAAGTGCAGAAGGAGTATAAAACAGCAGCAGCTGTACTTTGAGATTGCTTTTAATATTGACAGCCTTTTGGCTTTAACAATGTAATTTTTATTGTCCAGCAACTAAGGTAATTTCTTTATTCTGGCAAACATTCTTAAACAGCATTTTAAGGTGCAGGTCTGTTTTTAAATGTGAGAGATCAATTTCCTTTATTAATAGTTTAATATGTGTTTATTTGAGATGTAAAATGAATCAACAAGCATCCCACAAAGTAATTGCCAGGATCATATGTAACTCAGTCTTCAACCACAGAATTTCCTTCTGCATCATAGCCTGTTTCTCTGATCTAAATACTAAGCCAACACTGATTGGAAACACCAAGGTGATTTCTATCAACCTTTGGCAGGGATTGGCTTCAGTTTTGTGATTCAGGGAAATACAGAAATAGTCTTTAAGAGCCAGATAAATTACCATGTACATAGATAACAAGGGCTACAGAGATTTACAGAGATCAAGTTGATTGGAACATTTTCCTAGCAGGCAGAGAGACTAGAAATGCTCATTTTCTACTGCATCACCTCCAGAACATTCACCTTGATGAAACATTCACTCCTGCAAGGTAATCAACAGTTTCAATTCCTGGGGATGTCAGGAGGAAGAGGTCCTTAGCATCTCACAGCTTTGTGTCAAATGAAATTTCAAGCTACACACTACCAGAATTATTATATCAACAGCAACCTCCATGGTACCTAACCAACAAATATTTTTCCTGTTTCTCTTAGAACTTCAGTGCTATTCATTTCTAGTAAACAACTTCTCACATTATTTCCCTGAGTACTGACATTCTTGACATAAGGAATTTTATTTCCTTCTTTATTTCCTTACAAAATTGTTCACCTCAAACCAAGAGGGCCCAATATAACACCGACACGGTACTCCAGCTACTGACTTACATGGAGTTACTCTAACATGTGCAAGTCTGAGAAGACACTTCAATGGTTTGACAATTACAAATGTGTTACCAAAGATACTACTTTGAGAATTGTGCCTAAAAATTAATGATGCCCAAGGCTAGAAAAGTATGCCAAGGCTCACAATTTTTTAACAGAGAAGTTTCAGAATTCTCTTTCAGAGCACACATGCAATACAACTAAAAACGAAGGCATGCCGTGTATGCATCCTCACAAAAACACAGACATCACATAACGAGGGATCTTATGAAATTGAAAACTTACCTGTCTCTCCTCTTCTTCCCCGCTTACCTCTTTTCCCCGGAGGACCTAAAAAGAAGATTGTGGATTGTAACTTTTTTCCTTGAAATTATATGAAGAATATCATTTTTTTGCATGTAAGGGTACAGAGTGATGTATTACATGAAGTTCAGAGATTTTGGCTGAGCAGGGGTAAAAGATAACCCAAATAAGATTTAGGAAGTTGCACATAAATTTGACAGCTATGTTACCCACTACACCCCCTCTGAAAAAAAGCTGAGAGAAACCTTGGAGATCATCCAGTTCATCCCTCTTTCTCTTGGAAAAAGCTAACCACATCTAAATTATTACTGCAAACTTCCACAGGCATTCTCCCCCTCCCCCCAAGTATTTCACTGTTCTGACAAGTGGAACATTTTTCTTTATGTCCAACTTGCTGCACTGAAGCCCATCAATTCACGTGCTTTCCACCATGAACTCCAGAGAACAAACTGTCCCTTTTCTTTTCTCAAAAAAGTCTTGGTATTCCTCAGAATTGCTGCACCACTCCTTCAGTCATCTTAAACCAAATATACCATGGGACATTAAGTTTTACTCAATTGTTCCCATATTTAGCCCAAAGATTAGAATTTATTTATAAGAGCAAATCCCCTGGAAAATGCTTTCAGCCTCTACCTGAAAACATGCAAGACCTGGCTTGCCGTGCCCTGAACATTCAACAACAGTGTATATGTTGCCAGACACAGTCTAAGGTGCTTTGCATCCAGTTTATACTTGTTAGCCATAACACAATGGCCTAGTCACTGTATGCTTTTTGCTAAGAAATCTTTACTTCTCATTGTCCTTTCTCCACAATTACCTACATACTGCAATCACTATCTGCTGCCAACTCTGAAGAACAGGAAAAATCTTTTTTGTTCCTCATTTCTACCTTCAGTATCATTTTCTAAACCTGCAGACATCAGATGTCAAATTGCAGACGTTTTCCCCCTTCTTCCTGGTGACCTTGACATACTGTTCCTGAAAACACAAGGAAAGTACACTTGCACTTCTCCTTGTATAGCTTGGAGGAGAAGCAGCAGCTGCAGGGATGACACAGAGCACTGAAACGCGGCTGCTCTGAAAAGAGAACCACAGGTGGGACCCTCAAAGCCGCTGGAGAGAGGCAAGCACATGGGTGGAATTTCCAAAAGCAGCAACGCGTGCAGGAGCACAAGTACCTCTGCGTGGCTGTATCTCACCGTTTGTAACAGATATTAGATGCACAGGTGTTTTTGCGAAAATAGTTAAGCAACTGTCTGATACTTTACCTTAAAAATCATCTGAACTACTGTTCCAAGGCTTTTAAATAGCTTTGCATTATATACTTGCAGCAATCTGGCTTAAAAGATTAAGATACTGAAAAGCAACATTACTGACACAATTTCAATATGTATGGGAAACAGCATTTGTTTTCCATACAAATAAAATAGTATTGGTTTAAAAAGAAAGGAAGAAGGTAGAAGGAAGAAAGAAAAAAAAAAAGAAAAAGAAAAAGAAAAAAAGTAAAAAGAAAAGAAAGTAGAAAAAGAAAAAAGAAAAAAGGAAAAAGGGAAAGAAAAAAGAGAAAAAAAGAAAAAAGAAAAGCAGCTCTTATCTTGAAGGTAGAGAGGTTTATTCCTATCAGAGCATTATAAATCTCACTAAAATCCTTCTTTTTTTCTTCTGCTTTAGTAATTACAGTAGTGACATAATGCAACACAAGTTTGAGACAATATTATACAAAGTAAGAATGGCATAGTTATTCATAATCAAAATCATACTTAACAAGACAAGATTATTTTGGTATTATGAAAAATAGCAAAAGTGTCACTTCTGTGTGGGGAGAACCCTGCAACTTCCTCCTGAAACATTCCATCCTCTGCAAGATATCTATGGAAACTTCTTACACAGGAAATGGCATGTTACAAACATAATAAGTTCCTATACATATCTCTTCTCCTCACTCCCCCCCAACTAATACTGAAACTTTTTAGAGTCCTTCTGCATGCACACAGCCCTTCACTGGTCCTCTGTGGAGATTTTCTGGGCTATCCCTAAGCTTACAACACGACTGTGTAGTAATTTGGGCTCATCAGAAACATGGACGTGCAGGAGAAACTTAAAAGGTTCTTCCCCAGGTAATGACATGTCATTCAGCATAGAGCAAAAACATACTGCTAAGCAGGGTGGTAACATTTTATTTTATTAAGATCTAACTATGCTATAGGTGTGTCCATGCACACACACAAACAGGTCTACTACCAAGTTTCCTTTTGAGAAAAGAACAGAACTTTGAAATTTTGAAGCTTCAGATCATCAAAAGGCATCAAAGTCACTGAGAGAAAACCATGAAGGTCATTTCAAGCTACAAATTTTAGGAAGGAATGGAATTTATCCAGCAAACCAGATTTCCACAAAGCACTAAGTTGCCAGTTCAGCAGCTGTGTACAGTGACGAAAAAGAATGGACTCCAGTTCAGCTCTCTCCTCAGACACCAAGTGCTGATCTCTTCTAATCCATTATTCTATGATTATCAAATTTAGATGTGTATCAGAGTAGATGTGTGAATCATCAGAAAAAATTATTGTAATTATTGTATTTCTAAAGTAACCACACCAGTGAGGTTAGGAAAATTATTCTGGCCTTAGAGCATCAATTAAATCATACTACCACCCTGACCATCAGATCAGCAGCTTTTAGGGGCCACCAAGTGATGTGTATCAGTGCTCCCTCTCACTAAAAGTTGTTTTGATTTCTGCACTATCCAAGTCTCTGTCAAGACGGTGGCATTTGCAAAACTCATAAGAATTGTGAGATGAGAGATGGATCTTGCAAACTTCTACAAGGTTTTGGTGACCATTGGAGGCAATAATTTCTACATATTTATCTAATTATTTACTTTTTACCAACACAAACTAATTCATTTTAAACAGTTAATCACAGATGGTTTCAATTCACAGAAACACTAATGCTGACATTTATGGTCATCACTGGATGACCTACTACTTCAGAAAGTACACGAGCTTTCATGTTTTCCTGAACAGGCTGCTTTCTCTAAATCTTAACTGCTAACATCATCTGTAGCTCCAAGAGTTTTAGATTATCAAAACCCTGGACATTTTTCTACAAATGTTAATTTTCAATCTGTCTGCAATTTTATAACTTTACACTAATTGGAGGATTTGGTGGAGACTCATCACAGCTGAAGTAGTGAATAAAGTAATACTATGGACAATGTCAGCTTACATCAAGTCCAGTGATCTTTACAGCTTGCACAAAATGCTCAACATACGACACAACTATTCTGAACTTTCTTGCCTGGAGTAAAAAAAAAAAAAACCTCTCTTTAATAGTATCAGAAATGTCCACGCTGAATTGAATTTAATCTAGAGTATTTTAAGAGTATTTTGCTTTGAATAATTTTCATATTAAAAATATAAAACTTCAAAAAATAGAAGTTTGAATCTCAGTGGAATAAATTGGGTTAGTAAAGACTAATGATACTGAGCAAGAAGCATAAGCTAGTTTATAGTAGCCAACTTTGCCAACACATTGTTTTCCTAAGATCACTACATTTACCTACAGTTAGGGAGTAAAATGCCAGATCAGCTGGTTTTAACTTTTAACTTTGTTTAGTTTCAAAATACTTGAAATTATTTGTTTCTCCCAAAACCAGTTATGAATCTAAGTTTTACAAACAGAAAGCTAAAAAAGAATTTTTTTTTTCATTCAAGTGTTTGAAAAATTAATGCCACTGCTATTTCATATCTATGAAGGGAGTTTGGGAATTGAAAGAAATTTAAAGTCAATTATTTATCTGAATTTATCTTCTTAAACAGGGAACTGCTCAAAAACTTTTGCTTTACTTACCTACCATAAGAGACTGGCAAACTGTCCACAAGAGACTGGCAAACCCCACAAATAAACAGAAAAAAATCCTCCCACCCCACACAAAATGGATAAAAACTTCTGTATTCTGTATTCACCTGTATTCACCTTGTTCTCTGTACTGATATATTTACAGCAAACAAATTCTACATTTCAAAGCAGCAGAACTGAAAAAGAAGCGTAAAATCCACCACATTTGGTGGATGAGACCTTCAGTCACTCTATCAAATGCTTTGCTGTTTGGTCATCAGCTTATCTAGAAAGTCAAGTTTGTCCTAATTTTGGAAAGAATTACAGTGCCATTATCAAGCCAAAGGAAAAGGATTTACTCATCTTGGGTTATACCAAACCCCAAAAGCTATTCATTGTCACTGCAAGTAAGAGCTCCTACAGCACACTATGCACCAAGCTAAGAAGAAGAGTTCAGAATCCTGTTTCCTGCTTTACTGATTGCTCATAGTTTGACATGCACATACAGCTACTGTTAAAGGCAACAAGCATTCCATGTGTACACAAGAAGAATAATATTTTCCTGGCTATTTCAAAGGACATTCATTTCACATAAAGTTTACAGCAACATAGGATTTTGCCTGTCAAGTCAGAAAAATGAATTGACCCAATTACATTCTCAGAGTAAATCCTGAGCAACTGTATATAGTAGAAATACTTCAGTATCATCAGGCATGAAACTGCCAACCTTGCTGAAATAATGTGATTAAAATGTCTGGAAGTCTGCTGAACTATACCAACCAAGCCTCCCAAACTATCCTTTCTGATTCAACTCCAACACTAGTAAAATAAGTGCTACTGATTGCATTTCAAGCTCTATCACCCCAAGCTGTCAATGGATCCAGCTCTCTCCTTTCCACTTCCAAAATACAACCCAGCTGCCACCATCTTATCCCACTTTGCATTTCTCCCTGTCAAAGGAACTCGGGCAGGACTTCAGTACAGTGCTGAACAGAGCTGACACCTCTCTGCTTTACAGCTGTAGGAGCACCAAGTGACACTGCAGGAGGACAGCAGAGCAGAGTGGCAGCCTCTGCCCCATCCTGCCAGCCTCCTCCTGCCAGGATGGTCACCAGCTTCAGCAAACACACTGAAACATCCTGATGGGCTGAGCACTTACCCAATGGATGTCTGTCTGGGCAACATGAGGTTCAATAGGCACATCCATCCTTCTCTTAGCACCGCCATCAAATCCATGTCAATTCGGGAAGAATGGGAAGATTTCTATCTCCAAAGCTGAGCATGTTCTTATGCTGCATGGATCTATTCAAGGCTACTTCATCAGCCTTTTTTGTCAGCTTTTTTGACTCGTAACACTTGGACTCTTCTTTTCTCCCACTCTGCACAACCATTCCACCTGGCGTGTCAGTTTTCTGCTTTGTACCTCTGTCTGTCTGGGACAGCCTGCCTGAATTTCCTACCTCATAAAATTGTCTATCTCATTTTGAACCTCAGCTGGATAAATAGCATCCATTGTTTCTCACACAGTACATCATCTATTTGGCTCACCATGAAACAACATTGCATTGCAAGGCTTGGATACAAGTCAGAGGCTATTATGCAACTTGGCTGAGGAAACGCCAAAATCAGTCTGTCTGATCACCACAGCAAAGAAACCTGACCTAAGTCAGATTATTTGTACCATTTCTATACGTGCTAAATACCATCTGACTAGTGATATCTAGCCTAACATAATTTCACTAGTACCAGATACTACTAAGGAAGAATTCCATTATCATCACTTGTAAAATAGTCAGACCTCCACACACATACATATATTCACAGAACCGTAGAAAGGCCTGGATTGAAGGGACCTTAAAGATCATCTGATTCCAAACCCCCCACCATGAGCAGGGATGCCATCCAGTAAATCAGGTTGCTTAGGGCCCCATCCAATCTGGCCTTGAACGCTTCAAAGGAAGCAGCATTCACAGCTTCTCTGGGCAACCTGTTCCACCATCCTCACAGTAAAGAATTTCTTCCTAACATTTAATCTAAATCTCCTGCCTTTTACTTTAAAACTGTTCCCCCTCGTCCTATTACTATCTGCCTATGTAAAAAGTTGTTCTCCCCCTTTTGATACTGAAAGCCCCCTTTAGATACTTGAAAGGCCACAAGGAGGTCTCCCTAGAGCCTTCTCTTCTCCAGGATGAACAATCATAACTCTCTCAGCCTGTTCTCTTACGAGAGAAGCTTCAGCCCTCTAACCATCTTTGTGACTCTCCTCTGGACTCACTTCAACAAGTCCACATCCTTATGCTGGAGGTCCCAGGGCTGGATGGATGCAGTACTCCAGATGGGGTCTCATGAGGGCAGTGCAGAGCGGCAGAATCACCTCCCTTGCACTGCAGGCCAAGCCTCTTGCGATGCAGTCCAGAACACAGTTGGCGCTCTGGACTGTGAGCACACATTTGGTTCATGTCCAGCTTTCGTCTACCAGAACTCCCAAGTCCTTCTCTGCAGAGAGCAGTCCTTCTCTGCTCTCAGTTCTCTTCTGTAACAGTTGCAGTAGAGGGTTCACAGTAACCCTGGGTTTTTAGCATTCCCTAAACACTGCATAACCTCCACTCCTCTCCCCTCTAGCTGCACTCCACACAGACATAGTCTTCTGGCATGAACATATTTCACCTGTTTGGTCTTATTCAGATTGAGGCATTGGGAGTGTTTGAAGTCTCCACCAAGCCTACAGATAGTTGGGTTGAAACTGAGGGCTTTGCAAATGCCGCTGGTGCTGCTCCCTGGGGCTAGATGCTTGAGTTCTTACGGGATATTCCCCTTTTAGGTGCTCTGCTACCAGCTCCCATTCCAATCTGAAGACTGGGTTCATTAAACACTACATAAAACATCAGGTACATGTGTCTTCTATCAATGCCACAATATAAGGTGGGTTGTCTGCTTTCTACAGATATCACATATGACCTTATTAATGCAGGTAATATGTCTGAGAGCAAGTTGTTCTGTCTACAAATCCTTCTCTCACCAGTTTTTTTCTCTGTGTTTTTACACTATTTTTGTCTTCACGTTCTGTAGACTGACCAGCACAAGTGGAACCACTGATTTACCTAAGAGAGCTACAGCATATTTTGCATCACCGCAGTGCTGTGGGAGAACATGTGTCCTGGTGGTATTTAAAATACTGTCAGAGGTGAAGATTCACATTTATAAGGCAACCAACAAAATTATGCATGTCAGATCCCAGTATTTGTGTCCAGATATAATTATGATCTGTTTTGCTAATAAAGTCTGAAATAGATCCCAGTTCCCTGGGCTGGAACAGTTGCTGGCTCTTACAGACTAAATTTTATTGGTAAGACCGCTAAACTATTTTAATGAACAGATAACACTCCATGCACACATGGTCATCTTTGCAAATGCAGAAATAGCTGCCATCACCTGGCTGACAAATATTGCTGAGGGACAGCTGAAGCATGTAGGGATAGCTATTCTATACTGCAAGGCATGAAAGTATTATCATTTCAACTGGCCATTCCATTGTATTATTACCAAGGCATATCAATAGATGGCCCTGTGATGCAAAAAGCATAGGTCATGTTGAGACAAACTAAGCTTCATTTAACTTTTTCAGATATTAACATAGATGAAATAAAGAATAAGGTATCAGAATTAGATTATTCTTCAGCCTCAACTGAACTTTAATTACTTTAGGAAGAAATTGGACACTTTTTGAGGACACAGAGCCATACTAGATGGTTAAGTAACTACACAGTAAAACTGTAGTCATATAAAAGCAAAATCCTCGGAATTAGAAATCCTTGAAACCTAATTGTGCATTCACCTTTAGGAAGTTTCATTATATCTCAAAGTTCTGCCATCAGGAAAATGACAAATGAGAACAACATAACACCCATGTATTTTATCTTTCTCAAATGCAGAGCTTTGAACATTCCAAGTCTCAAGTACAGTTAGTCAAGATTTCCAAAAATGAGTCAGTCTTTCTCTACTACTTACACAGTAACACCAGCTATAGGTCAGGACAGGGAAGTACTGCAGTGTTTCAAGCAGTCTAGTTGAGAGATAGTAACTTTGCTGTGTCAGTTAATACCCCAGTAAATGGCAGGTACCTTCCATGCAGTAAGCACAGTTCAACCATCGATCCTGGCTGTGGCTTTCACATTACTTCTGTTGAGTTACACTCACTCTGAGTGATTTTTCATCTAAGCACACAGCCTTGCATGTGCATGGGAGACTTTGGTCATTCCTTTCTCTGACCTGAGGAAACCTATGACCTCAAATCTTTCTCAAGTAACCAAAGGTGTACATCTCTTCTGTCCTCAAGAAAAAAAGGACACCTTTCCCACGTTACAGTGGTCTGAACACAGGTTTAGATGTGCAAGCCACACCAGGGCTAAAATCTCTTCAGCATGTTAGAACTGAAATGGCTCTTTCCATTTCCTCGTAAGTCCTATATTAATTTATTCCTTCCGCTATAACTTCAGACCAGATTCATGATGTTCCTTTCCCTTCACATTTCATCAGTCTGACTCAGTTTGCTTGTTTTGCTTTTTAAAATGCATTCTTTCCCCTTGGTGGTCATATGGCTCTCAGCTGCCAGGCCCAGTACTCCAGGAACTAGGTGCAACAGCTGGAGAAAAGTCTTGCTCAAGCACCCACATCAGGATCAGACACACTCTCAGTACTCTTGGGAGACAAAACACAGGCTGTTAGTTTTCCTTTGGAGCTTTTGCGCTGGGATAGCTCACCTCAGTGCAAACACAGGCTGTGTTAAGCACATGAAAAGGATGATTTTTCCAAGGCTTATATAACTTCGTGAAATTTGAGTGTCATCTTTTCTCCACACATGACAACAGCAGAAGGTCATATAGACCTGATGTCACCCAAGGTTAAATTTCAATCTTTCACTCCAAATTATGGATAGTTGAGATTTAATTCACAAAGAAAAGGTAAAGCCAGGATATGTTTCCTTTAACTTTCATTCCTAAACATCTGGTCCTGTTTACAAAGAAAAAACAACAGACTGCAGTTACTTTTTGGCAAAAAGGTAAGCCACTGAAAACTGAGTATCACAATGAAAAGGGAGAGGAAATGCTAACAGTGGCAGCTACTCACAACCTTCATCACAGTCAATCACATTATTTTCCCTGTCAGTAATGAAAGTAAAATTACCTAAGGATCACTGATACAGATTACTCTGAATGCTCATCACAGGATGGGAGTTTTGCTACAATTTTCAACAAGTATTGATTTAAATTAATAGAAGTTCTTTTGAGTGACTACAGCCTCTTTCAGTTTTAGTGCCTTTTGTAAACCTGGAGTAATCTACCTTACATATTCTATTTTTTCTTCTCAAGAACAAACCTAAAATCCAAAGTATTGACATAAACAAATAATTAGTCATGTCAGTTTCATTTTATTCTAAAAACTTTCTCATGAAAAGTCATTGAATAACCTTTCCAGATTTTTAAAGATGTGGAGCAACAACAATACTGTATTCAGTTAAAATTGTACAGTGCAAGTGAAACAAATATTTAGCATCCTAGACTATCTCCACTTACATTGTGGAGTCCAGGTGTCTCCTCTTACTACAGATTTGATCCACATGCTTAACTTTTAAGCCATGATTGACAAGAGTTCGTGATTATGATGACAGATTAAAGTGTTCATTGAATTTAGAGGGGTTTTATTTCAGTTGTGACAGTAGTGTGCTGGGAGACAATGAAATACAATATCACAGGATTAAAGGCAGCACATAACTGGTCAGGCACTGGTACTGCAATCATCTTGGTCTCACACACATGCTGATCACCCATTTAAACATAAAACCCTACCCTGAGCAGTGCATATTCCTTTCAAAGTCTTGCTCACGTGCCTCCTCTCATTTCTAACATAATAAATATATCATCTGACGAGGAGCTTAGTGACAGCTGCACAAGTTAGTTCTAATTACAAAAAATAATAAGTGGCTTTAAAGGGTTCAATAAGTCTCTGTTGCATAACAGCAGCAAAGCAGCACAATTTCTGCTCTACAAGTAAAAGTAAATACATAAATAAAAATAGTGCTAGGATTGCCTTACTCCCAAACTCCAAATGTCAGCTTCTTCTGGATAATCTACAAAAACGTTCCCTCTATTGATGCACCATTCACCTGTAGAAGGGGAAAACAACAAACTGGGCACAAATGCTTCAAAATATTTTGTCTGAATTAACACAGGAGGTACACAACTGCAAAAGACCAAAAATAATAAAGAGGAAGTTATACCTTCACTTTGGTTTATATTTTACAGCTGCCTGTGAATTTTAGCAGTGGTACAGGTTCTGGTTCCTAAGGAGAAACATATTCAACCTGACAGACACCAGTAAAATATTTTTATTATCCTGGGCTACATCCTGCTTCTTAAGTCTCGATTATTTCGAATAGCGAACTTCTCAGAAAAAAAAAATCTTCAAAGAAAGTGCAATCTCCCATGCTTTAAACACTCTCATGAGACTATGCTCATGAAATATAGCAGCTTGTCTTTGATCCACTGGACATTACTTTAAGTTGAGATGTGAGTGCAGTGCATAATGACAATAAAGAAAGACTCTAAGCAGATGCCAAAACAACCAGAACTTGGATTATTCTTTCTGTCTCTTTCATAACTTAGGAAGATAACCAACAAAAGTTGTGCTAGGTCAGGCTCAGAGTAAGATTAAAGAATTAATGCATGAAAGTCTCTTCTATTGCTACAGTGACTTGCTTAATTGTATTTTTTCAATTGTTTTTCAGTGTCAAAAATTTTCTAATATAAATGTAGATATTAGTACATGTCCCACATATGGAGAACTTGCAGAAAGGAGCACAAACGAATGGATGCTCTCAGCTGCTTCTCTGTGACCAGCTGTATCTACGGTAGCTGGGAAACCATCCAATGCTGTAACTTTGTCAGCCAACTGTAACCCCATGTTGAACTTAAAGAACTTAAGCCACTCTATTATTGCCTTTTCACAGGTGGAACCTGTGCCCTTTTCTTCTATCAAGACCTTTTTTGTATCATAATAGAGACTCCAAAAATCTAATGACTGTTCATATTAATTTTTATATATCATCATTTATCTATACAAACAAAATGGACTAGCAGTACAAACAAGTATAAAAATTCCATCTCAAGCAAAGCACATGGAGTTGATCTATCATTTTAGACTGCCAGACACACAAATATACACTCAGAGTCAAGCACACACATAAAAGAGCTTTCTACTTTAAGGCAACTCCAGAGGGCCTTATCAGCTCTGACTGAGGCAAATCTTCCCCTGAAGCTACAGAGTTTTTACATGGACAAGTGCTGAATTTAGAAGAAACATCTTGAGATTTGGCACAGTTTCAAAGAAAAAAACAATGGAATGGATATTCTTCATAATATATTACAGAACTGGCTGTCCTCTAGCATACAACAGTTTAACATACTGCTGTGTAAATAAGGTAATAAGTAACACACAGATTATACATAACCTGTTATTATTTATGCAGGAAGATTAGGTGCAAACTTCATTCACACTGTTTTCAAAGAGTGAAGTAAAGACATTAACAATGTTTTTTATGTACCTACTATTAGCACAGAGTCAAACCTGGTACTTAAGTCAATCAAGTTAATCAAGTTCATAGATAGTGCAGGATACTTTTCCTATTGTGTCCATACGTGAATCGGTATGAGTGTAAGCCAGTTGCAAAGAAAACACCCCTCACTCTCAACAGGGCAATCTGCTTTTGGTCTTCCATCTACGAAATACAACTTCAGCTTTCCACAACTACTAAGTAGCAATAACATTTGGAGTGAAATATAGTAATTTGTAACAAGCCTGAAAACAGCGAGCTCTTGGCTTTTTACCTACAAGTCAAGCTGCAAGGAGTCTGACATGTTCTGTGAGCAGAACTATTGAAAATCCAGCTCTGAGCATCACAACAGAACCTTCAGGGAGCTGACCGTAATGGAAGGCTGTTCCTCGTACAGATGTTTGAGCAAGAGTTACATTCTTAACCTGCCCAGATGTGACATATGCAATGTGTCACAAACGGAATAAACCACTTTTTACAAACATCTTTCTTAGTGAAACTGGACAGCATGACTTAACATAGCCTCAAAAGAATGGGATGTCGAAAAGCACTAGGCTCTGTATTACATCTAAAATGCTGTCTAGAGTTAATAAATTTATATAGTGCTGTACTTAAAATACCCTGAGAGTAGAATTTACAAGTAGTTAAACATTAGCACTTTGCTATGACTAAGTGTTGCATTTTACTAGAGGCAGGGAAAAGCCATATTCATCACATAATGGGAAGTTATATTTGTGACCCCTGTCAAGGGTAGCATTACTCAAAGAATCTTCTTTTAAAGTTTAAACTTCAAGGACTGTCTGAGTCAGGAAGTGAGTCATCGTCATACCCCCTTACAGTTATAACTGTATCCTAGCAAGGGCCACAGACCTGCTAAAAGTGTCCAGTGTTCTTCTTGTGAAAACATCTGTGCAAATCTCTCAGGCAGGAAAAAAAAGTCTATAGCTTTACTTAGATCCCAAAATCAGTGATATGAACTCATATGTTCCTGAACAAAATACAAACTTGGCAATGATCTTTGGAACAAGTTATAGTTTGCATATAAACTTACTTGGCAAGACAGACTGCAGGGTATTGGAATAATTTCTGTTGGATAAAGGCACAGAGTAACTCCTCGACGTTGCTCATGACCAAGCATGCTTGGGTCAGGCAATATTTCTCAGATGTTAGTACAGGGTCATGACCATCTGCTGAATATCGAAGTCCAAACATCACTGCCAAGTTAGGACTACAATATCAACCCTTGTTAAAGTGATAGTCAAGGCAATCAGCAAAAGCCTATCCAAACTGAAAAGACATTGGAAAGTCACCTGTTTACTGTGGCCTTTCAAATACAGGCACAAAGCAGACAATGCTAAATGCACAAACATACACAGCAAAGGAAGCAAGATTCAGCAGACCTAGAGGAGGCAGCCCCTTTGTGGGGTCCACAAAAGGCCAAATCTGAAAACCTACCAAGTTATCAGGCAAGTCTCACACAAACAAAAGACCATAAAGCCAGTATCAACCACACTATTACAAAGTTTAGCAATTTCACTATAACATGGTAAGAAATTCTGAGAAGCAAAGGATTTTTACTGTTGTTATTTGCAACTCCTCACACAACCTGTTGGTAAGAGCAAACAATCCACATTGTCCAAGCTAACAATTAAAAACAATCAGAAAAAAAACCCACAAATTTTATTATTAGTGAATATGAGTCTCTAGTCTAGGCCCAAACAAGCTTAACTGAATTCAGTGAGAGATTCAGAGAGCATCATGAGAAAACTGAAATGTAACAAATGTAGGAACAATTTAAAATTAGGGCAATATTCACTTGTATTAGATAAAGGCAGACCTTTAGCTATCAATCTATCCTTTTGGAAGATTTTATTAAATCCTGTGCAAAAGAACATCCACTCAGATACTGGTGCAATGCTAGACATGTACCATTAAAGTTGCTCTCTGGATGAGGAGAGATGGGAACAGGCCAACAGGGTCACTTAAGAGGCTCAGCAGGAGTTCCATAGGGGCAGCCTGTTCACTCTTAAGCTCTTGGAACTCTCAGTCAGTTCACCATAAAGAGTGCTTTGACAGACAGACACTGAGTCATGTAGCGATTATCTATTAAAACAAAACATTCGGTGGGGAAAGGGAAGAGGAAGATAATCCCTTTTGGGATCTCAGTATCACAATATCCAAAGAAACAGATTGTTTCTTCACTTATGGAACAATCAGTAAGTGCAACAAGCAGCCTATGATGAAACCCTGATTTTGATTATTCAGGCTTTCACAAAGATTTTCCTGTTTTACCTCTTCTAATGTATAACAAGACATAAGCAAACTTTCCTCTGAAAATAAAACCCAACGAAGACAAAAGCCAGAAAACAAAAGTGTGGCCGGCTGGTTCAGAAGGTCTCTGAACCAAATTTCATTTGATTCATTAAGTCTGATACTCTTCGTGGCCTTGCCTAAAGCCTGTCTAAAATGAACTACAGATAAGGCATGTTCTCCATTGAACCTCAGCTGCCCCAGTTTTGAAACACAGTTAAGGTAACGAATATGAGGTTGGCTAGGACCTTTAGTGTAACATCTACTCCCTTTCAGTCTATTTAATAAAGGCTGGTTTTCAGTGCTGGAGTGTAAGTCCCTCTTCCTCCCAAGCCACAAACTTTCCAGCACCACGTTACAAACTGCATATGCTAAGTACACAGGCTACTGCAATTTCCTCTGTAAAGCACCTGAGAATCTAGAGAACAAAACATTACTAAGAGCCACTTATTGGTAGTAGCACCATTACTAGCAGTGTCACTGGTACACTGTCCACCTTAAATAAGACAGAGTTAATGTTCTGAAGTATAATAATGTAACTTTCACCATTCAACACACAGAAAATGTAAGGTAAATGTAATGTAATATAGGTATTTCTGATGTTAAAAAAATACTGAGACAACAAACTCATGAGTGGTTGTCTCATTTATCAGACTTCCATGCATAGCGAAAACTTCTTATTGCCTCTGCAGAGTTTTGCTATAGATGTTTTGGCTATTATGAAATGCATTTCCTCTTCATAATCAGCACGTGCACATCCCCAAATTTTTATGCTAAAGTATGCAAGTGTATGCGATCTGTGTAAATACTTAAGAACAGCTTAGAGTGGTAAAGCTATTTGAAATCAGGTTATTGCTTCTGCTTGAAGAAACAGACTGAATATGGAAAACACTTTGCTAGCACTAGTAAAATTGCGGGTACGTGGAGCTTTTGGAAATCTCCATGTATTTATATTCGCTGGCTAATAAAGATTTTTCACTGCAGGAGCAGCAGGGGATTAATGAAATTACCTTCCAGAATCTTCTGAAATGCACAAACAATTTTAAGAGTTTGCTCATTGCTGTCTCCCAGACAGAGAATCTGTCACACGGAAAATCGAGATATAATGAATTAGCACTGGTACCCAAGGCGTTTGCTCAGCATGCAATGTAAAATCTTGATTTACCATGTTTTTCATACACCAGAGAGCTGAAAACTTCAGTCATGACTACGAAAGCATCTTTGCTCCACCAAGATGTTTGGCACCAAATAGACAGAACAGAGTAGAAAATACTAGGCAGGAGTACAAAGTGCTCTCTCATTACAGTAAAGGTGCAAGTATTTTCCTGTTCCTCCCTCTTCCTGAAATTTAAACAGTTGTCACAGCCTCCTGCATCAACTCCAGATCAGTCTGTTTTCTGAACTACCTCATTCTTGCTTGCTACTCAGTGTAGAAGCATCTTCCAGATACTTTTTTGCTTTCCACGAGACCTAAGGATCTACCTCGAGACAGTCTTCATAGCACACTTCCACAAAGAATGAAAATGCTAGCCAGTCTTCCAAAGTTACATCAACACTTCTTCCATGTCATGAGACTCTCAACAAATCCCATACCAGTAAAATGCACAGGCATCACACCTTTTTTACATAACTTTCAAACCTCAAGATGCTGTAATGTATATAAATTACAAAAAGAGTTACAGCCTTCTTAACTCATGTTCCTATCATGTAGAACATCACAAGTCACTGTCAGTTTTTCCACCTGAATTGTCATTGCATATGTCAAAAATTTCCTCTACTTAACACCTGCCCGAAGAATGGAATTTTTTATAGAAGGGCATAATACATAGTGTTGGGAATTAATAGTTCTTTGTTGGGGCTTTTTATTAAAGGAGTGAAAATCTGACAAGCACAAAACAATATTTTGTAATCTTTACATCAACACAGAAACAAGCATTCTAAGGATTATACCAAAACTCTTAAAGGATATTTTCTCAGACAACACAAAAACTCAGTTTCAAAGCCGAAAGAGACTGACAACAGAAATGGTAACTTAGAATCCTGCTGCGTATGTGAATATTCTGAAACTTTTCTACCTCTAATATCTTTGTACTAATCTCCTATTTTCCTCCTATCAGGATTCACTTGTTTTGGCTCTCAGAATCACATCATCACCACATGAACTAGAAAAATATAGAATCCAAAACTAAGACATGAATCACTCAGTATTTACAGTCGCTATGCTTTACACATGAAGACAGGGTATTTCCTATCAGTTCTTAGATCAGCCATCTACTGCAAAATCTTAGTCAAGTAACATTAAAAGGCTCTAACCCACTTTCTATTTTCCAGTGTGGATTGATTCTGCTTCCTCTAATATCCAACCTATTACATTAGAGAAGAGATTAAATGTTCTATATTCACAAATCATAATAAGCTGAATCTGAAATGTTTATTTAACAGGATTATCATGTATGAGAAAATTACATTACTATGTTTATTACAATTTCTGTCAGTGCAAGGTCAACACCTTGCATCATATGGACATCTAGAATGTTCATACTATTAATACACCACTCAATATTTCAAGCCTGAAAATACTTAGCTCCTCACAGTACTGTGGGTTCCTCTCAAATGAAAATGTACAATTTCTACTGTACCACAGCAGACAATACAGCAGTCTCTAGTATGGGTTTCAAGTCCAACCTTGCAATGACGGGATTAAGAAATATACACTGGTATTTAATGGATCTAAATGAAAACCTCAAAGTTGACAAAAAAAAAGAGTCAAAAAAACCCCAAAAAACGAAACCAAAAACAAACAAACAAAAAAATCAGCCAGTAAGAGCAGATTTTCTTTTTTCAATATTAAAATATTTTTAAAGACATTTTTCAATTTTTTCAAGGTCAAGACTTACTTCTCAAAACTAACCTCCTGCTACTAAGAGGGATCATATACCAAGCACTGCAAGAGCTTTAAAAGGCCTCATCTAAACACACCTACTCCAGAGCAATAGTTTGTATCAGCCCAGATAGCTATGGATGTTTTCACAGCAGTGACTTACCATTATCACTACAGGAGGCGTAACTGTTTTAATAGTCAGCTCTCTTCTTTAGGAGTTCATGCCAACCCTACAACAGCCACGTGCAAACCTGCAGACTGGGATTTTATTCCTGTCCGAAGCAATGAACTCTAAAGACATCTGCAGCTGGGCACAATGCCCACACTGGTACAATTACAATGCTATGTCAGCTTCTCATTGTTTAAGGTGATGGATTTCATATCTGGGCACACTATCTTGCCAGAGTCAATGGTATTTTTTTCTTGGAAGCAAGCTGGAATGGCATAGGACTGTGCCAGTTTCAAAGCACTGTAATGTGTTTCTATAGCCTTTTTCATAGGTCATATTATAAAGCAATTTCTACTGTGAACCCTGCCAGCACTTTATCCTAAACAGGTGCTTAACAAACTTACAGACTGTTACAGTGCAATCTATTTGAGAAAATCAAGATATGAACAGCCAACCCCCTTGACAAAACAGCAACAGTAGCATGCAAGTAGAATGGCACATTAAGTTTAACAGGCCCCTCAGTTGGACCCCACCTAATTTATTAGACCAAGGATCGCAAGGGCAAAAGACCTTTAAATTTTAAAACAATACATGAAAGTAATTCTCAGCGATAGTTCCCAGTTGTATATATTCACAACTGGAGAGAAGCCTTTTGGCTTCTAAATATCATCTTTTTACACACAATGCAGTGTGATCCAAGATGTTTTCCCAAGGCTTACTCCTATTAATGTAACACTAACAAAATACAATACATTTGGTACCACTTACATACTTGAACTTACAGACTCTGAATAAGGCTTGTAATACTCCATACAACAGACAAAAGGACTCTGAACATTAAGTAGCTGGTTGCAATGTCTCCATCAGTAACACAGGCAGTGGAACTGAGTGCACTCCCAGCAAGTTTGCAGGTCACACCAAGCTCAGTGGTGCAACTGAGATGCCTGAGGGACCAGATGCCATCCAGAGGAACCTGGATGGACTTGAGAACTGGGTCCAAGGGAACCTCATGACGTTCAACAAGGCCAAGTGCAAGGTTCCTTGCTCTCACAAAAGGTCCCTTTCACCCAAAATGGTCCTATGATTCTATGAAATGTACAGCATCTTGTCTGGTTCACAAAATAGGGCAAACAACTAATACAGGGTACTCTAGAAAACAGTCCTGGATAAAGAACAAGAAAGAATTTACTTAGTGCCTCCCATCCCAACCAAAATCTACTGTTTAAATATGATTCACTATGGAACTACTCATAAATATTGAGACCATACCAGACGTACATTGTACGTTAGCTATTGTACATGCAAATTTGCCCTTATGTAGAAACACCAATTCTTGTAGAAAAAAAAAAATAAATTATGTGCAGTCATATAAAAAATCCACCAAAATTACTTCGTATAAATATCCTTCTAGAAAAAAATACACGTTTCCACAAATATAGCTACCTACAAACAGCTTTGAAACAGTTATTTCAAACGTAAGCACATAAGAAACTGCCAATATTTTGAAAAACCATAAAGGGATACCTTTCATTACAGACACTGCTCACAAGGATACACTGTCAGGCATTAAAATCACCTGGAAAAGGTTCACAATGACACAAGAGGATGCTTTCTTTTCCTTTGCAAAGGTCTGCAGAGTGCAATATCAACGAACCCTAAAAATTGCTAAGTGGGCTACCTTTACAAAGTCTTCATTGCAGACCATTCATGTAATGTGCTGTTAAAATACACTGAGGCCAGAAAAACCTAGAAAGAAGACAATGCCGGATTCATATTTCATTTCTACTTTGTGATTCTAGGCCGCTGTAAAACCTCTCCAGACCTCAGGTACAACTATTCCACACTCTGGATGATGATGGTAAATATGGTGCTTGCAAAGCAGCTTGAGATATATGATCAAGAGAGCAAACTAGTTCTTTGTCTTCTGCTCCATGCTTGGGAATCCAGTTTTAGCAAAACAGTACAGAAAATCATAGTATCTTCATGAATCTTTTAAGGAGCTCGTAAAAACCCCCAGCAGAATTTTTCAGGCACTTACAGAGCACTATCTGAGTGCCACAAACACATTCAATCACAGGTCCAGTGGAACAGTATGTTGCATTGTGCTGGTCAGCAGGGGTTGAGGCAAGAAAAGGGTTATCAGACAGTGAGTAATGGAACACCTGCTGTCACCTATAGTCAGCTCTGAGTTCAGGCTATACAGTTCCATCACCGACAGCATCAGAGTGTAAGTAATGCTGCAGGCTGAACATGGACCTGCCTGTCAACCTCCTGGTGTTTGGACAAAATGTCCTGAGAAGCTGATGTAGTAGCAACATTCAAGAAATGCAGGAATCATGGCTAGATCCCAGAAACTCAGCAATGGCATTAGTGATTCATGCTGTGGGTATTATTCTTAAATTCTATGAAACCTTTCAGTGTATGAGTCACATACATGGAGTCAATATGGTCCCTCAGGACTACTCAAAACCTTCCTCACTTTTAAAGCTTTTCAACGTTGAAAAGAATTAAAACTGATATCTCTAAATCAAACCATCAGTTCCAACAAAAGTGTTGCGAAACATCCAGACATGCTTTCTGGGTAATACCAGCCTGAGCCACTGCCACATGCTGATCCAGTGCATTACTCCGGATCCAGCTTCCAAGCTATCATTTGCACAGGTGCAGGACAGGACTCCAGACTAAATGGAAACAACCTAAGTGCTGCTCATTAGTCATGTTCAGGATTTGTGGTTAAGACCTAGAGGCCCTCCTCTCTACTCTGCCTCCTCAGCATCTCAAAGGAAGTAAAGGAAAACATTTATACAGGCCTACAGACAAGGGTTACAAGAGCTGGATACAGAGCCCCACTGAAATCAAAAGGCTGAATTTTCTCTCTTCCCTTAGTACATTACAGGAGAAAAAAAAATTCTACTCATGACTCTGAGAGTCCACCTTTGAATCTGAATTAGCTCTTCTGACTCTTTCTGAAGTCAGCTTTACTCTAAGAAATTTTCCACCAATTTTAAAGATATGCTATGTTTTCTTGAATATGATCTGCAAGATTTCTGGCACATACTGCATTGGTACATTCTGCAAAAAGGTCAAACACCTGTTTCCTAAATCATTCTAAGTCTCAAAAACCTGACAATCATTAGAAATATGTAACAATGTTTCTTTATCATAGAATCATATAGCTCAACATTTATACAGAATTATCTGTTATACATTTATATTGGGTTAGGAAAAAAAGGCATACTGTGGTGTTCAGATCATTATTATACACTTAGAAAGAATGAACGAAGTCTCTGCCATTGAGCAAGAAGGTGCCTGAGAAACTGACTTTACAGGCTGGCAGTACTGTGATAGTCAGCACTGAAAGATACTATTTTGCTTTCTAGAAAGGATTTCAGCCAAATGCCACCGAATCAGTAGCTACTGCTCTTCTCTCATGTTCTGCAGGTTCTTCAGCCAATTTACACTTGCTGTCTATCTAAAAGGAATAGACTTAAAATCACTAAAAAACCCCTCCAAATTTATCCAAGTCACTGAAAAACACAAAACTAGCTTTTAGTACCAGCCTTAAAGCAGAAGAATAGCTGTTTAGGCACCCTTTCACCTTGTTCAATCACTGGAGAAGTACTGTATTTCAGGCAGACATTTGAGAAGAAAAAGTCCCTAGAAAACAGCTCTGAAAACCCAATTTCTAACCACTCAGTTACTTGAGCTCTGTGGTTCCTTTGCATATGAGGACAGAGAGGTTGGAACTGATGGGGTGGCGAGATGAGAACCACCAATGGGTCATGCAGAACACTCCCTTTATTACCATATTCATAACTACAGGGCACCTACACTACCAAATAGGTGGCTGCAAACCACACCTTACTGTGGGGCTGCCATTAGCCTCTCTAGTTAATATTCTGCCCAGAATTCCCATTTACGTAATACACAACACCTGGTGAAATGCACCCAAGGCACTGCCTAAATAAATGAGACTTGACTAAACCTGTCCAGCTCAAACTGACTAGATTAATCCAGCACGTGCTGGATAACAAAGGTAACATTTCTTACATCACATACAGGCGGGCAGTGATAGAAACCACAGCAGAAACCACTATTTAGCCTCAAGGAAGGAGGAAGTCAGGGAGGTTGGCCTGGGGGTATATGACTGTTCCAATGATCTAATGTAGAAAGTGATAAAAAGCTAAGACAATAGTCCCTGGGCAGGCAGAGTGGTCAGAGGGGAGAAATGCAATACATGGATTTCAGGTACCTCACAGAAGCTGCAGTCTGATGAGAACAACTGCTACATGTAGTAGCTGAGCTGTGATCCACACACGTTGCACATCACCTGGTTGAGTGAGTGTCCCATTCCCCCACCACCCAACAGGTCTGAAATGCAGGACAGAGGCTCTTATTTGTGATACGTGCCTGTCTGTAGATCAGGAACCACTACTGATCCACTGTAACTGTCCTGACAGAAAAATACATTACAGACTATATGTCAACATGCGGCATGATTCTCTTCCAGTGGTCACCTCACTCATCTCACATCTCCCATGACTACTTCAGTGGGCAGCAAATCAGTGCATTACTAACTATAGTAATAGGAAGACTCAGATCTGTTTCAGAACAGTTCTCAGAAGAATTAAGAAACCAGGGGGGAAAAAAAATAGTATTTAAATTACCTCATGAAAAACCAAACAGATTAGTTTGCAATGTAACACACAAACATCATGTTTTCTTTTAGAAAGGCTAGTAAAAAAAAATTTAAAAAAAAATGCAAAGTTCTGTGCCTCACATCTGAAAACATGCCAAGTGTATGCTCTTAAAAACAGAAATTTCCTCTAAATGACAGAAATCACTTGTGGAGAAAGAATGTTCTTAAACTAAATGATTTCTTTTGAACAAGAAAGCCTTTCTGCAGTTACATAAAGCAAGCATTCGAGACAGACAAGGAAAACAGACATAGGAGTGTTGTCAAGCTTTTTCCAAGGTTTAGTCATTTGATAAAGCCTTTGATAATTTATTCATGAATGTTTAATCTGCAGCTTTAATCTTCAAACGGCTTCCTAACTAACAGATTTACTTTATTTCTCTTCCATATTCTTCCCCCACGTAATTACTTTTCAGTTTTCCAAATGATTTTCTGTATTGATTACCCCAGCAAGGAGCATGTCCATCATCCAAACTTAACTATGCTCATCAGAAATTATAGAAAAGTAGTGGTGGAAAAAAAACCCACTCATCTTTGTTTATCTAAGAGTAAATTAAAGGGTACATTTCTGGCATATGTGGCAACCACTAAACTATAGTAACCCACTTTGTAGTGGGTTTCTGTGGCTGGCTTCTGTTAGAGGCTGCTAGAAGCTTCCGCTGTCTGGTAGAGCCAATGCCAGCCAGCTCCAGGACGGACTTTCTGCCTCTGGCCAAGGCCAAGCCAACCAGGAATGACAATAATGCCTCTGTGATAACATATTTAAGAACAGAAGATTGTTGCGCAGAAATAATTCCAGCCAGGGAAGAGTGGAGTGAGAACATGGGAACAACAGTGTAGACACCAAGGTCAGTGCAGAAGGAGGGGCAGGAGGTGCTCCAGGCACCGGAGCTGCAGCCCGTGGTGCAGCCCACGGAGGGGCAGCTGTGCCCCTGCAGCCCAGGGAGGACCATCGGGGTGCAGAGACCCCCCTGCAGCCCATGGAGGAGCCCGTGCTGGAGCAGGTGGGTATCTGAAGGAGGCTGTGACCCCTTCTGGAGGAAGCAGGGTCCTGCTGGAAACCTGCAGCCCATGGAGAGAGGAGCCCATGATGGAGCAGGTTTTTCCTGGGCAGGACTTATAGCCCCTGTGGGGGACCCACGCTGGTACAGCTCATTGGTGAAGGACTGCACCCCATGGAGAAGTGACCCACGGGACAGCAGTCTTGTGAAGAACTGAGGGATGGACTCATGCCAGAGACGTCCATCAAGGACTATCTCCTGTGGGAGGGACCCCACGGGAGCAGGAGAAGGACTCCTCTCCTGATCAGCAGCAGAAACAAAAAATGATTGTAACCCATGTTCCCTGTCCCCCTGAACCACTGGGGAGGAGAGAGAGAACATGGAAGGAAGGAGGGGTGGGGAGAAGGTGTTTTTAAGATTATTTTACTTCTCACTCTTTTGCTCTGACACTGTTAGTAATAAATTCAATTAATATCCCCACTTTGAGTCTGTTTTGTCCAAGACGGTGATCAGTAAGTGACCTCTCCCAGCTCTTATCTCAATTCATGAATCCCTGGTTGTTTTTTTTTCTCTTCTCTGTCCAGTTTCAGAGGGGAAGGAAAGAGAGGCTTTAGTGGGTACCTGGCATCCAGCCAGGGTCAGCCCACTACAACAGCGCATATATACAGATACATAGAAAACATCCATTTCAAAGCCACATGCTAAGGAGAAAAATGCACTCCTCTGGCCAGTGTTGGAGTCAGTCCAGAATCAATACCCAGAGAAGTCATACAGATGAGGTTTGCAAGAGTGGAACAAAGAATATGAGAATAACCAGAGAAGAAACAGATGAGATAGGTGACAGAAAGCAAAGGGATTTGAGATATTACATTACTTCATCAATTTCAGGACTAAAAAACAAATTTTACATATTGGTTACTTCAGTTGTTAAATACTGTACCTAAAACAGATGCTGAACTCCTGTTCTGGGCTACTATTTAATGTTCATGCTGTATTTCACCTTTTTCCAAATACAGTCACTGGAAGGAAAACATTAAATAGATTGTTTTCCATATTTAAGTCACTGTATTTGTCCTCATCATATATACAGAAGTTTTATTTTTCATCACCAGCTGAATACTTGTAGCCACAGAACACTTGAGGAAAACAGTTAATTGTCTGATATGGCACACGGCCTCTGCTTTTATATTTACAGCTCTGTGGAATATTGTGTCTCTGAAATATTATGTGCCAAAGGCTGCAGTACATCAAAAAACATAAAATAGCTTATAAGCCTATGAACAATTCACCAGAACAACAAGAGGTTCAATACGCTATAGGCATAATATTCAAATTGTGAAAACCTATTAATCTATTAATAGCAAATCAATAATAATTTGCATAGAGAATGATTGTAAAACATGAGTTTAAGATACAAGATACACTTGCACAAAAGTACTGTCTAACAGACATGCCTGTAGCTTACATGGCAGCCTCCATTACCTTCAAGTACTTTCAAGATTTAAGAGCTAGCACATGACTTTTCCTGCTGTAGCTCTATGAAATAATTTTTTCCGTGCCCAAAATGATGTAAAAGCACTTGTATAAATTAAATACCTTAACTGTCTATCACAGACAAAAAAAGTGAAATACCTTTTTTTTCTACTTTTTCTTTCTTTTTCTTTTCTTCATCTTCACCTTTAATTTGATCTTTGGAACCAGGAGATGATACAACTGCTGTAGGTTGTGGAACATCATTTGAAAATGAAGCTGGTGAAATGGTTGTACCAGGAGGAACTGCAATCTGCTTTACTAAAATTAAAAAAACACAAAAGTTAGGAGGAGTACCAGAATTTTGAACACCAACATTTTTAAGTTTCCAAAATAAATGAAAAAGGACAGAGAACTGAAAATTTTACTTAAAATACCTAAACCACAGCTGCTGAGTAGTGAAGCACATTACAAAACATGTTTCAAAACTCAATCTATATATGATTATTATGATCAGGTAAGAACAAAGTGTTTGACTACAAATTTTTAAACCGGAAAAAGTGCTAAACATAAGAAAACATGTAAGCAAAGACCACCTCTTTTTGTAGTTCATTTCAACATCCAGTTATCTTTGCTACCAATTCCCTATTTCCCATTTGTGTCTGTCTAGTTTCAGTTTATAGCTACTAGCTCTTGTCATACTAGAGATTATGCCATAAATAAGTTATGCATAAAATTACTTTTATATTGTATTCAGATCATTCCTCAACTCTTTTTTCTGATTAACTTCAGAAACTGAGCCTGAATAATCACATTCTAAGAAATTACCTCCAGCCCTAACATGATCTGTTGATTTCTCACTTCCCTTCCCTAAATTCTCCACATTACCTTCCTAGCTCTTTTTAAACTGCTGATACAGAATTCTGGACATCACCTCACTATCAGTCTTACCAGATCAAAGTGTAAGAATCACCCCTCTTCTACAGCCTGCTTTTCAAGAATCTCACTAAGGCTTTTTACCTAATGACTGTGCTGGGTAAGCATCACTCGTGCACTAGACAGTATCATCAAGGCTCCCCTTCCCAAGAAAAGATAGATTAGATGATTTTTTGAAGTTCCTTTCAACTCAGGCTATTCTATGATTAATGACTGACAAATCCTTCTAGTGCCCTTATTTTACAGTTCGCCATTCCGCATCCATGTCTCTTATTGCATTTCAGAGATTCATTAACTTTCCTGAAGAACTGTACTTCCTTTGTTGATGCTTGCTCTCTTCAACCCTAAAGTGATTTGCATAAATTATATTCTTATGAACAACTTCCTAAAATCTTTTGGGTATGAGATTTGTTATACGAACAACCACTTGCTTGCAAGTTGTAGAAAGTCTCTGTTTCTCAGATTTTTGGAAAAATACCTTGTATTTTTGATGTACTGTTGACTGTTTAATTTCTATGCTCAACTACTTAGCACTTCCAAGGTGACATATATCTATTTACCTCAGATGAAAATATTTGAATTTAGGCCTACTACCACTTAAATAAATTGGCTAAACAGAAGAAGATGAATATCAAGCTAAGTATTAATTTCCTTTCCCATCTTGGACCAATATACCTTGAGACCTCTCTCAAGCACAACAGATACTGTGAAATATCCTGTACCTGTCAAGAACTGCTGCAGACCAACAGACAGAGAAATATAAATTAATGGTCTGATTTAATACATGAAAGGATTTTATTGGTCCCCAAAGGAGAAAAAGAATTCTTTGTATTTACAACGTATTAATCTTTTTGAAGACTGAATGTGTTGTTTTACCAGTAAAACATCCAGTACAGTTGAAGGCTAGCATCCAGCTACATTGGATACTATCTCAAACAATTTACAGTACTGACAGACTGGATAAAAAAACCAACAGCTGTTGAGGTCAAAAGAGACTTTTTTTGGAAAAAAAATTTTTTAAGACAACACAGTGGATCTGAAACACTTCAGTTTTGAGGTTTTTTTCCTCTTTTCTTTTTTAATATGAAGTATATAAGATGGTGCAAGCTGAACAGAACTACATAGAGGAGTGTAAAGAAAGAAAAAGCCCAATGGAAGGCTGATCTTACTAAAGCATGGAATCATAAATTCAAAACACATTGTCTCTAATTTTACATCACTGCAGTTTTTCTACTAAGTCCCTGGCTAGCTGTACTTTGTATTGTGGCTTGATTTTCCATAGTAATTTTTCAGTCATGCTAGATTAAATACTCGTAGTACCAAGAAGTGTTAGACATTCAGCAATTTCTAAGGTATCAAAAGGAGTCATTGTCACCAGTCAGATTCAGGGCTTATTATGAAAGGGACTGAACAAAAAAATACAAAGAACTAGTTCCATGTCTGATTAAATTTGGTGTATGTACCTGTTAGACTTGCAGCTTAATAAAATGTTGGAATTAAGTAACTTGTCATAGCCACGGAACCTAGGAAAATCCAGAATTTGTGACTAATGCCATAGAGTCACAGAGAAAGATAAAAATCAAGCAGAATTAAGATAGTTTTGATCATATTTTCTGCTAACTACACCTATGTTGTATGAGAATAGGACTTTTATCCCCACCTCCGTTTCGAATTTCTGCCTGAATCAGCTCCTGCTTCAGCCCCTCAATTTCTTTCTTCAGTTTAGCATTTTCTACACGGAGCTTTTTCTCTTCGCGAAGAGATGCCTGCAAGACTAGAGATGACACATTAAAAATGACAGGTTTAAAGAAAAGTGAAACATGGTGAGCCAAATAGCAAAAACGTGAAAACTTTCAAGGGGTTTGTCATCAGAAACACTTTGGAACGCTCTTCTTTGTTGTTGAAATAGCCATTTTTACAATACTTATGTATTCAAATTGCTTCACAATAGATTATTTTCTCGGTATCCTAAATAGAATCACAAGAAAAAACTCCAAGAAACCTATCAGAAAAACCTTGAAGATGTTTGTAATACATCACACCTTATTTCACTGACACAGTTAAAATATCATAGTTGAAGGTGTGATACTCTTGAGAGAATCCCACAGTTGTCAAAAAGCAGTAACACATTCAGGACAGTGCACAGTCTCATAGTCTAACTCCCTTTTTCCCTTCAAGTAGAGTCATGTCCCATCAAATTTCCATCATCTGTTTGTGTCATTAATCCTTCCTTATCTGTATTTTTTTTATTTCAGAATAAGTAGCTTCAAAAAAGCCCCCCCAGATCACAAGGCAGTGAAGTGGTGCTTCTATTACAACGTTTATCTCGGAGAACTTGAAACACACTTAAAAGGCTGACAGTACCAATGTTCTCATTTTCTCCTACGAGCATTTACTGTTGAACACCTGGTTAACAGGTTTATCATAGGAAAGGTAATTCCTTACTAGCTTTTTCCTTGAGCAGAGCAACTTGTTGCTTGAGGTACTCAATGACTTGATCAGCCTCTGCACCCTTCTGCTCCAGTCTGTTCAGCACTGCATTGTTGGCTGCCATCTTTACCAAAAAACGGGCTAAAAACCTAGACAAACAAGAGACAGTCTAAAATTAATGACTTCTTAATGCAATCACACTGCTATCTCTTACCACGCGAAGCAGTTCTCAAATCAGTTGCTGAAAAAGAGAATTTGCTAAGTGAACAAGCTGGGCTCTCACTCCTAATGCAAAGCCCAAAGAAAAACAACATTAACAGAATCTGATGTTTGACAGTTGCTTTCAAGTATTTTGGAAGAAAAACTATTTTTCTTCCCAGGTGCAGAAAACATGTTCTTCGTTCATGAAACAGAAAAAGAAAAAAAAAATCTACCATCTCAGAAAAAAGGGTCCGAATATATTTAGGGAAAAATAAAAGAGTAAAGATTGGATAGGAGAACACTGCATCCTGGTTTTAGCTGAAAAAAATACATTAATCATATATTTATTCAGAAAATACTGAATACTTCATACACTGTGGCTGTGCACATATTAACAATTTATTGTTGATTTACTTTTAAGCAGAATTCATGAGTGCTTTTACATATCTCAGATTAAGACAACTTTTATTGCAGGTTTACACCCTCAGAGTTATTTTAACTGCAATTCTGATTGTCTGATTTTGTATCCACTGAAATGGAAGGGCCAGCACACAAGTAAAAAACGAAGCAGTGGACACAAAAGCCCAGCAAGGCCAAGAGCACAAATAAATGCTGTCTAACCTTCTTTTAGGATGGGTTTAAGAAACTCACCTTTTGCTGGGTTTCTCTAATGTTTCAGAAACCAGCTATGCCATGTGTACGGCCTTTATTTCTTGAAAGCTACCAAATCTGGCCTACTTTCCTTCTCAGCAACATTTGTGTCTAAACATAAAAACTCAAATAGTAGCAATAGAATGATGAAATACAGTTACAGCCACAGTGCTTCGACCCTTCCACTCAGTACCTACATAAAGAAAGAACTTGTACTAACAGCTGCCTCATCTGTAAATCAAGAAAACTGATTACAGGTGGGAAGAAAAGATCTGCACAAGCAACAGTGATTTAATTCTTGTGAGGTGATTTAATTCCTGTGAATTTGCCCACCAACTGCAACAAAGGGAAGCATTGGTAAGAAAATGGCAATCCAGATGCATGCATTGGCTCCTCAACTTTATCAGAAGTCCAAAAATGCCTTTTCTCGTATCAAACTGGCAGAAAACTTCCCATTTTATTCCAAGATTATTCTAACACTATGATCGAAATCTGGTTTTAACGTACAAATATTCCCTGTTGGGATTTGCAACAAACCTCACGTTGAAGACAAAAGAGATTCAGAAATAACAAAGGTGAACAGATACAATCACACTCATGCCAGTGTCAACATACTGCCTTTCGTGCATTCTAAGTATAAAAAGTATGTTGATATCTGATCTTATATTATAAATAACTCGACTCTCCACAACTACGTATCTAAAAGAAACTCCAAAAAACCAAAAACCAATCCAACAGAAAACAAACTACAGTTATTCAGGAAGAGAGTAATTAAAATTTCCCAAAGTAAAACTGACGAAGCCAGAGAGAGGCACAACAGTCAGATGACGCATGGGACGTCTCACTCTTGTAAATGGGCCATTTAACTCCTGCAAATGTGATGCAGGAGGCAACATCCTGCCTTCTTTTCAATGTAATACAATCAAAGCCTGTTTTACACACACTGTTTCACTTAAAGATGCAAGAGTATTACTGCCATCACACCTTCCAGTCATCCACAATAGATTTTTCTCTTAAAAGAAAGAAATTCTCATGGAGTAAAGAGCAGGAAAATCATCTCTCCAGGACAATTAAATTAATTTTCATATTCAAATTAATGTCTGCTAACAAGAAAATAATTTTGTTTTCATAGGCAGACTGAAAACAGACTTTTAAAAAGGAAAACAGCGATTCCAATAAGTTACTAATTTAGATGTCAAATGCAAACAGACATAAAACTATTATGGCACAACACAGCATAGTACAAAGCCTGGGATATTACTGTCTGCATACCAGTAAGATTTCTTGCAAGCTACAAATTCTCTCCTGGGAACACAATACTAACAGTGGAAACTTTGCCAACAAAAACAAAAATGCTACTAAAACTTCAAAGTGAATAGAATTGGTACATTTTATAGATTCTAGCCAAGTTGGCTAATGAACTGAAGATCTGGAAATTAAGTTACACGATCACAATGGGTAGACATTTTCCCACTTGTCAAATAAATTTCTGTAAAGCCAGTACTGTAACAATAACACAAAGGAATAGGTATTTCCGATGATAATATAAAAAGGCAACAGACTGAAGTGAACTGCTGTACAAGCACAGGAACCCATACAGCAAAGTCATAAAACTACCTAAAAAGGGTATATTTAAAAAAAGAAAAAAGGTAAGACCCACCCTCTATTATAGAATACAAAACACACTAAAAATATTAGCACTGCAATAATCAAAGGTTGCAGTCAATTTCTAAACTTTTTTTTAATCTTTCCCCTATTACTTTTGCCCTGTATTACCCTGAAATCCTCCCACTTCACACACAAAAGATATCCTCAAAAAACCAATTCTTACTGGGTGATACACAAACTGAAAATTGGAAAGAAAATCAGAAATATAGTTCGAAAACGAGCCTCATATCTCATTAAAAATCATTCTGACCTATTTTGGAGAAAATGTCCCAAAGGCCAACTGAAAGTAAAGTCACTTCATGCAGTTGTGCCTAACTAGCTGCTTTCCCTTCAAACAAAAAATAGCTTTGAAAAACAAGTGCAGAGTACTTGAAAAACAAGTACAGCTACATTCAGACCTTCTTCAAAGGATAACCTCCTGGAGTTACCTGGCTGCTTAGCTAAGGGAAGCTTTTATCTCAGACCTCTGAGGACTACTGTGGTACCTGCAAGACACTCAGAACTGCTCCAAAACCCACCTGCTCCACTCAATGGAACTCAATCTTCGAATGAAAGACTCAAGTCCTGCAGTTATTCATTAGGTTGCATATCAACACATAAGGGCTGTTTATTTTCTCATCATTCTACCTGCTGATTAAGAGAGTTGCCTCTTAAACAGTCTTCTAAGCAGCTTCCTACAGTCTTCTAAGCAGCCGCAGAACTCTCACAGGAGAAGAAAACAGGCATTATTTCACTTTGCTGCTCTAAAATAAGTAAGTGTGAAAGTGTCCTTAAAGCGGCAAACTCTTTATAACAAATCAAGACTTCTCATACAGTATAAATTACTCCAAAATTTTAACGTTTTACAAGTATCAGTTTATCAACATTGGCCTCAACCTTAGAGTATATCTACATCAAAAAGTGAACACACAAAAGACACTAAAAACATAAACCTTGTTGTAGCTTATTTATCAATATTAATATTCTGATTTTAAAAGCAAGAAAAAGCCAAACCTCATAAAATTAATGGCAACATTTAAAACTTCAAACTCTAAAAATTAGTTTTGGAATCTATCCATAATCTGAACATGGAACTAATTACTGTTCGCTATCGGAAAAGCAATCATTAAATGGAAAACAAAAAACCAAAACAAACAAACCCCCCAAACAAACAAGCAACAAACAAACAAACAAAACCCCCCAAACTCAGAAATTGGAAGTCAATTGATTCACAAAACCTAAAATAATTAGCTCTGAGCATTCCTATTTCCAGCTGGAAGTTTTAAAATGCTTAGTACTTCCAAGTTCTCAGCTTTTTCTTGCAATGCTTTGCTAAAGCCAACAAGAAAAGTAAGACCATTAACTGCACAAGATCTAACCTGCAGGCTGGTTAGTATGACCTACTTGCAGAACTTAAGATCAACATGTTCTCCATGTGTGCATCAAGTGCTCCTGTGACAGTGATGCAGCTACATTTCAGCACTGTCAATTTAGTGAGGTTTTATGTCTTAAGTGATGGGGATCTTACATTTTCATTCTCTCTCACAGGCCTCAATGCAACATAACCAAATAGCACCTATGTTTCAGCTGGTCACCCTGACCATGTGTTGAGACAAAAAGTTGCCAAGTTTTGTCTCAAATGATATAAAATAGAAGAAAATCACCACAAGTGCCTCCGTCTCCTGACTTCCTCTCCCACATACACATAAAATCCTCCTCAGTGAGAGGGTAAACTTTGACAGCTTGCCACCCATAGGCAGCATTCTCCATTGCACAGTGCTTTGCTCTGACCCATCATTGCTCTTCCCTCTGTGCCAGCTATGGAGGAATCAAGTATTCCTATGGCAAAGCCAATCCTACTCATCTTTAACACAGAGCAGGTAAGAGTCACAAAATGGTCCAGGAGGCATTCTCCTGTGACGTGTATGTTTCTGCCACGTTCACGAATGGCTGCCAGCTAAGACCTAAGATTCATTTTCTCAGTACAGGAGAAAATAAAAGTCTGCAAAAAGACACTTCTGCTTTTCAACTGAGATGATCTGTTCAAATTCAAAGTTTGTCATTATGAAGCAAAACCATTGGCTTATTCAAAATTTATTGACAATACAAAGGTAATTTGTCCAACGCTAACTAAAGTTCAGTAATCTAAGCTGGAGAAAAACATTTAATGGTAATTCCTCTTCCTGAGCTTTTGGTCTTAACTCTCAATTGGATCCGAAATTAAACTCTTTTTCTTCCTCCACGTGGGGAACTTGTATAGCAAAGTATTCCACTTTCTGTAAAAGACACAAAGTATCAACAATCACTTTATTTCTTCAAGAACTGTGTTCAAACACTTCTATTTGAGCATCTTTTTCGAGTATGGTCGTTTCTGGCAGGCAATCTTACAAAAACCCATAAATACAACAGAATGTGCCAGCTGTTTGCCAGATTCTGCTTTCTCTGCTTTGCGCTTCTGTGAACTGCCAGGATACAGTGAATCAGATTTGAGAATCTCACATCACACCTTTTTATTCTGTACAGTAAGGAACAGTAGTTAGCAGATCAAAACAGAAGAAAACATATTGGAACTATGTTTTCTTTGGCTAAGTAAAAGTATTAGTGCAACTAAGCTATTGTTGTAACTTGTCCCCTCTTCTGCTGCCTCAGAGAACTGAGATTCATGCTTTAAAAATGAATCCTCTCTTAAAGGTTTCTCCTAACTTCTGATAAAGTATTCTAGACCTGACGCTGTTAATATCTTTGAATAAGATTTAGAATATCCAATCTGAGGATTTCACATTTTTGGTAGAAAAACTTAAGGTCTAGTTTTCAAAACTATGAAAATTTAAAATATATTTAAAAAACCCAAACAAACCCAAAAAGAAAAACAACAACAAAAAACATAGGAGAGCTACAACTGATTAATTTTGAGATCAAGTCTTTGTTTTGACTTGATCATCTCCTTCACTCACTCTAACTAATGCAAAGAAGATGAGCAGCAGTCCTCAGTTCATCATTAGGGAGGCAATGGCCTGAACCAGTTACAAATTTGCAATAACACAGTTCCATTGTTAGGACATTATGTAAATCAGGTATATTCAGTAAGTTTCATGCACTTATACCCATCACTACCACAAAAGGCTGGGTATTTCACTGGGTTTATACCTGTCATACATTGTAAAACGCAATCATGGCTTTTACACCTAAAGCTTCCTTCTCAGGAAATGTGATTCCAAAAGATTAAGTGTTTCTAGACTTACAACAGACAAAGAAGAATCAGATTTAATTATCATAATCAGATTTACTTATCAGAAACGCAGATTTACCTCAGTTTTATCTATGGAAAAATATAAGTAACAAAAGTAAATAAAGTAAAACATGAAGCTGTTCACAAACAGGTTTTAAAAAATGTGCCTTTTAAACCTCTCTATATAAGGCTAAGGTATCCATAACAAGCAATATAACACTGAGAAAGAAAACAGAGGTATCTTAGGCATTTGATACTTTTGCATTGCTTGAGATTACTCAATCATGAACAAAACCATACTTTCCTTGTTATAATGGAACAAAAAAAAAATATATATATATACTGCACCCCATTACACTTAAATATCATTTCAAGCACACTGAAGAGACACACACATATCAGTTAAGATTCAACTACCAGTTCATCTGTCTTCCAGAATCAAGTATATTGTTAGCTCTGTGAGGGAAGACTGTAGGTCTCCTGAACCTCCCACTGTCAAAGTTTACACATTTCAAAAAACAGTTTAAGGCCTTAAGCAAATATGTGTAAGTGTTCAACATGTAAATGCTCACCTAGGTCCTTCCCCAAGTACAGCAAAGGATTATATCAAAACATTAGCAAAATGTTTTTGGCAGAACAATGGCAAACACTTGAAAAGCAATGGCACAAAAAAAAAGCCAAAACCATACAAACAAACAAGCAAAAAATCCCCCCTCCACCAAAACAAAAACAATCCATCCAAAAATAAAAAACCAACCAAACAAAAAGGTTAAAAAACTCCCAACCCAACAAATAAAATAAAAAATACAACTGTATTATTGTTTTCAAAATTTGAGCAATACTGATGGAGGGCAGTACAAAAAGTCAAAATCTAGAAATCATTTTCAAACGAATCATCATGGAACCTGATTCTGAACTCTCAGTACTAGACCAGTGATCCCCTACAAGGTACTAGAAATTTGGGCACTATAAACTACTACCCTTGTATTTTTCTAAAGAAATAATGCCCTTTTTCATATGTGTAAAATGCAATTACAGCCTAAAATGTAAGAGGGTGTTGTAAAGGATGGCAATACTGCTTTAGAGACTCACAACTGCAAAAAGACATCAGGACTCTTATCTTCCTTTCTCCCCAAATGTGACTGCAGTAACTGAGACTTGAAACAGTTGAACAGCTTGATTCTTTTTTTCTTTTAGCTCTTAAAAATAATTTATCAAGTATTCATAATCTATAAGCTTCTGTGTAGAACGAGTTGAAAGTAATTTGCCAAGCAACAAATTAGTAGGCAAACTTGTACACTTCTGCCATATGTTATTTCAACTCACATCTTTGGCAATGAGAGAGTCAGAATAATCGCTTTGCAGACTTTCAGACAACCAAAGTGTCTAACACAGTCCGTCCAAGTAGCAATGTCAGCTCTATGGAATGATTTGCTAGCTCTGGAGACTACAGTCCAACCCTTCTGGCTGCCAGATAAATCAGGCTCAATCCCAGCTGCAGACAGGTCTTTTAGTAGTCCTAAGAGCCTACCCCTCCCTATTTTAAAGGGCTGTAAATAGTAAAAACACACAAAACCGAACTTTTTCATATTGAAAAACACTGCAGCATGAAAGAGATTTTTTAAACATGTGATGGAACATCATACAACAAAAGGCCCCTCTACTGGTACCAATTTTGAGGCAGCAGAAGTTTCTCAGTAGTGACTATTTTTAAACAAGTCTGCCTTGAAAGTGAACGATGTACCCAAGTTACATCATTAATGAAACAGGCAAAAATCAAATCTATGAGTAGCAATACATGAGAAAGTAAGCCAAGCGTACATTTGAGTAAATAAGGTAGAAGCATGAAACTTTTACTTTAAAAGTGACTTGCATTAAAAGGAATGTCTTCAATCTGTATGGTAGAGATCATTAAAAACACAAGTCATAAGGAAAAATTATTTTAGTATTTTGTTCTATTTGCATTTCAAGATGTTAGCAGATGCCACAGCATTAATTAACTGCACTGTATCTTAACGCACCACAATACTGCACTACACCTACAATATTCAAAAGGTTAAGAGTACTTGCAGCTTCATTCACATCCCTGATGGAAACTTGTGCTAAATGTCTATTCAGGGAGAAGTTTCTACTAATGCTTTCCTCAGTCCAATTCTGAATCAACTTTGTACTTTTTCCCACCTCTAAGTAGACACTCCAGGGACTAAACAAAGCAGAGACATGACTACCTTTAAGGAGTTCTGTCCAGGTTAAAGCAGCAGTCAAGCATTTGGATGTGGTCTGTAACAAAATTTATGCCTTAATTTATTAATCTGAGAAGTCTGCCCAGTAATTCAATAGACATAGATGGCTCACATGACTCAAGAAACGCAACTTCTATGTGCTGCTCCACTCAAGCCTCAACAGGTTACACACCCAGTACATCTGCCAGGTCCCCTGGAAGTTCCATAGAGATTCATCTGCTTGTGCTTTGTAGTACGGTCTGCAATTTAAGCGGCAGCTCATATGCCAAAACAGTTGGACAGCCTGATATATTTTTTCAGTAGTGTGTCTATTCTGAATCCCACTGCATTAATATTTTAATAATACTATCAAAATCTTACGGTAAATGATCACCACATGCCCAAGGAATTCTCACATAAATCCCTGATGAAAAAGATGCAACATCCACAATGTGCTGCCTCATTTCTTTGACCTTAATTACTGATTTCCAACCCCAGAATACATCACAGTTCTTTGGAACAGAAAGCTCACATCAAAAACTGACAGGTTTTTTTGTGGTGTTTTTTGTTGTTTGTTTTTCTTTTGTTTTGCTGGGGTTTTTTAAAATTTAAAAACTTAAATTTCCAAATCACAGTGTATCCAGTTGTTATCACTGTACATACATACATGTGTGCATGTACAAATATAAACACATAAATATATATTAAAAAGTATCTGCTACTCATGTCTCAAAGTATCCTCATAAAACTTCCTTGAAAGGTGATGGACCTCACAATTACAGACACACACACATGCCTATAAATTCAGAAATTTAAGAGGACTCAGCTGCATCTGGACAAGCCTGCAAGGTCAGCATATGCCACAGGAACTCGAAGAATCTGTACTGTGGTTCATCCTCTAGGGTTTTACTGGGGAGTGAAAGCTTTAGATTACTGTTGTAACTAGAGCGTAAACTACTCATAAATCAGACAGAAGAATTAGAACTTCACTGAAATCTACCTGCTGCTGCCAAGTAGAACAGTTTCTTAGGCACTTCATTGATTTTTGCAACTTTATCGTAAGTAAAGTGAACATTAACACTACCTCCTTAATTTAGAACAAGTACAGCAGTTATAAATAGGTAAAGAAAGTAAGCAATGTTTACACCCTCCTGCTTCAGACAGGTCTCAGTTAGGAACAAAAATATATTTTAAAGGTATCTCTCAAAATCTGGTATTTTTCTTTTGGGTCTGTCAGGGCAGTAAGGATAATAACCCTTGTCAAAAACCCTAGCTGCTAAAAAGACACTTTAAAAATATCTTCTCCTTAGAAATTTGAAGAGTTTGGAAATAAGAATACCATTAAGCAATGTATTCTATGTCAGCAATAGTCTGCAAAATAATGGTGTTAGTTAAGTAGTTCACAGGAACATTGATCCCCCCGTTCAATTTCAATTCATAATACTCAATGTCTGAAACCTGTCTACTGGTTATCTAACACAGTCCAACTGTGTTAAAAAATAATCTTGACATTTACTAATTTTACATTACTATCAGCTTTTCTACATATAAAAGTAGTATCTTGTAGAAAAGCTTGAGGAAAATGGGATTTAGCCACTCAGTTAAAGCAAGTCCTACGGTTAAAAATAACCATTATTTATTCACAAAACATTCAACAAACATCATGCAGAAGTATTGTGAAAGAATCAGTGTTCTTTAACTTCAAACACATTAACAATTGCTGGTATTTACTGAGGCAGAAACTTTAGATATTCTTTATAAGGGCCAAATAAAACCCGAAGAAAAAACTGAAAAGGTGCATGTTTGTGTGCACATGTGTCTGTGAGCAATCAACAATGAGCAAGAACAATGGCAAACACCTCTTAATGGGGAGCAACAAAGCTGTCAAAGCCTTAAGGGGAAAAGCAGTCCTAGCCCAACTTAGAGCCTGCAGTTGCAATCTTCTGTAAAGCAATTATTTATTCAGTTGTGGAGTGAAAAGTCTAAATGTAGTGGGGTTATATATATATACACATATATAAAGCGGGCTGACTAAAACAAACCATGTGCCAGCAGTATCTTCCACTGCATACTCCTGACATCAGTCTCAAAACATAGGTCTTTCCTTTCATCATATACAGAGTGAACAGACTTAAAATTCCTAGCAGGCATCTCATCAACTTAGAAAAAATCTCCAGATATAGCTACTGTTAACTATCTATCTTTTGGACTAATGTTTTAACTTCTGTGGTAGAAATACACATAATATTTTTCCCTTTTAGAGATAAAACAAAGGAACTCTGAAGCAAAGTTTTCAGTAGATTTACATTTCTGCAGAAGACGACTTGATTATTCCCAGCAGGAAAACAAGCAACTTCTGAAGCAAAGAATCTACAGCAACTACCTGTCAATCATTTCTATATAAAGAGTACAAAGTAACAATTCAAAGGATATTTGAAAACAAAATGCCCCCTTTCCTTTCCCTCAGTCCAAAGGGTTATACTACAACAGATTTATTTCAGGTCTTCTACTGATTTGAAACAAAATGAATTTTGAAAGAAAGATCTTTTCCATGAAAAAAAACATTGCTTTTTCCTGTACAGCAAATACTGCTTATATTTAACCCATACTTTTCTTTTAGAAATGAGAATCACCTAATTCTTATTAATGGAGAACAACTGATCAGATTTTATACGCTCATTTTACCCCATGCAAACAAAAGGCTTTTGTTTTAGTTATTTTAGCTGACACATGGAAATAACCTTCCCAAACCACTGAAATTTTTTTTTCTCAAGTTGTTTTCTATATTCTAAACTAAAAGGGAATATCAAGAGGATTTTTTTGATTACTTTATAGCATCTCTTGCAAAACTGTACTTGTTACAGGACAGTGCCCTCACTTTCTTCTTCCCTCTGTTAAATTAATATTAGTCATCAATAACTTCTCATAAAAATGTTCGCACACTGGTACTGAAAAGACCTAAGTTAAGAACACCACTGTAACTAAATATCTGCCTTTATAAGCACTTGATAACCCATTTTCAAAGTAAATATACTTAGTAACCCATTGAGCCATCCAGCACAGCAGCACTGTTAGAGTTAATAGTATGTTAGTCTGGGTAAACTTCTGGATCAGGTCTTTTATAAATACGCAGGCACTGCTTGAGAGAAAGCATGGCAACATTCTATCTTTTAATGGTACCAAAAAAAAGCAAGCAGTTCTGTAATTGCATTTCGGAGCCTTCTTTGTAGTTGTTCGTAGTGAGAAGCTTTTCAGGTCCACAGCTTTTAAAACTTCTAGGATGAAAATGATTTCCCCACTTTTAATAGATCTGTGCAGAGGGGAAAAAAAATTACAAAAACAAACTCCCTGTGCACTTATCTTGGATGTTGAGAAGGCTGATGTCAGCTATTAAGACTGATAGTCTCTGACAGAAGAATCCTCCAGGCAGCTTTTGGGGAATAGTAATTTTTCATCTATGGATTCCAACTATGGAAACAAAAGAAGCTTTAAGACAAGTCGAGCTAAACTCTAATTTTGCTGTGCTCCAAGTTATTTTATTAAAAATCCAATCATTTTCAAACAATTATTTTCAATTAGAGTATCTTGGTTTAACATCTTCAAAAAGTGCTAACCTGTAGGTAAGTTTTCAGTAAAATGCAAAGGGAAAAAAAAAAAAAAAAAAGATCCGTGCCCAGTTCTTATCATGAGCGTTCATTTATAGATGGTCATCTGGATGTGAAATCACTTCCTCACTGCGATGCAGCAGGGTAACTGAACTCCTAAGAAAAGATTAATTTCCCTGGTATACAATTCAGCGTCACATCCTAGCTGGCAATGGTGACTTCCTTAGTGTGTGACTGTTACCAATTACCAGAGCCCCTGACACAGAAGGTTTCAAACCCTACAGTAGGACCAACACAGATGCAAACTCAGGCCCCTCACTCTGGAGCAGCTGCTACCAAGCCAAACACAGTGTCTCCCGCATGCCATGCGCGAGCCCGCGTGCTCCTGTGGGAACAGCAGTCCCCACTGCCCCAGACAAACGAGCTGCTGAAATGATCTGTTCACTTATCTTCAGAGTCTGAAACAAGATGCTACTACAAAGCTGTATATTAAACTGTAATTGAGAAACACTCTGGGAGAGAAACCAGATCCAATGGCCATGGATCGTTTCTGAGAGAGAGTCCTAAAGTCAGAGACTAATCTTTAAACGATTAATTCCTACTCAGTTAAAGTTACGTTGGGAAAGCTCCTGATGAGAAGAAAATGGAAATAAAAGTGTTCTATAATAGGTAGTTTTATGCCAAAAGATTGAACCAAATGACCTCAAGAAGAGATTTGCTAACTTGAGGCAATTTTTGATGATGTTTGATGCACTGTCAGCTGCCAGGAATTAAATTTTCTTCTAATCCAGCATAGAATCTGTTAGTTTTTCAGAATTCTGAGGAAAGAATGAATTCTACATGAATTGTGTTTAACAGATCACGGTTATATATAGTATATATTGCTTTCTAATATGAATGGTAGTTTAATCTTTCCTATCTACAGTTTTGGAAGTCAAGGAACAGTTTCTAGGCTGTTAATTCATATAAAGTGGAATAAGAACTTAAGGATTAAGGGTGGTGAGATACTGGAATAGGTTGCCCAGAGAAGCTGTGGATGCCCCATCCCTGGAAGTGTTCAAGGCCAAATCAGACGGGGCTTTGAGCAACCTGGTCAAGTTGAAGGCATCCCACCTGCAGGGCGGTTGAAACCAGATGATCTTTAAGGTCCCTTCCAACGCATTCTGCAATTCCATAATTGTACACAAAATCATGGAGTGTAACAAAAATTACAAAGGTTAGGTAAGCCCAGGATTTTCTCTTTTCTGGAATTTCTCTCTGAAAATGTATACAGCAAAAAAGAATTTATCCAATTCTCATTTCAGTAAGGTATCAAAGTCATTTTCTTTAGAAATAGCAAATGTCAACAAGTGATTACAATTGCTCTTATACATGCTCCCACATCAAAGTGGATCAATTTCAGACTACCATAACTCAAAGTTACTGTAACCTTAGAGAAACCTTATCTTTCATCTTGGTTGGCAAAGATGACTTCCTCACTTATGGCTTGAAAAGTAATTCATACCTGTATTAATGTTTACACTCTGTACGGACAATAGAAGGGATTTGGACAAACGTTCCCTCCTCAGATTCTATAGACAGAACCCTTACCATAAGGCCACCAACCAACCGACAATATTCTGAGAAAACACATTGAAACAAAACAAATCACAAACACGCAAGCGAACAACTGAAAGGTGCTCTGCTCCAAGATTTCAAAGAAATTACAATCTCAAAACGTTTGGAGCAGTCATGCTACCCAAGCAAACTAGCACAGTTTTATTATGCTCAAAACCTACTTTCCCTTGTTCCATCTATCAGATCTATTCAACTGATTGGAGCAACAGGGACTATATTTTCAGAAGGAAAATTCCTGCTTGCAAAATGTTTCATGCTTGTTATGGACTTCACCATTAGAAAATTTGCCCAAGGGGAACTAACGACTTAATCAATTAACACCACACCACAAAAACTATAGAAAACAACTTCTGACTTGGAAACTTATTACCCTGCAATGCGTTCCCACTCCAGTTTAAAAAACAAAAGTCAGTTCAAACTCGTAATTTCTCTAGAAAATAAAGTAAATAAAGGAGAAGCAAGTCAGGAAAAGCCTGACTAGACACATTTTATTACAGGCACACTGTCTCAGCTGCTCAAGCAATACCAACGCTGCACTCATACATACTCAAGACCCCCTACAACTGCCACAGAGATCTGCCTTTGTTCAGATTCCCCTGTCCTGTCTCTCAGCTTCTTAAAGACACTTCAAAGAAGATCAAAAAGCTTGAAAGAAGTATAGTTGTTTAGTCTATGAAGGGAAGATAAATGGGAGACTTGGTCTCATTCTTCAAACACAAAGCAAGCTGGTAGGAGAATGGGACTAAACTGTTCACCAGGTCTGATGCAGACATCAAAAAGAATGCAAGATTTAAGTTTTGGAAAACTTTCAAATAACAGTAATAGACTGAACAGGCTGCCTTTGCAGGTTGTGGAATATCCATCACTGAAAGGTTTTAAAAACAGGTTAGGCAAACATCTGTCAGAAGTGATTAAGATATAATAGATGGGAACGAATGAGATCTTTTGTTCCTCTTCTGCCAAGGTCTTTTTGTTACACCTGGTGTTACAAACGAAATAATATTTCCCTCTTTTATATCCCTGGTTTTTATTTAATATTTAAAAACATTTAATAAAACCTACCCTTCTGTGATATTTCCACATATTCAAGTGTGTTTATTTGGGACAACAAAATACACATAAAAAATTTGCTGACTCTGAAAACAGGAGAAAGAAACCACCTGTGAAGTAAAATAATGTATTAAATTTGCACTCACTCTGAATAAATTGACCTCTAACATCATAATGCAGACAGCAGTCTATTTTCTCATTCTCCAAGAAAAAAAATTGTGAAAACTTCAACTGCTGACAATCTGCAGTCACTAAGATTTTCCCTAAAGGAATCTTTTTTAAAAGAAAGCACTTTTTCCCAAGCACAAAAAAAAAAGAAAGAAAAGATTAAAAATCATTTACAAAAAATAGAAAGCAGAAATAGAAAGCTTTCAGAAATATCCAAACCTTTTTTAAATTATATTAAATTATGAGTAAGGATGGCTTCCATCACACCAGGAGGGAAAAAAGCCAGAGACCTTTTTCCTGCCACCTTACTGTTTAATACTAAGGTAACCATGGAAATGAAAAATAAACATTGATTTCCCCCTCATGCCCAGTACAACAGGAAATCTAACAGGGGAAATGTTTCTTGGTAAAGGTAAAAGCCATACAGGTAACTATTTAGAAGAATAAACGGATTCCTGGGGGTTTTCCTGGACTGACATCACATAACTCATACAAGAAATAAGAGGCGCTGTTTGCTTTGCCCAAATCTCATGTTCCTATTTGCTGCTCTCTATGCTGACTCCTCAGTTTTATCTACGTTGCCTAGCGCTTGACCTTCTTTAGGTGTTAGGAAAGTCTCCCTTAGAAGAGACAAACACGAATACATTTTTCACACAACAGCAGTGACACACAGTAATCAAACCATCATCAGAAAAGTTAAAAAATATTATGGTTGATAACAGATTTGTCTTCCTGCACTCTTGATCAACCCTTCTCATGACAACTGCTTACGTTATTTTTATTTTATAGGTATTTCCTAAGTATGTTTACAGTGACTCGTAAAGTAGGTGGGGTTTGTAGGCACCCAAGAACTCAATTTTTCTTTTCACTCTTGGTCTGGGCAGGTCCTGGATCATTCTTCTGTCCTATTTTGAATCTTGATATGTGTTTTTTCTTGCCAATTCAGGATCCACTCTTCAGTCTTATGTCAAGCTCTCTCTGCTGCTTCTTAAGGCTTTTTAAAAAATGGAACAAAGCAACATGACATCCACAAGATTATTTTATTCTACTTCAAGAAGGAAGGTGCAGGGAAGCTGAGAAACTGATAGTTTTCTAATTTGATTCTATTGCCAATTAGTGAATTTACATAAAGCAGCAATTTTAGAAGTGGTTTATTGATTCAGAAAGAAAACACAAATTACTACAGCCGATTATCACCTTATGTTATCTCTTACGATCTCATAATTCAAACTAGCATGGTTCTACAGTATAAAACGTGCCGTATAATAAAAGTATAGCAGTACTTTGAGGCACTCACACACTACTTCCAGAAACTGCTTTTACAGTTTCATGCCAACTGAAATGAGTGTACTGTATCTCAATATATTAGAAACTAATATAAAACGAAAGGTTTTAACTTTCTGCTTCAGTCCTAATTTAAGAAACAAACACACTGGCCCCAACCCCCAGTCACAAACAACAAGGTCTCTGTGGAGTTCATGGAACAAAAACAAAGAGAAGATTTAGAAATGCCAATCAAATTGTTGTGATGACGTGTCACTTAAATAAAGAATACAGCATGAAATGTCAATGATAAATACTACAGTTAAGTATATATATTTCAACATTCTCTAAATTAGGACCCAGTCCTTCAAGAATATAGTTATATCAAGGATATTAAGCACACAACTTTAGAAAGAACTAAGAGGAAGAAAAGGGAGGAATGCCACCAATACACCTTGCATGATAGAGCATTACTCACACAATGTTTTACAGTTCTCTTTTCAGGAAAACAACATTGTGAAACTTTCAGGTCAGTAGAAGGTCAAAGACTCAGGTAGATTAGAACGTTATAAATTTTTTATTTTCAAAAATAATTTTAAAAAAACGGTATTATTTGATTTAAAAGACTTTGCAAAGCATAACAAGTCCTAGAAGGCTGTTTGCTCCCTCCCTCGTGCCACACTTCATTCCTAGTCTTCTTGGATAACATATCTAATTGAAATGACTATAATTTGTTAAACAGACTTCAGTCAAGTATTTTTAGGAGAAAAGCCATTACAGACAACATCTCCTAAATAAAAGGATGAAAAAATATGTTTAGCCCTCCTTTGATAAAGAGGCCCTAGGTTAACTTGCCACTACTAAATTCATACTTACTGAGAGTTACAATGATATCAAAAGTTAAAATGATAAACATTTAAAATGTTTAAATATGCTGAATTAAATTTATTTTAACATTTATGTTTATAGATATCCTACACTAAAATTATTTTTTAGACTGTTTTCCCACTCAAATATGCTTCATTCAGAAGCATCAAGTCCTCAAGGCCCTAGGCAACTCAAGAGCCAAATTATTTCCAATCTGATGGACTGTTTCAAGCAAATATCCTTTTTCATTTGATACCATTTCTTCACAAGGTCTACTGCTTTCAGTCTGGAGAGTAAGAAGTTGTTTCCTTCTTTCTTTACATTTAAAGGTATAAAAGAAATTAATAGCAATATACAGAAAATATACACAAGCTTCATATTAACAACTGGAAAAAGACATTCCCGAGCAGAAACTTTCTGAAGATGATTTTAACAATCATTTATACTGAAATCACTCTGCCCTCAACATCTTGCATCTCAACATCTTGCATCAACAGGTGCAAGATGTTGAGGGCGGAGTGATTTAAGTCAAATTTAGCTCTGGTGGAACTAAAATATGAAAGCAACTCACAGATATATTGCTTAAAATACTTTTAAGTCAAAATTGCTGTAACAAGAATATCTTGTTTACTTGTGACTATATTACAACACTGATAAGCAATGACCCTTGAGACTAGCTAAAAAAACCAAAACACAAAACAAACACCAACCAAAAACAAAACCCAAACCCCAACAAATATACAAAAACTCCATCAACTCATTTCCAAGGCATTAAAACTTCTAATAATATCCAGTATTAAAAATTCACGTTTGGGACTTTAGTTTTGCTTGATTTTATAGATTTTTGGGCTTACCTTCCAACAGGTTTGCCAAACAGCATAATAAAATTTAAACATAGCTGGAGAATAATACAGCAAGTGAATCATGAGGACATGCAAAACAAGGACACTGTATTGAATCCCTGCTGCCTCACCTCACTACAGATTTCAAGAAAGTATCCTGAATCACAAAACTATCTGTGAAAAGCAATGACTTCATTTAAAAAAATAAAAACTTCTGAGTTAAAGAAACAGAAAGAGCAAGAAACACAAATATTACTCAGTTTGCAGTAGTATTTTGTTCATTTTCCCAGCTGCTAAACCCAGCTCAAAGAAACTTACAGGTCAGCCTAAGGTTATACAGCACTTCAGCAGCGTTGCCACGTGCTGGTTGGCTGTGCACTCGTAATGTGACCTAACAACCAATAACCCATAAGCTCATCCCTGTTATCCACTGCATCCACCCCCCGAGCACGTGCTGAATGTTAAACCTTGAAAGTATCTCTACTGAGGATGGACCAAATACTGAGTTTTTCGCTCACTGAAGTCTATTGAAAAGCATAACGAATGTTCTACAGTCAGAACTGAGGCAGCATGTGCTTTCCCACGAGTAACAGCCGTTCCTGCGCCAAGCTCAGTAGATTTCTCCGCGCCTGCACTTCCCCGGGCTATCGCAGCGTTTTCTCCGACAGCCCACCACCACGCCGCTTCCCAGCCCTCATTCCAGGGGAGCGGCTGCTCGCAGGAACACAGCCGATTTTGGACGGACCCCTTCGCCCGCGGGCGCGTCCTCCCGCTCAAAGCGCGGTGCCCGCGTTTGCAAAGCCGCCCTGCGGGCACGGAGCGCGTCGAGCCCTGCGAGTAAATCCCACGTGCAAACCGAACCGCGAGTTCAGCGCCGCTTCCCGCGGCTCCCGTCCTGCCCCTCCGCAGGGAACCCCCGCTACGGCCCACCCGCGTTGGCCCGGGCGGCTCGGAGCCCACTGGCAGCGGCAAACCAGCGGGGCGCTGCCGGGCTCCCTCCGCTCCCCCCAGGGAGCTCGGCCCGGCCCGCGGGGGAGCTCCAGGCTATGGTGCCGGCACGGCGCACCGGCCGGCAGGCTGGCGAGACGCCGCCGGCGTGAGGGGGCGCTGGGAGCGGGCGAGGGGCAGAGCCCGGGGCAGGGGCAGAGCCCGGGGCAGGGGCAGAGGCAGAAGGCGCCGCGGCCCCCGCGGGACACTCACATGAACCGGGAGCCGCCACCACCGCCCGCTCGGAGAAGAAGGACCTGCTACCCGAGGCTGCTCCAACGAGCGCCTGAGGTTTATCAGCGGGCGGGCGGCCGGGAAAGGCTTGGCTGCGCTCTGCAAACGCCGGGCTAAAGAGCGCCCGGAGCACGCGCGTACACGGGGGGGAGGGGGCGGAAAGGGTGTTAAAATCTTTCTTTCCAGCTGTTGTTTTTATTTTATTTTTTTTTTAAAAACACCCGAACGAAAACAGAGCTCAGGCACCGCGCCGGCCGCCCCTGCCGCCCTACAGCGGGTGGCTGGCGCAGCGGAGTGACGCCACCTCGGGGGCGGGGAGGCAGCCTTCCCCATCCCCATCCCAACCCCATCCCAATCCCAGAGCCCTTCCCTCGGGGATCCCCGGGCTGGCGAGCTCCCAGCGGCACCGGGCTGCTCGGGGCCGCTACAGCGGTCGTTTAGCCAGCCGGGTGAAGCCGATTTCTGTCCTGCAAGGCTCAGTCCCCGAACAGCCGCTCCTGTCGGAGGCGTCAAATGGTGACAAACCCCGTCGTTGTGCCTTTGCGAGGGACAGTGGTGTAGCAGAGCGGGCAGGCAGGCTGTAAGGCGAAAGGCACTGATAAGCAGGTAAAAGGAATAACAGGCAAAAGAAATAACAGGTTTATAAAGGAGAGAAACGTGGCTGAAAGTCTGTTCTGATCTTTCAAAATATATACCAAAAGCTGTCTTTCTTCTTCGTGCTGTCCAAGCGTTGTCAATTACTCCCACTGGCCGAATGTTCCAGCTACAGATGCGAAACTCGAGGTGTCCTCGTAAGTTTCACCAGGTCTTATGCCTGGCTCTCAAAGCAGCGACGTTTTAATCTGCGTGGTGACCTTATAAATGCTCCAAACAGCACCAGTAACTCCTGTGCAAAGGCAATGCAGGTACAGAACGTAGAATATTCGTGTATATATGGCAAAATTCCAAATACTGCTGAGATACAAGTCATCAGCAAAGGTTAAAAAAATGCTCTATTTCACTTGAGTGAAGTGATGCTTTAAAGTACCCCTGCAGAAGAACTACTGTTTAGCATTTTCATGAAACAGCTCTAAGTATGTGTTAGTTACCTGTGCCAAAAGCACCGTGGTACCTCTCTGGGTTTTCCCCGCCCCTAAAATTCAATATTCGTTGAAGGCAAAATAATGACACCAGAGCCTTGTCAAAATCTGGTTTGCATGTTCTGTTTATCTTGAATAGCAGTATTATAAATAAATTTTTGGTATACTTTTATATTCATCTATTGCTGAACTGGTGTAGCTGGAGTCCAAAGCAAAGTATTTCTTTTCATCACTGAATTTACTAGTTTGGACAGAGTAATGACAATGTTGATTTTTTTTTTTTTTGCTTTTAAGTGTACGTTATTGTGTGTAATTATCTGCTCATGACTCCACAGTTACTCTTTATAGTCAGAATACTTCTTACTTAAGTTAACGTTAGAGAAGTTGGAAAATCTTGTTAAAGAAGAATGTTTTAATGCTATGCCACAGGGAATAACATTTTATTAAACACAATACTCCTTGCATTTAGAATTTTTTAGCAATCTTATAGCATTTGTGGTAGATGTTTAGTTTATACTGCAAATTTAAAAAAAAAAAGTGAGGTGAACTAAATTCAATCCACAGTTCTCCCATCCCCTGCAAAAAATTAAGTTGATAACTCAATAGGTGGTGTTATTGTTATTATTGTTATTGTTGTTATTATTGTTATTATTATTGTGAAATGAATGTATCCCATCTCATTATTGTGATTGTTCTAACAAACACTTACGTATTTTCTGTGGTCCCTTCCGTAGGAATCTGAATTCAACTTTTCTTTGATCATGCATTTTAATAAACTTTGTGAGTAGCTGATTGACAGTGGTGGACAGTGGGAGACAAATCATGCTTTACGGGAAGGTGGGGGGTGTGGTTTGTGAAGTAGCAGCACTAGGTAAAATTGCATCTTCTATTTCAGTTACTTTATCAAATTAGTAGTTACTGCAGTTGCAGCAGGAATATTGTAGGACTTAAGAACAAAGAAATTCTGTGAAAGAATTTCTTCTTATGACAAGGCCTGCTTTGTTTAAAATACTGTGATTTAATAAAAAACTGTGTAAGTACAGGATGTTCAGGCTGCCTGCTCTCCTGGAATTGTTCTCAATTGCTTTAAAAGTAATTCAGTAGCAGTTCTGATTATAGTTATGTTTTAATTCAGAAAAGCTGCCTTAATTATGTGAGGAACGTTTACACCTGGATACTGAAGAGATGTTTAAATAACCAGCCATTTCAAATTACTAACAGGTTTTAGCACATGTCATTTTTTCTGCTCTTGGACAGTTTAGGAGAGCCACAACTGTGTTTCACTGGGTGGTTTCATTCAGGTTGGTCTGTTTGTATGGGCAATATTTGCTTCTGAGGGATTTATACATTTTCTTAAGGACAAAGTTCTAAGTATCTGTTAACTCAATTACCTTAGCACTGCTGTAGTGAAGAAGTTTTAAATGATGGATAGAAAAGACTGGATTCTGAAGAAAAAAAGTATTTGTTCTCTGAGAGCAGTAGGTATTCAGTTGCTCAGTAGATGAGGGAGCTCCCTTCTGTATTTTATTTCTGAGTCTTGGTCGTGGACAAGCTATCTAGTGCAAGATTTTCAAAATGGTGCTAATCTGAATATTAAATGGGAATTTGTAAAGGTCTTTTTTTTGTGGCTGATTTTGCTAAGAATGTTGGTTAGTGTTTTTGTGTATTGTAAAGGTTTCTAAGGGAGATTTGGATGGAGGCAAGGGAGCTCAGGAAGGTCATTCAGAGGTGGGATGCAACAAATCCACTTCTGGGCTTCTAATCTTTATGCCAGACCTATTTCACAGATGTGGTAGACTGTGTCTCATATATGGAATAAATTGTACTTTGGAAGCAGTGACTCAGTAATTTTAGATGACACTAAGAAGACAAGTCTTCCTTTCTTCTTCCATCCTTGCTCTTTTGGATTATCAGAATTGAATTTCCAGAATTCAATCCCAAAACTGAATTTGCCTTAACCGTTTCTGGTGTCAGTTGAGAATAACAAACTTTCTTTTTCTCTTCCTATTTTTATTTCAAAGTAATAGGGATGTTCTGCAGGATATAATTCATTCCTTCAAGTCATAAAATTAATGCAATATGTGCCTCTTCTACGTAGTGAGAGTGAGCTTGAGGTGCAAAACTGTGTTTGTTGAATAAAAGGACAATGTGTATGACGCTCCTGGGTTTATAGTTCTGCCAGACTTCCATGTGGAGTTACAGAGAAACAAACAACAAAACCCAAAACAAACACCCAACAATGTCAAAACGCTTTCATGGTTTCCCCAGAATTAAGTCTATAATAAGAGAACCTGTTTTAATGTATACATTTTAAAATTCCTTATTGATTCTTTTAGGTGAGTGTCAGGAAAGATTGTTTGCTTATTTCATGTCTCCCTTTTTCCTGTCTGCTTTCTAACCAAAGGAAGCAAGTGATAAGTTGAACACACTGCAGGTGGCCTAAATCATCCTTGTAAGCCAAGTGATCTAGAGTGCAAGAAAAGTTTAGTCTCTTAAAATGAGTTACTGAATTGATGAAATCTAACAGTTGTTTTTATGAAAATTCAGCTGAATGCAGGTACGGTGTATTAGGGTATTATTATCTAACACTGCTTTTCTACAGTAAAAATGAAAACATTTTATCTCAGTAAATATATTGTACACTTTGTATTGTACATACGTACATTTTTAGAGACATAATGCACCTTGCTGCTTAGATGTGATTTTACTCTCCCTCGCCTCAACTCTGATCCTAATAGCTTGGTTTTCTTTTATTTTAGAGCAGATATTAGAGGACCATTGTGCCGAGCAAGGTTATAATTCAATCTCTAAGTCAAGCTATTTTCTTTAGATGTTTAATATATATTTTCTTTCTGAAGCTGAGTAGTTCATTTGGCATATATGATGTTTTTGTGGGAATGTGGGTCTTATTATAAGTACACAGTTAAAATTTTCCAGTTGGAACTTGCTGAATGCCAATAAATCTTTGTGCTTGCACCCTGTCCAATTGATGTCTTTCCAATGGAAAATTTTAACTGTAATTTGCATTGTTTGCATCCCAAAATAAATAATTTAACCCCCAAAATTTAAATATTCATGAGATATGAAAGCATTTTGTATTTACAAATAAGACTTTTAGTACAACTACTGTTATAAAAACTGCAATGCGCAGTGCTGTTCCAGATTTATTTTCTTCCTTTTTCAAGTTTGATTCCTTAATGCTATGCATTCACATTTAATATGATTGTGTTTATTAGAATGTAAAAGTACATATCTGATGTCCCTGTTTCTTCAGAGGAAAAAAACCTCACAAATGAGAGGAGTCTGTTATATTTACATAGTATCTTAGGTTGGACTGTATTAGTTCAAACAGAAGGTAAATTCCATAATTTCCATTTGTCCAGACTTAGTGAAATACGTTTGATATGTAAGGATCTTTGTGCAACCTGTATGGAGTCACTCTCAGTTGGGATTCACAAAACAAATTTAGTAGTTTTTAACTGGGAATGTTATGCTTGAGACAAGATTGTTCCCGTAGAGAAAGAATAATTTTGAGATACTAAATTGTTAAGTGTTCTGTTTCTTCTGTGTGACTTCCTCAGGAGAGAATCCGTTTTCCTGAAAGCAGCAGGTTAATGTTGGCTGAAAGAAGAATAAAAAAAGTAGTGAATAGCTTCATTAGTGCTCTGCATAATCTTCTTTTTCTTGAGTTTTGTTTCATGAAGCACCTAGGATGTTAAAAAATTATCACATCTGGTTTGAAAGAACTATGTTGCATTTATACTTTAAGGTTGTTGTATTATTTCTTTTATAGGATTCAAATTCTGAGTGTTCTTCACTTCCCGGAGAACTTGCATATCTGCCTCTGCTCTTCAAAGCTTATAATTACTGTTCTGTGGTTGACAAGAGAGTTGTTTTCCATGTCAGTGGACTATTTCTGTTGATGGTATACACAGGTGCCTCCAGACTCTGTGCTGTGATGTTGAAGTGAGCTGGCTGGTGCTCTGCTCCACGGGTCTGTCAATGAAGTGGGAGTTATTTTGTTCTGTGGCCTCTTGTAGCACAATACGTGGAAGTGCCATCTGCTTCTCTTCAGGCTCACTTCAGAGGGTATAAGATTGGCCTTTTTGTCTCTTTGTGTATGTATCCTTGTACACAAGTACAAATATGCTGTGGGAGTTCATAGGTTTGGATAATAGTCCCTAATGTCATGTTGTACTGTCTCAAGTCACCTGCTGGGCAGTCCACAAATGAGCTGAGCAGAGGCTTGATGCGGTTTTTGGAACTTATTGCCTCAGATTCAATTCATAGGTTGCCAGTAAGAAGAGGTCAGGCAGTTTTACCTGAGTCCTGTCTGACTGTGGAAGTGTCTGATACTTATGCATGGTTTAGATTTTCATGTTCTTGAATGGTATAATGGTTGGTTGTGGAAAAATGCAGAGAAAATGTTCAGCTCACACTGAATAGAAATGCCTAGTTCAGAGGAGAGAGCTTGTTCCTGCTAGAGAGAAAAGTGGTCATGAAATTAAGTGCTCCTGGAACTAAATTTCAGGATAATTTATTTTGATTGACTGTCTCAAAGAAATATTTAACATAGATTACTTCCTTAATTAGTTATTGATCCAGTGTGTGAGCTAGCAGTTTACCCATGGACAGGGAAAGAAATGGTGGTAGGAAAGAAGACTGTTATTTCATAGCTTTAAATATTAGGATTGCTATAGTATATCGACGCTGGACCTTCACTAAAGCTGTGGTAATCTGACTTGTGGCCTGCTGATACAAGCTGGTATTCTGGAAGAGTGTTTTCTGTTTGGTGCCTTTACTGTTTTTTGAATAAATAACCTACTATATTGAAGTAGTCATCTGAAGATTGCTTGTATTAAAGCATTTATCTGCTCCTAAAAATAGTTTTATTTGATTCTTAAATCTGTGTTTAAAACTATGACTTTATTTTCATCCTTAAATGTGGTGTTTATGATGCAGCAGCACTATATTATTACTATTGTGTTTATTATGCAAAAACGTCCCTTTCTCCCATAACAAACAAACATTTAAATTGCACTAATTAATAAACAACTAGGAACCTGTATACTTTGCAGATAAATTTTAACTTTGTATTCTCTGTTTAAGGAACACAAATCGCTCTGAAGAGTTTAAGATTGTGTGAAAAAGATGTTTCCTTTAAAAGACTCTGTGATGGGTGCCTCCACCTTCTTTGCCTCAGCTCTGCCACATGATGTTTGTGGAAGTAATGGTCTTCCTCTAACACCTAACTCCATAAAAATTTTGGGGAGATTTCAAATCCTTAAAACAATCACTCATCCCAGGCTTTGCCAGTACATTGACATTACCAGAGGTAAACATGGTGAGTATCTGTTTAATAAGCAAATTTTATGTATGGTTAGAGAGTTACATGTTTGTGACAACACATTTTAAGGTGACTGAGGAGAATGCTGCCTTCATAGCACCAGAAAGTGGCTGGGTTTCAGTCTTAAAATTACTGTATACCATTGCTGTGACTGGCAGTATTGGTGCTTCTGTTTCTTCTCTGTAGAGTCAAGGCAGAGGATTGTTGTTTGTGCTGTTTTGTTGTGTGTTGCACTAACTGATAAAAGCCAAGTACTTTATTCTTTTTATACCTCTCTAAAATTCTTGTACTCAATTGCTGTTCCATGTCTTTGCGTGGGACATGGAAATATGTGTATTTTTGATGCTGCGCTCCTACACCCGTGCTGTAATCTTACAAACATTTTCATGGGATGCTTGGGTTTTTTGGTACTTGATTTTCATCTGTTCTTGTTGTCTCGGTCATCTTGTGTTTTGGCTGCAAGCTTTCCAGTGTTCTTTTTTTTTTTTTCTATCTCTTTAAGATTTCTCACACTAATGGTTACTTCATTTTAGTACAGCTATTTTTTGTCAGTAACTGTTATCACACTTACTGTTAGCTCAAATAAAGCTTCAGTTGTTTCTTTCTGCTCTAGATGATCTTATTCTGTTGCAAGCTCAGCAGGACTACAGCATTTAATTTCCACAAAAAGGCTGCAACAGCTGTCACAATTTAGTGATTGCCACCTTTAACTTTTACATCAACACTGTTCCCATATAAAAGCACATTGTATGTATTTGATTGGCTACAGGGTCTCATAAAGTAGAATAAGTAATTTTTGCCCCCTTTAGAATGCAGTATGTTAGAATGTTTCAGATTTTTAGAAGATTAGGATGTTGCCAGCTCCAAACACTGATGTATTCTGTGGGGCAGGGAGTTCTTTATGGTTTTTTCTTTGCCCTCAAACATGTCAATTTTTCATTTATGCAGTCAGGAGATCTATAACATTTAATCACTTTGATTTGCTTTTGCAAGTACCTCCTGAAAGAGAAACTGTGATTTTCTTGCAATAGGTTGTTTAGGATGAAAGGTTAGGAAGCATTAACTAATATAACATTTAATAAATAAAAAATAAATAGAAAAACATAACCTTTTTGACAATGAAGAGTAAATGACATGAAAATTTTGTGTGTATAAATATGAAAGAAAAATACTCTCTGATAATTTAAGTAATTTGATGAATAGCAGATAAATGTCTAATCGTGAAGTCAGGAGACTGTTCCTAATGGTTAGAATAGCAGCTAGTAATTTTCAAATAACATAGCAAATTTGGTGGCAAATTTTATCATTCTTATACTGACAGAATTCTCATCACTTCTCTGCATAATGATTTAATGTTTGTCCATTTTCGTTAGTTTGTTGGTTTTTTGTGTTTTTTTTGTTTTTTTTTTTTTTGCAAATGTCAGTTTCTATTCTTACAGAGAAATATGAGAGCAGACTAGGAAAACAGTGCAAAAAAAAAAAAATTAAGTGTATCTACCCCCCCCCACAAGACCCTCGAAGGGGAAATATAAAAATAAAAGAAAACCATTCAAATGGATTTTTTTTTGTAAAATTGAATGCCTTTTAAATCTTTCCTAGAATTGTAGGAGGCAGTCTCAGAATTTTTTCCTCCAAAGAAAGCGTAAATAATCCTTTGATTTTAAAAAGGAAGAAACAGAGTTACAAGCGTTCCTGCTTTAATGTGATGACAGGTGTTCCTCAGTTTTCTATCTTAATCTAACTGCAATAGTCATCTTGCAAAAATGTGTTTGAAATAGTTTAGTTTGATTTGATTTTGAATCTGTACTTTCACTACTAGCTTGTCTATGAGTAGTGGAAGCAGCAAAGCCTGGCTACTGCAGGAGTCTTCTCACCCCTCCATGTAACATCTTATAGTGCTGTCTTTTCCTGCTGTATGATTATTGTCTTCAGTGTAACAATAGCTTTGGGTTTTCCTCTGTATTCAGAGCCAGCCCATCAGTCTTCAGAACACGTGTGGACCCCTGCAAGGGCTATAGATAGGTGTTGGGCAAGAGGTGCTAGAGGTTGTTGTCTCATCAAGACTGAAACTCCTATGCTCAGCCTGAGTCCTTTTTCTCAAAGCTAGTGTTACTTTGATCAACCTCTTTCATCAACCCAGCCACATATTTCTGCAAATTTATAGATGCTTATCTTTGAGACCTCTATTCTTCAGTCAAATCTGACTGACACTGGCTGAGGACTTCAACATTTGGTAGGAGATTACTGGATGGATGGATTGACAGTGCTTCGCATGAGGAAACAGGAAAGATAATCTGCTGTGTCTCATAAACAAAAAATAGTGGTGTTGTCCATAAATTGTGCATCTCTGACATTTAATTATGTGTAATTTTCCATACAGTGTATGTCAAAATACTTTAACATCTGCCGAATAGGTATAGTGTGAAGTCTGTACTCATTTGGATTCCAGTCCTGCAATATGTCTTGTTTTTTTTTTTTTTTTCTTCTAATAGAGAGACTGGTCGTGGCAGCTGAACACTGTGAAAAGAGTCTGGAAGATTTGCTACGTGAAAGAAAGCCTGTCAGGTAAGGTGTCAAGCTAATTCAAATCATCATCATTTCACATGTCTGTGGGAAAGTCCTGGACAATTTTTTTAACTTTTACCGGATTATATAAATTTTACTTTGTTGAAGTTTAACCTAAAGACATTGTTTATCAGGTAAAACGTGCCTGAAGAGGGAGTACTCATTCCCGTGCAATTCTAAAAGCCAGAAGAGATACAGGGAACTTGCTTACAAATTACATACTTTGTAACCGGTAAAATCCTGTCTGTCTTGTGATAGTAGCATTGGGGTTTCCTTTTAAAAAAAACAGGCTTATGACAGGATAAGGAACTTTCTAAGAATTAATTTGAAGATTGAGTCTGCCAGATCATGAAATACAACTTTCAGTAGAATGGATAGAATTTGGTGTGTGTTTTTATATGGAGAAATCTATTAATTCATCAGCTAGAAATCGGACAAGATGTCAGATATATATGCCAGGATGCTTAATAAGTGATTTGAATTTGGGTTTATGTTGTCACTTCAGCAACACTTTGATCAAAACTAAGTCCAAAGGCTGGATGTCAGAACTATTTGCTTAAATACTAGGATATGTGTAATAGTTGAGCTGTATCTTTAATGAAACAAACAAAAATCCCCAAATCCCTATCAGGCTTGTTGCAAAAAGTGTTAACTGTCCTTTTAAATCTATCACTATCACCTTTCAAGTAATGAAGTGGTATACATGTAACAAACAAAATGTGAAGAGTGGACAGAGAATAACATTATTTCCTTTTGGGAAAGCTAGACATTGTGTGCTAACTGGCTATTTCAGAACACAGAAAATATATAAATATAAAACACATTTAGAAAAATCCAGAGTCTCCTCATTCTACCTTTTGAAGTTTATAGCTTAGATTAGATTTCATCTCTCTTGATATTTATGCAAATATAGAGATGATGATTAATCAGTAAAATAATTGACAATTTTTTCCTGGTTAACATGAGGCATTTCAGGTGGGCCGTGTTTGATGAGGTACTATACTTCTGTGACATCCTGTGACTCATCCTAAATTAGGTTTGTATAAAGGGAACGATACTGGATCTGTAGATTTTGAGTCTTGCAGCCCCTAAAGAGGATGCTAACAATGTTTGGCAGAGATACATTTAAATGAAAATGCCCTGTGTTTGTGTTAGCATTTGATAAGCTTAAGCTTGTATGGCAGTGTGTGTTGCAGAGGACTATAGCTTGAGGAATGTTAAGGAACTATAGTTTCCATTTTTTCTTAAGACAGAGTGGTAGTTAGGTGTAAAGGGCTTTTCATGTGTGATATATATATATATATAATATATATATATATAAAAATAGTTCTTCGCGCAGTTTTGCATCAGATTCCTATTGTGCAAAGTTCCAGAAATAATTAAAGAAATATTTAATCAGAAACTCTTTTCCTTCTTTTTTCATTCAGTTCTCACACTGTTCTTTGAACGTGTGTCTTGGTGTTAGATGAGGAGCAGCCCAGACTGACTGTTTTTGAAAAAGCATGGGCATAGCTCTTTTAATTTGGCTCAAATTCCTTGATACGGTATACTTAAGTAGGTTTTCTGACAAAACTTTCTCAAATAACAGTGGTCTGTCTATATGTACCTCTGTTATGCCCCTCTGTACTTCCATGTGTTTTGTGGCATCCAGAAAGGTTTTTGAGATCTTTTTAGATAATCTGGTAAGGTATGTCACTTTGAGTTTTGGCATGCTGAAAGAAGTTAGTTTGTGACAATTACCTCAGCTCTTTGGGCTGTGGCTCTGTTGAGAGTAGCACAAAGCCTGGCTTTATTTCTTCCCTCTTGTCATGAAAGAGATTTTACTGAAATAAGTTATTGTATTATCTGATCTTTCTTCTATTGAGCCAATTGGGATTTCTTCTGGAAGTTGTAACACCTGAGGTATAGAGCTAAAATATAGCCTGTGTGTATATCCACGGCTTTAAGAGACATTAGTGACTCATCTACTGAAAATTGCAGCTTTTGCAGTAGTAGCTAGAGAGATAAATTATGTTCATTTCAAATGAAGTTTCTTTCAAGACAGATGTTTTCCTTCTACTTCTGGGTGTTTTTTTTTGGTGTGGTTTTTTTATGAAAACGGAATTTTTTTGGTTCTTACGTGAGACCCAGAAATAACTTGGATGGGCCATTTCCCAGTAATTGGTTATGTGATCTGTCTATATCAATTACCTTTGGAGAGAAGTCTTTGACTTTTTTTATGTGTTCTGATTGTATTGGTCGTTGGTAGCATAGCTGGTTACACATCTGGGGTTGATGCGTAGGCTATTGCAATTAATTTTATAAACTGTTTATGGAATGTGAGAAACTGCTCTTCTGGTTTCTAGATGATTTTTCCTTACACTTGCCAGTAACCTAAGTCCTTTGCACCTGTACCACAACTTGATGTAAAATCAGCAGGAAATCTTCTATTATGTTAGTGCTGAAATTCAAGATGTCTGTCTTTCTGTACATATTGAAAAACAGGTCATACAGTTGTTTGGTAGTTACTTACAATTAATCTTTGCTGAAGTCATGCATCAAGTATGGTATACATTCCTTAATATATGAATTATACTTAGAACTTCCCTACTTTTTTTTTTTTTCCTCAGTTAACCACAGGCTTTCCCCAGGTTTTCTAATTCTGATGAATCAGTTGCACGTAGGAGCCGAATACTGAAAATTAGACCTCTAGCTGTCTACTTTACCTGCTCTGTGACAGTGCAGAAAGTCATTTTACTAAGCATATCACCAAAAATTTTTTAGAAACTGGACTTGTGTTATTCAGGAATTCATTCATTCATTACTTAACAATAATGTGTCAGCAGTCCTCAGGCATTGCAGTGATAGTTTGCCATTGTCCTCAAAGTTAACATGCTTAACTTCACTTTCAAAGATTAATGCACGTAAGTGTTTGGTAATTTATGGCCAGATTGTTTTCTGGTTTGAGTTTTGCATATTTGGGATCCTAGATTAAGCACCTGAAATTTCAAGAACTCTCAAAGGGATGAAATGAGTGTCAGCTCTTGCAATTCTTACCATAATAACCAGATACAGGAAGGGACTTTATTACAGCTCTTCTTTCTGTGTTTCAGGGGATAGCCATGTGGACATTGTAATTACAGTTAATGCTTTAAAAGTGACATTAATCCCAATTTTCTTTACTGTGCTTCCATAGAGCATCACAATAACAGCAGGAGAGCTCGTTTGGTGTTGTGTGCCACAGGAAACTCAGGCTGCAAATATGAATAAGAGTTTTAGGGTAGGATAAAAATTTTAGGCATTGATAATCCATTTTTCATCAGACTATTGTCCATTGTTCTGTGTGAGAGGTTGTAGTCTGGGTCGTTGCTTCCTTTTTGTTCAAACTCAATTTAGTGTCCTGTTTGTTGTTGCACTCAATCAGAGAAAGTATGCACTTAATTTTTTAGTTTATAGCAGTCGTGTTAGTGCAAAATCAGCTCTCTGAAATATGTTCAGGAGTGAATTAAATATTTAAAGAGCCATGAATTTATGTATGTAGTCACACAAAAACAGTAAATACCTGATTTAAGATCATAATATTTTATTGCTGAGATTTGAAAATGTGTCTTAGTCTGGCTGGCTTCCTCCATGTCTTCTTGCACAAGCAAGGATTTTTTTCTTGTGAATGAATTTAAAATAAGTCACAAAAAAGTATGGTGGGTAGACATTTTGTACTTTAACAGCCTCACGAAGGGTAGTGGCAGTCAAAATTTTACTAGCTCTTCGAAGTTGCTAGTTATTATAGCGGTGTTGATACCAAAGACCAGAATGTAGGATGTACATTTATCTTTAAGGTCCCCCATCTTTTAAACACGTTTCTAACTACTCCTTTGAGATACTTTTTCCAGACAGTGTTAAAGGAGTTACTTTCTCTGCTCCTGTGCTGTTATAATAGGAGTTGTGAGCATTTCCTTTTCTGTCATGCTTGAAGTGTATTTCTTCTTTGAAGAAGTTGGTCTGCACTTGTATTCATAATAATAAAAATGCCAGCAAATACTGACATTCAGCAGACTTTTGGCACCTACAACAGAGTTTCTGGGTTGGTCTTTAATTTGTGGCTTGGACAGTCTAAATCTATTCCCTTCTTTAATAAAATATAGTTGTCATATGTTTTGAAAGTCATGGTATTGAAAAATTACTAATGAACCAACAGAGATACAAGGTATAGTTTGTTATACATGGAACATTTGATGGGAAGCAGACTGTGTCTGCAGCTGTTTACTAGTTTGGAGAAAGCATGATCTGACTGATTCGGATGAGTACATTTTATTGGCTATGTTAAACAGTTGTCTGTTCATTGATTGGACTAGATTTCTTCATGCCATCATTGCTGTTGGTGTGCTTTTGGCAAACTTGAAGAGAAACTGAAGAAATTCCGTGGGGGCAAAGCAATTTCTGAGTAGCCAGACATTCTTCAAAAATATTGTAAAACAGGTGCAAGTCATCAAAAGGCTGAAGGTTTTACATGATTTGCCTTGAAGAGCTGCATATAAGCAGAGTTTCATGGGCTGAGTGTATTCTGCTTTGAATCAAGTCTGTGCTGGAATTTCACATGAGAAGTCCATATGTCACAAAGAGGCTGCATTTGGCAGGGGTAAATTATGTAATAGTAAGATGAAGTAGCATTAATAAACAAACTTAAAATTATCTTTTTTCCTAAGCATGTGTGAGATTCTGTAGTTAGGGCATTTAGTGTCCTTTAGTTTCCTTTAGTTTCTTGATAATGCTTGAGATCCAAACCTATGATGAAAGGTTATACATTAGTCCAGACTTGTTTATATGTTGTCCAATTATGCTTTTCTTCACATAGAAGTATAGTTTTATTTCTGTAAGTAATTTTTAGTCTGACTGCAAATCTTTCTGTAGTGTTCCTTTTAGCATAGATTTTCTCCTGGGACTGCCTTTCCTCTCAAAACAAGAAAACATTTGGCATGGAAAAGAGGTGCAGCTTTCTTGAGGTATTCAGTGTGGACATTGTTACTCTTGATGTTTTAGTGACCTGTTTGGGTATTTTTTGCTTGTAGAGTCGGCTGCAATATTTGATAGCAGCACAAAGATATTTCAGAACCTGTGTCCATGTCTTTCTTACATGTGAAATGTAACAGTGAGTGCATCCTTGTTTCTTATCTTTCTCTAGTCCAGGAAAAAGCAAAAAGAGAAGAATCCTACTTTTTGAGATTGATAGTCTCTGCTTCTTGCTATCAAAATGTAGATACAATAGTTGTATACAGTATAAAGTCTGGAGATGTGGAAGAGGTGTGTGATTAGATTTCAACCTTTTGCTCAACTTTGCTTCCTCTGTAGTTGTTTGTGGATACTTTATACAGATGTCCATGCTAAAAGCAGTATTAAAAGATCTTGAGCTGAAGATGAGTTACTCAGTTAATTGAATACAAAAGTAGTTCGAAAGTTGAGTCTACAGTTTTCAGTCAAAGAGGATGTTGAGTTTCTCTCAGACCAAACACCATCCTCAAGAGGAGAGTGGGTTCATCCTGAAGAGATATTTGTGCAAGGAATTGTGTAAGGAACCTGTTAAAATTCCATTCTACATAAATGAGCAAATTACTACTAATGAGCTAATGGTTGAAAACCCAAATTTTTGTTAAGCAAATCTTACTGGAGTTAAGGCACATTATTTATCCTAATGTTGATTTATGATACTTGTGTTTAGAATAAAAATTGCCTGTAGACTATGAGAACAAGATATGGTTAGTATATGGTTATTCTAACTTAATGCAATATTTGACACTTCATCCTGATTTTAGGAAGAAAAAAAAGGAAGAGCTAACACTCATTCAACTTGCTATACAGTGCATTGTTCTAGAATGGGATTTTATTTTTACAGTGCAAGTTCTTGCCTTTGGAACTACTGAGCAGTGTCTTCAGGAGAAGATTTGTCACTAACTGGGGACAGCTGGTTTATTTAGATGCACTGATATGCTTACAAACATCTCTGTCACTGCGGTTTGAGATTTTTCTTCTCTGCGTGTGGATGTTCTCTCCTTGGGTTTATAATTAAATATATACCAGGGAATTGAAGATTGCTGTGATAGGAGTGTTACGAAAGCTGGAAGTTCAGGCTACTGTCATGGTTTAAAATGCTGACTTCATTCCTTAGCACCACACATTTTGCTAAAGGTTCGCTCATGCCTGTTATTAATTATCACTGTGTTCACAAAACAGAAAATTTTTAACACTCCAAATTAGCTGTGAGTGTACAATACCATGGAGCTGATGCTGTACAGTCAACAGTGGCATATATGGGCCATGGTGGTTCTTAGAAGCCCCTTGAAACTTCAAGGTGGAAAGGTTTGAGAGCGTTTTGAGTGAAGCGTGAACTGGTCTTGCTTCTACTATTATCTAATGCCTGTTGCTTCTGTGTAACCACTCACCAGCCCTTGCAAAGTGTGGTCTCTTGTACTCCCAGTATTGCTTGTTTTATGTTTTGCCAGTCATCCTTCCTATGTATTTCAGAGTATGTCCTACACATTTACAGTGTGTTGTGCTTCTCTTGCCCTTTTTCCGGGCAGCCTTTTATTGTGTGGATTTCTCCTACGTGCAGCTATAGCCATCTCTATTTCCCTCTTTGGTGATCACATTTCTCATATCACGTTTTTTATTAATTGTATGCTGATGAATAAATTTCTTCTTTATAGTCAGGCATCTGCTTTGGCTACATGTAGGTTTAGGGTTACCTCTCCAGATACGGGCTTCCTGCCTGTTGTGATGTCGTGTACTAGTTTATAGATCAAAGTGGTGCACTCCCTAGTGGCTTTTAGAATGTTAGTTGCTAGCTATGAAATTCCTAACAGCACCATTGCTTATTGGCCTAGTTGCAAAGTCTCTTTGATCACTTGCATTTGCAGACTGTTATCTTGGAGCTTTCCTGTTTCACTTTTGAGTAGTGTCTGTACCATTGATACAGGGATACGGATTCTTCTGAGCTAATCACTAAAATGTATGTAGGTAGGTTTTTAACCTTAGATATTTAGATTTTTTTTTAACTATGTTATAGCCAAGTTGTTTGTTAAAATAACACTGTTGCAAAGTCTGTTGATCTACAGAAAATTCCCTGCTTTAGAACAAGATCTGTACAGTGTTGCAAGATTTGTTCATAGCTTAAAAAATTCTGTTGCAAATTTATGAAATGGGGGGAAGGGATTTAATTAGGAATGTGGCTTGTTACTAATGCTTAATCCTCTCATAGAGATGCCTGCAGGAATTAATAACAAAAAATCAGTCCTGTCTGACTCCAAGGACAGTATTATTTTTTGTTAGCTAGTCATGATTTCTAGAGTTGTGAATTCAGTTCATACTGCCACGCAGCTGCAACAATGTTAGCTGCATTAATGACTACACTTCATTTTCAGCTTTTCTTTTAAATTTTTTCATTGATCAGGTTATTAATGAGGTTTTATTTTCCAGTGGTTGTGAAACCTCATTTTTCTTCTGCTGTGGTAATTTTATCAAATATCATAAACAGTTGGTACAATTGGAAAAATATGGAAGAATGGTGTAAACTTGGTCTAATTGCAGTCATAATTTTATGTTACTAAAAGGCTCAAAAATCTGTAGTGGTAGAAGAGAATAATGGGTCAAATTATGTTGTGTTAGGTAAGTGCTGGGTAGATATCCCCAGATCAAAATAGAATTTTTATGTCAAGAGTGCATTGACTGATACCTGAATTTGATAGTCTTTAATATACCAACTTCAGCCATTGGAAACGGTGTCTTCAGAGTGTGCAAACGTACAGACAAAGCAGAGCTTCCCCTTTTGATAGTTTCTTGAAGCAATTTTGCAAGGATTAGAGTGATAAAATAACTATGCTCTCAGATAGGAAGGTATTCCAGATCTCCCCAGCCTTCTGGCTGCATGGAAGTAGCTAAAGTGTTGACCAAGTCTATTTTTCTGGTGTAAAAGTAATATCAAAACAAGAAGAATAATTCTTGGTCTCCATCTTTGCTATTTGCATTCCTCAGAGGTTTTCTTGAAGGAAAGGGAAATAGATTTCCTCAACTTCAACTTTCCTACATTACAAAAATCCTGAACCTGTCACATTGTGCATTGTGCAATGCTACAGTGAGCTGGGTGAAGAGTAGCTGGGTGAGAAATAATGAAAATGTTTTGTGGAGCACCTTGCTTTGGTGCTTGATACACACTTTGATGAGTTTCTATAACCACCTTTTATACTACCCTATATGCTGAAAGGATGTTCTATCCCTAGTGAATTACAGGGATCACATGGACTTTGAAATGTGTGGTATTCTTTCTCTGAACTTTATTTGTCTGCAAAGTCAGTGTTGCCAACTCTTGCCAGTGTATTTTAACTATCATTTTCTGGTTTTTAAAATGACAGCTTAGTACAGTTTGTTCACTTGGATATGATTACTTCAGAATATTTTATTCATTTTGGAAAGAAAAATCTTACCAGTGTAGTGGTAACCATGAGCTTTTGTATTCCTTCACATGTCTTCCCTGTAGTAGCAGTAGGATTGTTCTTTGTGAAGTAAGCCTCATGAATGTGTGGACCTGCTGGCTTCTCTCTTGTAATATTTATTTATTTTTCATTCTGAATCAGACATCTACCTTTTCTAATGGTTCCCACTGCATGAAGTTGTTGGGTTTGTTTTCATAACAAAGATTATGGTGAAAAATTCAAACCTCTGATTTTGTTTTACCCTCAACTCTCCAAACTGAGATGATTTGGGTGTTATCTTTGCTAAATCTATTACTTTTTTGGTTGTATATTTTCTATTTAAACATGTAATCTTAGGTATTTAAGTCTGAAAATACTATATGTAAGGATTGTGACAGGGCAGGATTTGGGAAGCAAGCAAGGTTTGCTTGCTACAAAAGTCACCTGCGGAACTATTATAAACTTAGGTGTCTTTAAAAGCACAGAGTCTGAGCCAGATGCTAATCTATAGTTGCCACCTGGTGTTTTGGGATACAAACAGCAATTGTTTTTCAGATACATCTTTCACTTTAACACGGAGGAAGATAAGGAAATTGGCACTGCTTTCTGTGTGACCATTCATCGTGTCTTTAGAAGTCACTTTTCCTTCACTGATAGAGTGGTTTAAACTCTGGTAATGCTGCTACTTGTACCACTTACTGCATAGTAAACATTTCAGAGACAAATGTCAAGGGCTCTGTGCTTTAAAGATACTCCATGCCTAGAAGTTGAAATGCTGGTGCATTCACATACAAAGGAATGATATACAAAGGAATTTGATGCCTGATTTGGAACTGACTTAACAAAACACCTCCAAGCAGCTGAAGATCTTATTCAGTGCCTTTTATGGTAAAGAAAGAATGTCCTAGCTGTAGTTAATTCCCGTATCTCCTTTTTATGTTATCTGATTGTTTTTCTGGATCTGTCAGGTTGAGATAGACTTTGCATGCATTTGTTCAGACCAAAAGAGAACAAAATAAAGATTTTTTTTTTTGAGATCTGACTTCAGTTGATCTTAATTCTACTCCTACATTTTATAAGTTCACTCTTTTTGGAGGAGGAGAGAAAAATGTGAGATGTGTTGTTTTCTTCAATGAAATGTTGGCAATGTGAAGTGTGGAACATGTATATAATGCTATTGAAGTTCTTTACTGTATGTTTTGAGGTTGTTGTCTGTTTTTTCTCTCATTAGGTCTTGTTGTCCTGTTGTCACCTCTGCCTCTGTTTCTATTGTGTTACTTATATCAGAATGTATAGTCAGTGATAAGAATGCAGAGTTTCTGGTCTGGTTTTAACGACGGCTACTTTGCCTAATCTTTAGTGATTGAAATTTTGTTGATTTCATTGCACTTTTTGGTCCAATAAAGTATTCCTATTATATCTTTTATATATGAGCCAGCTGAGCCTAAGATGCAAAAAAAAAAAAAAAAAAGACTTTTTAGAAGTTAATTGGGGGCAAGATTGAAAACCTGGAATGTGGATGTGTCTTTCCTGTTCTGTGCATTAAACCAGATGGCACTAGAGGTTTCATTAAAATGGTCCTTTATAAGGTGTGCTCGCTTTCAAAAGGACTTTGTTCATTTGCTCCCCCATCTTTTCAGATGAATGCTGGATGTCCTAAAGGAATTCAAGGTGCAATGTATGATTTTTTTGTTTTATGGGGAGCAGATACATTTAAATCATTCAGAGTGATAATGATCTGAAAAAATCACCTTTGTGTTCAATCTGCTCCATATATGAAGTTCTTCTTTATCTGTGCCTTTATGCATTGTTTTATGGACTTTTTTATTGTACATTACAAGTTGAGACCTTCATAAAAACATAACATCATATGTGTTGCTTTTAAAGTCATACTTGCAGCTTAGAATTTTAAAAAAGGAATGAAAGGACTTTGAGTTTCCTCAGATGAGCAATATGACCTTGTTGAAGATATCCTGTGTGAAATAACTCTGTGCATGAGTTAGAGACTTCCTGAGGACTCTGTCTATAAAATTCTCTTTTTTTTTTGACTTGTTCTCTGCTTGTTGCATTCCCTTCCAGTTCATTTCGTTCTGATAATGCGAATGCATTTCCAAGTAAATTGGCAGTGTTTACAATCTCAGTCCCTAGTGCCGTTTTTTAATCAAACACATAATAAAGCGCTAAATAAACCATTCCCACCTGCATCAAACTCTTTATGTCCTATATAGGGTATTTTGTAATTTATTTACCCAGGAAGACCCAATTTATCTGCACATCTGGTTTTCAACCCAGTTCTGCTTTTTATCCAGTTTTCCAGCTGGTTGATTGAGGCATGAGGAGGTCAGATGGCTTTCTTGAGGTCAGGGTAGTGATTGTCTCAGCTGGGAGTATACCCAAACTTTATCCATTGCTGTAACCACTTGGCCACACCACTCCTAACCATCTATGCACATTGCTGGCGGTAATGGAACTAACTGCAAATGTCATTTTCTTTTATAGTTTTGCTTGTATTGAAATATTGTCACTTTTATTGGTTCAGAAATATTACGTCTGTTAACAACCTGGTTCCCTTCCACTTTGAACAGACAATTTTTTGTGATGAATCTCTTTCCTGAATTCCAAATGGGTGTTTGTTTCATGATTTCTGGGGTAGTGATTGATGACACTGCTGGTTGTGTTGCTCTGACATGCTTCCTCAGGGCAGACCCTGTCTAACACTCCTCTTCGGAAGAGGAACGCATGTTTTTGCTCCTGTGTATCAGTGCCATAAGCTTCTTAAGACTCCTGGTTGCTGAGATTCAATTCCTCTAGAGTTTAATTGTTTATAGCAATATTACAATGTTAGATCAAGATGCATGGAGTTGATAAAGGACTTACTTAAGCATACACTTCTCCGTATGTACCCCCATGAGTTGTGAGTCTGAGAAAGAGGAACTCAGAAACATGGTAACATCAGCATAATCTTATCCCATTTAGTCTTGCTGTCTTCCAGAGAGAGGTCAAAATAGTCGTGGTTCCAGTTTTTATTATCAATTTCATCTTTCATAGAGTTGCCACTGCACTGAAGAAGCATGACTTAGTGCTAATCCACACACGCAACTCTAGCACATACATGAATTACAGAACACTATACAGTTAAGTAGATAATGAGTCTTGCTTTCTGATTCCAGTCCTGTGTTGTCTTCAAATTCCAGTGGGGCCTCTCTGTTCATTTCACTAAATGAAACACTGTTATTGAAAATAATCCATTAAGTGCTGATTGTGCTGTCAGTACTTTCCAGGCACAGCTTTCTTCCTTCTACAAGATGGATTAGGCACTCCATACTGACTGATACCATAGCATAAAAGGAAATGAAACCCTAATCACTTAAAAATACCACAAATGAATTTGTAACAGCCAGAAATATTTCTCCTTTCCCCATGATTTTGCTTCTGCCTCAACCTTGCTTCCAGCCTCAGTTATTTTTGCTCCTGTTCTGCTGTCCAGGTACATCAATGTGTTCTGATTTAACTACACTGTAACAACTCAGTTGGTTAGAGCTCGGTGCTAATAACACCAAGGTCATGGGTTTGATCTTTGTATGGGTCATTCACTTAAGAGTTGGACTTGCTGATCCTTGTGGATTCCTTCCAACTCAGAATATGATTCTGATTTCAAGCTACATCTGCCTTGGTCACAGTCATTGAAAGGACAGTCCTACCTGGGAGATGTTAGGACTGGAGACAGTAAGCAAGCAGAAAGATCTTTTGAAATACCAAATTACTCTCATATTAAACTATTTTATTGCAGCACTGAAAAAGAATGGAGAAGATGTATTTCCAGTTAATGATGTGAATGCACTTCTCTTAAGACAATGAACAGAGAGAATTTGTGTGCCAATTGGCATTGATTTTCTTTTAAACTGGAGGAAAAGAAACTTGTGTGAACTTGTAACTTCCACAATACTGATATGAATGCTGCAAATTTATCTCTTCTTTTCATTGTTTCTTTTCTGATATTGGAATTCTTTTGATCAAACAGTTTAATAGGCCAAGCCTCCTGACCCCACCCATCTCCAGTTTCCAACTGTATAATCTACAGTCCTCTTGTTCTTGAGTATTCAAGATGTCATGCATCAAGTAGTTTTCCCTTCAGCATTCTGTGGTGTATGTAGGGACTACTCTGCTGCTGGCTGTCAAATGCATTTTTCCAAAATTGCTTTTCCTGCTCTGGAGTTAAGCGATGATAAAACAGCAAGGAGATTTTACCAACAGAATACTGGCTGGCTGTGGATTTCCACTGCAACTAGTAGGTGATATTATCAGACATAATGCTTATGAGGCAAACTTTTTTCATCCAAAAGCAAGCTTGGAATAAAGAGTTTGGAAGCCTGAAAATATCAAGGAACATTTCATATACGCTTTCTCTGGATTCCCTCTCTCCTAGATATCTGCCTACTATTTTTTTTTTTAAAGGATAGTTTTTTGTCTGAGCTAGTATGACCAATTCTAGGATTTGGAAGACCAGTAATTTTGTCTGAAGTGAAAATAATTAGTTGCAGAAAGTTCCTAGAATGTCCTATTTTGGAGTCCAGCTTCCTGCTTCTACAAACAGCTGCATTATCATTCCCATTAATCAGAAATAATAAGTTAATAAGTAACCACTCAAACTGAATAAAACATAGGTAATATTGTCTTTATTTTAAAAAGAATTCAGCATGCCACCTTTCTGTCATAACGTTTTTTTATTTGTGAATGTTTCCAACCTTTTTGTTGGATGCGGTGTTTATGTTGACCTATGATATGGGCTTTTTTCGATTTTTTTTTTTTCAATGTTTTTTCTAAGGTACTGCTCAGTCACTATTGGATAGATATGCTCACTGTCCAATCCTCTGTTTAATTTCAGGGCTTATTGTCTTTACTTGATTCCTGATAAATCCTTCTTTCCTAATTTCTCTGTTTGTTGGTATCTGATCCTTTTGAGAAAGGTAAGACTCTTGGTATGCCAACTTCTTCCAGTACTTTTCCCTTCTAGTACTCCTCCCTTTTACCCTGGCCCAGAAGCTGTTCTCTGTCAGATGAAAGAATGTAGTGGGTGTACTAAGAATCTTTCCTTCCCCCGTCATCCTGCCCTGTGTGAATCCAAGAAGTGAAAACAGTGTCGTAAGCAACCACATTATTTCATCAGTGGGTTTGCAGAACCACAAGAGGTTGAAACTCTGCTAAAACATCTGTTTCCTGACAGGTTAGGTTTATTATTCCTCAAGTAAATTTTCAGAAAATGACTTTGTGTCCTTAACAGTAAGAATTCAACAGACTGGAGATCATGCTAAGTGGAAAAGTTGATGGTTTTTGTGAAGGTACAGTACAGCCACCTGTGTACTATTACACTGTGGAAATTAGTCATTTGTCTGGTATAACTTTTGGTATGACAAATTCTGGAGGTAATAAAACAATCCTCGTTTTTTTGGGTTTTTAAGTCAACTTCTGTTCTCTCTCCACCCATGAATGCCATGCATATGCCACTCCCAACTGTGCTGGGTTTTATACTGTTGGCTGAACTTGCTCATATCAACTTGTAGAGATTTTTCCCAAACACACACACATACTTACAGGACGAATTTCTGAGGGAGGAATTCGGTTTTATCCTTTGTGCTTCCTTTCCTATGGTTTTATACATTCAAGTTATAGCCCCAAACCTGGTATTGGGTTTTAATCCATATATTCTTTTAATTCTTGATTTCTAGTACGAAAGATCAGAAAATGGGCCCTTTTCATGGTGATGTTCCTTCTCCAAACCAGGAAAAAAGCAGGCAGTTATTAAATCCAAGCATTTTAATTTTATATCAGTGTGCAGTCTTTTCACTTGAAGATAACCCCTTTTCAAAAGCCTAGCCAAGTAGGCTACCTGTGAGTAGATTTTTTTGGTATCCAGACTGAGGATTAAAACGAAGCTGGCTCCTTGAACATTTACCGGTAGTTGTATCAAGATCATGCCTTGTTTTCTGTCTGTGAAGTGTTCCTTTTGCAGAGAAGCTTCTGTTACTTCTCTTGCTCCTCTTGGTGGAGAGGAAAATAACCTTAAACCAAATTTGTTAGGAGAGCTAGGAAACTGCAGTGCATCTCACAGTTACATTCATTTACTTACTGCCTCCTACAATATTACTTTGAGCAGTGGAATGATTTTCTTCACCATAAGGTAGTCACAACCGTGATCATCAACTGCTGAGATGAAGAGGGTATTTCATGCCTCACAGCTGTCATTGTGGCATCAGTGGTGTCAGATGGTTTGTGTCAAATCTGCCACGCTTGCATTTGTCTGCCTGTTCTCCTGTGTTATTTCAAATGCTTCTGCTTTAGGCTTTTCACCCTACCTCCTATTAAAAGAGAGTAATGAAACCAGAGTGCTAAACCACTGCCCTAGATCTATCATAGTTCAACTCTAGCTAGTCAATTGAAAAACAGGCTACCAGATAATCAGGGACAAGTTTCTGAATCTGCTCTAAGCTCACCACCAACATTCGATTTTATATGTCCTCCTCATTGAGGACTGTGTTTTCTTTTTTCCGTTTACATTTTGGGTTTTTTTAAACATCAACTTAAGCTGAAGCCTGAAAGCAGCTTCATGAGCGCACCTTCTGCACTTGCAGAACGCCATTGCAGAACATGATGCTGTTGACAGTGGCTGTACCTGAGACCCACTGAAGGAAGGAGAGAGCTTTGGTACTCACCTGCAGCAAGGTGGGGAACATTTGTTGAACTTGGCCTTGGGGAGTTTAAAGGAGAGAGATCTCTTGTGCTTGCTAACAGCAACAGGTTGTCAGGCCCTTTGCAATTAAGTGAAAATCTCATGTGTAATAACCACACAGTGTGATTTTCCCATTAAATAAGAACTACATAATGTGCAGCACTATCAAGAGCTTGTTACACAGAGTTCCTTGTCTCCTGGGGAGGTGGTGTCCACGCTGAAGGACGAGGGTGAGGTACTTAGCTGAATCCTTCTGCCGAACAGGGTGGCATCAAGAGTTTAAGAGCACTGGGAATTATATGCAGTGAAAAATAATAATCACTTATGTGTACCTGATCGTTGTAATGGCGTTGAAGGGTTTATCATAAAGAGCAAAGAATCCCAAAGCAGTATTTTCACGTATTTGTCCGTGTTCTGGTTTTGTATGAATTGTAGAAAATGAAGAATAAATGGGTGGCTGAGGCCCCCTGGTGCCAGCAGAGCACACTGCACTCCTCAGGCAAACGACCCTAAATTGCACTTTGTATTTACTTTTATTTTTTAATACGAAGAAACACTTTCTAGGCTAGCATATCTCATGATGTAATAATTTTTATATGCAATTGTTTCCTTGCTGGAAACATGAATACTCTTATCATTCATTTTTCATGTCTTGTTTTGCAAAGCTGTGCAGAAAATGAGAGAGGGGACTCTGTTTGCAACAGTTGTTGTAAATATTTGCATTACAGAAAAAAAACATAGAAGGAAACTGAAAACTTGTGAGATACATTTTACTTTTTTTTACCACAGTTATATCTCTGCCTAAGAATGACTGGGAGAAAAAACTACACAACTAATGGTGTCTGATGCTGCGGTGTAGTATTTAACTTGGAGGTGGGAGGAATGGGGAAGAAGAAATGCTAGTGAAGGAGGAGCAAGATAGTTGTGGGGTGTTGGTTTTGTGGTTATTAGCCATGAGGTTTTGGTCAAATCTCTAAGACTTCGAGAATCACTTACACATTGAATGGTATGATGTAAGATACAGTAGTGTGGACAGATGTCAGAATAGATTCCCTTTGTGCTTAAAATATAGCTTAGTATAGTGTAAATATAGTGTGTTATATTTATATTATTAAATAATACTATATTAAATATAGTAAATGTAGTCTAAATTAGTACAGAACTCTCCTAGGAAAAAGATTAGCATCTAGAAAATAGCTCCATGTAGGGTAACGTAGTTGTGGCTCTTTTCAATACTTCTGTGTTGTACTAGTCTCAGAATTTGCTGGAAGTGTGGCTTTTGTCAAAATCTGGGTATTTTCTCTTGGAACAAAGTTTTGTCATTCCATCTGGTATGGATAGCAGCTAATGAAGTTGTATAAAAAAATTAATTTGGGTGTTTAGTCGACTAATTGGCTTGTCACTCTAAATAGTCTGTAATGTTCCTTCTCATCTTGCTGTTGCACAAGTTTTTAATAAGCAAGAGAAGGTGGTGACATCCTCCAGAATATTATATGTTATTCATTAACAATGAAATTTAAAAAAAAAAAAGGAATGTAAAGCTAGGTCTTTATAAGTAGATATGTCTTGCTTTTTGGACATTTTATAAACTGGTGCCTTCAGAGAAAAAGTTGCCATACAGACCTGAAAGGTGTGAAAGGGGAGTGGGCAGAATGAGGACAGTGAAAAATTAAATGGAATCTCTCTGGGTGACATGAGATCTGTGGCTTTAGTTCTTATTTTGGGTACGCTTGGGAAGCCTGTTACTTATGGTGTCTATACAAACTTCTGATCGCTTATTCACAGAGACTCCTGTTTAAGGCTGTCAGTTCTTAGAGTAGATAATAACTTTTGTTAAAATACACAGTTATGTCAAAATGTTCTGGCTGGTAAAACTCATTGTTTCTTTCCAAAGATGTTAATGTTGATACTTCCAATGTTGTAAAACAGTATGTGCTGAAAATGAAGTTTTCTTCCCTTTCTTTTGTTTCTTACTTCAGATTTTGAGATGACCAAAGGTTATAGGTATGATCTAGGCAGGCCTGTATTTTCTAAATAAGCTCCAGTTAACATCTGAGTTTCAAAACCTTCTGTTCAGCTGAACTTTTCTGTGAATATCAGTAGCAGACTTAAGATGAACAAATAAAAAAAAAGTAAAGAAGGCTTGAGATTTTTTTGTTTCTCTCATTAGGTGATGTATTGAATCATAGTTTCTGTGACAGAGAGTATTTTTTACTTTATTATCATTTTCTGCTGTTCTTAAGGACCAGTTCAGGATGAGTCCAAACCCTAGATTTTGGGGACTTGTGTGTGGCACTGAACATATCCTACCATATTCATACCTTAAACTGTTCTGGAATTGTAAATGTCTCACTTGTGTTTGGAATAGCTGTGGAAAGCTACATTTTCACAGATGAATAAAGGGGAACGTTCATTTTAACATGTTGTTGGTTTCGTGCCTTTTTTTCAGCTCTTCAAAGATCTTATGCATAGCATATGAGGTTTTGCAAGGTTTGCAATATATGAATAAACATGGAATGGTCCACCGAGCACTCTCACCTTGCAACATTCTTTTGGATCGAAAGGTACAGCTACAGGAATAAATTGATGGGTTTGTTTGCTGATGATGAGTTAGCATTCTATGTTGCATATGGAGATTGGGCAGTCACATTTCTACTGATGGGGGGAATAAAATCTGGGTATCTGAAAAGGTGTTGGGTTTGTTTATTTGTTTTTAAACTACAGTTTTGCTCTATTTCTGAAATTTCAGGTGTATTTCAGAACTTATTTTTCTATTTTCACATTTTCCTTTGTCCCAAGCCACATTTTTTTCTCTCTTTTCTTCTGAAAGTGGTACTTAAGTCTACTTGTCATCATTGTAATTAGTTACAAGACCTTCCTGGCTGTTTGAGTAGAAAAATACTTCTTATGGCTATTTAGATGTTAATAATGTTTTATGGTGATATGATACTTGACTTTCAAGATGTTAATATATTTCTTTGTTCATGTTAAATTATTCAAACTTAAGTATCTCTCAATTCTGTTAGAATGTTGAGTTGGCAGTATGGAATACTGGTTCTGCTTGTAAGAGTTCAGAGAAATTAATAGCTACTGTTGTATCCAGAGCAGCTGCTTCATCTGCACTGACAGCTAAAGAGCTTGAACTGTCTTCATAACTCCTCTCTCCTTCCCCTTCTTACTCAGTTTAGATAGAATAATTAGATCCTCCGCTTGAAGGCAGAAAGAGAAGAGAGGACAAAGGAAATAAGGACCATGTATTGTTTTATATGCTTGTAAACAAACTAAAATCATAATAATGCTCTAACATGCAAAAGAACTCTAGGATTTTAAGCTATTCCTAAAATCAATAAAAGAACAAAAGAGGGCTGTCAGACCATAAACTTCTAAGCTCTCCCCTGCCCTTTGAATAGCCTTCTGTGTTGCACTGTCTGGAGGCTGGCTGAGTGTAATTCAAAATCCAGCAAAAAACAAGACCTCAGCTTAACTTCTATGCATATTTTTTGTTGTTTTGATGTTTCTGCCTCCACAAATAAAAGCAAGCACCTGAAAAATTCTTTTTTTTAAAATAAGAGTTGATAGAGGTAGGGAGAACAAGATAGTAATGAGCTGATGGAAGGACTGGACAAGCAAGGCTGGGTAAGGGAAAAATGTCATGGTTAGGGAGTTCTAGGAGTCAAACAGGATTTTAAACAGTTTACAAACAGGAAAAGTGTTCAGTAGAATATTTAAGCCCTTTTGAGTTACTGAAGATATACTGTAACTTAGAAAGATCTGATATTCTTGTGTGTTCCAAATAATCTGATTATTTAATGCTGTTGGGAGTAAAAGCATTAGAAATGAGGACCTTTTTAACTTGCAGTGAAGTCTTGCATAATAGATGGTACAGAAATATAAGACAGTGACTTTTTCTGGAAATCTGTCCTCTGACAGCTAATGCAACTTGAAATTATTTTTGGTCTTTTTTGCTTTTAACTAAAAATGCAGATTCTTCCAATGTCAGATTCTGCTGCTCTTGATAATTTTTTTTTTTCCTTTTCAGGGACATGTGAAGTTGGCTAAATTTGGACTCTATCATATGACAGCTCAAGGTGTTGATGTTGATTTTCCTATAGGGTAAGGATGTAGTTACACAATAAAAATATATGAGAGTTGTGTTTTTTCAGGAAATATATTTATGTTCTGAGCAATCACCTTTAAAAATGTGCTGTATGCACAGATTATAGTTTGTTATTTTAATGTATATCTGTTGCATACACCCCTTACACAAAAGCTTCTGATAATGTCATTTAAGAGGTGAAATGAGTGAAAGACAGATGATGGGGTACCATGCAAGCATCTTGCTGTAACTATTTGTTGTCAGTCCTTGCTGCCTAGATAGTTCCCTGCTAGTAGTTCTAGCTAGACTAGAACTGCTAGTAATTCCCTGTGACCTGGATTCCTAATTTCAGATTTAGGAAAATGTGCAATCAATGCTTCATTATTGCATGTCACTGTGGCTTTTTTTGTCTGATTTATCATTTTGGGATTTATTGTTTAGTGATCCTACCATCTGGCCAAAATGGCATGCTTTACTGCAGTGGGGCTTTTTGCCACTTCTTGGTTTTTTGAGGCATTGTGTTGTTTGCAGTTGAAATCCTGGGCTGGTTCTTAAAGATGTTGCCAAAAGAAGCAGTGATGTTTCCTTTCAAAACATGATTTCAAATTTTTTTTTAAGTATTGTAATGAATTGTAATTAAAATTATCTAGAAGGTATCTAACAGGTGGAATATGTCCTCAACACCTTTTGTTACTTTTTTTGCAAGTTCAAATGTTATTTGGTGGGAACACTACTGATGAAGAAGAATATTGCCACCACCCCCAAATATGAGTCTAAGATAGACTAACCTAATACACTAATGCTGAAACTCAATGTGCATTTTCTCTGAGGTGTATAGACGTACTATTTTGAAAGCTGCTATTTCCTCTCACAAAAAGACTGAGCTGGTGATTGAGATTTGACCTTTTACTTAGTAAACACTATGTATTTTGCAATTAGAGTAAAACTTTGATGGAATACAGCATAGATTTTGACTGAATAAAATAGAACAGTCTGCTTTGTTATTCTAGTTTCTCAAAATACAAACTTGTTCTGATTATGTAATGGAAAGTCACACTTTTTGGACAGACAGGGTATTACTTAATGTTGCTGCATCTTTCTAGGTACCCATCATATCTGGCGCCTGAAGTAATTGCACAGGGAATAGTCAAACCAAGTGATCATACTCAGTGTGAGAAGCCTCTGCCTTCTGGCCCTAAATCAGATCTGTGGTCTCTTGGTATAATATTATTTGAGCTTTGCATGGTATGTAAGAGGATAATTCTCTTGATTTTTAACTCTTTGGGAATAGTTTATTTAACTTGATTGGTATTGAGCAGAGTTAATGACACTTTGCCCATCACCCCAGCACAAATGTCAGAATATGCCAGCATTCCTACCTGGACAGTATTGGTGGTTGTTCTAGTAGTAGGATGCATATTGGTGTGTAGGATGCTTGGTATGAGTGTATGTGCTAACCGTGAAAGACAGCTGCCTGGGAAGCCACAAGACCGTGACTGTAAGGCTGTTCCAATTATGAGACATTATCAGTGTTGTATTTTTTTCTCTCTGATGGCATGAAAATATTTCTGCTATAATGGGGTAAATAACATTTTCTGTTCTTACACATACTTTTAATACATCTAAAATTCACATGTAGAAGCTTATTTCACTGTCTTTGTATATAGATGGGATACAATATTATCTAAATGTTTTCATGTAGTAGTATTCAACTGTTGATTTGACTTTATTTGTTTAGGGGAGAAAATTATTTCAGAGTTTGGAGATAGCGGAAAGATTGAAATTTATACTTATGTTAGGTAAGTAGCACAAAATGAATTTTTCAAATTTCCAAGCTGTTCTACAATTAGAGTTTTACAGACTAATCAGCTTGTGATGCTCAGACGTAAAGCACTTTACCTTTGTCATCTTTCATTTTCAGAGTTAAATAGGCTTTTGAAACATGGTTGCTTTTCTAGGGAAAGTACAGAGGTGACTGCCAGGAAAAATAACTTTGGAAGAGCTGTATGTTAACATAAGGGCAAACTATTTAAGAAATACTCAAGAATGGTGGTCATTTTCATTATTATTTATTGTTTTATATTGCAGGAGGTTTCTGAAAAAGGTTAGGAATTGTATGATACAAAAGAAAACTGTCCCCGCACTAGCACTGCTTGTGTAGTAACTGCCAGGTAGGAAAAAGCAGGACTCAAATAGGAAAACAGGAAAAAAAAGAGAGTTGAGAAGTTTTACTGGATCTGGGCTTGTTTCTGGCTTCACCTGCAAACTATAAAACATTACTGTAGATGTGGAATTCTTGCTTAATGTAAATAAGTCCGGAATTGGGACTATTTTTGTGTGGTTTAAAACTTGATTTCTGGTGGGATTTATGTATAAACCATGGGGAGTGGAAGAGCATGAATTTTCCATTTGAAGCTTGAACAGTAAGTTATTATCCAGAGCAAATAGTAATACTGTTAAAGTTAATTACTATCAGGAGAAACATCTTTTTCCTTCAGCAATTAATGCTTAGGTGCTGAAATTTTGCCTGTTTTGGGGCTTTGTTAACAAAGCTTCCTGAAGCATTTCCATCCGCTTCAAGTTGTATGCAAGTTGGGGGTAACCTTTATCTACTGCAAAACATTGATGTCCTGGCTTGGGAATTATTTACTCAATAATGTGATGAAAACAAGTTCTAAAATACTGCTAGTGTTATCTGCAAGTAGCAACAAAATGAAAAATTACTTCAAGATTCTATATGCAGGTGCCTTCAAGGGTTTTTGGTTTTTTTTCTTTTATAGGTGAAAAGACTATTTTAATTTATTTTACAGAGACTGACAATCTGGAGCTACTAAGCAGCCTGCAAAAAGATTTTCTCTGTTAGCTTAGAAGTGCTACTTAACTTTTTTTAGGGTTCGGTTTTCTGTGTGCATCGATGATGATAGTTGTCATTTCTGATTTTGATAGTTCACTTTCAGGTGGTGTGGCAATGTTAATGAAAAGCCAATATCTAGTGGTTTTTATTGGAGTGGAGGTTTACGTGATATACTGTTTAATTGGTATCACTTTTTTCATAATCTTTAACTTTTTATTGTTCTATTTGTTTTTCAAAGGCTGCGTAGATGATATTGTAACTGTGTTGGCTGAAGAACATGGTTGTCTTGATATTATTAAGGTTTGTGAACCTACTCTTTCATGCTGTCTTATCTAGAATATTTTACTATTGTTGCGTAATATTTCACGGGGGTTTTTTTAACTTATTTGATCACTTGTTGCATTGCAGTATGATGAACAATTTTGAAGTCCAAAGTATTATCTAAGATCCTTTCAATAACTAGTAATGGTAATATTCTTTCTGAAAGTTACTGTCAATCTCAGTAAACGTTAATGCTCTCTGGGTAGTTTAAAAAGTTATACATTTTCTTTACGGTGTGGGTGAGTAAGTATTTTTCTTCCAGAAATTTAGTTTTCTATCTGATCTGCTTATGCATGCTGATAGTGTAGATTTATACAAATATAAGCACTAAATTTCTGTGTCTGCATATTTTCAGACATTATTTGAAAGTGTTCTGACTATTCGCACAAGAAAATTCCCAGGTACTGCGTTGTTTCAAGCTGGGTACAGAATACCTAAATTTAAAAATAAAAGTAAAAAGCTGCATATGTTGCAGATTTCTCAGATTTTTTTTCCCCAAATCAAACGTAGCATTGGGAGGTGAGAATAATTGCTTCCCCAGTGTTTCATTCTTACAAAGCTAACCTCATATGCGTAGGTGTGAGGTTTTATTGCTCTCATTGGAATAGCCTGTATGTTAAAAGTTAAGCATGAGCCAAGTGGCTTGCTAGATTAAGACAGTAATAAACAGATCTCTTCCACATTTTTCTTACGTTTCAGGACCTTTCTGAAAATGTCATAGCTCTGCTGAAGAAATGCCTCACGTTCCAGCCTTCTAAGAGGCAGGTGTTCAGTCCAAGGGTGTAGTAAACCACGTGGGTTACCATGAAATTAGAAGAACTATTGCAGAATCTTTTTTTTTTTTAAATATTGATGTTTGGGCTACATATAAGAAATTCTCAGCTTTGTTGCTTTTTAGTGTTTAAAGGGAAAGAATTAGGGAGGGGATTCAGAAATCAAAGCTGCAAAATCTTGAGATTGAATCTGAGAATTTTGGGGGAAAAATATTCAGGCATTTGTGGTTCAAAGTTCACAGCTTACTGATTCCGTGACTGGAAGCTGGTGGTGGTTACCATAGCTTTGTTGTAGCCAGAATTAGGGCTGCTTTCTTCAAATATCCTTTCAAAGAAGTTTTTCATTATGTCAGTCCACTACAACTTCCTTCTGAAAAGGGAAGTATGCTTTTATTCTTTAATCAAGGCTTTGCATTTGTATTTTTCACATCTCTGCTTTGAGCAGGGGAATTAATAAAATAGTTCATATTTACATTAAGTGAAGGTGGGATCTGAATTTGGGCTGCGAACAGACTGCATGGTTTGTTTTGTTTCATGAATTGAAAAACATTAATAGACAGTTCTGCTATTAAGATTTCTGAAATCCAATACAATTTAAAATAACTTGCTACTATTTCTTGCTGAGGATATTTCTTACATTGTTGTAACACAACATTTTTGGAAGCACTTTGCTGTAAGTATTTTATTCTCTTTTCTGCATTCAAGGCCAACTCCAGAAGAATTGCTGCATGACAGTTTGTTCAGTGAGGTATCCTCACTATATCCTCCCTTCCACAAACCTGCTGGTCTGTTCTCATCTTCTCCAAGGTGTGCTGATTTAACGCTTCCTGAAGACATAAGTCAATTATGTAAAGGTAAAAGCAGATGGTGGGGTAAATGTCATAGGAGGGGGAAGGAAATTAAAATGTTATTGCATTTTCTCTCCAAAAGTTTATTCAAAGAAACTATTAAATGTTACAACACTACGTTAATGAAATAAGTTGTTTAATGGACAGAGATATAGGCAGACAAGTTTTGAGGGACTTATGCAAGTCAAAGGAGCACATCTTAATTTTATGTGTCAACTTCAGGGAATAAATATTTAACATCAGAATTCAAGTCCAGGTCGCAATAGCAGTATCATCTTTGCTTTTAGAATTTGGACATGTGTATATATAAGGTAATTCTTTTCCACTAAATTCTGTTATGAATTGATAATTGGATTTTCCTGGATCATAGCATCAGATGATTTTTTGAAGTATTCGAAAACAAAATCCTTGTGAAAGAGGTCACTTTCTAAGCTAAAAGATTTATATTTGCACGTTTTGAACTACAGTATGTTCAAAGTGTTGCCACTCTCAAGTCCTCATTAACTTTTTCTTATAAACTTGGAGATGTTTAGAGAGTCTTATACGGTTTTTGGAGACAAATATTTTATACCTTATTACAATGAGTATAATAGGTGAAGGGAAGAGAGATCATAACTTCACTAAGAATCACTTGTTTCTTATTTTAATTCTTAGTGCTGTGTTGTTTATGAAACAGTGATTTGTTTTCTTTAAAAACACACAGAAAGCAGAAGTCCACACTTCAATGTATTTATCTCAGTTTTTTAAGGCAAACTAGAAATATTTGCTTTTTTTTGACTTCTTTCCTGATTTCCTAAAGGGCACTTGAAAAGGGAAGGTCACTGTTCCTCAAATTTCACATTAAGGTTAAGACCTTTCAAGGAGATATTTTTTTCAACATTACGTGTTTGGAGTTGTAAGAAGAAATACAAACTACCTAAAAACCTGTAATTTATTTTTATGTCATTTCTCCCAATAGATGAAGATAATGATTACCTAGCAGAAAGATCAATTGAAGAGGTTTATTATCTGTGGTGTTTGGCTGGAGGAGACTTGGAGAAAGAGCTTGTCAACAAGGAAATCATTCGATCAAAGCCACCTGTCTGCACACTTCCCAAGTAAGGATAGAGAAGCAGTTTAAGGAAAAGGAGGATGGGTGGATGGAGAAGGCTAGTAATTTGAAGAGAACATATTTAGTTTTAAGACCTGTATGTGTGTAAAATATTGAAAATGGCATTCTTGAACAGCAGGAAATTTTCACTTCCCCTCTTACCCAGCTTAAGGCATTATCTGGATGCCTTGTATCTGTCACCTACCTGATTTTTCTATTGTTTTCTGAAAATTTGAAAAAAGGCAAGAAAAATGCAAAACACTGAACTGCAAGTCCCTACATTTTGTGCACTTTCCAATCGCATTAAGTTTTAATAATAATGTCTCACTCTGCTTCAACAGCATATCTGTAATTGTAATTTAATGTAATATGTTGTGCAGCAAATTCTCACATTTTGAATTCCCGCTCATAGAGCAGCAGTGCTGAGTGGTCAGTCTAGTTATTCAGCAGATCAGCTGATTAATTTAAAAAAAATGCTTAGTTGTATGACTTACAAGTCTGTAAAAGCATTTTAGTCATTACTACTTTTATCGCTACACATGTTGCAATTTTATGTAGTAATTCATATTTTAGTCTTATTATCTGATCTTAATAAACATAATTATGTGCCGACATATATCAATTTACTATTTTTGGGTTTACATGTGAAGTATGTGTACAGCCAAAATACAATATCTTTAAAAGAAAAAAAAGTGTGGAACTAGGTTTTAAGTGATGTTTTGGTGTCAAAATTAGTGTGAGATTTTGAGGAATTCATATTTCTTTGCCCATAGGTAAACACAGGTGCTTTTGAATTATGAGGGACAAACATTTTTCATCATTAGAGTGAAAGACTTGAAGATCAGGTGTTAGTTTCAAAAAATGTAATCTAACTCCATCTTCTAAGTGATACTGGTAATGCTAGCTTAATTTCTGAAAATCAGTGTTCTGCTTTAGAAATACCATAAAATAGAAAATTTATGTATATTCTGTTTCAGATTCATTTGTATCCTTAGGTGGACTTCAACAGAAAAGGTCTGGGTCAGACGTTTGCTTAGGTTTTTTTTTTCATGATGGAAAATGGCTTTCATATGATTAATATTTTAGGTTTGCTTTTCATGTTAAATGGCAGTTCTGGTCGGTGACACATCAAGGAGTAAAAGGGAGTATTAATCCTGTATCTCATTACTCTTCCTTTGTGTGCAAACTAAAGTTATAGAAAACCTGAAATGTGCCTTTTTACAGTAAAAGCTGTCTGAATAATTTAAGGTGATTGTACGTTCCCTTGATAGCAGATTTCGTGCCATGCAGAGTCAATACACTATTCTTCTAAGAGCTAATACTTTGTTTTAAAGAGGAAACTACTTGATGTAAGAAAATTTTTTTCTGAGCTCAAGTCCTGTGTTATAAAATGACCTAATTTTTTTTTCTTCTTTTTGAAGCTTTTTATTAGAAGATGGTGAGAGCTTTGGGCAAGGACGAGATAGAAGTTCCCTCCTGGATGACACAACTGTGACTTTGTCTCTGTGCCAGCTCCAAAATGTAAGAGTAATATTGTGCACTTTTTCTTACAACCTCACTGCAGAACCATTTGTTTAAAGGGACTGTGAAACAGGAGCTCCTGCTGCTGTTTCTACAAACAGAAGTATTACTAATTCCAAGAGAACACTTCTTACTTAGCATCCGAATCAGATTCTGATTTATGCTATTAAATTGCTTTGTCTGCAAAAACTTACTAGATTCGATTTATCTTCTGTCCCTCCATCCTTTTCCTGTGTCCCTCCCTTTCTTTTTCTTTTTTTGGTTACCTTCTTTGTTCTGGTGTAGTGCAAATAGTTCTGTAGTACCTGATATTCTCCACAATTGCTAAAGTGACTGGATAGTGAGTGTCTTCTTATGTGCTTTAATTGCTGTCTGTAGATGGCTCACATTATCCAAAAGAAAGATCAACTCGCTTCAGTTTCAGCTCTATAAAAGCCTTATACTTAAAGTTGGATACCAAGTTTCCAGTAGTTAATTACTAATCTTTGGAATAAATAGCTATGGAACAGCTAGTTCAAAAGATCTCTTCAAAGCATTTTGCAGAAGTGCTGTCATGCAGTTTTCTTCCATCTTCTGTGGGAAACGTCAACATATGATAACTCATGACTGCTTGATGTAATGATCAGTTACAAGATTTACTCTGTATATCACTGAAATGTTTTAATTGTTCATGTCTTTCCATGTGGTGCTGTAATAGCAAATGTAATTCTGTCATAGTTTAAAATAAAAACTTTCTGTATAATTGCAGGACTGCAAGCCCTGAAGTCTTGTTCTCTGCCACCATAACGTTGGGGGCAGTGTGTCAAATACTGTGTAAATGTATTTTTCCAGTAAAACTTTGTACACAAATGCATGAAGACAGACCAAAGAATTGGGACACTTTCTTTACTTGGCTGATGGGGTTTGCATTGCAGGAGGGAGTTTAAAAATATTCAATAATTATTATAAACTTGATGCACACTGCAGCTCCTACTGTTGTTCTTATGAAAGGGCAGTTTTTTAAGACTTTTTAAAAACTTTTTAATCTGAAATTTTGGATATTGCTGCCTACTTCTACAAGTGCAGCAGAAAATAAGCATATACTGAAGTTTCATTTTGGGGACGATGCAAACCTTGCACTATTAGCTGAAATAAATTTCTGAACTTACAGGGTTCTTCAAACACCTTTCATAGAGCAGAGCATGATGCTTGTAATCAAAAGAGGAGCAGTACTGAATGAACTGAAAATGAACTGTTCTGTCAGTCCCAGGAGGAACAGGCTGTGCAGTATGCCTTCAAGTTAAGGATGCAAAACAGAGCACTGCAGAGAGCGTGGTATTAAACATTAATCATGATGCACCATAAGATGTCTGAAAACTCCAATAAAAAATCCAGGCACGTTTGTCTGTCACCTTTCCTGACAGTGTCTGTATTTCCTAAAAGGGACTCAAGTTTGCATAACTCTTGAACTGATTAGAAACATAAAACCAAGTTGCGTGGATGCTTTGCAGCTACTTGGATAGGAAGTCCATGAAGAAAGATGAGGAAAAGAAAAAGAACTATATAATACTATTAGTCTATTGATCCATGATCATTAGAAGCCATTTTTGTGTGTGGAAATAGTTATATGGATGAGTTATCTTCAGGCAGGAGAAATTCCATCTACTGAAAAGACCTGTGTTAGTAAAGGTTTTTAGTGTTAAAGACTCTCTGTGTGCTTCTTTGCTAATGGAGGACTGAGCTAATGCTTAGGTCTCAAGGCAAACTACTAAATTTGGCAAATGAATTACTGATTAATAGTTTTTGTATCTCACTAAGATTTCCACTTGAATTCTGAGCAGCATTCTAATAATGAATTATTTTTCTTCTTCATTTCAGAGACTGAAAGATGTTGGTGGAGAAGCATTTTATCCGTTGCTTGAAGATGAGTAAGTGTGTAAATTTGTACATCTGTAAGGAACTGAACTTTGAGTTATTAGTTTTATTTGAGTGGCACACTGCACAGCAAGACACAATTGTCTCCCAAAATCAAAACTAACGTGTTTTGTTTGGCTCTAAATGTTGAGGGCTGGTAAACATTTTGCCCTTACGGCCCTGATACGAAACTGAGGATCTTAGCCTGTTTCTCTGTTCTGGAAATCAACTGTTTATGCTGAATATTCAAAATTAGCCACTTGTACTTGGTTTTGACTCAGAAATGAAGAATTACAGACTCAGAAATTTCTTTTTCAGTGGCTTGTATTTCATGCTCTTCACTACTACTATCCTAGCTCTTTCTTTCCAGCCAGTCAACTTTACCTCATTCAAACAGTGGCAATGAGCTCTCTGCAGCTGCCAGTCTTCCTCTGATCATCCGGGAGAGGGACACAGAGTACCAGCTTAATAGAATCGTCCTGTTTGACAGGCTGTTGAAGGTATGGAATCTTTCTGATGCTGGATAATTGGATTTGGCCTGTTAATTGGAAGATCTTTAAAGGACCAAGTAATTGAAAAAGGAAGCAGTGATACAGGAGACCATAGTCATAAAGGGGAAGAAAACCCTACAGAAGTATAAGATTGCAGATAAAAATAGAAGAAATAGGTCTTTTCAGTAGTAATGAATATAAAAGTAGATTTTAAAGTATGCACATGAAAATAGAGTTACTGCTAATACTGATTACTTACTGATGAAAATAATTTTACATCCTTTTATTTCATAACAGACTAAGGTGTTATAGATATAAATATGCCTGTAACATTTCCACATTTCCAAGCAGTAAGGTACTTGAAAACATGCCATAGCAATGCCACATTACAAATATGAAGTTTATATTGGGAGAAGAAGTAGCAGTTCCTGATTTACATGTATGCAGAGAGATGTATTCTTGTTTAAGAATGAGAGAGCTGATGCACGTTATCAAATATAACCTAACAGTGTTTAATAAAACCAAGATGGATGCATAGCATGAAAATAAAAAACTTTTAATAAAAATTTGGATTAGGAGATATATCCAGTATATACCAAAGCACGTTAAAGCATTTATGAGAAAGAGTAGATATTTTAACATCAAACAGTAGTCCTTCATCCAGGCCTTCTAGTTAAGAATTAAATTTACTTTTTATAAAACTTGTATTCTCTGTTCTGGCTGACAGTATTTGTCCTTGTGGGGAAAAACTGTCCCAGGATTGGGATTGGAATTGTTTCAGTTACATGGTAACATTTTGTGCAGTTAATCTCTTCTCTTTGTAGGCCTACCCGTATAAGAAAAACCAAATTTGGAAAGAAGCCAGGGTTGACATCCCTCCTCTTCTGAGAGGCATAACCTGGGCTGCCCTGTTGGGTGTTGAGGTAAGGGTAATGGGAGGGCATTTGCAACAGTTCAGATACTGACTGGGGGTAGAGTGGGATAGGAAGGTATTGACAGGGAATTTGGAATGGGTTTACAGATTTGGCAGGTAGAGTTACTGGAATTTTAAACAAAGTGAGTCATGAAATTGTGTGAATAAAGAAAATGTTCAGACAAACTTGCTTCTTGCTTCTAATGTTATTTGATATATAGAGAATGTATGTAAACTTGACTGCCTTTAATTTTGATTATGAGATGGAAAAATAATACCCTTGCAACCAAATTCTGTTAGATTGTTTAAATACTTTTGGTAGTTAACGGGGGGGGTTGGTTTTATTGTTAATATTTTTAACAAATGCAGTTACAGTCCTTCTGCTCCAGTCAGCAATAGCTGGACAAAACAGGATGAAACATATCAAATGCATTTTTCTCATCTACCAACAAATGAATTTCCAAAAATGACTGGAGAATAAATAAATCAAATGTAACCCTTTCAGACAAAGGACTTGTAAGGAATATCCTAGAAATGAAGGCTCCTCACAGAGTTCCTTGGCTACATAGCTTTTGCATCTACAGTGCTTGCAACCTGTAGCATGTAGCAAGGATATTCTTGCAGATAGCACATCCCAGGTTATTCAGGATATTTAGCTCAGGATATGATCTTCTGAGTGATATATAATATAAAAAATAAAAAACCAGAAAAAACCAACAAGCTGTAAAGAAAAACTGTTGGTCAGGGTTGTAGCCTGAGTCTTAGGAGATGAGTCAGTTCTCATGCTTCAGCAGCTTGCCATCTGTGCAATGTGGGTAGTGTTTCCCTATCCCATAACATTAAAATGGACTTGTCGGCGTGCCTGTCTTGGGATTTACGTGAGAACAAGCTACTAGAGCAATGTAAACTGTCAATATCAATTAACAAGCAGCTGGATTCAGTGCCTTTCCAGAGGTGATGCTGAAAGTCAGTTGCCAGTGGCTGAGGTAAGCACTGAATTTGAGTGCATCTCTTAACTTGAAAATGGAAAACTGTATCAAGTACATAGCTTTCTGCATAAACAACTGAAAATCACTGAGGATTGTACTGGAGAGGTCACAGAAAAATCTGTATATCCTGAATTAGAACAGAATAAAAATGATTTTGTTAAAATTTAGTGACAGACTTTCTTGTATTTCAGGAAATTTTTTCAGGAAAAAAAATTTGCTAACTAAAGTACATAACAAAACCAATCAAATTCTGCGTATCAGCATGTACATTGTCATATACCTTTTGTTAGTAAGTGATTTCTAAATTCAAATATTCTTCTTCCACATTTAGGGTGCCATAGAAGCAAAATATGATGCCATTGATAAAGACACGCCGATTCCTACAGACAGACAAGTGAGTAAGGCTTTTGGCGTTACTAAATATTGTCCCTTGATGATCATTTCTACCCATCGGAGTAATTTACCTATTACAGAAAATGTGGTTGATAATACTAAAAGGGTTCCCCTTACCCTCTAACCTTATTCGTGCTGGAGCAAGAATCTTGCAAAACAAACATGGACAAGTACCCTAGCTAAGCTTATGTTAGAACATGCGGAAAGTGAAATCCTCTTGTACTTCATATTCACTGTTTCTGTAGCAGCAGCCAAGTGTAGTGACCAATACTAATGATATATTGTTAAAATTCCTGGGTTTATTGAATGCTTGTTGTGCCTGTTGGGCCTTGTACAAGTGTACAGGCAGTGTAGTAGCATACTGATAGTACTGAGTACCCCGAGGTCCTGTAAGGTGAGTTTTGCTTCACAGAAATGGGGTTTTAAGCAATTTGGTTCTCCAAGAAGAGAATGTTCTCAAATGTTCCCTTACCAGACAGGAAAAACCAGACAGGAGCAACAGCTGTGCCTTTCGGCTGGGTGAAGGACTATTTTCCATCAAATTGGTTACAGCACTGAGAACTCTCATTTGATTACTTTTTAAAGCAAAATGGTATTTATTCTGCTTTCTGCATTTTTCAAGGGTTAGCGCTCTTTTAAGAATATGAATGCAGCAAAAGAAAAAAAAATCTGTTTTTAAACTTTGACAGGGCTGTTAGGTCCCCTGTCAGTTTTGGTTTTGAGAGTGATGGAGGAAGCAGATTGTGTTTATGATGGTGGTCTGACCTACATTCTTTGGCTGACTTCCACCTCTAGTGTTGGAAGGTTGCTGTAGTACTACCCTACTTATCCCAATTTCCCTTTATATTATATGTTGGCTATGGTGCAGATTGAAGTTGATATTCCTCGTTGCCATCAGTATGATGAATTGCTGTCATCACCAGAAGGTCATGCAAAGTTTAGACGTGTACTGAAGGCCTGGGTTGTTTCCCATCCTGATTTGGTGTACTGGCAAGGTGAGTTTGACTAGTTAGCAAGGTCAGAGAATTATATGGAAAGCTATGACTGATTTAAAAATATCTCCCTTGTTCTCCTCCACAATAGAAGCTCTTTTGAGTGCTTTCGTTTCTGTTTCCTTTGAAGAATGAATCTATGGGTTATTGTAAATTTAATTCCTAAGAATTTATGTTTGATTTTTAATGAAAAATTGCCTCACTCTTTGTTATACATTTATTTTTCTTCAGTTTCACTTTGTTTAGAAACAAAGAGTCTGTTGCAAAAGTTACTGAGTGAGTTCTTGGGATGGTAACTGGGCTTTCTGGAAGCTTTGGCAGAGTATCTACTCAGCATTATAGTTTAACCACTTGATAGCCTCTCTGTTTTCACAGTTGTTCTCACCATTACTTGTGAAACCCTGGTAGAACTATAACCAGTATCAAATATGCAAATTTTCATGATAAACTAATGAATTCATCTTGTGTATAAAAATAAACGAGCTCTTTGTGCCATTTCTTCACGGCTCTTCTCTCTTAGGTCTTGACTCTCTTTGTGCACCGTTCCTGTACTTGAATTTTAACAATGAAGGTGAGTACCTTTTTCTGCTGGGAGTAAAGGGGAAGCACAGTCTGTCGTCTGTATCTGGTTGCAGACAGATGTGCGGACCCCCTTTATAGATGGAAAGTTTCTGTACCTAAAAAGGAATTTTAATGCTCTTTGTTGCCACAAATCAAAAGAAATGGCTGGGTTTTGAAAACTGCATGTGGTGTACTGCTCTTCAAGCAGAGGTTCAACTCTTGTGTTTATTGCCAAGTACAATAATGATATGTAATCAAAAGCATAAGTAACCTTGTATGTAAAAGCAAGAAATGCTGCTCTAGTACATGTCTATTTCAGTGAAAGTTGTAGTTCAGCCTTCTTTAAGGTGAATGTATTATTTATTAACCTAAGTGTTAACTTGTCAGACTAGCTTTATTCAGAAAAGCTGATGATAGTTTTAAGTGCTTTAAAGTTTATCAGATCAGCTTTGTATATTTGGCCTTCATCTTCATAGAATGTGATTTTTTTCAGAACAGGTCTAGTCCAATCTTTTATTCTGTTGTACCTGGCTTTCTTTGTATAAGGTCTGTGTATGGGAAAACTAGTTTCTTAGGACAATGACTCCTGTTATGCCTACTGTGCATACAATAATTTTTGTGTATAGATTGAGTTAAATATTTATGCTTATTATCTGTTTAATAATTAACTTTTTGGGTGTACTTTTGTTTCTACCTCTGTCATTGTATCCATTTTTCTAATTCTTTCAGCTCTGGCGTATGCTTGCATGTCTGCTTTTATACCAAAGTATTTGTATAACTTCTTTCTGAAAGATAATTCTCATGTTATTCAAGGTAAGTCAGTCCCTTCATTTTTTTTGTAGTTCTAAGAGAAGTAGAATTATTTCTTGATATGTAAATACACTTTTTCAAGGGGTTTCAAATTTTGAATGCAATTATAATCACATAGCTGTGCAAGAAAATTAGGAACAAAAAAAGTGGGTAAAGATTCAGGCAGGAGAGAAAACCCAAACGTGCGCACACACCCACACACGCCCACACACACACAAAATGTTCCGTGTAAAATTCTAGGTAGAAATCAGTCCATCCTGCAAAGTTGTAAAAGCAGTAAATAGTCTTTCTAGTGTCATATTGTAAAGACTTACCCTTCAGGTGATCAGGAGCAGTACAAACAAGGAGTTCCTCAGAAAATGGAAGCTATGCTATTCAAGGAAATAGGGATTTGAGGAGAATTTCTTACTGCATGGAAGATAATGTCATTCAGTACAGGACAGGAGTTGGAGAACCCTGAGGAATAATGTACCATAATTCAGTCTTCAAGAACTTTATAGGTAATTCAGGGAAGTTAACAGTTAGGCATGTCTACCTGAAAATTAATTTTCAGTTTCATGAAAACTTGAAAAAGGAATTGTCTAGAACTAGAAAGCCACCTTGGCACACTCTGTGTTGGCAAGATAATGTGTCTTCCAGGCAGTTTTTAAAAACTAGAAGAAGCTGTTTGAAAAGCCATCAGTAGTTTAAAAAAACAGGTGGTAATGAATGTTACTAATTGCAGGGAGTTATGAGTGTTTATTGAATATTGAGTTTCAGCATGGCTTGCTGCCCTTGTATTTCTTTTAAAGAAATTCTTTTGTATAATTCTTGTGAAACTCATCAGCTTCAATCAGTGTCTGTCATTTCTTTGTCTTCAAAAAAGGAAATTAAGAACTGATCAACAAAACTAATTAGACATAAAAGCATTTACATATTAGATGATCAGGAGAGAGCTAATGTAAGGAGAGAATGCAGTGGCTAGGAGGGTTTATGTATGAAAGACAATGGGTAAGAGGTATTACAAACAGCAAAAAAATAATAGGGAAAAATTATTCTGGATAACTTGTTTGTATCCTTTTGTCTGTAATGAAAGATTGCTTGCAGTAAAGGTCTAAAGATGAAAAGAACAAGTATGCTCCTCTGGAGACAAGTGCTTTAGACTTCAAGATTAATAGCTTGGTAAAGACTTTTCTCAAGGGGGTATACTCTTCCATAAAATAATACTTTTTGTCTCCAGGGTTTCCTGATGTTTTTCCTAAGGAGCTTTACAAAAATATGTATCAGCTGAAGTTAGAAATATAGGTCAGTAGGATTATGTGAACCGAAGCAGTGTAGGCGTTCCTGAGTTCTTGTTCAACATCTGGTATCATCAAAGACTCAGGGAGAACTGACCCTTCAGGATTCTTTCAGTATTCTAATTAATCTTTTCTAGGGTTGTATGTCAAAAACCAATATTTAAATACAGGTTTAAAGAAAAATTCTGTGTCATTTCCCTGCTTTATTGAGTTGGAAGAAAGTGTTAAGAATGTGTTATTTAACTGTCCACTGCAATTTTACCTTCTTTGTGTCTTCTATGTAGGGGTGGATGGAAGCAATCTTTCTAACTGCAAAGTTCAAAAATCTCATTTCTGAACTTGTTGCATAGAAGGGAGACAGGTGTTTTTTCTAAGCTTATGAGGTATATTTCCTTAAATGTAATAGGAAGCAAGAGCAGTTAAAGGGATTTTGGTGTAGAATGCCCAATTATGTAAAACAGAAATTCATATTCCAACCAACTGCAATTGACTGTTTTTGTGAACATGTCTGTGTTTTTCATTAGTCCTTTAATTACCCATGTAATCCTATGCAGTAACTATATTTCATGACACTGGCTATTCAAATAAAGATGGAATTTATCAACCTGTGGTATATCCATAGAGAACCATAATGGGCACAAATTTTCATTTTAAAAACAAATGTATTTCAGGGAAGCTAATTGGGAAATCGTCTTCACCAGCATATGGCTGAATGTGGAAGATTACTGGTTTGTTTTACCTGACTTGAGACTGCTGGCTTTTTCATGAAATAAAACTGATGCACTTTTTTGCAATAAAACTGATTGCACAAGTGCAAGATGCCCTTTTTTAAAATTATTTTCATGTGGTGTGGATTTATGCATGTGAATAAGAATAACTTTGGCTGGAAACTGAGAAAACATGAGACATAGGAGCAGCTATAAAGGAGTATGACTGTGGTGGCACAAACTCCTCATGGGTCTGTTTACCTGCTTACCTTCCCAGCTGAGTGCTGAGAGCTGTGGCAGCTGTGGCACAGCAGAGATGGAGTATCAGAGCAGAGAGGCTGGCACTCCTAAGATGCCAGAAATCTCTTCAGAGGTTTAGCGTGCTGGGGCTTTCATTGCAACTTGAAGCGAAAAAAGTTATGAAATTCTGAAGTAGGGTCAAGAGATCTTAATTTTTTATTGCAAATTACCTTGGAGGATTAGGCATCCTTTTAAGTATAATTTGCAATGGCTGCAGGGATTGTTGCTTGTTTCCTTAGTATTCTTACAGTGAGAGCATTGTTTTTCAGTCCTCCTGAGGCCAAATGAGCTTTTAAAATTTCTAGTCCAAAGAGAATTATTTTACTGAGTGACTGTCCTTAACTTGGTGGCTTAACCTGAGAGAAGTTGAGTGCAGGTAATCAAGATTTAAGTAATATAGAAGTCTATAAACAATTGAATGTTTAAACTCACTCCTGTTCTTAAAGGAGTCTATGTGTGGAATTGTCTCAGCAGAGTCACATTTGTGCTTCTTAGCAGTGGAACTGGAATTTAATTTTGCCACTTCAGGGATGAAGACAAACAGCAGTAAGGAATTACTTGCTCTCTCCAAGTGAGACGGCAGTAGGCATCTAGTCCTGCAATAGAGTTCGAAGGAAGCAACGGCAGTTCTGGATGGCTGATTTGTAGAGCTGTGCGGACTTGGTGTATGGGGGTTTATATTTGGGGACAGTAGCCTGTGGAGCCTTGAGATGTCAGCATGTTCTGGAAGCAGGGTTCACATTCTCTGTCTTCCTCCCCCGGACTAGCTGTCTGGGCCCTAATTACTCTGTTCTTGGGAGCATAGAGGAAAAGGAATTGCCATCTGTTAGAAAATAGTAATGTTACTGCCTCTTCATCTTCCTTCTAACAAAGCATATGACAGTGTGGGCAAAAGCAGGAGAGGGGCAGAACAGAGAGAGAAACTTGTCAGTGTCTTGTGTTCTGGTGTCTGCTTCTCTTCCACTTAAAAGCAGATGTTATTTAGATAATTTAATGAAACTCTACCCATTAATCAAGTCTGCCAGGCTGAAGATGCAATAAATTTTATTTCTTACAGTAAGTATTTCTCCTCGTTGCTTCTAAAAAAAAAAAAAAAAAAAAGGCAGACAAATTAAGATGTTACTGATCATGAAAATGGTAACCTCATAGCCCCATTACCTTAAAACCTCAGTTTTCAGATTGCAAAATTTAACTCTGTAGGAAAGAAACCACACGGAATATTGTTTAAATAATATAAACTTTTTATATCACTAAACCAGTTGAAGTCTTAAAAATCTTTGTAACAATCTTGTTTTGATTTGCTTCCATTGGAATTTTGTGGCTCATACTGAAAAGTCTTTAGCTTCGCATGTCAAGCGTGCATCGCAACCTAAGAATGAATCGTTGTTAAAAGTTCAAATTGAGAACTACCAAGGAAGAGAAATTAAGTGTTTCTTCCTCTGTATTGACTATAACAAGGAACACAGTGATGTTATTCACTTGCAGTTTTATTGTAGGTTTGAAATTAGTGGTTTTCCTTTCCTACGGCTCTGCTGTGAGCTAACAGCATGTGATGGCTTGTGTTTTTGACAACAGTCTTGCATTTGTCATTTCAGAATACCTGACGGTGTTTTCCCAGATGATTGCATTCCATGATCCAGAGCTGAGTAACCACCTTAATGAAATTGGTTTTATTCCAGATGTAAGTGCTAAGGGTCCTTATAAGTATTATTCAAAGGAATTAAAAAATGGAAAATGAGGGCAATTGGGATGAAGTGCCTTTCCAGATTGTTTCATTAGCATTTCAACAAAAGTGAAATTTCCATATTAATGGACCTTTCTGAATATGATGATAAAATGATAAAGTTTTGACTCTTACTTTACATGCTTTAGTCCTTCCTGTTCTGTTGGGATGATAAATACAAAAAAAATACTACTAGCTAGTTATTATAACTTACAAATTCATCCTAAAAGGTGTATATATTTATTTTTGAAATGTGGATCAATGTACAAAAATACATAAATTACTAAGAGCAAAATTACTGCAAGCTAATTAAGTGCTGTTGATAAACATATCATTTTGCAAGTAGTAGAAAAAGTATGTGCAAGTGTGGTTAATCTTGTAGATGTGTTAGACCTTGGAAAATGCTTAGCAGTCATTTCCTGGAGTCTATCAGAAACATGGGACAAGGGTATAACTCAGACACAAGTTTTATGCTTTCCTTGGAAAAAAGTCTGTAAGGAGAAGGAAAATGAAAATTGCGAATGCAGCCAAAACGCAGAAGAGAGGGTAAACTATGCTGGAAAAAGCAAAGCAGGACCTTTATTAGAGCCTCACTTCTAGCTATCAGTGTAAATAGTAAAGCTTTTCTCTTTCTTTTTAAAGAGGTGCATGTAGTCCAAAAAGCCAAGATAAAAATAAAAATGTTTGCCTACTATAGCATTATTGAAGTTTATGACTAATGTTTCTGAAATGTAGATATTTCAAGGCTATAGAGATGACACTGTTATTTGTTGTGGTCTATATCATTCTATATTTGGCATTTAGACATTTTGTAATTAGAAGTTGGTCATAAGAACGTGATGACAGAGAGGTCAAAATGGAAGAGGGAAACTGAAGTCAGGAGATGTTGATGTAGACAAAAAATTCATAAATAAGAAATTTATATGCATTGGTTCTATATGCTGTATATTACTTCATCATAAAAGTCTTACGCTTATTAGGAAATATTTTAAGCTGGACTACCAAAGCCAAGCCTCTGAAAGTACTTTGTGCACAATTCCTGAGTGAATTTGTGGGTCTTTGGGACTGGCAGATATTCATTATCGCCATTTACAAAGATTGTAATGGAAAAGCAAGTATATTTTTCCATTTGTGGAGGTGTTTTAATGTAATAATGTTGTTTGACTGATACAAATGTAAAAGATGGTGCAGTGTTAAAATGAGCAGAAGAGAAAGCCAGTGTATTGCATTATAAAGAGAGAAGTTCGACAAGGCCATGTGTATTGCAGATGACCCATGTCTGAAGAGGGCAGGTGGGAGGAAGATGAAAGGAAGGTGAGGAGAAGGGAGAACATTGATCTGTAGAAAGCCTAAATATTTGACTAGACGAAGGGCAAGGGTAACAGCAACATTTAAGTTCCTGAGAGAGAATCAATTTTGCAGCATCACTATGTAAATGCACTCGATGCTTATTTGTTAAAGGCCACAGATGACCAAAGCAATTCCTCTGTGTGTTTTGTCCAGGAAACTAGTTCCCACTGAAGAGGTAAAGATGTAATTTCCTTGACCTCCCCTTTATGGATCTTCATTTGGGCTACTAATCTCTGTGTGAGAGCTCAAGTTATATTTCAGTGTTCTCCACTGAAAACTTCCAAGGTAGAAATCAGATGGAATGGTTTAAAATCATGTTTTGTTATATTTTAGTTTGCATTTTATTAGTCATTGGACAGCACTTAGTCCCACATGAGCCTTTGTCTCTAAGAATTACAGTCTAGACATTATTAGGTAATATAGTAAATAATTGCAAAACAGAGGTATATTTTTGGAAAAAACCTCTTGCATTGACAAATACTAGTTCTAAAATTAACACTAACCTCTGAAGAGAAGTTGTCCTTTCTAAATTTTGTCTCGTTTTTGAGGGGATTTTTTAGAGGTAAAAGTTGTTCTGACTTTCCGATTAGTGAGCGAGGTGATTTTTTTTTTTGTACCCGTAACAAGGCAGCACAGGATCTGTCAAGGTGAAGTATGTGCACTGTAGTAATGAGATCTGAACTAGAGTTTCGTGCTTGAGTACTAATCCTATCAAAGTAAATCCTGATTAATCTTTCATCATTGAAACGCAGGCTCCGCTGCAGGGAAGATTGTATTTCCTGGCACCCTTCTCGTTTGCTTCAGGTCACGTAGCTCTCAGAATATTGAACACTGCTGAAGCTTGAATCGTTCTGAATATTATTAGCTGATGTGGTGCCTGGATTAGGTACATTGCTGTGGCTATGTGATTTTCATGTAAATACAGGAGTGATATATACAGTGAATCTTACAGTTCTTCTTTGCTCACTCTCCCAAAGTTTATAATCTTCCCCGTCCTATATAATGCTTTATCATATTTTCCTTAATTTGCTGAATAATTCTGATCTTAAACAGCAGACCATTTTGAACTGAAGAAAAATGAGGAAGTGTACTATGTTCCTAAAAGTGTAACTATAGCCATAAATTATTCTAAAGCACTTTCAGCTGCAAATTGTGGAAGCTAGAAACAGTTGTCATATAGTCTTGATGTCAAAGTCTGGCTGCAGTTACTTTTATCGTTGTGCTTGAGCTGCTGGCACAGGTGAGTAGATGCCTTAGCTTGGTCTGGGTGATATGCAGGAGGTGTCAGTAATACAGGCCTCATTTAAATGAAAATTAAAAATCCTGCCCTTGAAGTACTTCATCTCTGTTCTGCTACAAATTTATCTGGTGATGAATCTGGAGGAGAAGTTTCTTGCTGGTATTTTTGTCTTGTGAAGAAAGTGATAATTCCTTAAATTTTGTTTGTGTCGGTGCATATATATATGAGTAGAATCTAATATTAAAAGTTTGACCAAATTTGCATTATCTTTGCACCTTTCTGTAGCCTTTAAATCTATGATTAGTTTTCTAGGCACCATATAGGATTGAACCTAAGTATATGTATGTGTGTATGTATTTAAAGATGGAACGTGAAGGTGAAAGATCCTGAGTTTATAGAACAGACTATTGCATTTGGAAGGAACCTACAACAGTCACCTAGTGCCTGACCACTTCAGGGCTGACTTAAAGCATGCTGTTAAGGACATTGTCCGAATGTCTCCTAAACACTGACAGCCTTGGGGCATCAACCACCTTCCAGGAAGCTTTTTCCATTGTTTGACCACCCTCTCAGCCTTCTGTAGACACAAGTGTGTAAATCTTCTGGAAGATAAGTCAAATAATGAAACAATCCCAACAGTTACAACAGGCAATAAAAAATCCTTATGGAAAAGGCTTTTGTCAAGATTTGAGCCAATATTTCTGAGAGCTTTGAATGTCTAACGGAAGATGCACTTTTCTCAAAATATGGCCACCTAGCTATGGACAAGTAAACATCTTCACCCTGCTGGAAAAAACACACAAACTGCATCTCCAAGCTCAGGTACTGAGCAGAATTTGTCATAGCAGAGCACCATTGGAAAGGAAGCTTTAGATAGGGATAATGGAAAGATGAAGAATGAAACCCAGTCTGAGGTCAACAGATTTCAATTGTAACAAAAAAAAACCCCTGTGGATTTATTGTTTGAATGGCAATTGATTTTAAGGGGTTGCTATGTGCTTCATGTATAAGAAATGTCCAAGTCCTTACTTCAAAGCACAAAAGATCTTGTATTTTACTAGCAAAGCAAAATGATAATCATGGAACAGCTCATCGAAAAGTAACTGAAAAAAAAAACGAAGTGTTCAGTTTACAGGCTCTTAATGTGACTTATGCCGAGGCCGTTCCAGTGGTTCAGACGCTGCTTTGATTGCACATTAGGTATACTTCCCGGCTGCCGAGAGTTAAGTGCCGATAAAAACCGCAACGCCGTAATGTTTCGAGGTTCAGCGGGGGAGGGCCGTGAGCACCTCCTTTTCCCGGAGGATTGTTATCCCAGCGGCAGGGCAGGGCGCTGTTGCGGCGGGGGGTCGCTGGAGGGCAGCATTTACCAGCGCGGTGCGCCGGGTGCCGTGCCCCGCAGCGCCCGGGGCTGACCTGGGTGCGGGGCAGCTCCTGCAGTCCGACCGCTGCGCTTTGGCTCGCCGAGGGGATGGTGCCGCCAGTGGTGTGGCTTTCCTCTGGTTGCCTGTTAACAGCGATGACGGCGCTTCCAGGTGTACCAAGGCCTCCTTGTCTTAAAACGTTTGTGTTTATTAAAAACAGAGGGGAAGCTCCCTTCAGTACAAACTTGCCGGATAACTGTCTACTGAAGGTGTTAGACTTACTTTTCATGTCACTGTTAATAGTTTTGGTGAGGGTGGTTTAGAGCAAAGCAGTGCTTTTTCCTGTGGTTACCTTTTAATAATCTTTAAAGTTTCCCATTTTGTGCATATTCTTGGTTTTGGTTGTTTGGGGTTTTTTTGTAAGTGCATATACCGTAGAGGTGTTTGTGGAATTAAGAGAAAGTTCGGATCCGCTTTGGTAAAATATCTTAGTCAAATATATGAAAAGGGGGAAATAATTACTTTTAAATACCAAGGAATTAATGTAGTTCAAAATGACATCCACATAATATGTACCTCCAAGCAAAGAGGAGCCTCAGGCTACTAAGCTTGTTTTCCTACTGCATTGGAAGCGAGATATTGCATACAAACAATCAGGTAAACAGATATTAGCTGATAATGACCACTGTAGGGGATATTTCAGAGAACAGGGCATGTTATTATTCACTAGAATGCCGTCTATTTAAGGCATGACGTAGGTATACTTGGGGAAGTAATATGAATGTATTGTAAGATTAAAATAGTGATAGACATTGATTTTGATTTAAATTTTGAACCCTTAAAATCAATTGGCAGGTTAGGGACCAAGCTTCATTAAAGTCTCCTGAATATTAACACTGGTAAATAGTATGGTCATTGCAGCTTTTTTAGTTTATGGACTGTATGGTTCTGATATTATCAGGTGCTCAGATGAAGCCATAAGAATGAAATTTAGAGAGAGCTGAGCTAAGAAGATTTTCAGCAAATGTGTGCATCATTTAGTCAGTGACGTAACACAGTTAAGAGTTTATGGAATAAGTAGTAATTTATTAACATAACAACAATTATGCTTTCCGCTCCTTATTTATTTACTTCCAGGAGAAGCTTAGTAGGAGGACTAATTTGCACTTTTTATGAGCTAAAAAGTAATATGTTAAGCTTTATGTCTAACTGTAAATCTTCAGAAGTGTAAAACAGCACATGAGCTATGCAGTTGAATAAAATTTGACAATGATCATCTCACTCTTGCGTTCCTAATTTATGGGGACTTTCTGTGCAGTTTGTTTCAAGAAAATGGATTCTGTTGCCCGCAACATGCTAAATACTTCATTGAAAAATAAGTAACTCTCAGTGTGTCAAAAATGCTTAGCTCTTCTCTGTCTCTATGATGTCATGAGGGCAAAAGTTTGCAGAAATCAAAGATTTTCTCTAGCTGTTGCAGCAGCACACATTTTTAGGCAGTCTTGAAGTGATGTAAGTGCTGAACCAGGACATCATCAGATAGCACCTGCCTTTAAAGGGCACAGTAGAACTACATAAATGCTTAACTGATACTACTTTTGTAAATAAAATTGGTTTCTTAGTTTCTTCACTGGGAAGTCTACATTTTAATAAATAGCAACAGAGGAGAGAAAGGCAGATGTGGTTAGTTTTTACCTTGGAAATTGTGATTTTCACTTTCAGTTCTCTGCATAAAACCATTTTTTTCCCGTACTCAAAAGGATAGATTGAATCAAGTTGGTTTATACTTTTTCAGATATCCTTGGCTAATTTTTGCTTAGCTTAGTGAGAATTGTGATAGTTTAACGGAGCAGGTTTTTTAGTTATTTAAGACTTTGGGTTATTTGGGTTATTTTTTGCAAACAGGAGCCTAGTGAGGGTGGTGGTTGTTTTTGTTATTGTTTCTGATACTTGTTGCTGATACAAGCTAGTAATTTCAAAGACAGGAGAACTGGGGGTGGGGGATGGAAAAAGCTTCTGGGGGGCTAAGAGTTGTATAATAGTGGATCTGCCGCTGCATTTATTTTCTTATTTAAATACATTCATAAGAAATAAGCAATTTGTAATGTAGTTGACAGACAACATTGGTTCTCAAAACGTTTTTCTGTTTTCTTCCCTTCATTACCACCTTTTGCAGCTTTATGCAATTCCTTGGTTTCTTACCATGTTTACACGTGAGTATGCTTGTCTTTATTCTCTGATTAAATGTTTTTCTATTTCTTAAGTATATTTTTTTCTCACTTTTTCAGCTAAAGCTTTCCTCATTGGTATGATTTGTAATTTAGTAGGATGCTTGTAGTTTGCAAGGATGTGTTCTGGTTTGAAACTCAACACTGCCTGTCACTTACTGTCTGTCCTGGTTTGACAATAGTTAGCATTTCTATTTTTTTAATTATTACATTGAATTTTAACTGGATCATTTTACATGTGGAGTATTTAGGGTGTGTGTAAAGGAAGCCCTTATCTACTGGAAAAGGATGTAATAATAGTTAAAAACCAAAACCAAACTTTACCACCCCCCCGCCCTCATGCAAATAATGTAAGAAAGAGTAACTTTGTTTTTGAAAATCATCAGAAAAAGCTTTTTTTTTATTGCACTTATACACACTTATTCTAGTTGCACTATGTTATTTGTGCATAAATATTAGGAACAAAGAGAACTTTATAATTTGGTGAGCTTTTAATTAAAGAGGACAAAGTTAATAAAGCAAGTCTAGAAAGCAATTTAAAAACTTTCCTCAAAGATCTCTTAGTGATTTTTTTCATGTCATGTCAACATTGGCAGACTTTGAATTCAGAGTTTCTGTGAAGTGGCAGAATGAAAAGAGTTGATGGATTATTTCTCTGATGAAATATCAAAGAATTTAATGTGAGATTCTTGATTGCAATTTCTGAAGATCTTGACTGTATAGCTCTAGTTCCTGCAGGTGTGTGTTTTTCTGTAACTTTCATGAGAATCACCACGTCCTTGGAAAACCAAGGAGATGATTTCCTTGGCAATCAATTGCAATAAAATCTTAGAACTATTTGGCTGGAGGATAGCTTATTTTAAGAGAGCCACCTTCCGCTTTATATGCTATTTTTACTAGGCCTTTCTCCTTTTCTTTTCTTTATTCTGCCAATATTTGCTTTATTCTACTCATTCCTTCGTCTAATTGTAAGTAATTGATCTTATTAACTCATCAGTGTCTTCATACCATGAAAAACTGATATGCATGTCCTAGTGCATAATTGCACTGTACCAAAAGAAAAATAAATTGCCTAATTTTGCGTAAGGTTGAAATGTGAAAATCCGCACACTTCCAAGTATTCATACATGAAAGAAGACAATGATGATTTCCGGAATAATCAAACTGCATATGAAGACAAACATGATCCTAAAGAGGTTGAGTCCTCTTTGCTCCCAAATAAAAAAGAAAGAACTCTAAAAGGGGAGATGAAAAAAGCGTATAGGCAATTTATTAACACTGTGAGCGCGCGTGTATATGCTTATGGGTTTTTTATTGTGCCTATTTATCACACAGATGTCTTTCCTTTGCACAAAATTTTTCACTTGTGGGATACATTACTGCTTGGAAATTCCTCCTTCCCATTCTGTATTGGAGTTGCCATACTTCAACAGCTGAGGGATCGTCTTCTGGCTAATGGATTCAATGAGTGCATTCTTCTTTTTTCAGATTTGCCAGGTACAGAAAAAAGTATTTCTTCCCTCTTTCTTTGTCTTCCCCGGTATGTTGCTGAATAAAATTTGTGCCTCCATGGGAATATTTGTTTTGAAATCATGGTAGATTTAGGCAAACTCACTGCCAGAGCATGTGTAGGTCTTAACTACAGTTTTTTGTAGTTAGTTGAAGTCTTTTTGCTGTCATCAGAGAGAATTCAGTAAGCTTATTGTTACTGCCAGGTGAAGGTTGGAGTATTTTGTTGTGAAATTTAGAACAATTTAAAATCGTGTTTTAAATTCATAATACATATCTGTTTATATTATAAAATTAATTCACTAAAAATTGTAGTATTATAATGTTCATGTGTTCTGCTGGTTCTAGCTGATGAGAACTTTGCTGTTACTCTGGTAGGAAATACCAGTTTCCTAAAAGATGTGCATTTTTTTAACATTGGTGATATCTGTGATATTTTGGATGTCAGCAGTGGCACAGTTGAATAATATGAGGTTAATCTGAAGCATATCATAAAATACTACTAGTAAGACTATGAGTAGTATGAGGCTGTGACTTAAATGTTATTGTTAAATGTTAAGTGTGACTTAAATGTTATTGGTCTAGCTTAATCAGTAACTTTTTGAACATTTAATTAGCATAGCTTTGTGCCTTCTCTTTCTGACCTGAGTCTTATTTCTTGTTAAGGAGTATTGACTGATTATGCTTCTTGTCAGCTGTGTCTTCCAAACAAAACTTCTATTACTTTGGTTACAATAAATTGGGTCCTGAGGCTGAGAACTTCCTGAAAGTAATTTTCAAACAACATTCACCTGAAATTGGGTCACCCCCAGGAAGAGATTGTTTTGTTCAAAACATCTGCAATAATTTTAATCTAAAATCAATTGTTGCTCAACAGTCTGAAACTCCTGTAATTTTCAAGCTTTCTGTGCACTGGAATTTCAAGCTGCTAATGAAAGCAACTTGCTTTCCAGACTGATAAAAGTATTTTGCTGCAATCTTGAAACTTTGTGGAACACATAAGTTTTTTTGTTTTTACAAAACAAAACAAAATCCTCAGTACTTTATTTCCAGTTCACTGTATATAACACAGTTTCAATTACTGGTTAAAGAAGTTAATGATGTGAAGAAAAAGAAGGAGCATCATGCCATTATTGATTACTTGATTCTGAAAACCCTTTCCAATGCTTGTCTCAAAGCTTTGGCCATATTTTGTCTACAAAGTCAATACAATTGGGCATTACTTGCTATTTTTGGAAGCTCTGTTTGACATTTCAATTTATTTTTATGTAGTTTAAACAATGTCCTAGCATATTAGGAAATTTATTTGAAGAATTTGGCAAAATAATTGGTTAATTAAGAATACTGGAAAATTCCTTTGCTGTAGCTGCAAATGTCCTAGTTCATTCCTCGTGAGGGCTGTGTGAAGGGGACATATATCAACTGCTAAAACTTAAATAGAATTAGATTGTTTAGAAAATTACTACCAAAGGTGTTTGTTTTTCTTTAAATTCTCTTTCATTTGTTCTTTCATATTTTTTTCCTTTGTGTTTGAGGTGCTCTGTTAAGTATGAACTGTATTCAAACAATATAAATACCAGAGAAGATTTAGGAGGTACTATTTTAGACAAAACCAACCCTGAACTCGCTGCTAATTTTTTACATGCAGTTTAGAAATACAGTAAATTTTGTCTTATTCAGGTGATGCAGAAAGAGCAAAGACTGTATGCATTACTTTTGTTTTTCCTAAAAGTCTGACATGTAGCAGAATGTGGTAGGAGCATACAGCGTCATCTCTCCAGCTCTTCTGCCCTGCCTGTTTCTCCTGAAAAGCCTGTAACCATCCAACAGGGCACTTCAGTCACAGGTCTCATCCCACCAGGTTTCACTTGCACCAATGATGTCAAATCTCTGGGACGGGGCCAAAGCTCTGAGTTCCTATTGTTTTTCCTCGTGCTGAGTTCGTTAGTGGAGAAACATTTCAGGTGAGGCAGATTGAGGGATCCCATGAGTGCTGGTTTTTTCAAGTTTTGGCGCACCATCCCATCGCTCATCACTGGCGAGCCTGGTTTGGTCCCTTTCCACCATCCAAGTTAGTTTCAAGCTCCTGCACTAAAACTCTTTTTCCCCTCTGCATCCTGTCAGGTGTCAGTAGACCAGGTATTGAATAGATCATCCCATGGTCGAAAACCCCAAAATTTTCCCAATTACACCAACCTCAAGAGCCACTCGTTGACCTGGTGGATTTGCCTGTTCCTATCAATATTATTCCTTGTTACTGGAAGAAGTGAGGAAATCACTACCTGTGCTCCTGATCCCTCTACCAATCATCCCAGCGTCCTGAAGTCTCTTTTGATTTGCTTCGGACTTCTCTTTGTTATTTCATTGCTGCCGATTTGAGCAATCAGTAGCAGATAGTAATCAGAGGGTCTTTTTAGACTGGAAAGTTTTCCAGTAATAAAAAAAAATTATTAGTAAAAATTATTTGTAAAATTACTAGTAGTGAAAAAAAAAGAATCTAAGCGTGTTCCTCATCTTTGCTCTGTTAAATTGGCTTTTTGTAGATGCAAGAGTGCTTCAGAATGCAGTTCCTCATGATTATTTACTCTGGTACAGAAGCAGAGAGATTCATTAGGGCACATACAGCTGCTCACTAAGGCTGTTTAATAGTGTCAGACTCTGTAAGATTGGTGTTGTTTTACCTGAAGCTGTGAGTTCTTTAATTATTCACCTTTTCCACTTGTAGTGACACAAACAAGACACAGTTCTAGATTATAGATTCTACCCTCTTGAGACTGAAGACAAATGCTGAAGTGAGTGATACACTAAGGAAAAAAACCACAAAATTCTTTATTTTAGTCTTCTGGCAGAAGAAAATCAAATATATATCCTTTAGCAAAGGACTGTCTGTCACAAGAGATGGTGTTTCTTAAAAAGGGTGAAAAGTGAGTTCATCAGTAGAACTTTGCTGTTGCGTGTCTTAAAAGCAGTCTGACACACAGCTTATGCTTGATAGAAGCTTGGTAGTACTCTTCATGGTGAAAGGGCATTTCAGAAAATAGATTATCCACCTGTTAGTCATGTAGGATTTTGTACACCTTTACACTGGAATAAAATCAAAGTACAGGAAGGGAGACTGTCAAATATACTCGCATTTCTAGGCATGCAAGGACAAAAATCAGGCCATTCTTATCTGAGCTTTCTTCTAGATGTGGTAATTTTTTTTTCTCTATGAAAAGGTGTCTTGGGAAAATATTTCCCTCTTTTTTTGTTTTGTTATAATAAAATTACGAGCATAAAATTAGTTCAGTCATGCTTAGAAAGAGACTTTTTTCTTTTTACAGTTACAGAGAAAGTTGCTGACAGAGCAAGGTGCCTAATAGGGTACCTGCCTATGGTTTGGTTACACCAAGTGTGTTTGTTTGCCTGTGCAGGTGTAAATGGTCTGCTCAATAATCTTTCGTTCTCTAACTGTTAATTGAGGAGAAATTTTAAATGAGCTGCACAAATAATGCAGCATTAAAATTTCTTTATTAAAATATACATTAGCAGCACATCTTTATACATTGTAGATATATTTGGGGACTGTATATCTAGCAGTATGATAGAAATACCCATAACTACTTAAATACAGAATTGGAATGGCAGTGTAGGCTGAGAGCTAGAAAAATCTCTCTGTCAAAATAAGAACTGAGAAATGGGGTCTGTTTTAAGTGCATTCTCAGTGTTCTCATACTGTGAGACAGCTGTCAGTTCCCTTTGGTTTACTTTCGCATAATATTTTACTGAAACTCTTGCCTTGATAAATCTGCAGGATGCATTTGATTCTGTCTGACGGATCTCTTTGTTCTTAATATACTAAAAGCTGGAGTTTAGTAGAAATCAACAGAAAGACCAAAACTAAACATGGAGAAGTAGAGCAGGATTTGTACCTAAAGCGAAGACTTTGTTGATATTGCAAGCTTGGAATGAATTTCAGGCCTGCATTGTTAGTATTGAAGGGCAAAACTTGGAGATAGGAGAAGGACAGATATCCCAACTGGGATGAGCTGAATGTTGCCTGTATTCTGAAAATGATGGTAAATGGTCTAAGTACCCACCAGGTCAGTTGAAACCTCTATCACTGCAAAAATTTAAGTTTAGACATGCACCTGTAGGGGATAGGCTGCTAACATTGCATTTGGCCTCCCAGCAAGGCAATGACCTAGGCAGTCTCCTGCTGGTTCTTTAGTCTTTATGCTAAAAAAAAAAAAACCAGCGCAACTCTAATCATATAAGCTGATAGAGTATAAACCACAAACTTGGCTGCTGGGAAGGTAACCCTGAAACAACAAACTTAAAAATGTCTTGAGTGTACTTAAATACTTTCATGTGTAAATTCAAATGAGGGGTGTTAGCTTTTTCAAGAATAGGGCAACTTTTTTCCTTGGCTGATGAGTAGGTTAATTATGTAGCAAACTTTAAATAACTTAGAAATGTATACTGAGGAGGTTGGCCTGATGTTAGTTACTTAAAGCTATTAGTTTTGCAACGTGAAACACTAACATAGACTTCACTAATGGTAAACACCGAAAGTTTTGGATCTCAGGAAGTTATCTTCTGTAGTAACAAATAGCAAGAACATTTCATTAGAAATGAAAGCAGTTTTTAAGTATGCGTACATAAGCAAGATCATTGTTAGCCTTCCTGTTTACAGTTGCTTTATTTTTGAGAAATAACCTTTCAATCTTGAGTAAGATGTTGCTTGCTCTGGCAGTTTGAGAGCATGACATGGTTCAGGATACTCATTTGGCAGATTTAGATATTCTGTTTGTATTTATCTTTACCCAGAGTTTTTTCGTCATTGATCTAGGAATGAACAAATCATATAAGAGGCTTTCATCCTTTTCTCATGGCACTAGTAACTCGTTTTCAAGGTTACTTCAATTCTTGTCTTATTGTAACAAACGGAAAATCTGAGTTACTTCATATTATTTCCTTAAGAATATACTGAAGGCGAACAGGAGAAGAGCTATGCTAATACAAAAGGCATCTACTTATGGCTCTTTAGAGAGTAAGCAGTTTTATAAGCATTTGGCCTGGTCAGAGTTTCTGACTGCAGAGTTTTTTACAAGTTTATGTCTATTATGCCTGGGAAATAACAGAAGTAGTTACTATCCAGATGGAAACCTATAACAGCATGATCTCTATTTATGCATGCTGAAATTCATCATTTGCATATTATTTCTGTGAAACACAGATTTAGGATAGAGGAGGTGAGTTTCTCTGGTATTTCTGATTCTAAAACTAACTCAATAGACATTCAGCAAATATTATAACAAACCATACAACATATAAAAGCCAAAAAAAAGTTTTGCCTTCAAAAATGGTATGTTGTTGGATGTTGTGTTGGTGGCACCACAAGTTCCTCATCTCCAACACATTGTTTGTGTTTCAAACAATTTTTCCTCTGAGCCAATTCCTTCAATTTTGTAAACCTGTCCTTTTATGCGTCTTCTGTAGATGGTTATTGTCTACCCATGAAATAATGTTCGTTCTTCTGCTGAAGTGCTTTATTTCCCCTTCCGTGTCTCTCAGTAGCCTCCATCTGACTATTTCCATTGTACAGTGGGAGTTCCTGTGCTTCTGGTGTTGGCCAGTGTCCTACCCTGTGTTAGTGTTGATTCAGATATCTTAAACATTTTGTTAGTTTGTAGAAATGTTTGCTGTTAAACAGCCCTGGCACACCTCATAACAATGTTTAAAACACGCTTTCCTGTTGGAGCTTAGCCAACATTAGTCTATATGTAATCTATTTCTGCCTTATTTCTCAATAAGACATAGCATGTGGCATTTGGTGATTCACTTACAGTGAGATTTTATAATACAGCTTTATTCTTTGTACAGTCACTCTGCACTCTGTGTCTTCCCTGCTCATCAGTGCAGGACAGCATCCGATTTCCGTACTGGAAGACACTCTATTAAACCTTTTCACTGAAATGCTGAGTCAGAGCAATTCTTACAATCACAAGTAAGAAAAGGATGCAAGTTTGCCCTTTCTGCAGTCTAATGTCTCAGGGAATAATTCATAGTGTTTACTGCTGCTTCTTTCTATTGCTGGTCACAAAACAATGAAGTCACGCAACTATCCTGTAATGTATGTAATAAATTATGTAAGAAGAATAATTTTGCATTGACCTTTTTGTTTACAATAACTTTCTAGCACTAATAGATACAGAGATGTTTGATAGAAATGTCACTTCTCTTCCTAGATTTGTCCTTTTAAATATGCTGACTCGGTGTATCTATTTGTATGTCATCGGAAAAAAAAAAGTTTATGGCCTTTCGCCTCTCTTTCTTCTAAGAGCAAGAATCAGGAGATTGAACTGACTGACCTATTCAGCTTCACAACTTTTATAGCACAGAGATTTTCTGGCCTATTTATGTGTCCGTGTGGTGAAAGCTGATGTTGCCTGGCAGGATAGCAATAAAGTATTTGTGATGGAGAGGTCAAACCAAGCTCATTCTGGGCTATTCCCAAAATGCAGAAGCAGTTTATTTTGGCTGAATTTCTTAACTGGTATCCTGTTACCCAAGGAAAGGGCTCTGGAATTGATTAACTGCACACAAAGACTTGGTCTGTGTACATTTTCATTAAGAAAGAACCATTCATGTTCCATTTGTTGCCATGACTTGCCTTCACTTGCTGTGAACGATATATGCACTTCTGGTTTTGCTGTAAAAATAAAAAATTTTATGTGCTTTTGTCACAGGTGTATTACATTTAAATTGATGCTCTTTAACATCTGTTTCAAGTGCAATCTACTTTTCTCCTGTATCTATAATAATAAATCTTAAATATATGTACCTTAAAAAAGCAGCTGTGTCAGGCTGAGCCATGCTTTTCAGTTGAGGCTGTTGACAGAGGGAGGCAGCAGCTTGGTAAGAAGTTATAGTTTAGCATGAACAAAGCAAAATGAAAAACATTTTAGGATAAACAGGAAGCTTAGTTTATGAAAAGAGCAAAACATTTAAATAGGCTTAATGTTAGGAAGGAGCCATGGCAAAACTAGAATATTACTGTGAAATCACTTTTCTTTTACTTCCCTGGCCTTTTTTTCAATTCCTGTATTATTTGCATATTTAGAAATCTCAGTAAAAGCTTTTGATGCCATGTTATTAGTTGGTGCCATGGAATTGTTTCCTGTAAGGCTTCATTGTTGTTTGACTGTGAAATACTTGAGCTCATTTGAGCTGAAACTCCTAAACCCAATGTTTGATTTTCAAACTTGTGACTTTAGTTCCTGGGTACTTAGGTGGCAGCTTTGACTTTCTGAAATACAGATGCTCTGCACTTTTTCAAGAACAGACAGCTTGAAGATATACTAAATTTTGAACGATAACTTATTTTTATAGTATTTATATTATGTTTAAAGTCAGGCTTAAATTTTTTCAGTGCACACTTCACAGTTAATGATACCATGTTATGTCAGCACATTTGCATTGCAAATTTTCCAATGAAATAATTTGTATTAATAAAAACAGAAGGCACATCCTTCTTAAACTACAAAACACCCCGATGTTGGCACCTTGGAGAGCAGAGATGTTATATATGCATCTCCATGAGTGACTGTGCCCTCCTCATCCTTTCTAAATGTTTCTGTTCACTTCTTGTTGATGCCTGGAGATTTCTGCAGAGCCTCTCTCACTTGTCAAGTACTCTCGTGTCCTGGTGAGGTAGTCTCTGCTCATGTGGTCATAGTCCTGTCCAGGAATCTAGACACTGACTGGATATACTTACACTTCTGACATACCAACAGTATGTTTTAAATAATGTGTAAGCTCTAATGTTTTCTGGCTTGTAACACAGTTACTTGGGAGCGGGGAGAGTACATGTGGGATTAACACTGTGTGAAAGCAAAGTCTTGGTACGATAACAAAAGATGGACATTTCACCAGAGACTGACTCATTTTGTCATATGTTTGAAAGGGCATGGGAAGAAATCGGGACTGAAGGTTAGCACAGCAGACCCTTACTTATTAGCCAAAAGGAGGAGATAAGATCTTATCCAGCAAGCCTGCAAGAGATTGCATTGCAATTTAGTTACTGAAGGGAAGTGATTTTTCTTAAACCAAAATTTCAAACAAATGATGAAGACAGGCTTGAAGGTTACTCAAGTGTGAAGCCTGTTCATTCAATGTGACTAATAAATATTCTGTAAATATTTATACCAGTTTAAAGTAGTCTTAAACTCCAGTATCCTGAAAGTAACTGTTTTTAGAAAAGGAATGTAAGTTCTTTGAGTAAATTCTTTGACTACCAATAGTCTTATCTCTCTTGTGAGTGCTAAATGTTGACTGTTCCCATATATATGCATGCATGTGTCTACGGTTTACACATGTTTGGGGGGAGGGGTTTATTGCTATTATTAGTGGAAACCACAATCACCTTGTTATATTTTTATTTTGCATTATTTAGAAATATATCAATTAATCAATAGACTGTAACTTGGTGTTAGGCTTTTGGCAGCCTTCCTCACAAAGCATTTAAAGTTCTCTCTTGTTCTGTGGAATTTCATTTTCAGCCATGGCCACTGACCTTTTGAAATGCTGCTTAGAAGAAATGAAAAACCAAACAGTCAAAAATCACAGAACAACAGACAAACTCCTACCTTTTTTTCCTTACACCCTGAAGTGTGAGAGTTGGTTATTGTTTTTAGGGAAACCTATTGCTATATTTTCCACTTTTCTAAATGAATACCTTTTGCAATTACAGAGCTTGTTTAGGCAAAATATTTTGACCTGTCTTAGTATTTAACATTGTCAGTCTCAATTTCTGCTTTGAGCTTTTTCATACCATTATTGCACACATTATTCCATCCCTCAGTTCTCTGTTTTCAATTTCAGATATATGTAGGCTATTACGCCTTCTCATAACCAAATGTTTCTCATGCTATTAGTTATTGTTGTTCTGATTTTTTTTTTTACTGACTAAATTCATCATTCATATCATTTATTACAGAAGTACTGATAATGTTTCTTTAGCTAAGAATCTCAGGAGATAGTGTTATAACTCAGTTATAGCAGTCTCTTTACAAGGAAAACAAACAAACAGAACAAAACCAACCCCACCATAAACCTACTACAGTCTTGAACTGAAATTCTCAACTTTTTATAGATAAAATGAGTCTTCAGAAACGTAGAAAAAGCACAACTGAATGACCATGCTTCAAGGTGTATTCTGAGCTTTAGGAAAAATAACCATGAAAGGCATCTTCTCTCTTTACCTGAATTTAGAAATTGTATAAATTTCTTCAGTTGCATGGATTTTCCTTGGGAATTATACTAAATAGCAGCCTTCCATTAGAGCATATTCAAAATGAAGAATATGTTTTTCTCACAGAAAGAAAAATTGTTAGTTACTGTTGAGACATCAGTGTCCACTTGTCTATGGCATCTATTGCTTCATGTAGATGGGGAACCTTATGTTGTCAAGGAAAGTTGTGAATTACTTTCACATCCACAAAAGGGTTTTTAGAGCTAGAATCAAAATTAGGTAAAGTACAGTAGTCAGTAACTACTTTATTTTCAGATTTTTCAGAATATCAGGAGCAAAATGGCACAAAAGCATGTTGTCATCAATGATGTTAAAGTATATACTGCAAATTGTATCCTATCTGAATATGGACAGCTTTTGAATGTGAGAGTAATAGATCACATAATTCAGTCAGATTTTAAACAAACTCAGTAATCTCATCCAGATGGAATATTCTGTCCCAAGCTTCAATTTCAGCTTCTTTTGCTCACCACCCTGCTAATGACTGAGGTTTCTGGAGTCACTCCCAGTTGATGGCAAAGCATCAAATCTGTTGATGGCAATGAATGATTGATGGCAGTGCATCAAATCTGTTTGAGATACACAGGTAAAGCCTGGCTACAGTGCCTCTGTTTTCTTCATAGAAGCTGATGCTTTAATCTTCTAAATTGTGAGTGTGGTAATGAATCATCCAAGGTGCTTGGGACAGACACCAGATGTTCTGATACACCCACTGTTTGTCTGTTGCAATACACTAATTTTGTCATAAAATGCAAGTTAGGATAATTTTTCTTTTCCTCAAACCACATACAGGAGATGCAAAACTAACTAGTCATTTTAGAGAGACAGAAAAGTAATTTTTTTTTATGTTGCATCTTGTTAGAAGATAGATACGTGCAGGATGCTTAGTGTTGCAAAAAATGTATTTCTAATAGGTTTTACTTTTTTTTTCTTTTACATATAGATCTCACTGTGCTTTCCTACCTTTTCTTGACCACAGTTTATTTTAGGGTGTTTCCCATTAGAGAGGTATCAGCTTTTCTCCAAGCTGAGTAATACTTTGTCACACATGGCACTTCACTCTTTCAGCCAGAATGTTTCACTATGAATGTCTGGTTGGATTTTGGACTGTATGTTTGTTTGTTTGTTTGTTTGTTTAAAAAGTCAGTAAAACAAATTAATTCTGTTTGCCACCAAGCACGAATTAGTGTTGAGAACTCCTGTTTTCCAGCAAACAGATAACACGTAGCTTTGTCAAAATGGCAGGACATGCAAAGTTTGATAATTGAAAGCTTTCAGTCTGGCTCTTAGCAGTATTTAATTGGCAAATAAGACAGTTGATCCAAAATCCTGATGTCTATACACTGCATGAAATCTATTTTTCATGTACTGCATGAACTTCAATTGAAGAGTCAGTAGTCTGACTTGTGAGAACTTTTAGTGAAGGTGCCTTACACTGAGTAGGATTCAATTATTGTCCTGTCTTTGCATTGTTTAAGGTTCTGATACGCTTCTCTTTCTTTAACAGATTTATTTACATAACTAGGGATGCAATTAATCCTTAAAATGTCTTTACTAGTTTTTAATTTAAAAATAGTGCTTTTCTTTTTGAATGGGAAAATGTTTTTAAAAACTACATGCCCTTTGAATGAGGGAGAGAGACAAAGGTGTAGATGGATATGTGTAGCAAGGTCAGTTGGCTTTACTGATTTTTTACACTTTCATTTCCTGGGTTTTTTTCTTTAAATCTCTTTCAGAGATTGATATTGAGCGCTGTGTTCGTGAGTCGATCAACCTGTTTCGCTGGACTCCGAAGAGTGCTACATACAGGCAGTACGCGCAGCCTCCACGGCCGGCTGGCGACAGCAACGGCACAAGGAGTTCCATGTCCTGCTTTTCAGCAGACTATCAGGAAGCACCTCGAAGTGACCTAGTAAGTAACCTGGGAATTGGAGCGGAGAAAACTGTTCAGATTGCATGATGTTTCTCCCGCCTCGGGTAAGGCTTTTTTTTCCTGTTTAAAATTTAAACAGGAAGCAAATCCCCACCAAACCTTAGTTACTGGCATATTTATACTGTCACTGCAGGCACAGGGATTTGATATATTCATCAGATGCTCTGATTTGCTTGTCAGCTAGTGCACAGTGTTAGAGCCTATGCTATGTTATTAGTTTTGATGACAAATCCAATGCAGTCCAATGCAACCCAACAAGTTGTTTGATTTGAGGGTTTTGTTTTGTAATTTTGCTGCTTTGAACTTTGGCTTCTTTGATATACAGGCCATTAAAATTATTTCTTCTTGTGATATATTCTTGCACCTCCTAACTCCTGCTCCTTTGCCTCTGTGGTACTGCAGAAGTACAAACAGGGTATATTGTATGAGAAAACCAGGAAGAAGAACAGTTTGGCTGTGAGAAATAGGGAACTGGAAAGGGATGCTGGCAGCTCTGGCTGCTTTTACCCTGTTGGCAGATCAGGTAAAAGGTATGCTGCAAGTTGTTCTGAGAGCTGCTGTGTGAGTTATGCTTGCGTTTATCCAGGCAAAGAATAACTAGTGACTAAGAGAATATATGCATTAAGTAGATAACTCAGTTTCACAAAAAGGTTTTTCTCTTCTCTCTCCAGATGGTTGTTTCTACTGTCCAATGCACTGTCTAAAGAATGCTGATTTGAAATTATTCCTTTCCTTCCTCTTAGCAGTATAAGTCTAGCTAGTCTCTTAAAAATCAAAGTTTTATTTTCTTGCATTTTTTCCTTCCACTTTCTCCTACAGAGTTCATTCATTAATATGTTGCAATAAAGGGGAAGTATATATAGACCTGCCGTATCTATTTGGTGAATTGCATTGGGTTTTAGTCTTTCCATTTGTTTTTCCTAACTGCTAAGACACTAAGAAGTGTTGTTGTCACTCAAGCGAACCTTTACTTTTTAGTCCTTAAACCTGAAATTGGTATTCTGTCATTTTCTTGTTTTTTACTTTAGTTTTTATTTTATTTCTATTGTTTCTAGAAGCCTTAGCTACAAATCCAGTACTCCAAGTATAGACATGCAAATGCAGAACGAAAGGAAAAATCTAAGAGCTTACAAGACTTAAGAAACAATAGATGGATGGAGAAAGGCAATGGAGAAGAAGAGTGAAATTACAGGAGAATACTGGTTGTTATCATACAGGAATTGTAGCCAACACAACTGCTGCTGTGCTGCTCTAGAGATACATAGAGAGGCCTTCTGAAGGAGCTAGGGGCTGCACATTTGTAGAATAATTCATGTAGGACCTTAAATCATTTGGTACAAATTCATGGAGAAAACAGGTCCAACACTGAATTCAGTTGGGGTTGCCCAGGAATTTGATCTGTCGGGTCAAGAAAACTTCCAAGGAATGTATGCAGTCTCTCTTGGCAGTCCAGTTGGATGCCTGGCAGATGCTAACAGTAAAAATGATTTTGTGTTTATGCTCGGTTTTCTGAATGTTATGATAAAGGAGTAAAAAGACAAGTCTTCTGATTCCTAAGCATTTGCTTGTGCCTTTATGTGTCCAAGCAAAAGTGAAAGCACTTAAAAGAACAAAGAGGGAGATAGGAGAGAGCAGCAATGGTCTACTGAGATAGTAAATGGAAAAAAGATTTGTATTTGTAGCAGAGATAAACATCCTTTATTTGGACCTAGCAAAGTTCTTCAGTATTCTTCCATTTCCTGAGAAATTTTTGGATGTTTTTTACTGATAGTAATTTTAATTTCATACCAGAAGTTGTGTTTGTTTATAATGCCAGTAACTAGGCTCTTCCATCCTACAATTTCCAAGAAATTAGGCAAATGTTTTGGTACACTAAGGAGGAGAGAAATACTAAAATACTGCCTTTTCTTTCATTTTTACTTCTTTCTGCTTAATAGCAAATAACTTCTCATTTACTGCAGTATAACTGATGGTTTAACATCTTTTGAAGCTCGAGTATATTGGATCTTTTGGTTACTGCTGTAGGGGTTTTTTTATCTCATCGTATGGAGCAGAGCTGTGTGACTTCTACAGAAATATGTGAGCATACTCAGTTTTTTTCTGTAGCAAAGAGGAAACTAATCTCATGGACACCTGAATGACAAGGAAGACGATTCATATCTTAAATTATGGTCTGCAAATGTGTTCACTCTCATGTGCTGTGTTTTTGTGTGTCAGATTTTGAGACAGATAGATACAAGTCAAGTTTGTTGTGGTTTGGTCAGGAGCTGTAGTTCAGACTTGGAAAATCCCATGTAAAAAGGGTCAATAATGAACTACCTCTCACTTGTGAGCAGTTCTGTACTTCTGGATGTTTGTCATTATAAGATGATACTTCTCAGGGATTAGAGCAATATTACTAAAAAAAGTTAAAATTTAAATTATTGATTAAATACACTATTTACACACAAAGGTTGTATATTTTGTTTTTGTGGTTTGTTTCTGTTGTTTGGGGTTTTTTTAACCATAATCCTGGAATTATGTATCTGTTTCTTCAAATATGTCTCCTACTGGTGTTTGTTGCCATAGGGAAACTTTTTATCCACTTGAAAGCATTGGAATTAGAGTTCAATCTTTAGGACACACAGTATCCTTTAATGGATTTTCTAAAACACCATTGTGTCCTTGATGTTCAGTCTAGCTCTTAAAAAAATTACATTGCTTTTCCCTACCTATTTAGTTTGTTATTATTTGCACAAATACTTTGCACTATATTTCTCTGTCCAGTTTTATATTTGTGGGTCACATCTGTATTTGAAAGTGGGCTGGGTACGAAACAATTCCTTTGTGAACAAAGTTATGGGTTTGCTTCTGGAGGTAAACTATGACTTCTTGAAACAGGAAGTGTTTAGTGTTTTTTAATTGTAAACACCAGCTGTCTCCTACCTCTGTATTTGTATTTTCCTTCTAAGCTGCTTCAGTTTGTTTCTTAAGTGCCATTTATTGGCTGCTCAAATATTTGTGTGTATCTGCATGTTGTTATGCTTTGGTTAATAATAACATGAGAAGTATTTACCCTCTGGGTGTGCATTTTTCTCCCTAAATCAGCAGTCAGTAATACAAAACTGTCTTGACTCTTTTTATTACTAGCATTGCTTAGTATTCGTTTTAGTGACATCTATTTGCAACTTCATAAATAGGCTTGGGTGTTCTCTTTCCTCCTGGACTTGTGTGTTGCTTAATCTTTTACTTTTTCAGCCAGTAAGCATGTTTCTGCTAAGATAAAATCTCAAGGAGGAAATAGTTTTAGAGAGGATGAATGTACATCTTAAGTGGCTTTGCATGTTTATTTTGAGAAAGATAAAATGTCAAAAACAACAATGGAAAAAATCTTTACATTCACTACTGAATTTACGCTACAGTTGACTCAATTTTGTCTGTAACTTTTCTTTACCAGTACATGGATGAAGTTTTTCTTCTTTCTCTTCCTGAAACTTACCTTCATAGCCTGGAAACTTGAATGTGCAGGAGTCACACAGATAAATACCACTGTCATATAACAATTGTCTTCTGTATCTGTGTTTCCAGTATTATGGTAGACATCTGCTCTCTCCAGCTACTTGTGTAATTCTAAAGAAATAGGAAAGAATGTTGACAGCTTCTTTATCAATATCTGCTCAAGTGTGACAGGTGAACTCACAGAAATCCACAGGCTGATACAATTATGCCACTGACTTGTTCTTCTACTTCTAGTCTTCTTTTCAAAGGTGGAAGTTCCTGATGGATGTTGAGGAATGAAAACATTCAACTGGAGGGAAGTCTACCAGATCATTATTGATCCTTACACTGATTTAAATGCTACCAGTCCAGTTCAGCTTTTCATTTTTAATGAAATAGTAGAAATATCGAAGCACCAAGATGACTTAATGGCTTGATCAAGCAGCACAAACATGAAAAACATTTGCTTTTTTTAAAAGTAGTATGAGCAAAGTTTCCTGATGATAACTTTGCTTTGCAGATAATAAAGGATAGCTTGTGTGATAGACTTCTTACAGATGAGAATTCAGGCCTATGTGTAATAAATGCACCAGCACTCAGTTGCTTTTGAGTTCCTGTGTGTACTTAGGATATATTTGTCCATTTAAAATGTATTGACTAGGTTTATATTAAACCATTAAATAAGTGGTGTGTAAATTCCATTTATTCTTCTAAAAGAAGCATGGTAGGTAGTGTATAGCAGTATTTTGGTTTCAGTGTACACGTTAAGAAATGTCTAAGTACAGTGGTGCAATGTTCATGGTATTCGTGATGGCTGTTATATATAAATCTGGCTCAAGGGTCTTCTGACTGCCTTGACCCATTTCGGGGTTTGTTTTGTCTTCTGTTTTTGTGGGGAACTTGGTTTTGTTTTCTTCTTTCGTTCAACAGAAAGCTGTTACTCAAATTTATATTTAGTTCATACTGTACAAAGCGTTAACTGATCAGGATCTGAGTTAATGCTTCTAACTTATTTCACATTTGCCTTTGATGCTTCTGTTTTTCTGGTTGTAGCTGCCAGCGGCTTGAATGACAAGTTTGGTTTATTTGTCATTTTTTAGATGAGTTGGTTAAAATACACTTTCTATGTCACTCTCCTGGGAGTGAATAAACAAATCACTGTTTAATTACATATGTCATAAGCTCATAATATTCTGGCAAATATTTTTAGGAGTTGTTGGAAACTTCAAAACTCTCTGCGTATTGGTTAGCTTTTCAAGTTTTTTCAGTGCTCATAAGCCAGGCAGCCAGCAAGCAGAAAGTGGGGAGTATAAGGAAACCTCTGCTTGCAGTGCTTAGGTTCTGCAGATTAAATTAGCTAAAGGAAGCCTTATTTAGCACTTTCTTTACTCTGGTTTTAAAAATATGAATGCATTTTCTCACATTTTAGGACTTTTTATGATTGAAGATAAAGCATTAAATCAAGTAACCAGAGTGGATAAAACACAAAATACAAGACTTAGGAAATAACTGATGTTGAATATTAATTTAAAAGTTTCTAATGAGTTTTGTGGTTGGTTTTTTAAGTTGTAATATAAATAGCCATTATTTTAATTGAATGTAAATTCATTGAAACAAGTATGCTGCTTAGATGAGGCAGAATTAAAGGAGTGTATTTATAATAATCTAAATATTATTTATATGAGACTTAAACAGTTTGTGAGACACTCGCTCTGGATCATATTTAAGGACTGTGAGCGTATTTTGCACAGACTTGGTTTTCAGGTCTCCCTGGGGTGTGCTTATCTGCTGTGAATGTAAATGGGGCAGCTGGAGCAGCCAGAGTACTCTCTGCTGCAGCCTTAGGCTCAGGTTCTGGATTCACTGATTGTCCATCGAGTCCTTCCTCAAGAGCCTTTGCGATTATACCCACTTTGAAGTTGAAAGCTGGGTGTATTTGACCTTTTTAACCTCCCTCAATTGGGATTCCATGACTGATTAACAAATGTGCTGAGGGGGAAAGGGTAATTGTAGTAAAATTAATTATTTAAAAAAAATAGATCTAGCCAGTTCTTTCCATCTGCATCTTGTGGGAATGTTCTTTTTAATCTTTCTTTTTTTTTTTTTTTTTTTTGGAAATTGTTTTAAAACCAGATTCTGGGTTTGATAGCCTTTGATTGCCTGTGATAAATTAAATATTTGAAGTTTGTGGGGTTTTTTTCCCTCTTTTTTTTTTTGTCAGTTTTGCAGTACTACTGGGGAAAAGAAATTTAGTTAAAAATCCCAAGCAGTGGCCACCGTATGAGAGTACAAGGAATATGGCAGCTATCTTGAGGTGTGGAACTTACTGACAAATGAGCTGGTTACCAGACAAAGAAAGAATAGGGTCTATAATAAAGTAGTAAACACTGCAGAATAGTGCATTCAAGTTTGCTAAAGCTGTTAAATAGTTTGAATTTGAGGCAACTCTGTGTTTCTTTTATATGCCCAGTCTTAGGCCCTGTGGAGCATATCCTATGAGAATACATTGTCTGTGGTAGCATTGGTAACATAGTCTGAGGTCAGCCCTTGCCAAAATAAATTGCTGGAATATTGAAATGAAAAATGGAGTCAAACAAGACATTTCTGAAGTCTGTCTGTCCAGTGTTACATCTGTCAAACTGCACTCAATACTCAGCTGTATCTGGCAACCCAAATCTGAACTCTGCAGAGGGGCACTGTGGTTTTTACCTGTGCTTTTTCCACCTGCATTGATTGATGCTGTTTTCGTCGCTGATTACTGGTGGATGATCTCAGTAGTACGGTTGCATTCTTGAAAGTTTGGCGTTGCACAAATGTTTCTTTCCAGTGGAGCAAAGCCTTATGTTCAAACACTTTTTAAAATTCACATCCAGTGCATGGAGAATGTTAAGAAATAATTACATACCTACATGTTTTAGTAATTTTTCAGGCTGTAGTAGCTTTAGCACCGGCACAGATCTAAAACCTTAATGTTTTATTGAGCTTCTGATAAGCACAATTAGATACTGCGGAGAGGAGCTGTCCACCTGGTATTGCATTTTTTATGTCTGTGCTTGTAGCATTAGAAGGTAATGGAGTTTGGGAGAAATTTTCAAAGTCAGATTTTGGAAGAGAAATGAACTCAAAGATCTTAGTGGTTTATCTCTGACACAGGTTCTGGTCAGGTGCACAGCTGTAGCTGCCTCCTGCCACTCACAGTCACTCTAATTCTGGCTTGCACCAAGTCCTGTGTATGCCACATCCTGCTGCTGTGAAAGTTATCTCTTGGAGTACAGTGCTGTGTAACAGTGTTATTAAGAAGATGTATTAAAAGTGAGTTTTAATTATGTGGGGAAGGGGTGTATTATGTCAGCCTAAGGTGCTTTCTTCCTCTACTCCTCAGTCCTCTGCCCTACCCTATTCTTTTCTCTACATGCACCTCTATAGGAGCCTGCCTTAGACTGGCCTGGAATTTAGGATTCCATCACCTTCCTTTCTCAGGCCAGACTAAGTACTGTGTGTTTTCTCAGTTGAGACAGGATGTGGTGTCATTATGATCTAACTTCATTAAGAAGTGCAGTTAAGAGAATAGAAAAGACTTTCCTGAATGCAGCTCTCTTGACTGGTGCTAGTACTGTCTTCTTGCAGTTGATAGCCTAGTACAAATTGGCTGGTGGCCTGTGTCATTGTGTCACCATCATGTTAATCTACTAGTAAAATTGTTACAACTATGTATATATTTTTTTTCCTCATCTGTCATTATTAACAGTGAAAAATCTGATTTTCGGCTGTGTGTGACAGCATAACTGGAAGAATCCATACTGATTGCAGCCTTTAACCTGCAGCAAAACTTAGTTATGGAGACCATCCTGCAAATGTGAATGAACACACTGTAGGCTGGTAGGCATAAATGTTACTATTGATGCTAAAATGATGATTTTCATATAGCTCAGCAAAGCTTGGGCCCAGGCCAATGAGCAGAGTGATACAGAAGTCCAAGGAGATCTATGTGAAAAGCACATACAGCTTACAGGGTAACTGTTTGGATAACCACATTCTCAAACTTTTTGACAGTTGAATTCGGTGCTCATCTTAATAGTCACCAGTCAAGGTAGAGCCTTAACAGTATGTTTTGACAGGCTTCACAGTGGTAAATAACTGAACATGTCGCAGAGCTGTGCTACCATTGTTAATGCCAGTTCAGAGAACAGGAATTGTAAATAAATAGCAACTACAGATGGATCCTGAAAAAAGTGGATTGTCTAAATCCAAGATCACTGACACGAAGTGAGATGCGTGACCGCATTATGAAGAAATTCCTCCTACAGGTGCAGTTTGCATTGAGATGTGGTATTAAATTCCGGGGTTTTTTTTAAAGAGGACAAGGAAATCTCTGACTGTTTTCTAAAGCCACTGCAAGAATTTTTCTCAAATCAAAGGAATACAATTTCTTATCAAGGAGAGAGCATCTATGAAGAAGGGAAAAAAGAGGCAGCGATGGAAAGCAGGGAAGGCTGGTAAGATCATTCTTGCTGCTGCTTTTACTTCAAGTTTTATTTCATGTTAAAGCATCTTGTGAGTATTTTCAGGCATTATGGCTTCGCTTTGTATTTTAAAATGGTTCCCTGCAGTGGTGAGAAGCCTTTACCTTTTCTTGTCATATCAGAGGCAATAACCGAGACTTTGCAGCGTGTCTGCCTATCTGCATGCAGGGAACAACTTGTCTTTTCAGCTCTGCTGACTCAGCTTATTCACTCAATTATGTTATTCCAGGGAGAACAAGAGAGGTTTCCTTAATAATGAGCTGCTTTGGCAAGAGAGCTCACTTATGTTTTTGTAGGCTGCCTACAGTGTTGTGTGAAGACATTTGGAGGATGTTTATGATTGACAGTTGGCTGGAAGATGTTGTTTGCACACTTCTTAAGGTGTGAGTTCTGGAGCAGGGTGCTTTGTGGGGTAGTCCGGTTGGTGGAGGGGCTGGAAGAGTATGGCTTGCAAAATGTACTTGCGAAAAGAAATGGAGCAAACTTAAATAGAAGGTAGAGGGAAGAGCATAGAGGAGGTAGGGACCAGTATTTTGACTTGGAAACATGAGAAACACAATATGATGGCTAGAGAGGACTGAATTTGAAGTGTAAGAATGGATTTGCTAAAGTGGTTGTGTAGAGAACAGTGGCTCTCAAGTGCTGAAAAATTTTAGAAAAGAGTTCCTAAAATCTGGAAGTTTGGCTGCTCCTCCTTTTAAACAGTCACTGTTGAACATCAAAAACATTGAAGCCTTTTTGTATGACCCTTTGCTAATAATGGTCATTAAAATGGTGGGGAGGGGGGTTGGAAGGTTTAAACCATTATGTTACAAGCTTGTTCTAAACTGTTTTTATAGTCTTATTTCTAAATATACACGTGTACACTGATTTCAGAAGCAAAACATTACGTTCTAAAAATATGGAGTGACATCTTCAATGAAGCATGTTTTCTTATGAAGGACTTTGATATTTTGGATAGAATATTTTACTTGAACCTCAGATTTTAATTATACTGACTCTCAGACTGAAGGTCCTTTTATATTACATTATCTGCAGTAAGTTTTGCCAACTTCAAAGACAAAGAGGAGAAACCCTGCATCTACTTAGATAAAGCTATACTTTCCATGGATAAGAAGTTGCTTTATAGCTCCTGTATTTATCAGATGGAACTGTTAAGTTCAGGTTCAGCAGAACTAAAGATAGTTGGTTATTTTCTCAAAAAAGTGTATATCTTCATTTAATAGCCATGATGAAATGCCTGTAAGAGATTACAGGCTAATAGGAAAAGAGATAGCAGCTGTGATTGTATCAGCCTTATGTTCTGGAGTGCTTTAATCTCTCTCTCTTGACTTCTAAATTGAGAATGTTTAAGCAGCTTTAATTCATAATATTAAAAAAAAAAATTAAATTCTTAATGCCTGTTTCTTCTTAGTAAGAGCAGTAAATACATATGGCTTAGCAATTCCCAGACCTATTTGAAAATTAATGGGGTGAGAAAAGTAAGTACTTTGAAAGTAAAGAATTTAGCGTATTGTCAGAGAAACTTTTGGGAGACAAGGAGACCCCAGTACTCTTTTTCTGATTACCATCTTGCTGATTAAGGAGTCTTCCCCAATGAACAGTTCCTTATAGCTGAATAGTCTAAAGCAAGATTCATGCTCTAAGTTTGGATATACTAAAGTAAGTTTCTCTTCTTTGCAGGAAAACAGACAAAGCAACTTATGTACTAAGCTCAGTACCTTGGCACAAGTAGACGTTGGGAGGGGTATGGATGTGAAAATGTGCTTGATTCTGATAATTCTTACATTTTCTAAGTAATGATAGAAAGTTCATCTCTATCTCACAGAATCACAGAATATTCTGATTTGGAAGGGACCCCCAAGGATCATCAACTCTAACTCTTAAGTGCATGACCCATACAGGGGATTGAACTCATGACCTTGGTGTTATCAGCACCAAGTTTTAAGCAACTATGAGCAGTTTTCAATTTCAGAGTTGTTGTCAGTATACAATTTCTTACATGATCTCTAAACCCATTATTATATTGACAAGACTGTAGGAGTGTGCTACACAAGTGTGTGACAGGTCTTTTAACTGCTCTCTGGCACTGTCCTTAAAGGAGAGCATTTGCCGCCTTTTTAAAAAAAAGGGGGGGGTGCTTAGAAATTACGTACCATGTCTGCCTTGGAAAAGAGTAAATAGATCACAGCAGGAAGATAATTGAAAGGAAGAAAGAAGCATCTTATATATGCAATGAGCTTTTTAGCTTTTCTTTTTTTAAAAAAAAAAGCTGCTCCAAGTGATTATCCAAGCATTCCTTCTCAGTTTTTTTTTATTTGTCCTGTTTGTACTCCCCGTAGATTTGGCTTGTGGGATAATCCTTACGCTCCTTTCATTACATAAAACAAAAAAATTGCAGATGATAAATTCAGTGAGATATTGTAAGCAGCTGTCCTGAGATATGACTACCTGCAACTTAATTTAGCTGGAATCAAAATGTCAGTTGGATACTGTTCACAGTTTGTTGGATATTTGTAAACAATTACTAAGAGTCTATCAGTGCCATAAACTTTCTCTGAGTACGGCTAACCTAACTCAAAGAATTTGATTTAAAGTGGGTCCTCTCCCTTCCTTCACCTGCTTTTCCTTCAGGTTCTTTACAACTGGAAAGCAATGCCTGCAATGACATAATAAAGCCTAAGAGGAATCGAAGCCAACAGTTAAGACAAATGTGAAGCCTCCTGTCTAAAATGTCAGCCTGTATCTTGTGCATCTCCTCTTACTTGGCCAGGCCTAGGCAAAGAGTGTTGTCACTGGGGTGGCAGACAATAGCTGGAACACTGCTGTGGAGAGCAGTGGGAAAGGTGTTAAAGGTTCGGAAGAATCTGCAAGATTTGGGTGCTCAGCAGCTGTGATGGGCTCAAGAGCTGTCTGAACTCAAGTCCAGTGCCAAACTGTAGCAGGATGGTGGTATTAAGAGAAGGTGTGAGGACTGGGTAGAAGGATTGACAGCTTCTTGTTAGCTATGTTTAGCGTGTCCTGATAGTTCATTAGAAAATTCCTGTGAGAAAATATCTGACATGAAATACAGTCGTTACCAGATAGAGCAGATAAAGTCAATGTTTTAAGTCTAAGTAGGAAAGATTATCTTATAAGTGTGTGCATGTATTTCACTTCACAATTTGGAGGAAATAAATTAGTCTGGTAAAACAGTTGTTAGAGAAAGATTGCTGAATCAATTCTATTTCCAGCAAGTCTGTTGAGGAACTTCAGCTTTGTTCGAAGTCTAATAGAGATACTGTATCACTAAATATGCCATTTATGCAAATCTAGGTCAAAACAAAGAGGGTTGTAAAAATTCACAGTTGAACGTGTTTCTTCTTATTTTCAGCCCAGTTAAAGGGGGGGGGGAAAAAGGCTTGTCCTGGTTATTAAAATCTATTAGCAGGACAGGTAGTATGTACCTGTAGAGCACTTTTCATGGCTTTATACTTTTAGATAAGGAGAAAAAGGTTTTATATTGGCTTCGGTGAATTTTGGCTGGTTTGCTTTTTGCTGTAGACTTCGTGCTTTCGTCTTACAGTTTCATTCTTTCCTGAGGCATTCATCCCATCTACCCAATTAGACAAGAATTGTGTAAAGAAAAGTAGGAAATGGTTGTGTAATTAGAGACCATCGTAATGTAAATGTTTCTCCTGAAGACTTAATTCAGGTCATCTCAGCCAGCTTCACTGGCACAGACCGCATTTATAATGCCTGACTTTGCTACCTGAGTGTTTATTGTTACCTGTAATCATGTGACCCTGCTTTAAGGATTGAACTCTTTGCAGCAGCCTTATTTCCCTCCCTCCTTGGTGTTGCTCTGCAATCACTCTCCTGAAGGAGAAGCTGTTGCCTGGGGAGGGTGCAGTGATGTCTGCCAGCTTTAGTCATCAGGCAAATTAAGCCGTCTGAGCCAAGTGTGTATTTATGTAATCAGTACTCTTTCTACATTGCTACCTTTCCTGCGTCGTGCAAACGTGTCTGTGTGAATGCCCTAGATATGGACTGCTGGATTCATTTGGCGAGTCTGCAGTTTGTGTTTTCTTCCTTCTCCCCTTTGATTCGTGTCCGTGGACTCGTCTTGGGAAGATGCAGTTATTCATCTGGGAGGTGACTTTAGACAGCAACTGGGAGTTGGATGTGCCATCTGTTACACTGTTATTTTTATGAAAACAGGTCTCCCTTAAGTATTGGCTATTATGTTGAAACAAACAATACATTATCCAGAAACCATGTGTTTTTCTCATTATGAAGCATCTTGACCTCTTTTATTCTGAACTTGGGAGGAAATTATGTGTTGACACTAGCAATTTGTAAGTTCTTTTGTTTTGAATACTATCATGTACAGTGGAAAAGGCAGTTTGATGAGCTAATATATTCCCTGAAGTATAATTACTGATTTCTTTTTTTTTTTGTAATTTTGACTGTTTTTTGATAATCCGCTTTGCAGCAGAAGTATTTCTTAACTGCTGGACTGTCTAGAAGGTCTTTTCTGAGACATAACTCAGAAAAATGTGTATGTCTCTCTGTTCTGTCTAGCATATTCTCTAAATTTGGAATAGTCCTCAGGTTAAATTACAAACTAGTATGTTTAGAAACCAAAACAAAAACTAGAGCTAACAACAGTCAATTCAACTAGTACTAATTAGTAGTGCCTTCATTTTTCATCAGTGTTATTCCAGTTCTCTTAAATTTTTTTTTCATAGGCTATAAGGAAACAGTGTCTTGTACTGGTTTGATCACTGCAATCTAAAACAAGATAACAGAAACAGAATATTTCTTAGAAGCAGAAAATTTGCTACTGTGATACTCTTTATAAAAGAGTGCAGAAATACTAGCACTTAGGAATATTTCTGAGTTAATTCACAATGGAGATTCTCTTATGAAAAATAATTTCAGGTATTATGCTAGTTGCTTGAGTACTACCCAGGTGTGTGTGCTGCATCATCTGTCCCATCCCCCAAAATATATTTTTTAATATAAATAAAAATATATATAAATTTCCCTGTCCCGCAAAACTAAGGACAAATTTTTTAGATTATAAAACAGGATTACTTCTTATATTTCTGGTGTCCGCATTTGTGCTTAGTCTTTGAGCTCGTGTAATAACTAGTGTTTAGATAACTCTGTGTCTTACAGAGAAATCCCTGCAGTTTCTGTGCCAAGTTGCCAATTGCTACCCATCTTTTCTGCTCCAAGCATGAGACCTCTCAACTTCTCTTTTCAGAGAGTGTTTTCTAGCCAATTTACTTACTTTCTGATGCTGAGAAATGTTCTTGTGGGTGTTGTGACAGTGAATAATTCATTAACAAATCACAAACTGAAATAATTTGCACAAATTGTCAAACTGTTTTTGAACAACTTCAACAGAAAATAGGGCTATAGTTGTCAAATAGGCATTTGACACTGCTCTGGACCTTTTCTGTATGGATAGTTTGACTAGTTCAGAGTTACAAGGAAAATATGTGTTTCTGTCCAACTAGGTTATTGCACTTTGAGGTTATCAAATAAGTTTCAAAGAACATCATGTTTCTAATTCTTTGGCCTCTAATATATGTTTTTTTCTTCTAAAGTCTAGGGATTCCATCAAGTTGGATGACCTGAAGGCAGAGGTGTCACCACGAATTTCAGCAGAAGATCTGATTGATTTGTGTGAGCTGACAGGACCTAGTCATTCCAAAACACCTATAAAGAAAACAAAGCCTAGCAAGCCAAAGCTGCTGGTGGTGGACATTCGTAACAGTGAAGAGTATCCTTCAAATCTGAGTGCCAGTCTTGACAAATCATGCTTGTATCAATTACTTCCTCATTGTCTGCAGACAGAAAGATGTTAGAATGGTATATAACAGAAAGGGATGTAGTATAGATAGAGTGGAAGAACTGAAGACAGAGGGATTTGGAGGGAGTCCTGGATTGCAGAGAAGAGGACAAATGTATTTTTGCCTTCCCATTTTAAACTGTGAGTTTAGTGAAATCACTTTGTACCAGTAGCATGAGTGCTGTAATGCTACAGTTTTCTTCATAACAGATGTTGTCAACAGACCTTCCCCATTTAATATGAACAGTATTTTGGAAGGGCGTGAGGCTTTCCAGTTAAATGGAAGGGAGATAAAGAAGAGTTGATAGATCATATGCTTTGTCAATCCTTCAGTGAAAGATTGATTCCTATTGAGTGTCTTCATGCTACTGTAGGTGATGCAGCCATACAGCTGCACTAACTTAAGTTCTGCAGTCGTTGATAATCAGAAAAGTCTTAAAGGTATCTCGGAGCTATATTTTTATCAGGGTCACTACACTGTCTACACCTTAGTCATTTGTCCCTTTTCAAATACATAGTTCTTTGCATGTGGAGTGTTTTGGGGGGTTTTTTGGGATTTTTTTTAAAGTACTGTAGTTACAGGGCTGAGTTTGTTTGTATTTTGGAAGGGGCAGTCCCTAAAGATGTGCTTTTCCAGATGCACGCATTTTGGTCAACATCCATCTAAAAGTGGGAACAATGACAAGTTATTATTAGAGGTAACTTGTAACGTTATACACAGTATTTGGGAATATACTTGTTGATTTGTTGTGGGGTTTTTTTCTGAGCATTGTTAATTTCATAATAGCAAAAGTGATGTAGATGGGGATTTTTTTTTGCACTCTACTCTTAAGCTTGCTGTGTCACAAGTTATAATTCTTAATGGGCAAGCAATACTCAATAGAAAAGTAACAAAAGATTTGGAGTTGTTTAACCTGGAGAAAAGGAGGCTCAAGTGGGGACCTTATTGCTCTTTACAACTACCTGAAAGGAGGTTGTAATGAGTTGGGGATTGGTCTCTTCTCTGAGGTAACAAGTGACAGGACAAGAGGAAATGGCTTCAGATTGCACCAGGAAGGTTTAGATTGGACATTATGAAAAATTTCTTCACACAAGGGGTGGTTAAGCATTGGAACGGGCTGCCCTGGGAATTACCATCTCTGGAACTGTTCAAAAAAGTCTGGATGTGGCACTTGGGGACATGGTTTAATGGCGAACATGACAGTGCTGGGTTAACAGTTGGGTCGGACTTGGTGATCCTAGAGGTCTTTTCTAACCTTAACTGTTCTATGATTCTATGAGTTTTAGTCCCAGTGTCACTTTGAGAAAAGATCATTCCTTTTGCCAGTGTCTGGCTTATTCTTAAAGGTCTCCAGTGATCGAGATTCAACAGGCTCCCAACATCTTTACTAAGAAGAAAAGTCTTCTGGTGTCTAACAAATGCTACTAATATTGTGTGTGCATTAGAAGAGTGTAATTTCTAGACAATCAAGTGAATGATGAATCAATGCTAGTATTGGGGCTAAAATATGTAGTAAAAAATTTAAATCATGTTTAAACCTAATCTTTTCATCTCATTTGTTAAAATGACACTTTAAAAATAATTGTATATGCAGAAAAGCACTGCCACTAACATTTTTTCTGTGAAGTATTTACCAATATTTATGACAAGGTATGGTGAAGACAGAAAAGTAAATCTACTTTTTACTATGTAGAGTTATTATTTACATAGCAAATGGAATTTTGTAATATTCTAAATTAAAACTGTTATTTTCAAGAAATTATACTTTCACTGTATGCCAGACTTGCACGTGTAATGTGATCTGCTGTGCAGATAAAACTGAATGGTTGAAGGAATACAAAAAAGTAACTTTTCTTTTGCTTACATGTATTATTTTCAGGGATCAATTAAGGATTATATTTAAGTAGAGATTCATATGTCTGAGTAGTTTGACCCTTTATTTTCTGGACTCCGGTGTTTTCTTTACGCCTGGAACTAGATTGTTGAAAATGTGGTCCTCTTTTTTCAGAGAACGGTAAAAACACAGGCTATTTTCTGAGAGATATTCTCTTTTGATGAAGAAATTAATTTTTAGACTCCAGTTTAAAAGAGAAGTCTGTAGAAGTAAAAACTATGAAAGGTTATGGTTACGGCTTAGAAAGTTTTGATACTACAGAGTTAAATTCTGTTTCTATTTCTACATTCAGCATCGTGTTATTAATTATTTAAGCTACTTCCTAGAAATCACCAAGGAGAAAGCAGAGGGAAAGCAAGCATTGTTAAATGCCCATACTACAGTCACTGCACCGAAAGGTTATTATCCGTGTACAGTAATGCATTTATTTATAAATCCATTAATCATTGTGCAGTTGGGATGAAAGGCATTTGCTTAAATGTTTCTGTAGTTTTTCTAATAGTTTGATAATAGGCTCTACTCTACTGTTGTACTAATCCTATTCTACTCTAGCAGAGTGGATTCAAAATTTCAATTATTTCAAAATCATTTGGGTTCTATGAATTAAGTGTTTTTATAAGGCTGTCTTTCATGTTATGAAATCTTAGTCAGATTTTCTATTTCTTGAGGAGCCACCCTGTAGAGTGGAAGTCTCCATCAGCTTGAATAGTGCACTGTAATCACTGCTGCTGCTGTTTCAGTCTGGTTGAAGTTTATGGTAGTCTAAAATGTCCTGTCCTTTAATGGGTGGACTGAAATCCTAATACTCATTTGGTATTAGGAGGTAGGAAATGTCGTCATTAGAAGGACAGCCTGGTAGGTGGTAAAATTACCCTTGAGTTAATCAGTTTGTATGTCAGTTGCAGAAGAAAATATATGGTATGTAGAAAGCTATTAAACTGTCAGCAGTTATGAATATTTGTGGGAAACCATAGGAATACTGTGTTCAGTGTCCTGTTCCTTCTCACAATTAGGAAACAGTCTTTGCGTTCGTCACAAAATTCCAACAAACGGTACAACAGGATCAGGCACTCTGTACGTTAGTGTAGCGTGTGTTTTAAAATGTAATAGACCACTGTGAGATGATTCAAAAATAGGATAATTTCTTAAGTTTGTTTTTAGGGTTTTTTCATCATCTATGCCTGTCATGCTAAACCTCACGCTCACTTTGTTGTCTGATTTGAAAAAAGCATGAGAGGACTTCCAACAAGTATCAGACATGCTTCGTATTTCATAATAGGATGCTCTTGAAAGCTAAGAGTTTTTTTGTAGTGAATCTCATCTTGCAAGGCCAAGAGCTACTAGCCCTCTTTTCCAGTGAACAGCTTTGTAACAGAAGACTTTCTAATGAAAAGGTTTTATACACAAAGCACTGTTTCGGTTGGCCAGCAATTCATCTAAGGCTTATTTCATTTAGCGTCTTAGCAGATATACTGGCAGCCTTACATTCATGTTTTGAAAGTTATACCTCCATACTTATGGTCTCTCAGTCTGTAGCACAAAATCTTGGCCTTTTTATTAATTGTCTTAGTAATTAGAACTTCTTCAAAATATTAGGTCAAGGTTCTCTGAGCAGTTAAGTATACTCAGTGTAAGTGTAAGCAATTAAATTTGACCAAAGCCATTTTCTGTCTAAATGATGATCATTTCAGATGGTCAGTAGCAGTGAGAGTTACGTGGTTGTAAATGGGGTTGGCACAGAAAGGAGGGATATAATTTTCCCTTTGAAAATAGAAGTAAACCGACAACATTGATGAATGATATGTGATCATCTTTTGTTCTTTCAGACATTTTTATATAACCATAACAATGACAATCATAAAACTGAAACTGTTACATAAATCACAAGAAATTAATGCTAATAATGAGCTAAGTCAATTAAATCTTGCCTCCATTTAAGGCAGCTTCTTTATTTAATAGGATTCTGAGCTTTAATTATAAATTTAACTAGCTTTCTGCAAGTACAGTAATAGAGTAACTGTGCATGTTTTTGCAGAACTTTGCTTTCTTTCATCTCTTCAAAGCTGTTCTTGCTTATAGATGGGGAAGGGGAGTGTACCAGGCACGTGTGTACAGTCTAGGAAAGTAATTCAGAGTTTTGTCAAGGTCATGGTGCATTCTCAAATTCATAAAACGCTAAATAGTAGCGATCCCACTTAATTTTTATTTAAGAGACTTTCACATTCAATATTTGCTTATAAAATTTCATTGAATGTTCATCCTCTGAAAGTGAAGAACAGTTAACTGTGTCTCAGAGTTGTTTGCTTTTCAATACCCATTATACACTTGCTGTTAGTTGAACTGCAGATAATATACATGGTGCTCATTGTCTGGGAGTCTAAGGGCAAGTACATTAGAATTTCAATTTGGATCAAAAGTGTAGAGGCCTTGGGAGGGTTGACAGGAGTTTTGAGGACATTTCTGAATAATCCCTATTTAGCTTTGATACTTATTGTAAGAACTTCATTCCTTTTGCATAAAATTCCTCTAGAAGAGGTGCTCTAGCTGCTTATTGGTATTTGGCTCTTATTATCAGACTAGAGCTGATTAGAAGTAAAATCCACAAAATTACATATACTGTGGATATTGATTCTTTAGCAGCTAGTGTTTCATTTAGCAGATCATTTTCTGTAGTGCTGTGCTGTGTCAAAAGTAGCATCAGAAGTTTTTTTCCTCCATATGAGTAAACAGCAAATAAGGTTTGTCAAAACTATCACAAAAGACCGACACTGCTATATCATGACAGTCAGGATGAAGAGCAGGTTCATCCTACAGCTGTGCATGTACCACAGATTTCTCTGCCTTTCAGATCTCCTTAACTGACCCTTCTAAGCTTTAACCGTGGCCATATTTCTGGAAGCATCAATGTCCCATTTGCATCGGCATTTACTGCAGAAGGGGATCTCGTCCAGTGCCCAGCAACTGCAACGCTCCAGAGCTTTAAAGGAAGAGTCGTGGTGATTGTAGGAAATGCAGTGAAGAACACAGCTGCCGTAAGTATACTGCTGTAACATGTATTTTTGTACTTAGAAATACATAATTGGCATGAATAAACAGTAGTAAATAAATGCTGGAAAATTTAGATTAGTAATTCTGTATGATGACAGGGTTTGGGGTGATGTTTTTCTTGTTCATTTCTGCTTCTAGACAGACATTTCAAGTGGTCAACATCTGAGAAGGTTCATGTTTTGAAATGGAATTATTTAGTATTACCCTCTTCAGCTTTAAAATCTTTATTTTTGTCATGTTAGGGAAGTGACATCAGCACTTCTAATGTGCATCAGTAAACTCTGTTTTTCAAAAGTGACTTGTATTTACTTTCTGTGGTGTTAGGAAGCACATACAAGGTAAGTTGGATGGGGACAGATACCTTACGAAGTGCAAAGGAAGTAAGATATAATTCATATTGTTACTAGTAAGAAACAATGTATTGCTGAGTTTCTTAGAATCATTTGTTCATGCAGTTATGCTCATTGAAGAGGAGAATGGTTCTTACTGGTAACTTTTGTATGCTATTTTTATTGTCAGTACCTTTAGAATATTCAGACTTGCCTATTATTTTCTATAATCAAATATTTGATGGTGTTGAGAACCGCCAGAACAAGAAATATGTAAGTATTTCTCTTTTTTAAGACACTCTTTTAAGTAGGGTATACCTTCAGTTCACCAGTTTCTTAAGTCTGTTTACTCAAAGGACATGACCTGTAACCCTGAAATGGCAAGAAGGGCTGTGGATCACTAAAAGATCTTCAAGTCAGGAACAGCAGAAACATCAGCACGACACATGGTGGTGTTTTTATTCATATAGGGAGTTGTAGAGTGAGAAATTCCTTTCATTAACCTGCATTTTATTATTTAGGAAATTAACTTGTGATATGTATCAGGTTTTTTAAATAGTAGCAGAGATGGCATAAAAGAGACTGTACAGCATAGCTCACCTAGTTTCAGTTAGTGAGTATCTAGGTTTGTGTGTGAGATCTGGGTAAGTTCATGAGAAATATTTCAACATGAAATCAGTTAACTTGAATAATAACAATACCTCACTAAATGCTGAATGCATAAATCCCTCCCTCAAAGGGACAAATGCAAAATGCATGAAATGCTAAGAGCAAAATGGAGATGATTTAAATGATACTTTACATGTTTGATGGTGGATTATGTAAGTGCTTTGAACAATTACATTTTAAATCACCAAAGATCTTAGTTTGTCTTAGTAAGAGCCTGTCCATCCACTAACCTCCTGAAAAATAGGAACAGGAAAAAGGAAGTGCTTTGGTGTTCACTAAGGAATGCCTTTATGGGATGTATTCCACATACAACCATCTCATTTTCTGCAAGTTCTGGAGGAACTAAAACAGACTGAAGAAACTACCTGTATCAAATTTCTGGTCACGGAAAGGGCAGAGACCTTACAGTGCAGGCCATCAGTTCCGCCATAGCCATGAAGATACCATTTTCTTCTAGGAGTGACACTTCTGATGCAAACTTAGGTATTTTTTTAAATGTTTCATTAAATGGAAACCAAATGTTTCCTTTGCTATGCAGCTTAAGAAAACTTGCTTAGTAAGTGCAAGTACTTCAGTCATGTGAGAGGTGCTGTCTTATCCTCTAAACCCAGATTTTCTGTAACTGAGACAATATTTACCTGGAATTGTCAACATTATAGCTTTTCATAAAGGAGAAATGCTGCTTTGTCTCTTGATTTGCTCTTAGAGCTCTTGAAAGCCTAACTGAAGAGCATAGAGCTTTAAATAGCAACAAAATACTGGATTGACCAGTTTGACCACAAATTAATTGAATACTTAAGCTTAAATACTTGGTGGTACTCACCACTTCTGTCACACTCTCAGAGTACATAAAAAACCAGCCTCAATATGACTGTGTTGATAAAACTTAAAACTTCTTTTTTTTGTGGATAATTTTTAAGGCCAGTTTCAGTTTTACTCTGCGTGATTGCATAGAACCGGCTGCCACTATTCATGCCAAAAGTATTTAGCTTGAGGCTTGACAAGACAACAGTCATTACTTTTTAAATTTTACTAAGTATTCCATTCATAGGAAAAATTTTAAAAGTGAATGTATGGAAGCAAAATCAACTTTTGTCCATGTTATAAGATGCTCAACTTAAAATGTACTTTTTCTAAACAGAGTCATGTATTTCCAGATGAAATGCAATGAGCCAGAAATTGTACCCTGCATCATAAAAGAGAATTTTTCAGAAGCGTTCACTGATGCACACACCACTAAAAATGTGGAGATCGGCACTGATATATGTTTGGTTTAAATTTATATAGAACTGAGAGGTGGGGGTAAGAGTGAAAAATGCTGCTTTTTTTTTCTTTTTTTAGTGGGGCTGTTTGTAATTAGAAGGTTGAATCTTTCAATTGCACCTCATATTAGTAGTGTACTTGGCATCACTTAAAAATAAATTAAAAATCAAACTTGAGTATACGGAGCAGACCTGTAGAAAAAGCCTCTTCGCACTTCATTTCTGTTTCTGTCTTTTGTATTTGATTTGGAGCCAGATGATAAAACACTTACATTGGAAAGCAAATGCTGTCTAGAATTTGAGAGGTGAGAAGGAAAACTGAAAACTTCACCACAGCACTGTTCCAGCAGGAGGCAAATGAAGCCAGCACTGTCGCATACTGGCTCTGACTCTGACAGCTCTTGTTATAGTTGAACACTTCCTTAGGAGGGAATTAAAACAGGGTAATCCTGCATGTTAAGCCATTTGATTTACTAACACTAAAAGTTAATAGATTGGCTGATGTACAAGAGCCTTATTGAATGTGCCGTTAGCAGCATAAAGGTACTGTAAAAGCGATATCATGTGGTGGTGCTTGGTTTGCACTTCTCTGGAGAATATTCCATCCTTTAGGCTGGTTCTCACTTCATGCCAGTCTTTCTTCTCCTAGGAATTTCTGGGCATTTGTTAATAGAGCAGATATTTTTTTGTCTCTGACAACAGCAGGAAACCTCCGCATACAAGGCATTATGCAGGAGTTCAACAGCCAGATTCTATTTTGATATTTAACTTTTAAATATGTTGAGTAGCAGCATTTCTTAAGCAAATTAAATTCACATTTCCCACATCCATAGATAGATAAGTACGTTGTAAATTCTGTTATGAGCAAGGGGTCCTTACAGTTGGGAATGTAATAGTTAAATAAGCAATGAGTGCTGAACTGTAGCTTTTATTTTTGGTGTAGGACAAATAACATCTTCTGATTTTTTTTCACTTTCAAAGTCAGAGATACAGGAAGTAAAAAGGTGGGTTATAGTTATGCATATGTAGGACAGGGATTGGTTTGGGTCTTTTTTTGGAAGGGTCACATAACTTCATCTTCCCTCCTTCAGGCAACCTTGAGGTGCTAAGCCATTATCTGTTTCCATTTCAAACTTTTGTTTGTATGACTGCAGTTATTAATTATTAAAAATTATAATATTAATCATAATAAAATCCTATTAGAGTAGGAGGAATACCTTACTAATACTAAATCATTCTCTAGCAACTCAATTTTGACAGTGACACACTTCTACCTGTGTAATGAGGTTGTTTCATATGTTTCCCCTGTATGTGTAATGTATGTGTATTATTGTCAGTTAAATGCTGTTACAGAATAAAATATACAGGACACTTTAATCTTCCTAAAAACTCATTTCTTTTTTGCCTTGGAAAAACATAGTTGGATAAGTTGTAAGTCAAAGCTTAAAAAACATATCTTTACAGCTGGGAAATAAATTTTAAATTGTAACTTCTAATTGCTACATTGATTATTTTTTATCTAGATAAGTTATGCTACTATAAATATATTGTCTGGACAATTTCTACAAAGTACTGAAACAAAGTAGTCATTCCTATTGCATGAATTGTCTCCAAAGCAAAGACAAGAAGTCCTGAGTTTCCATGAGATCTTTCTGACCCTTTTCAAGGCCGGAGGGAGAGGGTCAAGTTTAAGATTCTTTTTGTATAACATATTCCTGACCTGACAAAAAAAGTATTTTTTTCTATATTTTTTTCCCTCAGCCCACTATCAAAAATGCATTTCTTATATGAAGACTGAGACACATATGTTAAAGTGTCTGGTTACCACTAAATTTGTGTGATTTTGTTGTCATCTTCCTCAGAGCTTTTAAAAAGCCCTTGCCAGAGAAGCAAGTCCTTGCATGCTGAAGCTGTTTCTTGTTATAAGCCTGTTTTAAAACTACAAATGGATGCCTATGAAACTTTGTGGGGTGATCTGAAGATTAGATGTTGCATAGAATACCAAAGGACGGGTGCATTTGTGCTTCTAAAGACAGACATATTTAGTTGAAAAGGCCTAATGAAACTTCTAAAGTGAAAGTAAATAGAAAGTAGGCAATAAACCTCTTGAGATGTTTTCACTATGCATCTTTTAGATTCTATGTTTCCCTGTAAATAGTCTCTGAAGAAAAGTGATAGAACAATTGGAAAGAAAACTGAAGATACTTTCTCTTCGCAGGGATGGAGGGGCTCCTTATGATTACCAGAATGGCTCTTTTTCGTGTTTGTTTTGTTAAGGCCCCATTCTCGCATCTGCATGCAGACTCACAACTTTCTGGAATCATCAGGTGCCTCTTTGTTGCCTTTAAAGAGGAAAAGAGAAAGCTTGTATTTTGAAAAGTTTGAACAGATTCACTAGTCAGCAGCTATCCTGCTGGTTGTAACACTACCCAATACATGGTTAAGTCTTCATTATTTTGTTCTGTAAATTTAGCCCTTCTAGTTATTGTAACATGCATAATGTATGCATGTTTTCCTTCTTCGATAGAAAGCAGGCCAGCTGCTGTTGCCAGTACATGCTCTTCACACAGCCCAAGAAAGACGCTTGGGCTGCCAGCCAGGAGTTGTGTTATGCTGTTGTAATTCTGCCCCTGACTGTGGCTTTGGTTAGTTTGCATTGGATGCCTCAGGTACAGCAGCAGTGACCTAAATATTCCACTTTTCCAGATAGGTATGGGAGAGGAAAGCGGGCAAATGAAAGATGGGTGTTCAAGAGCAGAACTTGAGTGTTCCTTTTTCTCCTTTGAAGTAGATGACAAGGAAAGCAGGCTAATTCTAAAACTCAAAATAGGTTATCTTCTTTATTTTTTACTGAGGCCAATGGTAACAGTCATTGGAAATTTTAGTTGTTTATTTGATGTAGGTGATGTAGAGGTTTGCATGTTTCTGAGATCAGGAGTCATGGAGTCTCCTGTTTTACCTATCAAAATATGTCTGAAAGATGCTGGCAGGCAGGATCTCAGCTCTTCTCAATCATCTGGGAAATCTCTAAGGACAGGAAAGATGGGAGAGTGGTGAACCTGAATCTTGGAGTGGTGCCATCAGGCTCCAAAGTTCCTCCAAAGTTCCTCTGTCTTGACTGTGGTTATGCTATGTTCTTGGACTGCGCTTCTGGAAATGTACTCTTGTCCTTGCTTGAGCTTGCATGGATTAGGTTCTATACATGTCACTCAGGACCTACTGCATTATAACATATAATTATCACTTTCTGGGGCTGTTTGCTAGCTCTTAAAACTGGTTTATATTTCCTGGTATTCTAACTCAAGGAAATCTTAAATAGTGATAACGGCAAGAGAGATGGCAATGACATACAAACTTCTTATCGGTCTAGGAGACTTGCGTAAGGATGTGCCAGCTGGAATGCTATTGGTGAATCTGGCAATTCCAGTATCTGCTTGTCTGGAGCAATGTTGTTCTGCTTTTGTCTAAACTGTATCTGAATCAGGTGCTTTTGAAAAGGACAGACAGACTGACTGACTGCTTCAGGAGGGATTGCATCCATTTCATGGGAGGTTCAAAGGCTTTTGTGCCAGAGTTTAAGGAGAAACGGGACAAAACTTGCAGTTTGGGTAACGTTAGAAAAAAGTATTGCAGATCACAAAGAAATGTTTTTCAAGTATTTCTTTGCCCTTGATCTTAAAAAGTTTTTCAATCTTTAGACTTGGGGGAGGAGGCTGAATCTTTCAGAAAGACTCATACTTTCTCTTTTATCTTCAAGCTAGCTGGTATGCATCTTTTCAAAATTACATATTTCTGTTCACTAACAACTTTATTTTCTGTTGAGTCAAAAATAAAAGAGTTTGCTTTCTGCATTTTTATTGTACAATCCTTTCAACTGTGTTGTGTGCACTGCATATATGTTGGTCAGTATAAATTAGCTCTGTTACAAAATCTCTACAAAATCACTGCAATTTTTTTTAGTTTTCAAATGCTTACTTCCAGCTAGGTATTTTTTAATGTTTTCTGTAATTTTTAGGTGGAAAACTTAAAGTGCAGGTGTTTAAAATTTATTACTTGAAGAAATTTGAGTGTTTACTCTTACTTTCATTCTCAGTAAAACCTAAATCTGAAACCAGCTATTAAATATCTGTTTGTGTAGGCTTATTTTCAAATCTTTGCATGTAAGTCCTCAGAGTTACTGCTGTGTTTTTGTACTGGTGGAATGGAAAGTGTTCCCCTTTGGCCAGTCTACATGTAGAGAATTTTCCCTTGATCTTGTTAGAGCAGTAGGTTCTATACTCCTTTTCCACCCCCCACCACTATAGTATGTGTTTGCACAAAGTTGTCCTTTCTGTGGGTTTTTTACTTCCAGTTTATGGTAATACTGGAACTAGTAATTAGGCACTGTTTTGTTGATATGAGAGGCTTTAGGTTCCTATCTTCCCCATGGTATTAAAGTGTCATTTCATTTATCTGGAGCCCTTTAATACCAGAAGCAGCTGACTAAAAGTAATCTTGTGTGCTGGGTCTGCTTTGTGGCATATGGAGAGTGCTGTTTAAAAAGCTCTAGACTGATCACTTTGCCTGTGCTGTTCTTTCAGAGAGGTGAAGGTGAACTCTTGACTGAAATCATAAAGCAGATAGACCACAGTCCCAGAGAGGTTTGTGTAGCATGAGTTTACAAGTGAAAAACTATAAATAACCATGTGGCAATGGATGAATACTACAAAATTTGGTTGATATTTCTCCTCTAACTTCTCAAGTATCTCTTTTTCTTCTGACGCTTTCAGAGGATGCTATTAATATTTATACCGTGGTAACATTAGTCCCAGCAGTCTTTTTTGGTATTCTGGTGCAGTATGTTACTCCTCCTTCCCTCCCAGCGTGCCCTTTAATTACAGCCTGTCACAAGAATGTCTGTGAACGTGAATAATGTGTACATAGCAACCCTCATGGCTAGCCTGAAGGGTGCTGGGAACGGGGCTGCTCAAGCTGTTGTGTTACTAGACTCTCTGCTGTAGACAGTGTAAAAATGTGACATGCCTGGCACAATACATTCAGCACACTTGAAAGCTGTTATTTTACTGCTTGGAACAGGGTAGAAGAAACATTTTGATAAATGTGCCAGTGTGCAGATTATTAAGGTTCATGATGGTACTTAAAGGAGCAGTCCTGCTATGCTGTTTGTATTGAGAGAAACACCAATGCAGGGTAAAATGTTTAATATTTGCCCAAATTTTGATACCATTTTCTGTGATCTTGTCTGTCTTTGAAAGCCTGACTTCTTGTATCTGCATGAAGAGTCTTAACTGACTGCTTTCAAATGCAGATTACAATTTTCTGGCTTAGTTATTCTCACCAAGAAGAATGTTTTTTGTGGAACTGATTGATGCATTACTTCATAGAGAAACAGTGTTTCCCTAGTCTTCACCAAAAGTATCATGTAATAGTCATTAAACAAGTTGCTCACATATTCATCCTTTAATATATAGTATTTCCTGTGAAAGTAGAAAGAGGAAATTCCGTTTAAACTCTAGATGCCCCCAGTGAAAACATGGCAACTGAGTTTGGGAAATGCATTTTGAGGAAAGGCCACCTGAGGCAGAAAGAAAAAAGCTTGAAGTCTTCTAGCATCCCTTTAACCCTCTACCTCAGATAGGCATAACTCCGTTTCCCCTTGGAATAGTGTTGTCTAAATGAAAATGGGAGCATTACAGAGGAATGTGATCCATTGGTGGTATGGGGAAGCTGATGTATCCCAAAAGTTACGTCAACACAAACATTTGATAAATTTAAGAAAGCATAATCGTCTTAAAAATTACAGCTTATTTCTATTTATAGGAATGTATTTCTGTGTAATGGAAATTTAATTGTGCACTACTTCTGTGTTTCAGTAAATCTCTCTTTAAAATGTTGGTGGTTTACGGGTCACTAAGGATGATGAAACCCATTTGCTTATCTCTTCACCGTGTTATCTTCTGTCTTAACAGCAACTCTGTAAATCAGGTTGTTTAGCAGACTGCAAATTACATATCCAGGTGCCTGTTAGTAAACTTGACACTTTATGACAGAGTTCATAAAGGAAATAGAGTCCACACATGCAGTCCAAGATAAGTTTCTTCTGTAGAAAGTCTGTGACATTCATTCAGAAGAGCATTTTGGGCTTTTTTTGACACATAAAATTTTATTCCTTTTGGATCATTGATTTAAATTATTTTTTTTCCCAACTGTTTAGGAAACAGGTTTTTTTATCTTTCTTTATTCCTTGGATTCAAGATACTGATATTTGACATAAATTAGGGTCAAATTGGGGAGGTAATGTATGCAGCTATTTCAAATAGTCCTTCATCTCATGTCCCTTCATCAGTGCACACGCCAGAAATAACACTTCCATGTGTTTTGAAAATACTAGCTTCATAGAGTATATTTTGGCATGGAAGGATACCAGGTGGTGTTGGAACATTTCAGAAACATGGGGAACAAGTTCCTGTAGTTGTCTGTGGCAGACGGGCTCCTCTGTCTGGGACAGGAAGGCACAAACATGTACTGAGGAACAGAACTATAACAAGTCAAAGCTTTAATAAGGCAGACTACAATGCTAGTAAAGAGTCTACTTCCAAATTTACTCTTTATCAAAAGTCACTACTTCTACTTTCAGTGACACAATGTGGGAAGGCAGAAGCTAAAACTAGGAATGTCTTTAATTGGATTAAATCCTCTTACCGTGTGAATTAAACCCAGACTCTTCTTTGCAGTGCATGGACAGATGTATGTGCAAAGCTCTTGGAGGCTGATATTTGGAGTTTGATGGCAACTCTCTACTTATGTCAATGTGTATGGCAATTTTCAACTTGGGCCAATGTGTATGCTTCTAGGCCCCCAACTTGCAGCTAATTCCCACAGTAGTGAGGTGCCAATAGTAGTACTCAGTGGATTTTCCCGGACTGGATGTTCAGACACGATATTCTTAACTGTATTTTCAGCCTTTCTCCCTATAACCAGGTAGACAACAGCAAACAGTTCTGTGACAACTTAAAAAAAAATAAATAAAAAGGCAGTCCATCCTGTGGTATATCAGCCACAGATTTTGCAGTGCTTGCCTCACAGAGGTCCTGAAAGAAGCGAGAAATTCCACACCATAATGTTTAAAAGTAACTTCTTGTCACGTGCAGTGAAGAAAATTTATTTCCAGCCACACCTTGTTACTAAAGCAGTTCTAAAATAGTGGGACACAGGCCTTGATGCTCAAACCCTAAGTACAAAGCATTTGTTTGTGTATTTTCTTCAAAGACTACATTGAATGGTAGCTATATTATGGATAGGGCATCCAAACATTTGGAGCAGAGTTTACAGTTTATTATCAGCAGTTCACAATTACCAGTAGTCAGAGTGGAACCTCTCTGTTGACACATGGAACATTGTATCAGGAAATAACACGCTGCTTCCTGTCAGCCGGACTGCTTCTTGTCGTCTTTCATTTCTGCCAGCTATTGGTGTCCAAGACACAGCACTGTCCATTAGTCACAGGTGGAGAGCACTGTGAGGTGATAGGTATGTACACATGAAGCAAAAATGTCTGATAGTGTTTCACTGGGAATATAAACTATTTTTGTAGTTCATGGTATGCACAGCTGAGCGCTATTTTTGACAGAGAATTATCTTGGTCTCTGTTTTACTGTACACCACATCCTTGAGCTGTGATTACAGCAAGAGGTATTTGCACTCTCCAAGTGATATCTCTGTGTATATTACACCACCTGTGCAGCCAAGAACCTCTCTAAAAGTATGGCATTTATTTTGCTGATGAAAACTGGCATCCACTTATCGTTTAACTTAACTACTACTTAGCCTTGATTGTTTGATTGTGGGGATTTTTGTCATTTGTATCTTTGAATCTTTCATTTGTATCTTTGAATGACCCAAACTAATGGGGAAAGAGATGATTGATGGATGGATGGATGGATGGATGGATGGATGGATGGATGGATGGATGGATGGATGGATCAATGGATCCTTTTGGTCTTACTTAGGCAAGTACCTGAAACAAACATAACAGCCAAAATGTCTGCTGTGACCTATTACTCTGCCCCAATAAGTCCTCAGCAATTACAGTTGGTCTCTCCCTGGTTAAATGCATCCTAAACACAGAGAAAGGAATGCAGTAGCTAAACACATAAGTGGACAGAAATAAGTTCCTTGCATATATAAAATACCTTCAATGTGAAGCAGAAGTTCTGGCTAGGAAAGGTTAAAAGTTTGTTACTATGAACTCTTAATTGTTAAAGAGATTGTTTCAGGACTTATGCTGCATCAGGTAGTCATGTAGTACATCTTGTTCTGCCTCAATATATGTTACACTGTAACCGGTAATTAGGAGGAATGTAAACAAAAAAAAGAAATCCCATATACTAAATTTAATTTAGTTAGCCTTAAATTTAATTTAATTTAGCCTACAGCTGTTCTTGAGTTGGTAATTTAATTGTTCATGCAAGTTAGTTATTTGGACATCCCACTTGCAAATAGGTTCTCAAATAACATCACAAATTATTTTAAAGAGTCAAAAAGGTAATTACAAATGTTTACATAGCCCATTTGGAAGCACTCAGTGATTTTACAGATGATAGTAGTTTGCCAACCAAGTGAAAAGGAGCAATCTCAAAGACTGGAAGGGCAGGACAGTCTCTCACAGATTTTGCAAATGAAGTATTAGTTTCCCACTGATTAATCTATTTTGGTGACCTAGTTTTTTAATGCATTGTAGTCAATAGGCAAGTTTGACTTGTAATAAAATATTATTACTTTGGTTTTTTTATTTTGATACATAACTTTGATATTTCTTGTCATAATTATTTTTACATACAAAATACAGTTTCTTCATCACTGTAGTAAAGTTTCACAAAGTTACTACATGGAAACTGGCAACTGCTGTTTTTGGTTTATGGAACGAACTAGTTGGGGAAAGAAGGTCATCACCCCTCCAAGGGTGGGGGGATATGTGCTTGCACTGTTCAACCTGCCTGTGGGTAGATTGGTGGGGACAGGGAAGAGTACAGTTGCTAGACCCCAAATTCATGTCTGACATCTTGTGAAATCAAATTACATCAGCCAAGTTTGACAGGTAAGAAAATGACTGAGCCATCAAACTCTGATGCTTTTACACTTGGGAACCTACAGAAAACAGCTGAGCGTTAGATTCAGGCAGGGAAAAATATGTTAGTTCATGCTTTGAGAGAGATTCCAGTGACTGCTGTGAGATTAAACAGCCCTGTTAGAATGAAGTAAAATCCTGCCTCAGCAAAGATAAATGAAGTTCAGTGTTAATAGTGTGACACTTTCATGACCACTAAATTCATCCCAGCTGTTTCAACAGACAGGCCTGGGCTCCTGTGCTGGATTAGCTGGTGCAAAGAAAGGACTTCTTGGGTCCAATAATTTTTTAACATTTTTTTTAACTTGCCTAACTTAACACAAAGTTATTTCAATTTAAGGACTATAATGTGTGGTTTGCTAATGATATATTTGTTTCAGTTTGCAGCTCATCTAGTGAAAAACAAGTACCCAAGGGTCTGCATCCTGGACGGAGGAATCAACAAGATCAAGCCAACTGGTCTCCTCACTGTTCCTTCTCCGCAAATTTAAGTGGCTGTAAACATTCAGGACAATCTGTCTGAATGGAAAAGTGTTCCCGTAGAACATGGATGTCCCGAACCCGAAGGGCATTATGGCATCTTCACTGTACAAGCTATCCTGATGGTCGGTGTCTTCTCCTGCAGATCCAGAGCACAGGAGCTTTGCATTTATTCTGTATAAACAGAGCTTCAGCTGGAACAGAGGAAAACTGAACTGAAGCTTCAAGCTTTCCAAGAAACTTCTCCCAACGCTGATGTAGTGCACAAGTAGTTGAGCAAGTCTGAACACAGAAAGAGTAACTCATCTGGCATTTGGAATCCTGTATTTCTGCAGAACAATATGAACTGGCACTTGATGGCTCTAAGCTGCACTTAGGTTATTTGAAAAAGTATTTTACTGTGAGTATTGAAAGTAACAAGCTGAAACTGTACCCTGTGTGTATCCTGTGAGAAAATCTGTTATGTGATATTTTAAAGGAGTAATTTCTGTATCTTGTGACCTGCTTTATTTTTGAGAAAGCATTTTTTCATCGTGATTGGAAATAAAGATGTGTCCTACATTGAAAGTCACTGTGTAAGAGCTGCTGCTGTGTCAATCAACCAAAATGTATCAGGAGGTGGAAAAGTTCTACTCCTCTGTGGAGAATTTAACAATCTGTTTCCATAAACACATCACATACAACAATTTCTGAAAAAATTGTGCTTACCAGAAAGGTGGGCTTTAACAATACTGCATCTTAGGACTGTAAATCATTTATTCTGCAAATAATAAATAGTGTGTTTCCACTTTAGAAGCTCAAGCCTTAAAAATTACATGGCAATTTTAATTTTCTTATGAAAACATTCTGGAGTAAATGTTCTTGTATGAATTGGAAGTGCAAAATTCTCTTTGATATCCTCTACTCTTTGAGCTAGTGGTGTCAATTTTGTTATTTTCTTTAAGTCATGTAACATGAACTTTAAAACTGATTGAGGGAACAAACCTGTTTCTAAACTAAACTGGATGCAAGTGCTGTAGATGAGTGAAAGCAGGCTTCCATGAAGGGTATAAGTGTGTAATAAAGATGTGGGAATTACTTTGCAGTGAAAAGCCAAAAGTATTTAAAGCATTGACAGAAACGGGAATTGGCATCTCTCTGTTGCTGAGAAGCTAAAAATAAATCTGATTCAGTAGCTAAAAATAAATCTGATACAAGTACCACCTTTCAGGAGGTGTGAAAAAAAACCCAAAACACCATCCTAATTTCTCCCCCTCAAAATCCCAGGTTAGGTTTGCTAGCATGTCAGGTCCATTATTACAAATAATGGGGGAGGTGGAGGAAAACCTAGGGAAAGAAAAGAATCTGTCTTCAAGAAATCTACTTGAAAATAGTGCCTTCAATCCAGGAAACCAGTTATGATAAGGTAAGAGTGACAGTATGGCACTGAAATTAAATGGGAATTTGGAAGAATTTGTTTTAGAAGACAAGAAAGTCTTTTTGTATGTTTAAAGCTTAGAAAACACTGGTGCAGCATGAGGCTTGATTATCACTGAAGTGTGAGAGTTAAAATGTATTTTGTAAAATTAACAAAATAACACCAAAAATCTGTTCACCTGGTTACAGTCACATATTAGCTTGCATTGTGAATTTGACACCATGCTCTTTTATTAGAACATTATCTGAGACATGACAGTTTCCGCAATACAAGCTCACTGTAGAGTAAAGGATTTGCTCTAGGAGATACAATTATTTTATGCCTTCTTTGAGGATTTTCTATCCTGAATAGTTTTTAATTTGCCAAACAAAACACTGCAACAGCTAACTTTATTTCCCTTTTCTTCTGTCACAAGAGGTTTCCAGCACTGAGAGTTCTGAGAAAAGTAGTCAGAGAGAAGGCTGTGAGCAGTCTCTATAGATCACAGGCAACATGATCCCTTATTCTGCGAAGTTTTTTTTAGTGGTGATGGTTGTGGGTTTGGGGCTTTGTTGCTTTGGGAGGCATTTTTTGAACTGAAAGCATGGAAAATGAGACTTTGTAGAAGGTGCTGAAAGAGGAAGTCTTCATTCTTGCCTGTGCGATAACCAGAAGATTTTATCCTGAATCCTCAGAAGCTGGTCAGTAGCACTATGTGCTGTCTAGAGGGAGGTTTCCTCTTGCCACAGGTATGAATTTGAAAACCCTATTAGAAAAGAATGATGGGTGGAAAGAATATGGGGGGAGAAGTGCACCTTATAGCTTGCTTTAACTGAGCTGGGGTTTAAAAATCACTTTTGTGTCTAAAAAAAACCTGTGGAATGCCTTGACATATATACATATATAGAGAGAGAGAGATTTGGGCCTTCTTTTGTCCCAAGATCAGCGTAATATAGTGAAGTTTTCAAGAAGTTTTTTACTTTTAAAATCCAAGATGCCTGGCAGAGTGACCATGTCGGGGATCAAAAAGGAGACGTAGGTACAGATCATCAGGTTCCTGTGTTAGCAGAGGTTTGCCAGAACAATCCCTGGTGAGGTCCATGGTGCTCAGCTGACATTAAAAATTACCGCAAAATGGAGTGGAGCAGGGAGGTTAATAACAAGGTTCCTGATACTACAGAATCATCCACTGTGGTCAGAGTTTTGGCTGGCTGCATGGAGAATGAGAAAGATCTTGTGATACTTGGTATCAGAGCAGTTCACTATGGAAAGGTATACACTGGACCCTGCAAAACAACATATTAACCGTATTTGACAGTGAATTCATTGACAGAGAAGACGTTGTTGCAAGTGCCTAACAGCAGCCAGAAAGCCACACAGGTTATTGTGATTGTAAGGAAGGAAATGAACAAGACAATTATGCCATCAGAAAATTAACCCATATGGTAGATTTTGAACACAGCAAAAATGCTTTATAATCAAAAAAAAAAAAAAAAAGGTACAGAGGATTTGAAAGGACTCAAAACAGAGTCAGAAGGCCATGATTATGCTAGCTATGTTGACTGAAACTCTTCAGTTTGGAAAAAGAGGCAACCAAAATAGAATGTTGTACCTTTTGCCAAATTTATGTCCTTAAAGTGTGGCATTTGTCACCAGAAGAGGCCAGTAATTAAAGACATACTCATAAAGAAGGATTAGGCAGCTTTGTGGAAGAGCTGTATCTCTGATTGTTAACCACAATGGTTAAGAAACAGTATTCAGTGCAGGACTTCTCCGATGTGCTGATTAGGAGAGGCTGGGAGGATACACCAGAGAAAGATTTCATCCCATTCCTTGCACTCCCTTTTCAAGCGTTGCCCTTGGTGAGTAGCTCTTGGGCTCTACCCAGTACAGTGGTTCAGGTAATATCGTATTTAATGCCAGCTGGATATTTCCTTCTTTACGCAGGTCCTCAGAAAAGGACTGTAAGCACAAAGAATAGAATGCCTTTGAGGAAAACAGTTTAATGTGAACAGAGGTACTTGTTCCTTTGGTAAGAAGGGCAGGAAATACTCTGTATCTCTTACAGATATTTTCGTGCTTAGAGAAGCCAAATTATTTTTTCAGTAAAAATACCCAATATTTAATGGATTCAACAAACCCTTTCCAATAAATACAACTGGTTTTATTTTCTATTTAAATGTTGAATATCTGTAGATTTCAGTCTTCGCTTTCAATTTGGCTGACATTCATAGCCTGTGTATTCCATTTGCTTAAGGATATGTTTTTGACGGAAGACTTAAAAGTTGCCATTAAGTAAAGGTTTATGTTATAAAGTAACATTTGCTTGTATTTTCCAGGAGATATTGTGAAAGAAGATGTGAGTAAAAACAGAAAACATGAAGAATTGCTGAACAATATTAAACTTTTTTTCCCATGTAAATAGAGCTACCTGTAAAGTTCTGTAGCTAACAACTGGTTATGACTTCCAGTTGCTGATGTACCTGCACTTAGGACTTTAGTCAGTGTTCTTTATATTGTGCTAATAAATAGGCCTATTATGACTATTTGTTTTAATTCAGTTAGGACAAATGCTCAGTCACAAAATCAGCTTCTGATCTCCTGTTCTATGGACAAGGAAAATTCTTGCATTTTGTGGTAATTTCTTATTTAATAATTTTATTTAGTTTTTGCAGCATTTGCTCATTTTAAGAGCATAAAATGTATTTGTTCCGTTACCCCAACAATTTTGGCATGGTTCTGGTGGGGCGCAGTTGTCAGGTTTTGTAAAGCTCCTGAAAGGTTCCTCAAAGCCACATTTTCCAAACATGTACATTTCTAGCAGCACAGTTTGTTCAGATGTACCAGTGTCATTCTGTGGTTTAGGCTGCAACGGGATGCCATAAAGATCTAGCAGGAGAACAAAAACAGTATTAACGTTCCATATGGATGTCTTCTGCTTTCAGCAGAAAAATATCCTAACTGTTTCCCACTGTTGGGCCTGGAAAATGGAGCCCCTCCTAGTCAGTTTTTTCCTACCATTTTAAAAACTTCCTGAACATGCCCCAGCCTACAGTTTCCTGCCAGGACAGCAATATTCCCAGAGGGTACCCAGATAGGCTTCTAGGGAGAACAGACCAAATGAGTTAAACCTTCTTTTGGCAGTCTCAGAGCTATTGATCATTGAAGACTATGAAACAATTGCAGTTGACACTACTGCCCTTCTTTAGATAAGAATGTCCTTTGAGGTTTTTATTGCAGTTTGAGTTTAAATTTCTTGGGTTCATTTTTGTTTTTACAAGTGGATATTTGTTCTATTTGGTCCACTTTTTTTTTTGAGCAAAGACTAAGACTATTTGTTCTTATCCTAGGAACCTCCCTTCCTGGACCCATCTTTCACAGTGTTCAGATTGAGTTACTGGGAGGTCTGGGAACTGTGTGGGACTGAGTACTGAGCCTTTTAATCTCCCATTTCCAGTTATCTTTTCTTTGCTGATGAGTCACACTGGCCTTTCCCATTGTTACGTTAGGAACTTTACTGCCATCAGTCTTATCTTGCTATTTTTAGTTCCTTTTCTTGGGCCCAACTTGTGAAGATTAACTGAAAGAATTATTATTTTTCCCAAAAGAGTATTTCTTTCCAGGACAAGTAATGTAACTTGATCTGTGCTGACTGAGCTAACATCAGATTTGTATGTTTGACTAGCAAAATTGCAGATTTTCCTTTTTCTTTGAATGCCAAGCTATAATGCTAGTATTGTCAATCTTTTACATTTCCAGCCTTAGTAAAAAGCTGATGCCAGAAACTGCAGACTGTTTTGGAAATAATGTTTCATTTGCCTTTCAAGTAACCGTGAGACTTTAAATTTGCTGTTGGTACTGCATTTTAAATAGTAGCACCAAAATACCTGTTGGACAACAGTCTGTGTTTCTATGACAATAGTGTCTGTATTCCTTTAATTTAGGTTGAAAAATTCTTCTTGTACTACCATAAGCATGAACATAATTCAATACTGTAGTATGGCTGTTTTAATTAACTAATGGTATATAGAGTTTAAAGAAACTTTAAAAACAGAATCAGTAGGGTGTTATTACCACTGAAGCAATATGTAAGTTTGGGGGTGTTTTTAAAGCCTTTTCCCAAAGTTTGTTTAACCATAACGTAAATTCATGTTCAGATGAATCTCTGATAGTGGTCTTGCACATAAATGTAGAGAGACCCCCGTGCCTGCGCTCTTGTAATTCACATATTTTACTTCCCTGGTGATAGATCCTTATGTGTTTTAGGAGCACAGACACCAAGTTTCCAGACACAGTTGTTTGTGTAAAAGAGCAGATACAGTACAGCAATGTGGTATGTATTCATATATTCAATATATATATCTTCATATATATATAGTATATATATTCATATATATAATAAATATATATACATATATTCGATGAGAACTACCTAGGGAAATGTTGTAGATCACTGGTTTATTTCATTTCCTAACTAAAGCAGTATTAAATTTGTCTACTGTTTGTGTATCTATAATTATCTGGCATTACTTCATTTTAGAGAGAAGTAGCATCTGGTGATATCAGCTCTTGCCAGGTGAGCTGGACAAAGGAATAAAACTGAGACTACAGAACAGGTACATGGAATAATTATGGGGTTTTAAGAAATCCAGTGATTATGGCAGTAGCTTGAGTTATCAGGCCATTATTCCCTTCCTTGCTACAAACTTTTGATATGCATTGTATAATCTGAGTGACTCAATTCCCCTCACTAAGACAAGGCTAATAACAGTTCCTGATTTTACTCAGTGTAGAAAAAAGAAATACAGTGAATAATCTGACCACAGTACTTTGTGTGAATAGGAAGAAAATGCACACAGCAAAGACCAAATGCATTTTTCCTAGAAATAAGCTGTTTCCTTGGGAAGCCAAAGATAGATGACGTGAGTTCTCCATCACTAATTTTGTAAACAATCCCTTCACTAATAAGTACTATTAATGAATGAATTTCAGCACTGCCACAAACAATTCACAACACCTGTCAAGAATACAGTGATACTGATGAGGAATCCCTCATACTACAAAACTTCTTACAAATTTTGGTTAGCTACATCCAGCAATCATGTTAATAGTGTATAATAAACACTTTGGTGCAGTTAGGCTGTAATAAAATATGACATATTATCAATGACTACAATGCTTCGATTTTTCTATAATATTAATGAAGATTGGTGCTTTCTGTAAAATTAACCAAATACCAACCTTTAAAACTCTAGAATACCAAGAAAAAAATCATAGCCTCCCTTATAAAGCAGAGGTCAGAGCGTAATAAGGAAGTGGGTTTATTTTTGATTTATTTTGATTTATTTTTCTTTTTTGTCATTTAGCAATTCAGGTGAGTTTGTGTTGTTGCACAGAGTAAGTGTAGATGGGTTTGCATAGTGCTTTTCTGTCCTGCTATGGCTTGTTAAGGCCTATAAACTCTGCCTGCCTCAGCAGTCGTAAAATGCCAAATTCTTTTTGCTAACAGTTTTCTCACAGGTTCTCAAAGGGGAAATAGAGGCACTGAGGCCTGAATGAAGGTATAGCAGGGGGATCTAATCTCAGTGATGTGTTTATGTGCTACACTACAATATCAAAAGCTAGGAAGTGTCAAGCTTTTAGGATGGATCCCTCTCTTCCTGTCCCATGTACCTTTTCTCCACTTCAGATTGCCATTAAAAAGGACTTGATAAGGAACAAATAATTTTCATTAACTGGGATAAATATAGGCTAGAATTTTGAAATTATATGTCATGGACTCAATTGTGTGATATTTAGCCTTTACTAGTAGTCATAATTTTAAATTAGCATGTGATACCTGCTGCTACTCAGTTTTTCATAGTTTTAGACTGTCAATGTTCTTATATAAATTGAATAGATTCATCCTCTGGGTATTCCTGACATGTTCTAACGGCTATTGAAAGACAGGTTTTTAGCCTTAAACTTTTCTCTTGTGGCATTCTCACAGCAAGCTGACACCAAACAAGTCAGAGTTTTACTTTGTTTTTTTTAAATCATATCCATAAAAAGAGCTTTATCTTGTTTGGGAGCTTAGTGTGTAGTTCTGGCATGAGTGAGGACAAGAGCAGAACAATCCATCTTCTGCTGTGTAATTATAATTGTTACTTTAGAAGTATTAAACAAACCTGGAGTTTTAGAAACATACTTTTAGTGAGCACACAATATTCAGCTCCCACAAAAGGGTTTACTTTCTTGTCATTACATAATTAATTTGATTTGACTCTGTTCGGTTCCTACCCTAAATTCATTTTTTCTCAAATCCTTCAAAATTTGAATGAGCAAGTATCTCTGATTTTAAGTCTTTATTTTAAGTGAAGCTATTATTTCAAGAAATTTTGTTTCTCCGGATGATGTCCTCAAGAGAGGAACTTGGTGGCTCTCAAGTATTACATCCCCAGTGTAGAACCAGTTTGGTGCTGCTCTAAAGACAGCTCTTCAGCAAGTGGAACACTCCTGCTACTGGTCAAGAAGGATGCCACATGTCCAGTACATACTTGGAAGAAGGAACATGGAGAATTTACTTTAGAATAAAACTTTATGGATACATATATATATATATAGGTATAGCATGTGTACAACTATAATAGTATAGTTAGCAAACAGCTCTCTTTAAATTGATGTCTGTTATAAACTGCCAGCTCTTTGGAGGATCCCCTGAACTCAACTAGGATAGCTCAATGAAGCTTAGTAACTAAAATGTCTCCTTTGCAGTATTTGTGCAGGTGGGCAGCATGTGCACATATATGTGAATTCAAGGGCTTCACTAAAATAGGCAAGTCCTTTTACAGCTTCATGCAGAGAGAAGTTTTGCAATTACTTTTCAGGGAGAAACTAGCAAAATGGACAGTTAGAGCCCAGTGTTGTTACAATATGTCTCAGCTCACTTGTTCCAAATATCCTTACTGCTTTTGAAATGCTTTGTACCTCATGGTCCTATGTGTGCAAATATATGTCTGCCCTACATTTCTTCTTGACAGTCCTGTAGGTAAACCAGTACTTGCCTGATAGTGCTTCTCCTGTGTACTTTACAGGCCCTCTCTCTCCCTCCAGGATTTCATTCAGCTTTTCACAGGCCCTTACCTTTTGCTCACCTGCCCTGTTGGAAACATGTGATGGGTTTTCTTTCTGGGAAGAGTTTTTTCACGCACTTATTTTGTCTGCTGTTCCTGGAAACTACTTGTTCCTTATTAGCAAATGCCCGAAGCCACTGACGTTAGAATCCTGGGCTTGTAATGAAGTGAGATTGCTGCTGTGCACAGGGGAAGGAAGGGAAGGAGAAGTGGAAAATTCCTCTCAGTGCCTCCCTTGGAAAGGCAGCCCTTTCATAATGAATCACTGAGAGAAGTCTTCACGATGATGGATGAGAACCAGTGGGATTTGCAGGAGAGAGCTGAGGGCATTAGGGAGTTATTCTCTAATTGCTCTTTCCTGGCGAGGCAGAATAATTGACACCTGGTGCCGGTGCTTCAGACTACTGCCTCTTGCTCACTGCTCGTTGCAGGAGCACCAACATTCCTCATGGGCTGGGGCTGCTCTTGGGTTAGCACAGCCCGAGACAGCATCATGAACTGTCACCTGGTGTGGCAAAGACAAGGTGGCTGCCTTTTTTTTTTTAATTTCTTCTTTTTTTTTTTTATATAGTGGGAAAAGACAGGCAGTGGAAAAATGCAAGCAGCTCTACTATGCATGCTGCACTTAGAAGTTGTGCAATAAACAGTCACAGTAGCAAGTAATCTAAACATATGGCTATTAGGAATTCATTATACTGAACTTGAAGATAGCCTGTGTTTTCTGGGGGTCATCTGGTGGATTCCAAAAGGAAAAAAGAAATCTCTGCCTCTTTTGCTCTCTTCTTCATTCTTATTCTCATTTTCTCTCATCTCTTGTCTGTGGTACCCCACCCATGTGAATCCAGAACTGGATGAATCCTGTTAACTTTGCAGGAGGACAGACCTTGTGTGCTCAGCAAAATTGATGAGAATTTGAAGTACTCAAGGCTGAATAAATACCATGCTCTGGCTGTGACAGACTGGTTACTGTGATGCCACGTTACAAAATGGAATGTTAGTGGCAAATGGAAATTTTGTTGGTTACAGAGCCCTAAAAGATTTTTGCCTTTGCATCTTGTGCAAATATAAATAGATATGTAAACTGAGTATTCCTCATTTTCATACCTTGCCTGCATACGTGTGTGTGTGTTCTAGGAGGGAGAGGGTGCCCTGAAGTGCAGAAGTCATTGGCCAGGAAAAATCACCACATACCTGCTGCTACTCTTGGAGAGCCAGGACTGCCCTTTCTCCCAGGTCTTCCTAGAAGCATCATGGGCTATCTCTGGTCCCCTGAGGAAGTGGGGATGAAAGGCCTGGCTCTTCTGGAGCGTTTCTGAAGCCAGCTTTCCATTGCAGCTGCAGCCCTTCTTCTCCAGTTTCCATGGCAGGTGGCTCCCAACCAGGCTTTTTATCCTCCTAGGTGATAGGATTAAAAGTGCTGTGAGGATCGAGAAACCCTTAACTGGTATGTGTAATGCAGCGCATGTATCTATTTGTCTATAAATATAGAAATTCAAATATATGCATGCATAGTCAATAGGAAGTCTCTAAAAATGAGGTGAAGTCTGTCTGAAGAAAAAATTGGAAGAAGCATTAGTCCTCTAAATTGCAGCCCTTTATGCTGGTTGGTTTTTTGTTTGTTTGTTTTAAATGTTTGTGAGGAACTGTGACTTAATCCAGAATAGAAGTAGGAACTGCTGCTTAAATCCATTGTTAAACATTCTGTAAAAGGTAAGAGTTTCTGGACTTTTTCAGAACTGTTCATTCAGTCAGGAACTTAGAAAGATCACTGCAGAACCACGATTGGGGGAGTGATAAAACTGCTAAAAGTCTGTTGTCTACAAAAAATGATGTTAGTGTGTACCCTCCCTAACCTTGTGCCACTAGCACATAGGACCCTAGTTTCTTTCTGTGACCTTCAACTTCCACTGGAGTTGAAGCAATAAAAGCATTCAGTAGTTCTGAGTTACAAATTACAAGAAAATATGCCCAGCAATTTTCTTAGAGTTCAGCTTGATGTTTTCAGGATTATGGTTTTTTAGTACAGATAAACATGTATTGTGAGAACAACCATTATGCTGCAGAAGCCCCTAAGCTTTATATCCTGCAGTTTATGGGGTGATTGGTCACCCATAGCAAGCAATTTATATGAAAAGTGCAGCAGTGGATGAGTGCCCAATTTGGATGAGTGAAGGGACTGGGAATTTTGACTCAGTATGAAGAAGTTCAAGGTATGCTTTTTTATCTGTGTAAATTTTTATCTAAAACTTGAGCCAAGCAGACTGTCCCAGGGATCAGGCAGTGATGATTCCTGTGCTCTTACACTGAGCTATATTTGCTTGAGGTGCAGGGAGAAATTCACCTTATTGTAAATTTTTGTCTAGCTGGCTGTCATTACTGATGTAGGGACAAGAGGAAAAGGACTGGATGCTTGCTGCAGCCAGCTGGTGGGCATAATTGCATGTTGACTCTACTGTCCTGCTACATTAAGGGTTAGGGTAGTCTCCACTGTACGCCTGTTCACTTGCAACCTTACCTGTTCATGATGTTGCAGCATCTTGATAAATTACTACAGCATTGGACTTCTGCAGTTTTGCGCAGAAACATATCAGACTTGTGTCTGTGCCACAGGGTAGGAACCAGGTTAAGCAAAGGTCATTTCATGCAATAGAAACTGCTGCTTGTAACAAGTGGCCAGTTTTCAGAAATCTTCAGTTACACAAAGGTCTTGCAAAAATCTGAACCCTCTGTTAAATGCCTAAGTGGGACCCAAGTTCCTGAAAATCAGACCTCCACACTCGCTGCTAAGCACTTAAAAATTTGGCTTTGAGCTTGGAAAATTTGTCTTCGTAAAGATCAGGATTTACATAGAGTCTGTAAGTGGTTTCAGTGGGAAATGCTGGCAGAGCCATCCCTCTAGTGTTGTTAACCAGTTTTGCAGACCACCCATTCTGCCTGTGCAATAGAACAGGCCTAACTGAGACATTCCCTAACAAAATTTGTCCTTACTGATTTCATTTACTTGATTAAAGGAAAAAAAAGAAATGTCTCCTGTACCTGTTTTCCTTGTGAAATCTTAGACTGACTACAAAATCCTCTTAAAGTCTCTGCTGACCCTGCTTCAGACTTCATTTTCAGGGCAATGTTTTTTATTAAGAAACCTGAAGAAGTTCACATATTAGCAGGCATGAAGGTTGCTTTCCTGTACTGTTTTACTGATTCAGCAAGATACTTACAAAGATGAGGGTTGGACTTGATGATCTCAGAGGTCCTTTCCAACCTGGCTGATTCTATGATCACAGGAGCCATCAGGTTGAAGATAATGTCATGACTCCCAGTTTTAAGTTAGAAGTAGGCTTAAATTCCTTAAATACTTTCTTCTGATCTGGCAACAGAAAAAAATAGCAGGGACAATTGAAATGTCAAGCTTTCCCTGAATCCACTTAAAGACCTGAGGGTCTTTTGCTGTGTTGCTTTTTTTTCATTAAACCAATATTAAAAATGCCTCCTATACCCAGAGAGTCTTAATCACACTAAGGAATAGCTGTTAGAGTAATAGCGAGGGCGGTACTTCGAGGGAAAGAGGAGTGGGTAGAAACAATCAAAAACAAAATGGAGACAAGCTACCCACCAAAGACATTTTGAAGGGATGTAAACAACCTTGGGAGTACACACCAATCCTGGAACTTCTCACGTTCAAATAGCACACCCCACGTGCGAGAAGTTATTGTCAGAGGTAGGAGGAGCCCGCAATTACATAATGTTTTGTTTAAGGGATGGGCTCCATGGGAGGTAGTGCTTGTGTGAAGCCTGCCTTTACTCATAGATTTAGAAGTGGCATAGCTTCCAAGGAAAAAAGTTATCTCGTTAGCTCTTGGCAAGCAGAGGTTTGCAGCCAGAATGCTCAACATGTGCACGGCGTGGTCTTTGTCACATAACACAGTTTGTAATTGCTGATTACTTTTTGGCTGATGTCGAAAGCCTGCGTGTCAATCCCCACCTAGAGTGTAGAACAGCAAGTAATCATCCTCTCCCCACCTCCAGCCTAGTTCAGTGTGAGCTTCACAGAAGTCTTGGTGCAAGAAAGGCTCGTGACCTTTGGTCATATACAGCTCTCCGAAACTATGAATTAATTTCCAGAAAGATCATACTTTCAGTAGGTTTAGCACATGTATTCAGTACATTTCAGAAGAGAGGGGCTTTTCCCTCTCTCTTTTTTTTTTTTTTTTTTTTTACCACATATTTCAGTGGCTGGTGTTTGGAGGGATTTTTTTGGGTGTTTTTTTTAATGTTCATTGTGGAGCTTGGGAAACCATGGGATTTCTCATACGTAAGTACATTCAGCATAGGATTGTTCTTGCTTGCAGTCAAGCAGTAACAATTATCCAAGCATATTTTGGAATATTTAGAAGAAAAACAGTATTTGGACCAAAAGCCATTATTTATTGTAGGTTTAAAATGTAAGTACTAAGGAAATTGCAATTACATTATTGTCCTCAAGGTGATTAAAAGTTTGGAAATCTCATGTCAGTGAGAACAAATGAGCGTGCAAAAGACAGAGATACTGAGTAGAATGGATGTTCTACCCAGATTTGTCCATCAGTCAATCAAAATCATTCAGCAAGTGCTCAGTCTTTAACCCTGATTCCTTCTTAGGCCTGTCCTGCGTGCTCCCAGTTTTCTCCATGTATATGAGCACAGGCTGTCTTTGCCTGCCTCCTTCCCCTGCCTCACTTCCCAGATGCATCTATGCTCCTGAAAGCAGAGATGATCTTTTTAGAGTCTAAATAGTACGTTATGTTATCTGTTATTCCAAATGGATAGCTAAGGTTTTTTTTAAAGTGAATGCTTCCAAACCTAATAATTATAAATGGCAATTTCCCTGAAATCAAAGAACAGTTTGAAAGAGGGAGAGGAAAAATGTGAACCTCATATTCCCTGCATTTCTTCAGGATTGTCATCTCCATGTTGGAACTCCAGTTTCCCAGAGGAACCTTCCAATCTCTGCTATAGTGGTGTCATTGCCAAACCAGGTAGTGGTGTGTAAAACTATTCCTAGTACAGCTCTTCTAAGGCAGCTGCCCCTGTGTTACAGCAGCACAGCTGTGGATGGCAGGCTGTTGCCCTTCTCTGAAAGTAACAAGCCTTACACACACACAGCCCTGCCAAAAGATGTTGCTCTCACCTGTAAAAATGGCCTTCAGTAGGAGAAAATGTTGGCCAAATTGGCAGCAACTTCTACAATTTATTCTGGAGCCCAAATTGCTACACAAAAAAGTTATTTAATTATGCCCCTATGCCCCATAAAATAGACTAGACTTATTTTGTGGAAAGATGATATAGGGTTATTAAGAACTCATGACTGATTAGTCCAGGAGGTGAAAACAAAGAAGTATTTTAGCACAGACCAAAGTCCGTAAAAAAAACCCCAGTATTTATGGATGTCCAGTTGGCACCTCACACAGAGTTGCTGCTGGGGAAACATTGCTTGTGACACTGGGCAAACCTGTGGCTGTCTTGTGTGTATGTGCCCAGCTTTGACTACAGGGTAGAGACGACTCAAAAATGCACCAATGGACGGTGCCCATAATAGGCTCGAGGCCTGAAATGTCTTTTTCATTTCAGTTTTAGATGTTTCCTCCTGAATCCTCCCTCTCTGGTGCAATTGTTCTCAACACAACCAGCAGGACTGGGAGGGCAGGTGAGAACTGCTGCTGCTGCATGAAAGTTGCTACCACAGTGAAGCACTTCTTCCCTTCTCCAAGGCAAATTAACAAACCTGATGCTCAAAGGGACATCCCTGCGCACATCTCTAAGTACACCAAGCAAGATCCTGCACAGCTTTAATGAAAGTGGAAGACTGCCTTCATTTTAAAAGATAAGAACTGGACTTTAGGGAACAGCTTTCCAAAGAGGGGCAAGTCTGGGAAACTATACTGCCTCGTTGTTGAGTAGGCTCATACTGATGATTCCTGGGTTGTTGACATATGTGAAACACCAGAGCTGTGAAGGGAGGGAGCCTTGGGGATGCTGACAGATTGGCCCTACAGAGCATCTTGTGGCAGGATTTGTTTTGCTGAAGGCTGGAATTCGTGTGTATGCTGTGCACGACAGATATTTTCTTTTGACAGAATGAGCGTGTGGGAAGCTCTTTGTACTTGCAGGCTGCATTATTAAGGTACAGTGATTTATGACAATAGATGTAGGGATCATTTGAACTGTAAAGGTTTTCTCTGGGGAAATCTGGGATAGCAAGGTAAATTAATGCTTTCTTTGCAGATTAATTATACAAAATTATGCTTAATTAAAAGAACTATTTTACTGTATCTTAATCAAAAAATCCAGAGCCTTCAGTCTCCAAGTGAGCCTCTTCAAATATCAGTAGGGCTGGAGAATATTGGCAGTGCAGGTGGGATTTATAGTCAGGTATTTACTGGAAGAGTTTGAACTTCAGACCCATTCAGAGGGGAACAAAGGGCTATGGGAAACCTAGGAGACCTGCAAAGTCAAATAAAATGTTTATGTAGGCATTCAGAACGTACTGTCAGCACGGAAGGGTTTTTACCATTAAAAATAGAGTAGAAATTGTACTCTTTCTTCAGTATTCAGAGTACTTCCAGGTAACAGGCAGCTCCCCCCGTCTGTTAACCACAGAAAACATCTGGGAGCAACTTAATATGTACGGAGAACAAAGGGATTAATGTCAAGTGTTGCTGAAGTAATTTGTTATCCAGAAACTCTCAACTGGTGCAAGTCTGGAATGCATCCGTTCTCCCAGTATTGCGCTTGTGTAATTATTTGTTCAAGAGGTATTCTCATGTTTACTGCCTTTACTGAAGCTGGTGTTTGCTTTGCAGAGACCCACAGGTAGGTCTGGCGTCTTTGTGAAATCTGAGGCACAGTCATGCGTAAATGAGGCACACTTTTCATGGAAGACATTCAAAAACACGATGTGCAGAACATTTTCTGCAAAAGGAAAGATTATCAGATGTACAATTCTGTCTTGTGGACAGTCGTTTCACACGACAGGTGTATTGTTGTACACTCATGGCATATGGGTATCCTGAGAAATAAACAGTATATTTTATGTAAGATAGCAGATTCTCTCTTCAAATTTCTTTGCCTCCTTTTTTTGCAGCTGTCAGGTATTTCAGTTACTGTTTACCAGATGTATCACTGATGGCAGCATTGTGTTGTTTTTCCAAGCCTAGGGTTTTTGGTTTTAGCCAGCTTTCATATCCTGCTCTTTCCCTTAATGTCTTTGGGATTTGCATACAGCTGTTGAACAGGACTTCAGTGTATTCAAGTAGCAATCATTCAGCTTGGAGTGGAAAGGCAGGGTGCTAACTAGAATCCTGAGGGATGCAAGTGTCCAGTTTTTCCCCTGTAACACAGATTCTGTTTCATGCTAGCCAGTTACTGTCTTCCCTCACTTTCCTTTTACCATCTCTGGGGGTATAAATGTTATTCTCTCTCAGCCTGTGATCAGGCCTGATTATTTCTTTACAGTTAAAATTGGACACAGGAAATCTTCTGACTTTACTGCTGCAAGCTTGATAGTGAATAGCTGCAAAAAAACCCCAAAACATTTACAATAGTAACTCAGACCACTGCTCAAACAGCAGAGCAAATGGAATAGTCCTACTCAGTGAAGATCAAAACGCATTTTTAGCTGAGTCAAACTGGTCACTGTCTCCTGTTGTTAAATGCGTCGGTCAAGAGCAGCAATGTAGATTTGGACACAGATGAAGAAAAGTAAAGTGAAGCAATCTAGACTGGGTATTTTCTGAATGTGTCTCATACCCTGTGTCTTTTATTAGGATTTGTGGTGAGTAAAAAATTGTCAGTTAGAAAGAAAACCATTTGAATCTGACTTGCCCCTGAATGAACACTGAGGTGAGATACTGAAGCCGGTAGTAAATAACAATGTTTTGGCTAGAAACTTCCACACTGAACTGCAGGAGAAAACGTGACTGTGCTCCAGTGTTTGATTTGTCTGTCTTCCCAGCTCTTTAATACACTGATAGCAGTCAGGTTTGTTCCGCATGACTTCTGTACGTTGTCAGGGCTTGATTTTCTGTCATTGTGCTGATATGCTGCTGTTCCTGAAATGAATTTGCTTATTGTTATCTCCTCTTTTTGTTTTCTGGGATTATTATTTTTACCACTTCGAAGTGTGTCCATTTGTGGCATTTCTTGAATGCATTTCAGGGAGCTTATTCCAGTGCAGGTCACTGGGATAATACAATAATTTGTCACTTGATAGCATGATTTTGGCAGAACTATCTGAGCATGAAACTTTACCAAACTGGGCATTAAAGAGCAGTGTTAACATTTCCTCATGTGCTATGTTAGTGTGAGCTGCGAGAATCGTATTTCTCAAGCCGAGCTGAGCTGGGGATGGTTGGCTTCACTGCTCTTTAACCATCAATGAGACACCATGACATATGGATACAAAACTGGTTTGGGGGAACTGAAAGTTTATTCCTGCCTCTACCACTGAGTTGAGGTTGCTCAGTTAACTTCATTAGAACTTTTTTCTTTTTCCACTGTGTGCCAGATTTGACTGCCTCTTTAGATTATTTGCCATTTGGGAGACAAATATATTTTCCTATATGCTTATATGAGGTCCAACTGTATTTGATTTTCTGAATGCTATTGTTGTTCAAATGATGAATACATTGCAGGTATTTAATACCAATAATTGAAATATTAAATTACTTTTCCTGAGATAAACCTGTTCCTAATATGTCCAGCTAATGGAGCGTGTGAGGATTGTACCTCAGTACTGCATCAGTATTGTGGCTTGTATGCAGAGAAATTAAATCATCCTGTTGTTTGTATGGGGATCCAGAACTAAATGACCCCATGCAGTGCTACAGGCTTGTGGAAAAGTGGCTGGAAAGGACCTGGAGACTTTGATTGACACCAGGCTGAACATAAGCCAGCCATGTGCGCAGGTGGCCAAGAAGGCCAATGGCATCCTGGCCTGGATCAGAAACAGTCTGGCCAGCAGGACTCAGGAAGTGATTGTCCCTCTCTACTTGGCACTGGTGAGGCTTTTAAAAGTAGTTTGGGGACGAGAAGATGCTGCTCCTGAGCTGAGTAAATGTATGAGGTGCAGAGGTAGTTCATTGTGTGCTACAGCCGTTGTGCCATCAAGAGGACTGATAGCTTGCATATTATATCAGTGGCAGGTTTGTGATGAGCTCATACATTCAAAGAGCGGAAGTTGGGAAACTGTACACAATGACTGACAGGCTTTCCAGTTGCCTTTTGCCTGTTTTAAAATATTCTTAATTAAATTACCCTCTTCTTAATGAGAGACTGCAGTGCCGTGCTGGCGAAGCGGTTGTGCTTCCCGCTGGCAAGCGGCATCAGTGTCAAATGATGTTGGGATGGGAGAGAGCTGGTGCTCAGCACCTGGTTTACCAAACGTGAAAATGACTAATTTGTTCAGCTTTTGCTTTAATTGGTCGTTAGGGTGGAAGCATGATGATAAGTGTGTTCCCTCTGCCATTTTGCCAGTACTTTCTTGTGGAGAAACACACCCACTCTGCTTGTAGCAAGGAGGCTTTGTAGAGCAGAATTATGGTTAAAGCAAAACTGAGCTTAGTTTGAATGAGAGACAGGGTGTAGTGGTTTAATTAAATGGTGAGCTTTTCTGTGAGAGTTTGAGTTACTCCACACTAGAAAATATCTTGGTTTGCTTTATTTTTTAATTTTTTATGTGAATGGTCAAGAAATGGAGCTCTTATCCAGCTGTACCACTGCTGTGTCAGATCCATGGATTTAGTTTCCTTCAAGAATTGTCTCTTGCCCCCCTAAAACCTACTTGTTTTCCGTTTTGCTGTCTTCTCTTGAAAAGGGAATTATCAAAGGTGACAACTTTTCATCATTTATGAAATGCTTTCTCTGCAGGGTTTAAATTCCTTGTGAAATGTTTTCGGAAAAAAAGGACTTCATCAATTACAACAGAATAAGAAAAACTCTCTCTTTGAACTGAAAGAGGCAAAGTGGACACCTAAGTCTATGAAGAACTGAGGGAAGAGAGCTCTCAAAACTGAAAAAATATATGTGGTGTATATTTTGCCAGAAATCGGGTCAGGAGACTGCCAATTGCACACACTGAAGAGGGTGGAAATGCTGTAACCTCCTCTGTGATGCTGGGTTAGCAAACTGATGCCCTGCCATTGCACTGCCCTTGTCTGCTGGAGGTGTGAAATAACTGTCTGAGCAGAAGAATGGAAATTAATAGGTGATAAATTTATTTTGACACGGATGAGCTGTGTGATTCAGAGGAGGAAAATTGCAGGCATAATGGATTCAGGAAATACAGTGAAGCAGTCAAAACTCAGAAGTCTGTGAAGCATATTTAGATGTCAGCATCTCTGACAAGTCTCAATAGCTCATACTGTTGCTGAAAATTAAAAAGGGAAAGTTTTTCCTTAACTGTCTGGAGGTTTGTTGGACACATTGGGGTCAGGGTTTGGAGTTAACTGCATTTAATTAGTCTGTTCTGGTTTAGTAGCACAGACAGCAGTAGCTGTACTGACAGCAAAACTCTGCAGATTGACACAAACTATACAGGTAGAGTCCAACCAAGATAAACTCACATATAATCTTTTCATGCATATGTTGCTGTGTGTCCCCAGGCATAAAGTTTCTGCTCTGGGCTTAACAGAATACTCCTATGAATGGCTTATCATTCATTATAAACTTAATTGAATAACCAAGACATTTTGAGGAATAGGTAGATTTCAGGATTATAAAAAATTTCCAGGAGGAAATTCCATTTTTTTGCTAAATGAAGTGTACAGTAGTTACATTTCAGAGAGATGTGCTTTATCAGGGCATATATTCATTTCAGGCCAAACACTATGAAAACCATGAAAACTATGGAAACTTATGGGTTCATCTAGAGAAAAGATTGTTCCAAGTGGCCCAGACTTTCACTGGCAAAACAATAACAAAAATAAATACTGATAATGTTGTTATTATTAAAGATATATCCATTTTTTAAGGGGGAAAAAGTGATTTTTAGGGAAGATATTCTGAGGGAGATAGTTCTTAAAACGGGTCTCATCATGTTTTGGGGGTGACTGAGTGATGGTATTTCTCTCCTACCCATTCTCTCCAATTTCCCTTTTTCTCAGTTCCAGGCACTTAACTTTTCATGGAGGAGGTTGGTGTGGCAGCTCTTGCTCAGCTAAATCTTTGACAACAGAAAAAAAAAAAGAAATCAGTATTTCTTATTGGAATCACTGTGAGCAAAGTACCTCAAATTTACAGAGAATCCCTTTTTTTTCTGTGTCAGAGAGGGTAAGAACAGAGTAGCTGAAGTAAAATCCTGCTTGCATTCTGCAATCTGACATAATTTAGCATGTGAAATTTTGATTGTCATGTTTCCCTAGGTATTGCATAGCAAACCTGAGGTGCTTAAGAGACCTCCCACTAGGCCATGAGTGGGAGAGTATTTATCTTGCATATTGACCCTGGCAGGGCCTGAAGTGAAACTCTTACACTCAGGAGACAAACAATTTTATAATGCTGAATTGCAGAGCTTTAAGTGCTGTTAGCAAGCCATGCTGAATTCATCTGAGAGTGAAGTTTCTTTTGGATGATGCCACTGTACCAGTCAGGAGGGTGTTGTGAGACTCAGATAATTTTTTTGTTGAAAACGATCTGTTCAGACAAAAAATATCCTGAAGAACAGAGCAAATTACATAATAGGTGGGATTCCTCTGAATGGAAACCTCCCTGTTCATACAGCATCTAGTGTAAGATCTCTCATGGATCACAATGGCACAGTATAAAAGTATTAACTGATTATTGTAACATCACCTATTTGGGCACTGTTGACTTTCCAAAAGCAATCTGTGCCTTACAGTGGCACAGGATTTTCTCCATTAATTCTTTAGGTGTTTTCTAGTCAGAGAGCCCAATGCCTTCTTTCCTGCTGCTTTGTGGCATCACTTTTGCGTCAGCACAAAGGTGGCATAAAACATACCCTGACCCCAAACTTGGCATGCTGATGCTTGCAGTAGAATAGTGATGAGCTGCGTGCTAGGAAGAACAGCCAAGAGGCATCTCAAAGAGAGAGCAATCCAGGGCTGCTGTCAGGCTTTGGCACAGTATCAAAATATCCCAGAACTGTCATGTAAGAAGCCTCATTGCCTGACTACTCATTGCATAGTCTGTAACCTTCTGTTATTTTATACAGTAGGATTGATTATATAGTTTACTTTTTTTTTTAACATAAAATGACACTGTGTAATTGTTCAGTGTTAGTAGAAATCTGAGACATGTGAAGTTTTCCCAGCAATGAGACGGAATATTGGTAGTGGTGGTTTACCTGCATTACCTGGTTGTTGTTACTTGTCATTTATTCCTTGGGCACGTTTTATCTCTGTAGCAGTCCCTGCATCTGATTCCTGCTGTGGGAAATAGATTGATCTCAGCCTGAAAGAGGAGAAACGGCTGTAACTCAGGGCTTGGCAGTGGGCATTGGGTGCACTTAAGTCCTCTGACATTTGAAGCTGCTGTAGAAGCAGTTGCACGAAGATGTTGCCTGTGCCATGAAAAAAGAAGGAAGACAACTGTCAATTGATTTTTGAGAATGGATTTGGTAATAAAACTGCATCCATGCTGCAAGATGTTGCAGACAGACTTTATCTTGTTCCAATTTCACAGCCAGTCTGGCAGTAGCAACAGGGAGCTTGGCACAGGCCTCTGTGCTCTGCTGGTGAGCCCTGTCTGTGCGTTGAGCTGGTCTTACTGGTGTCAGCTTTGGGAGCACACTACTGTCTGCAATTACTGTGCTGCCTGGATCTCTGCAGCTGTCTGAAGTAGGAGAAGATCACTGTAGGCTAGAGGAATGCTGAGAGCAGCATCAACAGCAGCAAATAACCACAAAAGATCAAAAGAGCTGCAGGACTTAAGTTTGGCCAGGTGATTAAGACACGACCTGAACCATACAAAGACATTTTGGGTGCTCTCGCAGGAGGAGGAGCTTTAAATTAGCTAAAACAAACCTTCAGGCTGAAGGTCAGGAAAAGTACTGCAGCGTATGCTCTCCAGGGTCTGTTTACATCAGGTACCACCTGGAAGTGCCGGGCTCTGCCTCTTTGTGCCAGGAACAGATTGGGCGTACAGAGAGGCACAGTCTGCTTGCTTGCTCTGAAGAGGGAGTCACCTGGGGCTTTCAAAGCACACCAGGCAAGGCAACACAGCAGATACTGTTTCAGAGGAGTTCTGGAGGGGGGGGGGATAGGTAGGATGAGCTGTTCGGCTAAACAAACTTTGCTTTCTGTGATTTTGGGTTAGAGCAGGGTGGGTATGTATACACACTCCACACGGTATTTTTAACTAGCTCATGTTATGTTTCTTTGAACCCTTTTAAAACGTCAGGAGACTGAAGGCTTTTGTTATAGCAAACAGAGCCTGACAAACTGGTGAGGGTTTGCACCTGTGAAATGGGGAAAACTTGGCACTAGGGGAGGTTTTTCCTTCTTAGGTAGTGCTTGCTGCCACAGGAAGCCCCCAAGAGTGGTTTGGGAGGTCCTGCTTTCCCAGCACTGGCCAGCTTTGGCAGCATTTCTCATGCAACCTTGTTACACGTTTTACTTAAATGCATAGATAAGTATGTATTTTTTATGTATATATGTGAGATACATATTTTTATATATAAAGTATGTATGCTGCTCCTTCCTATCAGTAAATGTGTGTACTGGAATTGGCTGCCTAGAAGCATGTTCAGCTTGTTTTTGTTGTACTTCATTGTAGATTGTTCAGAAGAGGTTGGAAGTTGATTTTATTTTTCATTTCCAATGTCTTTGAGAACAAATAAAGAGTCTAGAAATGTAGATAAACCACTGGAATTATTGTAAGCAATACTGACTAGAGGAAAAAATGCTTACTTTTTTTTCTCATGGAATTTTGCACCTTTTTGTTGAAGTCCTTTCTGTTTGCATTCTGAAATAGGTATAAGTTTTTGATAACTTTTTGTCATTCTGACATACATGAGAACTGAATATTATTTCTCAGTAAACGAATGATGCCAGAATTCATGGGACAGAAAATCAGCTGATGAAAAAGAGCACAGTTCTGTTTGAACTAAAACCTTTATTCTAACTTTGCTGTCAGCTGCATTTGTGTGAGTGTCAAGTCAGTAGCTGAGCTCCAGGAGGAAGGTGGCTCAGGTGGGCTGCACCGACGGGTGAAGCTCTGACCTGCTCGTATCTCACAGTATCTTAACGTTCATCACCTCTCTAGGACAGAGTAGTTTGAAGATGGACTCATCGAGTAGAGGGAAAAGAGCATATTAACCTGCAGGGGAAAAATCCTAAGTTTCAATATCCACCATTGCCAGTTGCTGGACTCACTGTGCGTCAGTAAGTTAGCTTTTGACTTGAAAGAGGCTTTTGCCTAAGGGTCCGTTTGCAGTAGCAGGAGGAGTGTGACAAGATGCAAACCAGAGCCATGAGGGGTTGCTCTGGAGCCTGGCGCGTCTTGTGGCCTCACAAACATTGCTGAGGGCAGCAGCAACAGAGCGGGTTAGGGCAAGGAGGACAGATGGCTGTAGACTTGCTCTGGCAGGTAGAGAACATGGCACGAGGCAGTCCCTCCTTCATACGAGCACATTGCCACTGGCTCTTCTCTTGGCTCAGGCTGCAAAAATATTCACCAATAGGAGGTGGCCAGAAGGTTGGAATGTGTAAAAGGATAGGACAAAAGAAATGGGGTTGGGAGCTGGGAGTGAAAGGTGGATTTCTTGGTAGTGTTGTCCCCTAGCATGGATTACGGGCAAGCAGAAATAAATTGTGTGTGTGAATAGAAAATAGATACTTCTTGCTTACTGAGGAGTTTAAGTGAGGGTTCAGACGATGAAATCAGGGGAAGGAGGTATTTGTCCTAATTTTAATCTTTGTTTATATTTACATATTCTTAGGAAAAAATGTTCTGTATTTTATACCAGAGAGCAAGTACAGAGGAGAGAGAACAGCTAAGTGCTCCGTGTCTCTGCCTGCTATTTTAACAAGAGGTCTTTAACAAGACGTCCCCAAGCTGATAAGGGTTTGTATCATCATTTACTATGGACTTTGTTCTTCTTTTAAAATTACTAGCTAAGTCGCAGACTCATTTTACCTGTCATCTGCTGAGATGAAGGGAACAGTGTGATTCTCAGAATGGCTGATGTTGGTACCCCTTGGTGAATTTAAGCCATTAATCTTTTTTTTTTTTCGGGTATTGAGAGTGTTGTTATTACATGAATAGGTAACAGTACTTCGCTTGGGGTTTGGTTCACTATTTTTGCTTTTTGAAACATTGGCAAGAGGTAAAAGTTTTTCTTTTCTTTTTTTAGTATGCAGAAGGTCCAAGTTGCAACATTCAGGGCATGTGAGGGAGTCAGAGGGCAGGAACTAAGATGGTTTCCTACCAGGTCTGAGCTGCTGCCCAGGGAAAACAAGTGATAGAGGAAACGGTACAAAGAGAATAATTTGGTTTTTTTCTTTTGACGGATGGCTAATCTATCTGGATTTGGAAGGTCATAGTCAGTCAGGAGGCACAGACGGAGTAATAATAGCAAAGTGTGTTGAAGAGAATGCCCTGCTGCTTTATGGCTATTAGGAAAATACCACAGGAATGAATTTTTTAAAAATAGCTCAGTGTGGCAGGCACAAGGGGTGTGACTGTGGCTGCAGGAAAAAGTTGTAGCTGCTTAGTTCCTAAAGTAAAAAAAAATCCTGTTTGCTTAATATTTATCTCGAGGAGTGAATTGGCCTCTTGTGCCAGAGAAAACAGTGTTTGGGTTCAGCAGGTCCTGAGGCAAAGAAACTTTATTATTGTTTGGGCAGGAGCTGGCAAACGCTGCCAGGTGCAGTGCTTTATACGTAAATTGAATCTTCCTGGTAGACAGGGGGCCTAAACTTAAAAGTGTGCAGCTGAGGACAAAGGCTTTGATAGCCTGTTTTTCATCAAAAGTTCAAGACCACAGCAGCAATAAAGAGCTGAAAGATAGAGAGAAAAAAATTGGGGGTCTCGGAACAAACTGGAGGGGGTAAAAGTGCAGCTGAAGAAACTTCAAGAGCTGTGTGAGGAGGAAGAAGAGGAAAAGGAAGGGGGTTGAGAGGCAGCAGCCTGTACAGCAGGTGGGAAGCTGTATTCCCGTGCAGTGTGCTGTGGTGAGCACATGCAACTCCAAAGTGTTGCACACACACTTACCATGGGCAAGGTTCTGAATTCACAGCCTTAGCTACTTGCTGCTTAATCAAAGGTTTGGTTATGCATAGAAGCAACGCCAGTGCCTGCTCGTCTGTCGGTGGAGTGTACCTTGTCAGGATATCTCAGCTGTTAGGGCTGCCTTGGCACTGCGGGGTGTGTAGTGCAGGCTTGACAGGCTGCATAAATTCAGGTGATTGTTCTTTGTGCCTCAGAGCCCTCAGCTGGAGCTGGTAGCGAGCAGTATAACCTCTCCAACAGCCCAAAGGGTTGGAATGACTGGAACATTGGAGGCAGCTTGAGGGTTTGCATTTTACGGGTGAGAGTGCCGGTATTTCAAGTATAGTGCTTAATACAATTGATGGTAGGTCTGTTGAAGAGCTTTTGACAAGTTGGTGTCACTGTGGGCTAGACTGGAAGCTCTGCAGCAAAACAGGAGTCTGCTGAAATGTGAGGCCGCAAGAGCTCTCCCTTTGTCTTGTCCTGATGCTGCCCTGGTTTAGTGTCAGCGCAACTGCACTTTATGAAGGACCTTGAATGCCGGCAGCTGTTGTTTAACTGAAGAATCTACTTTGTAGCCTTGTCGAGCACTCTGCATAGGAGACAGGACTGACGTTGTACCTAGATAGGAAGAAAAACAGCTGTAGCACAAGGTAGGATGTGGTGGAGAAAGGAGGAATGTTGCATTTCAATTCTTTGAAGGAGGCAAAAGAGTTTGTTCATTTTCAGATGCAGGAGAAATAGGATTTTAAACGATAGTTCTGACTTCGAGTGAAAACTCCATTTACTACATCCGCCTCAATTTTTGTTGCTGGAGCATATGCAGTGAGTTTGCCAACTGCTTGGCAAGGGACAGGGGAAATGCCTATTAAAAATTAACTAGAAACTAAGATAAATCACATACAAATAGCTCCAGGAGCATGGTGAATTCATCGGTGTTTAATTTACTTGTTTGTCTCATGACTGCCCAAGTTCCTTTGTAATGTGTTTTGATTTTCTTAGCTTTCTGTACAGCAGCTTTCTAGATTCCCTGTTCCACAGTTCCTGCAGGAAAGAATGTCAGATGCATTTGTGTGAGCAGCTAAGAGGATTCATTTCAGTCAGAAGCACGGTGTTTTGTGTGATATTAATGGAAGGCCTGATCTTGTGCCGCAGAAGCCAAGGACACAGGGGTCTGAAGTGTCTTGCCTGACTGTGGTGGTGGCAAAAGGGCCAAATGAGAGGTCCAAGCTTCTGGAAGTCAAAGACAAATTAAATTTGCCTGTAAGTTTCTCCCCTTCAATAATGCTGCATAATGGAAGCTTTTAATTGTTTTGCTGCTTTTAACTATCTGCTGTTGCAGGTTATCAAGAGAAGAGTGCATAGCAGTGGGATTTGTGAGTAAGTTCAAGTAAGTGGTGTTTGCCTATGTTTGGCTGCACGATATTTGCTCACTTCTCTTACCTATCATGTGGGTGAATTTACTCACCTTACAGCAGTATCAATAGTGTGGAGAGGTGCACAAGAGAATTCCTACTGATCTCTTGAATGTATTCAGGGGGCTCACAGGCAGCCTCACTCCTTCACTAAAAGGCCAGTGGGCAAAGCCTGATGATCCAGCAGCTTGTGCCTGTTCTGTTGCAGCCCTGTTCAGTTCCCTTCTGAGTGCAAGACGTGTCTCTTCCCCGAAGAGAGTTGTTGCCACTGAGATGGGAAGCATGGGTTGCCTGTATTGAGTGTCAGGACAGAGCCATCACCCCAAGTATGTTTTTAATAGCAAGGTTTGAAAAACCCCCACATGTAGTATTTTGCATGCTGCAGGATTACCTTGTAGTTGCTGTTGGCAGCCTCATGTGGTTTATGTGCTCCCAGGCTGTTCCAGGCAGACTGGCTGTTGGAAAAGTCACCAGTTTTAGTCAGTGCATTTCAGGGCCAGAAATGGAGTCCAGTTGTTTTGCAGTCACATTCTGGTGAGTTGCAGGATTGCTTGCATTCCCCCTTTGTGCTCCTGTAGTTTTTACCTGTAGTTGCCTCAGGACATTGCCCTATTTGGGGTTTTTTTGTGCAGTTTGCTACCTGTGCGTTAGGACCTAGTTGCAGTACACAGGGGATTTCGGTCGGAGCAGGTAGAGGATGGTTCTGAATGGGTTTCCTCTACTGAGGGTCTCTCATTAGGAAAGAAGCAGACTTCCATGCCAGCGATGGAAAGGCTCCTTACTTTCATCAGAGGACATGAAAGTTTGAGTTTGCCCAATGTCTTTAGCAGCACAGCTGATACCTCTGGCAAAACTTAGGAAAAAAATGAAGAGAGTTGCACTCATTAGGGACCACCCAGTCCCATCCAGCCACAGAGAGGAGTAGTCATCATGCCAGACACACTCTTTGGACTAACCTGGGAGGGGATGGCTGAATGAAAGATGAAGAACAGTGTTATTAAGAGCTTGATTTGAGAGCCCCGTGTGCTGAAGCTCTGTGGCCAAGCCATATTTGAACCCTTACAATTTTTGCCTAGCTCTCTAACTGCCAACGTAAGCTGATCAAAGGCCGTCTGGTGATGAAGGCATCCCTTGGTGTACCACGTACTTTCTCTGCCTATTTTCCATATTCATGTAATATTTTCCCATGCCCTAGTCACATATATTTGACAAACAAATTAATAAAGAGCTGGCAGAGCAGTTCACAGCGAGTTTCCTAGTGACTGTGCCAGAGCTGTTGGCAGATGAGCTGCCACAATAACAAGGTCTCCTAACACCCCACAAAACTGCCAGATGTACCTTGTGAGTGATTAAGCATCACTCAGTTCTAAGAGGCAGCCTTCAGTAACTGAGTTCAGCCAACTGTAGCGACTTTAAAAATCAAGATAGAACCAGTGGCATTTGACAGGAGAGTGACTGAATTGCTCACAGTTTAATGACACCTCTGCCTCCACAATGAAGGTTCCCGGTTTCTATGTAAATTGACGTGATAGAGTTGTGGAGTTCAATATTACTGAGCAGTTTCAGTGTATTTCAACCCTGTGTATATGCTTTAAGGCATAAATGGCTAAAGACTATTAGCAAGAATCATGGATATTTGACGTCTGAGAGAGAAGGCTAAACACTGGGAAATGGAAACTCTGAAGAGCCTGATGAAATCACAATTTCTACCCTCCAGCTGATCCAGGAAACTGTAGTAAGATGACAACTTTCTTTGAGCTAACTCAGAACTTCAGAGGGATAGAAGTCAAAATGTCTCTCTAGGACACCCCTCTGAATTCTGCCAATCAAATTTCTTGCCTTAAACAATCTTACAGTTATTTTCTTAATTTAAAAGCATAACTGGTGGTGCGCAGCGCTAATTTGGGTTTAGTTCTTTACTCACATTGTACTGGATGTCAGGATGGTCTTTGCTGAGAATTCTAGTGGTGTCATCACCAGCTGAGGTGGCGCACGATGTGTGAGCTCCCGGATGAGAAGCTCTTGTGCTAGACCTGAATCCAGGAGTGTGAGAATGCATTTCACTGTGCCACTCTCAGTATTTTATCTACATGGAAAGGTCTGGAAAAGGGGGAGAAAGCTTAATTGCACTTGGCATTCCAAAATGGTATTAAGATCCAATGAGTAAGTTCCAACATTTGCTGGTTTGAAATAATAGGCAAGAATCTTGTTCTAGCTATTTTTGCCTTGATTTAAAATTTGGATGTTGCCTTTGATATGTTATCTACCAGGGTATACTTTTGGCTGCTTATCTTTTTTTGTCTCAGCACTTCTGCTATACTTGTATTATTGTGCTCCTCTGTGAATAAAATCAGGCAAAAACACACTTCAAGTTGACAGTGGTTCTTTTTTTGGCAGACCCACTGCGAAGCAGCTGTGTGACAACCTGAGACACAGGATCTGAGGAAAATCAGCGTTTCAAGCGGGAGTGCCTGCGTGGATACAGGTATTACGTGCTGTCTAACCTCAGGGCCAGAGGACAATCTGAGGAATGTTTAACTGCTAAAATGGTGGCCTCCATGGAGTTCATGGAGAATTAATTCCAGTTAAAGTTGATGTTATTACAAACTGAATCATTTCGAAAGGAGAATCTTTCTTAAACCGAGTAGATTATATGACTATACCACCAAACCCAAGTGGTTTTGCACTGTCTGTGGAAGCTTAACATTACCAGCTTCCTTGGAGAGGAGAAAGATGAGCAGTCACCAGTCCTTTTGACACCCAGTTCTTTTGTTGTTTCAAAGTCAATTTTCATTGAAAGGCTTTTTTTTTCTATTCTTTGCAGTTCGAAGACGCTGGTACAGAACTGGAGTGCATGCATGCCACGGTAATCCTGCTTCATACATAGGGGAATTCTGTCTTGAACCATCCTAACAGGAGGAAAAACAGCTGGATTGCAGGAAAACAGTGAAGTGGCAAAAATTTGAACACAGGTATAGCTTATGACTGGTTGATTCTGAACATCTCTTGGGAAGCAAACTGAGGAAAAACAATGATGGAGTGCCTGATCTGTAGACCTGGGAATTATTTCTGTCTTTATCCAGAAAACTCAGGTCCAATTTGCTCCATTGTTTGGCACTTTATTGGGAAATTGAGGAATAAATCTATGCTTTTGACATATATCAAGCATATGTAATCATGATATCCCATCTGGCTCTCTGCTGTTAAATTAGAGATTTCTTAGAAGGTAAAAGGCAACCTAATATAAACCCACAGTCCAATAAGCACTAGCATCCAAGTAATTGGATCAGCTATTCTGTAATCCAGTAATGTTAGCCAGGCTGTTTTTCATCTTAAACAAGAGAGATAAATAAAATATAACCCACTCTTTTTACCTCCACAAAATAGGCCATCTCAGCTTAAAGCAATCGGCATAGAACACTGTCTAGAGGACAATTTGTTTCAAAGCAAAGGAACAGGTTTTGGAAGAGGTCACACAAGCGCACAAGGAGAGTTGTTGGTAAGAGCATACCAGCTAGAATGTGATTTGATTTATTCTGCTTGTATAGTCCTGAAAACCCACAGCAAGGTGGTTTTTAAACTCTAGAGGTGCTTCAGCCTGTACTGTTAAAGTTGTCTTTGCGGTCGCTGATGGTCTTTAGTCTCAAACAAATGGAGCATTACAGACATTCCAAATGCATTTCTTCATGTATCACTAGGTCAGTTTGATGCAGCAGATGAGATCTGAGCATGCATTAACTTTCAAAGCTTGAGGAGATTTCTGTGATCTTTCAAGCCACTACTGAAACTTACCACTAAAATGTCTCATATTTATTTCTAAAGTTGCAGGTTTACACCAATGCATCACTCGACTTCTTTTTTTGTTTTTAATTGCTGTGGAAAATCTGAAATGTCATCAAACATTGTGTGACTAAAGGACATCAGGATAAAACAGCAGGTAAGAAAGTATTTTAACCACCAGGAAAACTCTGATAATTTTCTGTTTGAGATATAGGACTATATAAATAAAAATTGCCTAAGATTTAACTGGGCCTCACTTGCTAATTAGTAACCTTATATGTCTGGCATTCACAATTCAAATTTTAAAGGCTGACAGCTGTAGTTTATCTTGTTGCATATTTTTAAATGCAGAGTGAACAGGTTTCAAGGTGACTGTCACAATGCATAGCTTGATCCAAAGTCTGTAACTTTAGCAATGTTTCTGACAATTACAGTGCCTCATTTGCAGGGAGAAATAACCTCTAATGGGGTATGTGTATAGAGAGAGAGCTGGCCCATGGGCTGGAGGCAGGTGCTACTGTGGCACCTCTTCTCCAGGAGAATGGAGCAGGATGATGGAAGGCTGCTGGCATCAACATTTTTCTGCTCAGGGTTGTCTTCTCATCAGTATCTGACTCTTATTAGGGTGGTTACTGTAATATTCAAAACCAGTAAAACAAAGGTTTTGACCTCCAAGTCTCACATACCTTATTTATGCCTGCCTTCTGAATTAATTCAGATTCTGGGTTCTAGTGACCATTTGTAAAAGGGGCAAAAAACTCTGACACGGTTGCATAGATAGGAGATAGGTTTCTATTTTAAACAGGGAATTTTAATCTCAGAAAGGTGTAGTAATATGTGGTAAAGACCATCTTCATCCACTGTACATGAACCGGACCAAAATGTGTTAATCTTAGATTCCAAGGAATATAACAGTTTGTACAGGTTCAACAGTGTGAAAACTATGGGAGCTGCTTCTTGTAAAATGAAGCAGAAGCTCTTAAATTACCTGTGAAACTTCTCTTTAAAAAAGTTAGGTTGAAAATTGTCATTCTTCCTTTTGAATAATACATATAATGCTCTCATCATATTATAGTGAAATGTATTTTGATTTTTAAATTTCACTTTGTTGTCATCTTTTGGTTCATTTCACTGCAATGAAAATGAGAATTTCAATCTAAAAATGAAAACAAGGTTTCCAATTAGTAGCAAGTAACAGTCTCCTTTACTGATTACTTTAAAATAAAGACAAGGTATTTCAACTATTCACAAATATTTCTGACATATCAAAAAGTAATGTAAGAGAAAAAGATCATGATCATATTTGAAGCAAAATAGTTTAAAATTTAATGTTTACAAATGCCTTGGGTTTTTGCTTTTCAAAATGTTTGCTGGTACAGTTTTGCAGGAGATTCTTTGTTTGATCATGTACATTTCAATGCTATATACACTGGGAAAAGTATTTTCAAAGTGGTACTTCATCAGGAACATCTAACATGACATCTAATGGTTCTGCAATTTTATCTCTGTGGACTTTGTGTCAGACTGCATGTATTTTTTTAACGATGGCTTTATAACATGACATGCAGCTGACATTTATTTTACACCGTATTAAATATTCAAAATATCTGAGACCCATTTCTTCTATATGTACATTTTGAAGCTTTAAGGCTGCATCATTAACAACACTTTACCACTCTTGTAGTTTTCTTAATGTTACAATTACTTTGTCAAATTTAGAATTGTTAGCAGTGATTATGATGATGCCCATTTAAAAAATCCCAAACCAAACAGAAGAATTTCCTGGGAAACTGCACACCATATGCATGATACGTAACTAAAAAAGCAGTCTAAAGGTTTGATAAATACTTATTTCCAGCTAGAGCTAATAGTTGTTCTAGTTCTAAAGGATAAAATGTTTATTATATACAGAACATTGGATGGCATTCGACAAAGATCATTCAAGGCATTTCATGGTCTGAACTGTTCGTACAGTGTTAATGCAGCTGCCCTTTTTTGCTTATATTTAGGCTTGTGCCACCTGTGGGAAGGGAACATTCCTGATGATGTCAACAGGCTCCACCTTACAAGTTCCAAGTTCACCTTCTCCCGGCTGCTCAGTCTTCAACTGAAGCAGGAGCTTCTTGCAGGATTGAGAGCCTCGCTTCTGAGCTAGATGCAAACTGGTACACCATTATCAGATGCCAGTTTATATCACGGGTGTGTTTGGTCTTTTGCCTTCAGGACACTACAACATGAAGAACTGCACCAGCATTTTTCAATGAGCACCATTAACTGACTTTGGTAACTTGGCATGACCAGCGGTACTGAAGAACATGCTGAACTCCTGATCTGTACAATAAGAAAGTACAGCTGCCAATTACCTTGCAACTAGAGTCTGTAGATATTAAAAACATAAATATGTTAACCATACACATATACACAAAACACAGCAGTAGCAATATTACAGGATGCAATGCCTACTCTAGATAACTGGTTTTTGTTAATACAGATGCAACAGCAAAATGAATGCTATTTAATACAAAGAAAACCCTTCTTCAAAGTTCAGTGGCAGTAAGTCAAAGTTCAGGTCCAGGCTTTCAGTGATCTAATGTGACTCAAACTAGATCAATCCCACTGTCTGTTAAATCTAATCAATGAAAGATTGCTGAAACGAAAGCACTATGGGAAGATAATGATTGTCAGTTAAACTAAAACTTTGAGCTGGAGCTTTCTTTTGCCACCATTGGTAATTAATTCTCCTTTTTTCATGAGTGCTCTTTCTGTGAACACTCACCAGACTTAAATTTGGGATAACGTTATTACACAGAAACTCTGATTTAAGGGTAAGGATTAATAGAAAGAACCAGCCTGAGATTGGATTTCCTGAATCCTGGGAGGTGCTCTCCACGTATTTGAGTGAAGCTTCCATGAGACTGCACTTAGCAGACCACTAAGAAGTTGTTGCTCTCCCACTTCTTCTTCTCATTCATGCAGTTCTGTTTCAAAGCTTGGTAGGAATTGCATGAGAAGGGCTAGAGGAGATGACTGTGCTGGTCCATTGTCTTTGCTAATGCCCTTCAGAGCAGCGTCCTCTCCTCAAGATCACATCATCTAGCCCAATATCCCCAGTTCTTCCTTTCCCTTTCTCTCCTTTGAAAATAACCTAGGAAGAGAAATAGAACACTTTGAGGGGGGGCAAGCAAGAAGCAAACTGAAAGCAGCTTTGGTTTAGAGAGCCTCAACAATAAGAAAGCAAAAGCCTAAGAAAGCTCAGGCAGTCATAACTGACTGACAAAAGCCTATTTACTCTGCTTAGAGTTATGGCTGCATTTTCCTATTTTTGATCCTCTCCTTTCTTCTCTTTTGGCAGGATCTTCGTGAAGAACCAGCAGTTCAGGACAGAGTTGCTCCAGTTAGGCCATCTGCTGAGGTGAGATGAACTTCCATAGAAGAGGACCTTGAGGGCTTTCTACATATCATCTCTGCACTGTTTACACTGTCCCTCATGGAAACTTGTAAAATCCTCTGTGTTCTCAGAAATGCTACCTAAAAGAGAAGCTTTCTATTGCTAGAGCACATTGCAGCTGCCTTAGCTGTGGGAACTAGAAACACCCATCTTTTATTTAACCAGTTTGGAGTCCTGAAGTCTCCTGATAATCTACAGAAACACCGGTTCCTTGTGGAATAGTGGCAGAACTTTGGGCATGGATTTTCACAGATCATCAGCAGTCCAAATTTAGCCTGAGCAGAAGAAATTCAATACATAGAAAGCCTGACTAAAAGGACTGGAGCATAGATTAAATATTCAGAATGGCCAGCTGACTTTAAGAAACACAGTAGTGCTTCACCTGTGCTCCTTCTGTGGATGCTGAATTGTTTAATATGGTGTGTTTGACTAGATCTTAAAAATTATTTGATGCCTACAGCAAAATGTTGTAAGAGTCTCCTGTTATCACTGAGCTGGAAAGAGTTAATACTGCCAGAAATGTGAAACTTAGCAAGAAAAAAGGTAAGAATATGGCCAATATATTGTTCAGCTGTTACAAATGTCCACATTCTCAGTCTGACACTAATTTACAGCTAACAAACTCAGGTGTCTTTGTTACTGTTGCTGAGGTAAAGTTTTCCAAAAATTATCTGTAGTAATTACAGCCTTAATATTAATTTTAGGACTATATACTGTGTGTATCTTGTAGTCTGCTCCCACTATGAACATTACGATATGTGAACTTTTCACACCACCTGATATCTAAGTCAGAATGAAAACAGGCCCTGAAGCACCCAAGCCAGTTCTTCAGATCTGAAATAGAAACTACCTTCAAAGGTAAGCAGAGGCTGAAGAATAACACTGAGCTTTTGATATCAGTTTATCCCCCAATGTTTCTAAGATTTCCAGGTATTAAAAGATTCTCCACGGCACTTCAGACATCTTCTTTTGATTGCACTAAACCATTTTGTGTTAGGGGCATAGTTAGGACATCATTTACGTCCTTCGCCAGATCAGCTGCAGCAGGTATGCTGAAGAGCATAAAACCACGTGTGACTGTACATTACCAAAAACTACTTATTTTCAATATCCTTCCCCTAGTTTAGTCAGTTACAACTAATCCACAGGAAATGATGCGTCCTGTTTCATGGCACTGCATTATTGAAAGCACTGTTCACGAGGAATCTTGATACAGGTTTTCTTGAAGTCTGTGTACAGTTTGGCTCTGTCCATTAGGCTGCTTTTCCTACATAGTGATTCCCTTAAAATGGGCTGTACAAGGTAGTCAGGAAATCACAAAACGGCCTGTACTACAAGCCTATTGCTATAGGTGGGATTTTTTTTTTTTTGCATAAAACTAATGAAAAAAAAAATTACTCTTTTGACCCTTAATATGATTCCATTGGCAGGAATCACAGTAGTAAAACAGACTGAAATTGGACCCAGAAGACAAACGAACCAGTGCGACTTAAAAGTGTCTTCAGCTTCTCATGCAAAAAACCAAAAAGCAACACAAGCGGCAGCACTTACACTCTTGATGCCTAGTCCTCGTAAAGTTATGTGTGTCTGTCGCCAGCCATGGCCACCGTTTCTTCCCCAAACAGCTGGTCCGTGAGCACCATTTTTCCTTACAAAGACTTGGAGGGCACCAGAATGCAGTCCAGGCACCTTATGCCTAAACGACAGGCACAAGTCTCTGGCCTGAGCCATGTGATCCAAGGGGAGGATAAGATGTGCTGCTTTTCCTTCCTTTCCCTTGGGATCAGAGATGGTAAGATACTGTCCCCCTGCAGTGGAAAAAATAGTTAGTTGGGTTTTTTGTTTGGTTGGTTTTGGGTTCGTTTGTTTTTTAAATGCTACTAGCTTGCAGGACTACATGCACAGGAGATATTAAAACACAGAAAAAAAAAAAAAAAGAATAACAAAAGGGCTCCACAAGGTCCAGTGAGTGTTAAATAAGGTATACAGAACCAAGATTGGTGCATCTGCCTCCTGCAGGGTACGATTTACAGTGCTGTTCTTCTCTTTGCATTAGTACCTGGCTAAGGTGTTGCCCATCTAATTTCCTTTTGACAAGGCAAATAATACCTCTCTTGAAAACTAAAATTTCATGTATTCCTTCATTTCTGACAACCCCTTGGTGACTGCATGATTTTAAACCCACAGTGACATTAAAGCCACCGTGTGAGTTTATGCACCTTTTAAGCTGCAGTGTTTTGCTCTTGACTAGATGAAAAAAAAGGCCAGAATAAATGCTATCATATAACTGAGCTATGATTCTGTCTCTTTCCTTTTGTTTGGGAGCTGGGTTAACAGGTTAAGTCTCAAGGCATATCTATTTGCCACCACCAATAGCCTTTTTTATTTAACCATAATTTAAACTCTTGATCTGGATCAGACACAGAAAGCTAGAAGAAGTAATGATCTCAGCATGGCTGTTAACCCTGAAGTCTACTCTAACAGTAGGAAGTTGTCAGTGAACAAACATCTTAATTCAAAACCCTGTTATTATCTCTGATCATGTATGAAGCAAAGGTGCCTTCCAGAAAACACTTGGAACATGAGAAGCTGAGAATCTCAGGTATGGCAACATCCATTATATCAGAAAAAAAAAAGGCACCTTCCACAGCGGAACTCAGAACTACACTGAATGAGACTTCACATCTTGGAGGAAACCCAGACCTGCATTTGTTCTTTGCACTTTTCATTAAAACTTTTGCAAGCTGGATGATAACTTTAAAATCTGAAATTACAAAATGGAAGAGGTTCACTTTTAAAATATAAAAAAATAAAAAACCTTATTACTTTACACTGAACCTAAGAATCCTTTTTTTTCATGAGATCAGATTTTAGATTTTTTTTAAAATCAAAAATTCAAGTTTAATGAACTTAGGGTAAAGGTGGCATTTAGGGTCCTTAGTTGAAACTGATGATTTAGAAATATTGGGAGTTCATAATATTGTTGACATACACAGGCTTCACTCAATTATAGGATAAAAAAATATTTTCTATTAAATTGTCTCCCTGCTACTACTCAACCTGAGCTTCTCTTTGAAAGTCACGATGATGTCCCTCAAAATCTGTGAGGTTTAATGACAATTAAACCAGGGCTTGTCGTACACTTAAAAGGAAAGCCAACCTTGTCTCCAATTCACTCCTTCTACATAGGTTTTTAAGTATTTTGGTCTCAATGAGATTTAACAAAGCAAAGTATTATGGTGCTGTCTGGGCCCCTGGATCAGCATCTGTTAAAGCCTTTTGGTGCGTATTCTTTCAGATTTTTTTTTTTTTTTTTTTTTTAGTATTGTTTTTGCATTAAGGTCACTAACTGCTAAAATAAGCATAATAGAGTTTAAGGAACTGTACCTGTTTGCTGAAGATACGATTATATCACCATAAAAGTACTGACTTGACTCATTAACTGCATTGGTTTCAGATAGTTACTGTGACTGAATCCAATCAATAGGAAACAGATTTAGGTGAGCACAAAGCAAACCTATCTGTAGGCAAGCCCCTGCAGGAAAAGGTCCACTCAAATCAGCATTTTCTGCATGCAAGATAAGCTTATAAGGCTTCAGCACAGCACCTTTCAAAATGCAGATTCTGATAAACCAATAAATAGCAGACTTTGAAAGGTGAAAGCAAACACTCAGGAACAAGCTGTGAAAATAAATCCTTGCAACAAGGTATTCCAGGCAGGAGGGAGTGAGTGGGTGACTTCAAGGGACTAGTTTTAACAGGTTATGTCAACAGCAGCAGAACATACACAGGAAACAAAAAGCTGAGCTTGTCCCTGACTACTGGAAAGCAACACAAGAGGAAAGTCTGACAAAAAAAGCCAGTTAAAAATCACAGTTTTGGAACTTAATATGTATTAACAGCAATTTTTGAGTATAGATAATAACTATGCTTTGAATGACTGACTTTTAAAGCCATTGTTTAAAAAAAGAAGTATGACTTCTATGCGATCATTTTTTAAATGCCAGTCTGCAAGCAGGAGATAGCTACGTGGTTTTTATCTTCAGGAGAAAGGAGCTCTGCTCTCCAAGTCACTCACAAGACTTCAAGTGTAAAAAAGGAGCACACAAAATATTCGAACATGCCTGTGTGTGGGGAGGGGGCCTGCCCAGCAACTGAAGACAGCACTTCCACTTAGCAAACTAAACAGCCTGGAAAAGGTGCCAGGTCACCTGCTGCGGTGGCAGATGACTGTCTCATCCATGGCAGCACAAGGACAAACATCTGTGACGAGGTGGCGCGTAAGGAAAACGGCTCTCGGTGCCCTCACCCTCCCTCATCTTAACCTATAACGTTTTACCGCCCAACAGCCATGGTTCCTTCCTCAGTCTGCCATCCCCTCACATAATGTGAGCATTGTGCACTTCAAAGGCCGCTCTTCTGGGTATGAAGTAATCCCATCATTACGGGGAGCCAGGGATGTGTGTCTAATCCCCGGCACCGTGGGGCAAGCACTGCTGGGGGAAGGGTACGCGGGCAAGGACAGCCAACCCCTCAGTGCCATACAGCAAAATCAACAGGGGACAGGATACGTGCAGCTTCCAGCAGTGAGGATGTGCAGTTCTCCTGGGACAGCAGAGGTGTGTGAGGGGAAGGGCTGTTGCCTCAGCTGGCCAGCAGTGCCGATGCCAGTTCTCTCCTATTCTGCAAGCTGCTAGTACACGCTCCCCTGTAACGTTCTTTGTAGGGTCACTTTTTGCCATCTCAAACAATCCCATTTTCAGAAGCCTCTGCATTATGAGTATTTAACTTCTCTGCCTTCCAGCTACTTAACATCTTTTCTACATACAGATTGCTGTAGCTTGGAGTAGAATTCAATAAAATCGAACTGAGAGGTTAATCTAGAACATTATATTTGGCAACAGAACAAAGACTGTTTCTAGCACTTTCTGTAATTTTGCTAGTGACAGAGAAATAATTAAGTTTACATGGCAGTTTGAAAAATAAGCTTTGTTTCACCATAAATAAAAGTTGTTCTCTAGTTCATGTTTTTGTTCTTTCACATTCTTTTAAGAAAGATAAACTTTTGCTGAATACATTTACTACTCCTTCAGAGACATTCCTAATTTAAAGGTAACAGCTATGATAAAAGTGCAAGTTTTCAATTGCTATTTCATGCTGGGAATCCTCAGTTTTGATTTTTATACACACAAGCGGTGTGTGTGTGAAATATATTCTGGAACTAAAGGGAACAGAAGTTGTGTCATTTGTTCTAATGCAGGAACCGTCATCAACCTCAAGCCTGGGTGGTTCTGCAACTGCAGGATGTGATCACACACAGATAACTTACCTGACCCATCTCTCACTGGTTCCCAGTGCAAGTCATCATCTTTGTCCTTGATCCATCCACACAGTCCACTATCAAAATTACAGCTGTGTACCAGCACACCTGGCAGAACAGAGCAGGAGGTCACAAACAAAAAAGTGATTTGAATTGTTTTGGTTTTCAACTTCCCATATGGCTAACACCAGCGAGTAAATATGAAAATTAAACGTAGAAGGAGCCCCAGAAAACGAATCTGAAAAAATACTACAACAACAAGAAGGACACTTTTATTATTAACAGTTTATACTATTTTTGTGCTAAATTTGTTAGGAAATAAAACTATAAATGTTCACATAGGCAGTGGTTTGGGGTTTTTTCTTTCTACAACACACAGTTTAAACAAGTGGCTTAAGATGTAGGAGTCATGTAAAAATGTATCAACCCCCAAAGAAATCAAAAAATCCTAAACCCTAGGCCTTGAATAGGAGACATGGTCTTTACCTGGGTCATCATTTGCTTCAAATTCATCAGCAGTAATCCCTCTTTCAATCTCAAGTATTTCAAACAGATTATTGCTCACTCCAGGCTGGCGTGGAACTGTGAGAAAAATGAATGAGATAAGGAAGTAGGTCACTAACAAACTTTATCTTTAACAAAAACCAGCAGGGCAGCTTTGGGCATTGTGCTTTTCTTGAAGATTTCAATATATTTAATTATATTAGACATGAAGACTCATAAGCTTTATGCCTATGTGACTTATGATTTATGTCATAACATTTATCTGAGCACCGTAAAAGGTGATTCCAAGTCTCCTAAAGGCTCTTTGAACGAAAGCTCCTTTTTAACCAGGGGGGAAAGCTTTAACCTTGAAGCATACTATTTCTCTCCAAATGTATTTTTAGAGATAGTGGTTTCTCAATAAAATAAAGCCACATGAAAGCCCTTGCTCAACCCTTCCACAGACGTTTACAGGAGAACCTGAACAGCAGGCAGCAGTACCTGGAAAAGGCACTTAACCTTTGAAATACAGCTGAAGGTACATCCATCTATCTGCAAAGAAGTAGAGCTCCCTAAACAATTATCAGGATTGTACTGAGAGCTGAGAAGGAGGAGCTCTAGTGGAAGCTGGAATTCAACTGTAATTATACTTTTTGCTTTCCAGCACAGTCTGTCCCAGCTGCATGGAGGAGGAACAGCTCTTGGTGATTAACAGGCCCAGAGGTTATTAGACATTCAGCGTTCAGGACAACCTGAAATTTAAGAGGTCTCTGTGGGAATGATGGCTGCCAAAGTCAGGTGGCTGCAAAGACTCCCACACAGTTCTGAAGATGCTGTGCCAGTCTGTGTAAGTCTCCAGAAATAACATGCAGTTGTCTTGCCTGATGGACAGCTGTCAGCTAAACAGACTGCACCAAATAGAGCTGTCTTGGAAAATTCCTCTTTTAGAGGCAGGTCTAGTGCATAATTCATAGCAGTAGTAATGTGTTTCAGACATGTCCTTAGATGTTATAGGCACCTCTGACACCTAAGGTATTTGTAAGGGCCTTATCTATTAAAAACTTGACACATTTTCCTTTTGCAGTGCTAAAACAACTATCTTAATGTCTCAATAGACTTCTAAGGCAAGAGAGAACAAGAAAACTTGAGACAACTGAAATAAAGGACTGTTGTTTTCAGAAAATGAAATCAAAAGGTAAGAAGGAACTTCTTTTGCACCAGGACAACATGTACTAGTACTGCTGCACAAGTTCCTCCAAATTTAGAAGACAGAAAAGCAAAAGATTTTTGAAATCAGGGCAAAATAAGCAAACATTAATGTATTTTAAAACCACTATTCTAGGCTAAATATCTTGAATTTAGTTTTTTAATAATAAAAATAAGTATTAAAAAGCTTTAAGTCTGTAGGAAACTGAATAATTCCTAAATATAATAGTAATTTTTTGAATTATTAAGTCTCCTTTTTTTTTTGTTTTCTTGTTCTTTTTAGTACTTCGCAGATTTTAGATAATGTCTATTTGCAGTCTAGGATATTAATGCTCAAAACAGCTTCAGACTTAAGGTTGACTTGGGTCATAGAGGACTGTTAATTTTTAAAGATACCTTGTTTGTAATAGTATTTTTCCTGCTTTGTTTCATCTGGGATTTTTTGCTTATGCTATTAAAAACTTGGAGATTTAACATGAAAGAAACCTTACAATGTGTGCAGTCCACACCACCTAGGCCAATAACTGCCCTGCAGTACATTGACACACAAATACTGTATTCAATTATATAAAGAAAAAAAAAAAACCTAGCCATTACCTCAGGCAGCAAAGAATCAAATAGGAATGCTCCAAACCCACCATTCTCCCTTAATCTCTCCCAGCAGTATACTGACTGCTGTGTTTCCTTGGAGCTCTGTCTCATAGGAGGGTGGGACAGCTGAACGAGCACATCCTGCAGCGGCAGTGACACCTGCACAGAGGTGCTGATGGTGACTCTGGCTGTCCTGACGCATTTCGGCGAGCACACCCTTACAGTGTTGCAGTTGTTGGACAGCCATGGGCAGTAGCTTATGGAGTAGACACATGTATGAAGTGTCTGTGAGCACCCAGACCACTGCGGCACACGCAGCAGCTGTCAGCACCATTCAAATTCAGCTGCAGTGGGTTTTCTCAGGGATGTTAAAAACTGGTAATTCCATTTTTTGGACTTACTGCGGCCAGCCAGCTGGGACAGCAAATATTGTGGGAGTGTTTAGTTACAAAAAGCTGAACTAACAGTACTCTGTCAGTCATCTCTGGCAGGGCAGTGCTCTGACTGAAACTTTACCTCAGACAAGCCCTCACAGTGGAGTTTCACCTCGCATTACAACCACACTGCAGCCTGCTGCTCCCTGTGGAACGCAGCCGTCCCCAGGCATGGGACATATGTATGCTGCACACCCAGAGACTACCACCTTGCCTTTCCTCATCTCAGGCAGCACTAAGGGTGAAAGATACTGTTTGTTTTCTATACTATGAAGAACAAACTGGCAATTCAGTTTGAAACTGCTGAGCACAGCATCACCAGATACAGTAGCTGCTAGTGTGGAACAGACACATTGAAGTGTCTGTACATCTGCTGCATCCACACAGCACAGGGAGAGAAAGAGGCCAGCCCATGGAAGCAGACAGAAAAGCAAGCTGCCCTCTCCCTGAGCTGCAGGATGACTCGAGACTTCAAGGAACCTCACAGACATCACTCACAATCCCACCAGCAACAGGATGCTCTTCTTATCTAGGGAAACAGAGAACAACACGCTGTACCTCCATATCTTCCTGTTCTTCCCCTGCACCGTATAGTTTTTCTTAGGGACCAAAGGCTCAGGCCACAGGCTCACAGATAATTATAGGGTTCTAAATGAGCACTGTGGCAAAGAGCATTGAGGAAACCCACTGCCATGCTTGAAGATTTGTAGGATACTCAGGGGTCACAGTTTCAAGGTATGTGCTTGCCCTGTGCATCCTCTTCCCAGTCTATCGTAGCCTTTGTTTATGGAAAATGCTGCAAGAAATATTATGAATTTATTTCCAAACTACTACAGTTTACTTCCTAAAATACCATTTCTAATGCACTGTCATTTTATATAAACCTGAGTTACATCCGTGCACACATACGAGCATTCTCCTAATAAAAGTTGATACATTTGCCTATGATTAAAGCTCTAAAAAAAAATTCCTTCAAAAATTTCCCTTAAGTCCTTTCCAAACACTGTTTTTATGAACTTCTAGAAGAATGTGTTGCAGTGCATTAAACCAGTCACTTCAGTCCTCAGACCTAATTAGAGGAATGTGCATTCAATTTGAAACAAGAGTTACCGTAAGAGATTCAGGACGCTAAATATGATCCAGGTGTACCCTTTTTTTTTTTGCTACAACAACTAATATGTTGAGTGGCGATTGTGGGAGAAAGTATTTGGCACAATTATTTTCTGCAGGATTTCCAAGCCCTTTCTGTGTACTTTATATAGCGTATCAGTGTGCTTTTCACTTAACTTCAATGGTTTGATAAAGCTTGTTAAATATAAACTTGGCTTCTTTTTCTCTTGGAGAATTTTATAAGCTGAGCGGGCCAATACATCAACACTACCATATTCTCAAAGTTCATTAGCTAAGCTCTTCACAGATGCATGAATCTGGGGGAAAATATTAAATAACTGCATAAGAATGATTTCTTTCCAGCTTTTTAAACGTTTGGGAAAACAACAGGGCTTTTTTTTTTTTCTATTTACTTGCTAACTGCTGAGTTTGGGAGTGTAAGAAATTGCATGTACATATATCACTGTGTTCATAATAAACAGAATAATTGCTGCTTTGGTGTTACAAAACAAAAAACAGTGCAACTTCATGCTATTAGTAATTGGTATTACTATTAATAATCCAGTTCTCTGGTTTACAACAAACGCTGGTTTTGTACTGTAAGTACACTTGCATATCCACACAATAATCATGGTCAAGCTTCCCAACTGTTAAAAATAACAACAAAAGACAAGGAATTTTTTGACTGAATAGTTATGACTGAAAGTGTTAAATTCCACTTCCAAAAAATCCCCACAAGTAATGAAGTCTCACACAGAACCAGCAGAAAACAGCTAAAAGTAAGGGTAGTCCAGAGGTCAGTCAGACTGAGAAAACAAGAATAAATCCAGTTTTCCTCCAGGGAAGATTTTGATATATGCTGGGCTAACAAGAAGAGGCAACAGAGAGATACACTTCACCCTTTTGTCTGGACACACACAGTGTCCAAGATATGTTTCCTACAACTCTGTAGATTTAAATTCTGGGGTAAGATTTATCTCAGGAAGGGCTTTCATGGACTGTCCCACCCTTTACAGCGCCATTTACTAACAAGGGGAGAGATGCTACCACCCTGAAGTCCAATCTTGAATTTCTCAGGCAGTTAAAAGGCTCATTAACTTTGACCAAAGTCAAGTATCTTACTATATATCTTTCCAGATCTTCTGCAAAGTAACCTGCCTGTTTATCTGCGAACATCCATTCAGGAGGTGCAGAGTGCCAACTGAGTTTCAAGGAAACACAGCTAAAACAAGTAGTCTACAGAAGCCTGTAGGGATAAAACTAACTGGAAGATTGATTGAGGGTGTGATTTGTAAGACTCCTAGATTTTATGACTGAACTCCAGGGTATCAATGGGAACACAGTGCCTCTCTCAAATGCTTAAATATTAAAACATTTTAAAAGGTGCCAGAACAGTGAAGACAAATGAAATGCTACTCTAATGACATCAAGTAATAACAAACTGGCCATTCTTTTCTTTTAGCATTTCCCTTTTTTCAACAGCTTCAAGGATCACACAGCTGCATTTACTGCACTAAGGACTTTTCAGTCATTGAAAGGAGGAACAGAAAGAATCGAGTTTTAATCTTTAAATTTTTTAATAGCTGTTACAACTTTCCTAATTCCAATCTTTTCAGCTCCACTACAGGCTAAGAAGGAAAATTGCTGAACTGCCTCTTAATACAGATAAGGGGTTCATGCTCTGCTGATATCTAATATTATGCTTTAAGTTTATGCTTCTAATGGTTATCACCCAGATCCCAATGGTAGCAGAAATTCTTAGTCCTATTGAGAAGTTTGTACTGTTTGTTAGAGACTTTTCAATCTAAGTAACTAGAAAAGATTTCTCACTACAGTTTGTATCAGTCCTGAAATAGTTAAATATTAAGCCATCACTGCATTCCTCCCTCATTGCCATTCCTCCCATATCCATATCAGGAGAAGATTATCCTTGGTGCCAGATTCCACTGTCTGCATCAGACTAAGTGGTTCAAAGGCCAAGTGTAGGAATTCCATTTTAAAAAATACTAATTTTTTGTACTCTAAAAAAGCAGCTCCCCAAAGTCACTGCAGCCATTTTTAGAAAAGCGGTAAAGCATCTACAGAAAAGCAACAACCCAACACCTTTCACAAATTGCAAAGGTATTTAAATAACATTATCAAGAGTTTTTATCATTTGTGCTCTTTGTCACCACCGAACAGACCAATTTCACTAGTCCTCAGCTGTTTTCAAGCTGAACAATGCATTCAAGAGAGCTATGAGGTGAAAGCCTAGGACAAACTTACTCAGTGTGCGGGACAGCAGGTCAAATAACAACAAAGGGAGGAAACAGGCAAGCAACCAGTCACCAAGGGTCAGCCCAGGAAAAGATTAACTAATGAAAAATTAGATTTTGAGAGATACAGGGAAAAAAGTACCTTTGCCCCGGCATGTTTCCTCTCCTCATGTGGACCAATCTTAGACTCCCACGATTTGCAGGATTTAATCTGGTACACTAAGACATCTATCACTGTACAGAAACCAATGACTCTTTTGCCATAGATTGCCTAACAGAAGTACCATCTATTCCATGGCAAAGCAAAGCAGTGTTTACTGTCATGCTGCTTTGTCAAACTCTGGCTAAGGCTTCAAAGGCCCAGGGGGAAAAATATAAGGAAAATATCCATGCATCACAAGATAACCTAGTTGAAAACACAACTTTAAATACTGAGGTCTTCAGCAGATAATACTGGTTGGAAGATCAGAAGTGCCAGTGGGTGCTGGGTACAGTGCTCTCTGTGCTGGGTTCTGCCCACCCCTGTGTGACAAAACACCACCTTTTGTGACTGTTTGGAATACAACAGCCCTTGGCGACACAGCAGGAAACAGCCATCTAAGATGAGACAGTAATTCCTCTGAAGACTTTCCAAAACTGAATAGTAAAATCCTACTTCATTATCTGAGTGGATCTAATCTCAATTTTCTCCTCTGTTTTCCAAGACAGTAAGAGTTACAAAACTACTGAGATGTTGCCCGCATTGTCCAGTAGGAAACAAGTACGGGCAGTAAGAGTAAGGATTTTTTTTCTCTTTTCAGGCAGGCATATGGGAACCACGGTGTGAATTCATTTTTGAGAACTAGCTTCTTTGCTGCCTTGACTGGAGAAGCAGATGATGTGTGGAAATGAACCCAAAGAAGCTCAGCAAAAGCCAAACAAAATTAGCTCATATTCACAACCCAGGAACACTGCAAAGACATCTGATGTAGTTGAGACTAACACAGCAACAGCTTCAAAGAAGCTGAAGGAAGTAGCTCAAAACTCCCCTCAGGAAATACAGAGGCAAGTGAAAAATCCACAAATGTTTTTGGAGGTGGGGAGGATTTGACACATCCACATAGCAGATAAGAAGCAAGTCAAAGGTTAGCTAAATGTTACTAGTTATTCCAGTTTGAAATTCTGTATTGTCTCAACATCATGGTTGCTAACACCGTGTTTGGCTGCAAGGAACACTTTTTGAGAGGCACTGGCTTACACTGGGTGGGAGCTCTGCCATCCTGAGCTTGCAGTGCCTCACACTGAGCAGTAGGTTTCAAATCCTTAACAAATACTTTCGTGCACTCCCTACAAAAATGCCTGTGGGCAGAGAGAAGGCAGGAGGGGACACCAGTGACCACTACCTAGATTATATTTTCAAAGTGTCCAGAAGAGAAAAGAGGGAAAAAAAGAGCAAAAAGGAGAGTGTAAAGGAGAGAAAAAGAACACAGAGGATAAAAAAAGACACCAGCTTTGTTAATGATTACACTACTAGCATCATCTAGAGCACAAGTGGAGTATGTTTTCAGTCACACAGTTATGTCACACACATATGTATATCAAGTTTATCTCTGGCAGGGGATAGAAAAAAAAGATATGAGATTAAAGACAGACATCTGTTGACTTATCTGAGGAGGTATCTGTCCCTGCATTACATATTGGGGCCAGTAAGAGCTGCTGGTGCTTGACCCGTTGCAATCCTGCTGTGTTGTGCACTTAAGCCTTTGAAGCTATGTATGTATATCACAAACCTCAAAGGGTGGCAGCTGACCTAAACAAATAGTTGATAAACACTTTGCAAAGATCCTGTGTTTGTTATGTGTACCATAATGTAAGCTCGCAGTCAGATCAAACCAAACTTAAAATGCTTTTACTTTTCCGCTTTTCAAACCTCTGTATCTGAAACATATCTCTTGAAAGCATTAGCTTCAAAATCTAGCCTCTAGGGTCAATATGGAAAAACTAATTGTAAATAATAAGCTTTAAACAGAGGATTGTTATGACTCCATGAAAACAGCTGAAAACTATCCCTCTGCTTTAGAATTTCAGAGAACACTTGCAACATAAGACACCTGCGAAGCACAATGCTAGAATCTAGAGTAATTTCCACAAAACTCTTTAATTTTAACCGTTGGTTCACATTATACAAATTTTGGGAGTCTTTACTATATTTCCTTTTAGAATGTCATATAAGCATGTTTTAATATTTTTAACTGAATATAGATTGCTTAAAAATGATCTTGAAAAAGTCAAAAACACCCTCTAAGTAGTACCAGGATTTGTCTTCTAAATTTTAAGCCAGCTTCTGTCTCCATTTTAAATTTATCTAACTGTCCATAACAGACAAAATGTCACAGGGAAAACTTTTTTACAAAGAACAAAATATTTCACTATTTAATGACCTACTACAGCAAAGCCCAAGAAGTTCCCAGACAGGTGCCAAGGTAATCGGAAAAAAACTCCCAAATTGCTTGTGCACCTGCTCTGAGACAGCAAACTTCTCCTCCTACAACACTGCTTCAGCAGCTTTATTGTACAACAAGCTGAAGGAGAAGGGCTGATCCAACACACCCTCCCCAGCTCTAAAATTAGCGGCAGAACTAGAGATGAAATCGGGTGTTGAGTATTTCTTGGCAGATATGCACAGCTCTGTAAGTGCCAGTAATGTCTGCTGTGGTATGCACTAAAGCTGGCACGATAGTGCTGTACATTTCAGAGAAGCTCTTAAAATGACATGCGTTCATGCTACAAGAATCTTTACTATCTTCAGCTTTTCATGTACCCCTTTTCATAGACACAGTCCATAAAACTACCCTGTTATTTTTATGCAATTTTCCCACTGCTTAGTCATGAACATCTGAGAGTATTTGAATTCATACAATACAGGTCACATAAAAGTCTTTAGGTAATCAGACACGGTCCCATTTCTTACCACTCTTAAAACTATGGAAATATGCTAAGACTGACCCTCAACTCCCTGAATTTGAAAGGATAATTTAGTACTTATACAGGACAATATACTCAATAATTTTAGAAAGAAAACAAAAAAGAAATTTTTAGATTAACTGATTTAGAACTTACTTCCCACATTTTTTGTTAGGTAGTAAAATCAACTATTTGTGCAGCTTTACCACATGACCATTTCATGCCTTTGTTCTCATTGGTATAGTGTTCCAAACAAAACAAAGAGTATAGTGCATGCTTTCACCTCACTGCATCTACAGGTCTGACAAATGAAGGGATATGTAAAATTGCTTACTGAACACATCTCCTCGCGGTTTCTGAGGATCTGGCTGGATCCTGTTGTCATCTATAATTCCTTTCGAAGATGTAGTTTCAATGGGAACTTGTGAAGGTTCCTCAGTTACTATAAGTGGAGGTCTTTGTGGTGGTAGTGTAGGTCTTATCGTTGTAGGTTGAGGTGGCGGTGGAGGCCTCGTTATTGGCGTCGTTACTGGCCTTGTCGTCACTGGCACGTATCTAGTAGTTGGTCTTGTTGTCACTGGCACATATCTAGTGGTTGGCTTTGGTGTCAGCCGAGTTGTCGGTCCAGGTGTAGGCTGGGTCGTTGGTCTGGGCGTAGGTCGAGTTGTTGGTTCAGGTGTAGGTCGAGCCGTTGGCCTGGTCACCGGCTTTTCTGTAACAAAAGCAGGGACATATGATGGTCTGAGGGGTTGCCTTGTGTCTCCAGCATCAAGAATCCTATTTGTTATACCACTGCCTCCTTCAGGGACAGTGCAGTTGCCCTTGAATATATGATATGGACCAGGTAGTTGAATAGGAAAACACTATGAATAACTGCACAGAGCATCAAAATGGGACCATAATGGACATCTGAGCCTCTCACTCCAGAAACTTAACAATCTGTTTCATTATGAGACAGAGAGACTTTGCTGAAATAACTTTTTTCTTCTGAATGTTTTTACCATTTAGAAACATACTTTAGCATCAGCATTGCTGAGTTATCAAGTCCCTTTAGACAGTACTTCTCACTGCAGCAGTTTAGAGATGATTTAGAATGACCTCCTCCCAAGCACTGTGTCTCTTTCAGAGTTAGTAAAACTTACCCAAAGCACTGCTGATTAAAAAAGCACGGGCAGGAAGCTGTGGGTTAAACAGACCTCTAAACTGGACAAGTTCATAATCAGGAGTGGAGGCAAGTTTAGTAAGACTCCAATGTTACAACCATTTTGGTCACAGATGGGCAGACACCCTCGGCTTAAGAAAATCATCTTTCAGATCCCTTCTTCTAAACTTTTCTCCTTGTCAATAGACTGAACCTAAGCCAGACTTCATTTAAATCTTTACCTTTGCTAAGCATCAGGAAACTGAGTAAATGACATTTTTTCAGGCTCCACAACAATGAGGTGAACTGAGCACCACCTACAGCACCGTGACAGGACCTACAGTACCATCTCCTCCACTATTTCATAAAGAAAGGACAACAAATTTTAATTTGGTTTCACAAGGGGAGTTTCTGCAGACATGAAACACATGAACATCTGTTTTGCTATTTATAATTTTCTATTTGTTAATAAGCCTTTTATATCTCAGTGGAGCTCTTAAAAGGCCCCAAAAGTCAGATATTTTGTTTACAAGTGTTTCCAGTATAACACACATTTAAAATTAAGAACTACTGTTTGTTAAGCAATGAATTGTTTGATGATAGCAGGTAAAAAGGTTTTCCCTCTGGCCACTTGTGTATATTAAAATATAAAGCATACCATAAGACAATGTCCCAGTAACACACATGAAATGTGTCCACATATAACTGCAAGCACTCCACTTGTGAAAGATCACCTTTTATCATGATAGCTACAGCCAAAGGAAAAAATGGTATTGCTCTTTAAAAGAACAGAGTCAAAGACCAGATCCCACAAACAAACACAGGGTCCTTGAAAAAATTCAACAGATGTCAAAGAGCTGCACAGTCCTGTGGGATGTCAAATGTGGGGACTGGTCAGTACCGGGGGGGATGGCTGCTTCTCCCAAGAATGAGGTGAGGAAGCAAATTCTCCAACAGTGGATTCTTTTAGAGAAATCCTCCCTCTCAGCTCTGCTCACATCTGGGAAGCAGCAGGGAGTGGATGGGGTGAGCTGCTTAAATGGGCCTGTTGCGGAGTGTACACAACAACAGGGTATGAGTAATACACACTGTCTGATCAGACCTACCCTGCTTACTCAGTTGTTCTCATCCTGAAGCAATCTCTAGAATCAAGCTGTGAATAGGGAGAGGTGAATTTCTTTCTAATTATGAAAATGTCTCAGGGAAAGGTATTTTTATCAAGGCGTGCTAAGACTTAGAAAACTCCAACTACATTCCCCAGCCCCTTGTTAAGTATTAAAAATAGCTTAGAGAAACTGAGCCTGATAGTGCAGTACCTTAAAGTTTACAAAATGGGATACATTAACTTTCAGAATCTCTTTTTCAAAAGGAGCATTACATACGTATGCAGTTTGTTCCATTGTCTCTGTAACCTTCTTTACATTTGCATTTGTAGGATCCTGGAGTATTGTAACAGTGTGAAAAACTACCACACTGATGGTGGCCAAGGGAACATTCATCTATATCTGCAACAGAGATTTACATTAAAAAAAATAATCATTTGCTTCAAAGAAACTTGACTTTCTGCTTATCCCTGCAAAAACATAAACATTATTATGATTATTTTAAAAAAGTAATAAAACTGAATTGCCAGCGGGAAAAGAAAGGTAAACAGTCATAAATAATGTGATATAAACATTAGGGTAAAAGGGACTACTGGGCAACTTTTGTAGTGTTCAGGTTATAACTTAGCATCAACTTCAGACATGCCTTGGGATAGACTGAAATTGAGATCATGAAGATCACAATTTTAATAACCACTTCTTACAGGTGACATAATACGAAAAGAAAAACAACAGTAGGAATATTCCAGTGCTCTGCACAGAAATTCCTCTGAAAAAAATAAACAAACACAAAGCAATGCCTCATTATCTCCACATGATCATTTTTTCAGTGAAAGAATCATAACCAGTTGAGACTCTGTGAAACTAAGGCAGTGGGACCTGAGAATATCTTGGTTGAAGGGTATACATGAGCTGCATTCCAGTCTCATGTCCAGACACAGACAGGTTATTTCCCAACTCCTGCCTTCTCCCCACCTCTCTTCAGGGGAAGGAAAGTTCGGCAGTCTGGGTTGGAAGTAGCTGGGGTGTGCACATTTTCTTATCTTGGATCTTGGGGCATGCCATGTTACAGCTCAGACACAGTCTAAGCTCATACACTGCTCCAAGCCTATAACTGCCTGTGCACAGTGAACCCTGCAGGGACGAAGGCTTTGGAAAGGAATTCCTGGGGTCATCAGCTCTGCTCTCCCACTAGCTTCCACACAAGAAGTTAGAAGAATGTGGGCCAAATACATGCTTTCTCTTTCACAGTCTATTTCTAGAATCCATCCCTTCTTAAAATATTGATGCAGTATAAAACAACCTGCTTCAATATTTCAGCCACAAGAAATAAAAATACCCCTTTAAACCATTAATTTCATTTTAGAATATGCAGTTCTATTACATGCATATAAGAAATAACTTACCATGGCACTGGTATTTGCCTCCAATGTATATCAGATCAAAGCCTTGGTGACACCTGCAAATGTAGCTTCCAAAAGTATTGACACAGTGCCTAAATCTTGGACAGATAACTCTCCCAGTAGCACATTCATCAATATCTGCAGAAAGAGAGGAACTGTATTATTCTTAATAGCAATTAAAACATAGTCTATGCTGTCTAAATTAAACTGATTTCACATAATGGAAAGCCACAGAATTACTAAACTATTTTTCATAAGGTCCCTTGCTCAGCCAGCTGAGCACTACTTCTGACTGTGCCATCTTACTTCAGCTCTTGGTCACATGCCCAAGTTTTTATATCTCCTATGTGAGGAGCCTTTTCAAATGCTGCTGTGAGTAACAAGAGATGCACTGCCATAACAAGCACTGTTACTGAATTTTGAATGCTTGCTCTGTGCACTTGCTATCGTGGTACCCTTCCCCTTGGAGAAGAGACATTTTCCAATTCCCCACAGAATGGCATGACAGCTCCCTCAAGGCCTCAAAGCACTCATCCTTGAGACTCTAATGGTATTTGTCTGAAGTAAATCTATTTCATGTTATTTGTATAACTTTCATTTGTCCCGCTAAGCTCTGCCTGGTTATAAAGACTGCACCTGGATTTACAGGAAAGGAATTATAACTAAAACTACCCCAGTAATTCTTTTTCTGAAACATGCCTGAAATATTGTTCCTGTAGCACAGGTCATACGTGCACATTCAAAGCACACAGTTGGAAGTGGTTTGTTTTCTTAAAATCTCAGGTGTCCCTAATCCATGACCTGCCCTTTGAGCCTATCTGGGTATCTTCATCTGTTCAGGACTTGCTCTAAACAAAGGGCGTTCAAGCTAACGCTAGGGCTGCAGTATTTCTGCCTCTCCTACCAATTAGCTGCCACAGGCCAAATACTTGTTGAGTATCCGTTCTTTTCAATCTCTTACGCTGCACAGTGCCTGTGCCGTAGCTGAGGCCTCTTTCACAGAGAAGCTGGTTACTTAAGTGACCTTAAAATATCTCTGAGGTGCTGAGATACACGGCTCCCAGCAAGACCTGAAGCAGTACTGCTGTTCTTCATGCTGACAAACAAGACAGGCAGACGCCCAGGGAGCAGCTGATGCTCACCCAAGGCTGCTTTCACTGCCTGGGAAACACTCAGGCGAGGTCAGGCTGACACACAAAAGCTGCTTGCTCTACCACCACTCATTCTGTAGTCCTTGTGTACTGAACTGAAGCCTGCTGAATGCTAGAAAACTAATTCTTCACCGAGGTAGAGACCCGCCGTGCACGGCTGCCTCTGACACACGCAGCTCCTGGTGCTTCTTGGTTATCTACAGGGCACAGTTCAAGCCTTTGCTCTGCAGCTCTATCAGGCTCTTGATCTATGGGAAAGCAAGATTTTGCTCTCCATGCAATTCTTTTCCCAAAAGCAGCACTTCAGCTGCAGATGTCAAGAGTGCAAAACAAAGCCTAGTGATTGATGCCCTGCTGCTTGTAAAAGAGGCCTGAACAGGGCAGAGAGAAGCCTGAGTCTCTTCTACCACACAGAAAAAAACGTTACAAAGCTGATTAGTTAGGGCAGCCACCTGAGGCAGGGGAGAGGTAGCTTCAAATTCTCCAAAACGTGTTGTTTCCCAGAGCTAAAAGAAGTGACCTACAACCATTTTTACCAGCCAGATGGATTCTCCCAGTAGCTCCTGCTGGCACTGTCCCACTCTGCATGAAGAATTACTGAGGACAGGAGGGATTCAACCCCCGAGCTCCCACACTCCTGGCCCGTCAGACTGTTCTAACACAGCTGCAAACCTCCACTCTCCATGGACAGCGCTGCTGGAATGGTGCAGTAAAGGAGTGAATGAGAAAGAAAACAGGACCAATACTGGGCACCTCTCCACATGCCTGAATCTACCTATAAATCTCTCTCTTGATTTGAATCTATTATTAATGTTTTAGGCTTTGAGTATGTTATTAAGTTTCACAAACTCCACTACATTCTTTACTAGAATTTAATTTACAAGTCACTGTTTTTTACTCTTTATTAAAACATTATTTCAAGGCTGCAAGCTTCAGACTCTTGATTACTGTGAGCTAGTTGTGTCCTTTGCTGGTTTTGGTTGGTTTTTTCAATCTTTAAACCACGACTTCAGAAAGTAATTCAATAAGGAAAAGATGAGCCACTGGACATATCTTAGAATGAATTAAGATCTTTAAAACCTAATGTAGCTTGTCCTGCTTTTCCGTCTCCACACATTCACGTTTTTGCAAATTCACATCAGACAAGCAGTATGTTAGACGATGAGAACAGTGTCGTGGTACTGCTTCATTTTCTAGGCAGTTATATCTCTTAAAGATACAGGACTGAACTGCTCATCAATACACTTTTGAAAACTGACACAAAAATAATGGAAAAATAGAACAGTCTTCCACATGCATTTAGTATGAGATGCATGGATACTCATTACTGGTGGGGAAACCAGGTTTTGATCATTAGCTAGAAGATGATGTGAGAGTGTTTTTGATTACTTTCCTGTAGTTCTCAAATAGTACAGTGACTGTGGCTTCTTTCAAGTCAATTCACACCTGGACCAAACGGTGTAAGGCTGTTTCCCTCTGCCTGCTACAGCATGTTGTGGTTCATACCTGCTTCCTAAGAAAAGCAAGGATGAAGAGGTGAGTTATATTCTAATCTCAGTGCCAGAGAGCTGCTCCAAAGGCACCTAATGAGTGTGATGGTTACTGTTCAATAGAAAAGCAGAATTACAGTCTTGTTTCTTTCTTGCTGTATGACCACATTACCAACTCAAGCACAAAACAACTAGGAGACTGATTTAAAAACAGTATGATTTTTAAGTTTACAATGCCATGTTTTCAAATTTCTATATAAACACACACAAAAAAAGGGAAATAATTTATTTTATAGTGAAAATCATTATTTTCAGTCCTCAAATAATTTCAGACCTTCTGAAGTTGAAATGCGTATCCTGCTAATTTCATCAAATTAAAATCCCAATCCAAAACTCTGGCAACACTGATTGATTTATTGATTCAACAGTCATTAATGAATGAACTAGTTGTTTAGTCCACATTTTCACTGAATACTTTGCTGTTTTATTTTTCACTTTGTTGTCATTTAGTTTATATGATTTACTTTCACAGCCAAATTCACATTTTTTTAATGATTGTCTAGAAGGAACATTTTAACAAGAGAATGACCAACATGAGTTAAACTAATAATAAAATAGTGCCTAGAGGAATTTCCACCTGTGCTAAAACAAACAGCATTACATTCCCAGCTGTCCTTCAAACTCTCCTCAAACAAGGATTTCATGAGATGTAACCAATGCACAGTTCAATTTTCTTACCATCACTGACGCTTCTGTTCGTACTGTAGCATTATCCAGACCTTTGCTGGAGCTGACAACTGGACTTGTACACAGGTGAGCAAAAGGCACAGCCCTAGTCCCAAATAACTTCAATTCTTGGAAGTATTTAGTACAAATCAAACTTGATAGAGAAATGGCATGAAAAGAGTGCACGTCATAATCACTTCATACCAAAAAAAAGGGGAGCACATTATGTTACGATGTGGAAAGAACAGACATCTCCAGCTGTAACTACTTTCTGTGTATTGTACAAGCCTTTTCTGAAATTTTCCTGGAAATTTTAGAAACGGGTTATGAGATCAATCTGAATGATGCACTCCCAACTGCAATGTGGGTACATAGTTCTTCGCCTTTCTGGGAAAAAAAGTCGGTTTTTTTAAAACTACTCTGAAGAACTGAAAGAGCTTCATATGACTGGATTGAGTGCTAGGCTTTGGCATTAAAGTACACTTTGTTTATCTCAAAGTATGAAGTTTGCCTGAATATAAAAATGCACACTAGGAGAATGTTGCAAGCATTTTTTCTAGCAAATTTCTCTACTTGGCATAACTTCCTTGAATTTGTACTTAAAATCACTCAACTCACTATGGCATGGCACAAATATCTTCCAAAGATCTCTGTCTGCCATAACGTCTAAAATGCGATTAACCATAATTTAATCCCTTGAGCATGTAACAATGGCAGAGTTTTTTTCTCCTTCTTTCCATTCTTTTCCGTACATAAATAGGCCAATGATGTACTTTAGAAAGCCCCCAACTTAGCGTGGGGCCTGCTCTTCACATCAGAAGATCTGAAATCTGTCCCTTTCTCTATCAAAAAATTCTTGGTCACCATAGGTCAGGCACTTTGAGAACCACGTGCGCTGTGAACAGCCAAGACACCCTAACGGATGGTTAGGACATCCACATTTTCTTGCATTCTTTTGGGGTTGTTACTGGTTATGGAACTGTAGCACTGCAAAAGTTATAAATAATAAAATCACTGGAGCATCATATACACTCAGGATATATAGTTAATGACTAATAAAATCACACATCACACTGTTCTTCAGACCATAGTAGAGTCTGATTAACCATAAGCACCTTTTCCATGTCCACAGACAGGGAAAAAAAAAAATCTCGTTTTACACACTCTGAATTCCTGAGTTTATTTTAACCTGGAGTTTTCACAGTATGGAAGAAAGATAGCAGATTCAATTCCATTAATACTGGGAGCATGCATAGATCTCTGCCTTGTTTCACTATAATCTCAATTACTTTCACAAATTAGCCCTCTACTCCCTGAGCTAGGCACCACCATGCTGGGTATGAGGGAGAGCTGACCTCCCACTCCTTTTTTTAATGCAGGCAGGTATTTTGGAGTTTTGGGCCCAAGGGCTTTGATACCAAGCAGTCCGTACGGGCTTTAAGCAGACAATGAAACTTGCAGGACTGGCAATCTCTGACACAGACCACTTGAGCAACATGCCTCATTACAATTCTCATTAGTAACATCTTTAAACTGCACGTACAATGCACTCTAATTTCATCTGAAACTCTCTTGAACTCCATTAAGTGTAAGGGTAAAAACACTGTGGAGAAATTAAACCTACATCTGATCACCTACCTATGCAAGTCCTGCCATCAGGCCCAAGCTGCAGCCCTGGAGAAGGACAGCGGCAGCGCACTTCCCCTTTCAGCACATCACAGCCATACTGACAATTTGCCATCAAGCAAGAAAGGGCATCTAGAGAAAAATAATTGAACATATTAAGACAAGAACTCTGATCAGTACTAGAAAATTACTGAAAACTTTGAAGAATTAAGCTGTCACATAGTTACGACAGAAGTAGAAAAACGCTTGTTGAATTTGACAGGTATCCTTTTGGGCTTCAAAGAGCAAATGCATCTGCTAGTGAAATTTTTCTCCTCAAAAACTGCATCTCTGGGGGGGGGATGGGGGGAGAAAAAAGAAAACCACAATTGTAGCAAGTCGTGTCATAGAATGCAGCCCCCATGAGGAATATAAAGCCCAGTATGTAACAAACTCTCCTGGACAATACTGCCATTTTAAAATAGGAGCATCTCTAATTAAAGGTAATTTCTCTTCCCTTCCCTCTGTCCAGGCATTCAAGATAACCACTTTTATGAGAGCAAGTAGGAACCTGATCTCCAGAGAGATGACAGTACAGTTTTATACCAGTCAAACAACCAACATCTGCAGCATTAAAGATTTTACATTCATAAGGCCATAATACAGCAGAACTGCAGGTGTCTTGCTGCAATGAAAACTGCAAGCACTTGTCCTTGAAGGCCAATTAACAGTGATTTACAGCACTGAAGAATGCTTCTGGGGAAACTTGTAATAAAACTAATAAAATCAAAATAATTGCTCTTGGTTTTTTCAGCCTAATTTTATTAGAAAAAAAAAAAATAAGCTCATCTTGCGCAACCACCTTATTTCCAGGAAGATTAATCTTTTACTTTGGAACCCGCCTCCGTTTCATAGAAGTTTCCCAGGGAAACTCAAGCGGGGATTTTGAGAAGCTTGGAAAAAAGCAAGCAACAAGCCTTGCCGTACTCGAGCACGTTCCATCTGGCATAAGCATGTAGCCGTTCAGACAGTAGCACTTGTAGCTGCCGTAGGTATTCATACACCGGTGTTTGCACGGCCGCGGCTTTAGTCCACACTCATTCAGATCTGAAACGAAGGGCACAAGGGAAGAGGGTGGGAAAAGAAAACACACAAAGCGTGCGTGACAAAACTACTAGCTCAAGCTGCTGGAGAAAGGAGGAAAAACATGGCAATTAGCTTTTTATCTGCAGTTCAGCTGACAGCAAGTGTCTGGAACATTCTGTGAGAAGCACTGTTCCTCCCTCCTGCCAAGTGGCTTATTTTCTTTGGTTTCATTGATATCTTTTCAGAAATTATTGCATTAGTATTAAATGAAGTGCCAGCCATTTCATTAGGGAACACACAAGCTCAGGATGCTCACATCTTGCCACTACTCATGTTGATGTCATGTCCAGGACCAGCCAGCACTCTGGAGAAGCAGGAGCAGGAAGAAGAAGAAAGCAAATGTCACTCTGTAATCACTATCAGCAATTCCAATAGCAATTCAGTGATTCACTATCATGCTTCAAAATTAGTTGCAGAGGAAGGTAGGAAAGCTGATGCTAACCTACTTTAAACAATCTCACAGAGAAAATTTATTTACTATCTAAAAAGTACTGAAAAAAAAAAGTACCTGACATCAGTTATATTTGCCAAGGGCTATCCACAAAGGCCTGTATTTCAGATTTACAATTTAATACAGAATTTAATACAAAATATCAGCCTACAATTTCCATATTAGTAGGCAAGGCTTTAAACAAGAAGTAAAGATTGAGTGATTTCCTTCAGAATTCTCTTCCAAGAATGTGTTGATATTAGCTGAATAAACCAGAAGAATTTGTTACTCAGTTATTTATATAGTGATGAACAAAGATGATAACAAAGGTGAAAATAATAAATCTATTCACAAATCCAGCCAGCAACTACTTAAAAAACTGAGTTACTGACCCTCACCTTTAATATTGCACAATGCTCCCTGGAGCTCTGTCAGAGATGGAAAATTGCCACTATTTCCAGAATTTTTCAAAGAGCCATCTCCCACTGTTAAGCATTATCTCACCAAGTGTCAATCCCTCATCCACGTAGCAGAAAAGCAAGCCTTGGGCCTCCTACCATGTAGTAGACCCACACACGCAGTAGCCACGTCATAAAATAACTGAGGAGGTGACACATACTTTCTGTGGGCTAGAGGTGAAGGCTCAGGGTTAAGATGTTAAAACAGAAAGATAAATTTACCTCTTGTTAGAACAAAGTCAGTAATTTGTTGATTGCTTTTCAGACTAAAGTAAAAAACTTTACCAGGGTCTACGTACTAAATGCAGTGAGAAAAGTTACATTCACTGTGGAGAAGAAATTAGAGAAAATATTGCTTCTAGACAACTATGCCTGAAATTTTTCTAGTTCCTGATGTTTGGATTTTAAATTAATCCTGAAACACTGTAATCACTCAGTTTTAGAGAGCAAGATTCTTCATCTTATTCTTTTCAGGTCAAACTATTTTTAAACGGCATTCTAAAACCGAGAAATACTTTTCCTTTCATCTTGACTGATGAAATGCAGAGCCATCAAGAGAAAAATAAATATATCAGACTAAAAGTCACTGATGTAATCCAAAAGCAGCCACAAGCTTGTTGCCTGTTACATCACTGCTGCTCCGGAGAGCTCCTAACAGTGTTTATGCGTATCATAAAATCTGTTGTCTTCTGACCTACTTTGTTTTCATCTTCACGGGGTCAAGGAATAGCTAGTGAGGTATTTGCCCTTCCCCTCAACCCTTCCCCTAACTGATGTATATGACATACTTCACTTCATTTTTCAAGGCCTCGGGAAGAACAGCATGTTTAAAGACAAGAATACTTCCTGCTCCCCTCTTCCACAAGAGGTTAGTGGTAAGGGATATCATTTTCCCTTTCTTCCTGTGGAAGGCTGACCAAGATGTTTCCAGGAAACCTGAAGGGGACTATTTGCTCCTCAAGTGGGGAGGAAGATCAGGTGAGCGTAAGCAGGACTTCACTGAGGAAAGGTTGCCAAACTAAGGGCCAGACTAATGCCTGATAAAAAAGGAGTGATGACCATGTCCGCAGTCCTGTGGATCATGTGCTGCAGAAAGAGCACTCCATTTCAACTCTCGCTCTTTGGGAGCTGGAAAATTTTTCAGCAGTTGCTAGGAGAACATACTTCTCCAAACAGGCACCAATGCCCCAGTAACAAGAATGTACCTGCTGGGTTTGAGAGAAACAGCTGTAGAAGAATGTACATTTAGTCCTGTGGAAAGAGATTTTCTGCAGCATAGTGTATGTGCCTAGGAGAAATGGGAATGAAGCAGGTGATTATGTTAGAGGGGAAGGACAAGTTTTCATTGTGAAAACCTTTGAGTAAAAAAAAAGCTGTACGTAAAAACGTTCAATAGTAAACAGATGAAAGCTCACATTTTGGAAGTGAAACATCTCTCGGCAGCACCAAAAAAAAATCTTGCTTTTTTTCCCTTTTTCTGTAAAACATACAAGTAGGCAGCTCCTGACAGACACTATAACCGCATAAACATATTTATTACACATAAAATGTGTCTGTTAAAAAAGTAATTGTTAAATTCAAAAACAACCATCATTTTGAGATGTAAAGTAAGTGAGGGAAAAAAAAAAGAGTTCTCCATGTCTAAAGTATGTGCATTTTTCCTCTTTTGAAAAAAACACATGACTTTACAAAACAAACACCTAACAGAGCTAAGTATAAAATACTTAACTAGAAGTAGGGACAGAATAAGGAAAGGCAACACTGAAATTAAGTTGACAGAGCAGGATTTTAACAGTGCCTTGTATTAACTTCTAGTGCTTAAATGCCCTGCAATTCAGCTCCTAAGTTTAGATACTCCTGAAGACTTAAGAAGTGTCTTGCACTTACTTTCAGAGTTATGACAACAGACTCAAAGTTAAAAATCATAAAAATTTATGACTGTTCCCAGTTTACCATCTTGCACAAAGTATAGATTACATTATGAGACTTAAATAACTGGATCTTTCCATAGGACTCTGAATTCTACACCACCATTTGATACAAAATATTCTTAGTACAGAAATGAAAGCTCTGGTACTGACAAATAGACAGCTATTCACAACATACCCTGAGAATAACCTGGTATTAAAAAGTGGGCACAACCAACTCTATTACGATATCATATTACATGGTTTCTATTTGTGGAAATTTGGCAAATTATTTCTATTGCCTTCGTCTCATTATATTTCTGTCTATGAACAAATGCTGTCAGACTCCTTTGATTCACATCTCTAAAAAACACCTTGAAAAAGTAAAAATTTTAACTTTGGCTGATGTAACAGAAACCTAAGGCAACCAGACAGCAAAAACAGGCTGTTAGCACAACACCACTTAAACCTAACTCTCATGTGTCATTAGTTTTCACTTTTGCCTTTGAAACTGGTTATTGAGAGAAAGATGTTTATAACCTTATGGAGTCAGAATGAATATGCTACTGCTCAGGGAAACAAGTACTGTCAGTGCTATGCCTGCTTAAGAGAAAAGCCCACAAAAAAGATTAGGTGTGTTAGAGCACACTGCTCAGCCCATCTAATTTTTCCCCAAATGCAACTTTTCTTCTTGTCAGCAGTACAGACAGGCACATACTCGGAAACCATATCACAAGCATTACACAGTTCCCTAGGAGGCACATTGTCCCATTCCTGGCAGGTCCCACTAGTTCTACATAAAGGCCTGTACGAATATGCTGACAGCTCCCTTGATCCACCTCCACACACCCATAATCTGTAGCATTCCCTAAGAAATGTCCGGATGTGCTGCACGTGGACAGGGGGAGCACTGGAGTATTCCTGCTATTTATATACTGCTGTATAGATCTGTCTGAGTGCTTCTTGTTTCTTAAGTAAAGGCTACTTTTCAAGAATAGGCTCAGGCAAATGTCAGCAGCTAAAAAAAAAAAATCAGCCATAGCAACATGGCTCTTGAAGAAACGTTGGTTACTTATCAATTGTATATTTCAAGCAACCTCTATAGAGACATCACAATGTAAATGTCTATGCATCAAAAGAGGAAATAAGAAAACAGCAGAAGTTACCTCTAAAAAAATTGAAAGCTAAAATGTATAAAATCAAAGAGTAATAAAAATAATGTTTTTACATAGTTTTTTATTTTAGTAAAATACAATAATTTCTTTTTGTCACTTCTAATCTCGCACCGGCACTTAAAATATAAAGTGTAACACTTAAAAACTTTAACAAATCCCTCTTATTTCTTTGTGGGGATGTCCACTCACTGTCCTGTACCTGGGAATTTCATTGATCAGCCATTTAATTTCCCACATTGCCTACAACTGTACAGTCAATGCAAAACCAGCACTCTTAATTTCAAAATAACGTAAGACAGTACTGCACATAAAAACAGACTGACAGCTTTGAGCACTATGGAAAGCAGGTTCATAGCAAACACAGGCTGCTGAGTGCAAGTATTTTATTTTTAAAGAAGTGAAATGCAAATGTGAGTACAAGGAAAGGACAAGTGCCTTTTGCTGGCAAATCCGGATGTGCCTTCTTTGGTTGCTGTGTGGTGCCACACGCGATCTTGGACCAACTTCACTGAGCACTTAACAATGGGACGTTTATCCCTAGCAAGATGCAATACGCTATTTTTAATTAGCTTCTGCAGACTCCAGCACTCAGTTTTCCTGCCTTTTTCTGCCTATTAGCCAACTTGGATCAAGCAACACAAAAGTCAAATGTTCAGTACCTCACTCACTCAACTTTGAAAATAGAAAACCAAAGGCCAGAAACCAAGTACAAAAATTAAACTGTTATCACTATGCTATAAAGAGTAGATCAGCTTTCATTTCCAGCAGCTACCATCACACTACCACGTCAAACTCATACGAGATTTGTAACCACCAGAGAGAGTTTTGTTCATATCAATTACTGTGATTAATCAATAGCTGCCAAATGCAGAAGTTAACGCTCATTTTCTTCAACTTCCAGCTTTATCTAAATCAGTTTCATCTTTATCTAACCTGATAAATAACTTTCATTGCTCTCACTTTACAAAGGAACTCAGAAAAAAAATAAAAGGGCAGGCCTTGAAAAAAGAGCAGAGGAAAAAAACAAATGCCAGTGACAACCACAAATGTGATGGAGAGTCAAAAATTTTCAGAATACAGGCATAGAGCACCAAGGAAATACAATCAGTTATTTGCTCTGCATGCTAATGACACTGCAGGTTCAGTGTTCCCATCACAGCCATCAGTCTATTACCCTCCACCCCCTTTGCAAGAAATTGCATTACCGCTTGAAGCTGTGCAGGTAGAAGGATCACACCACCTGAAACACAGGACCCACCTCACCCCTTGACACTGTATTTCTTGTATGATGATCCAGGGGCTGGAACAGAAGTGTTTCACATGGCAAGAACACATACCCTGATGCCAGGAACAGCTCAAAGGTTTCACCATGTTATAGGACAGCAGCAGTCACCTGAACTCATGTACATTTGGGGCATCACAGTCAACAGGCATCTCAGAAACCTCATGCACTTCTGCCAGGGCAACTCTGTCACCAATACCATGCAAGAATATTTGATTAATACTGCCTAAAAGGTTTCCTTTAATCATTTATCAACAGTTTTTTTCCTTCCACAGCATTTAGTGGAAAGTATATAGCTTAGTTCAAGATTGCAGCCTCCAGCAATTTCCACATGGTTTCTTTTAAAGTTATTAATTAGTACATATAGAACCTGTTCCATATATATATAAACAACTGCTAGTTCACTGCACTGTTTTCTAAAAACGTTCTAGACTGACTAAAACATGTATAGAATAAAATCGTAACAACCCATCCTTTAAAATGTCAGCCCAGAGTAAGGGGATAAGAAGACAGCATAATTTGAGAGATGACAAACTTGTAAAAAACCCTGAAAAACACAACATTAATTTCCACATCAGTTCAGAAGGCATTAGTAAATCCAAAAATAAATGTGTACCTATTTTTAAAGAAAATAACTCTAAAATTCAGCACGTCATAAGAAAGTTAGCCAACATCAGGGGACATTTTTCAACAACAAAACCGTTCTAAATATCACACTCTTCTACCATACTTCCTCAGCACTCAGAAAACGCATTAACTTTTCCAGTAGGCTGAGACAACTGGAAAAAAGAACAGTCTCATTGAGATATCTTTGTTTGTATGTTTGATGCTTGGCTATCAAAATCTAATAAATCATGTATTACCATTCTGGTTTATACTCTATGATCTTTATATCATGACATGTTTTAGAAATAATTTTCTGGGAAAAAACCAATGAAACTATATTGATAATTCAGTAAAACAACACTTAAACTTTACACCAGCTCTTCAGTATGTAGTATAGTTTGTTGCTATCTAGCTAGATCAGGATTAGAAAAACAAAAATGAGAATGTATGAATGATGGAGGTTTTTAATTAAACAAATACTATTTCGCTATCCAAAACTGAAAATTGTGACTTTATAGAGCAACAATCCTGACCACAAGTTTTAAATAATTTGTTTCAGATTCAGGAGAGCATGTAAATACATACTATATATTCACATTGATTTCAGCTTAATGAAAGCCATTTTTCCCCTGTGTCATCCCACTGCAGATTGCATTCTCTCTACCAATGTCAGTCCCAATCAGAATAGCTACAGCAGTAACAGTCCTGGTTTATGAGTTCATTACCCTATAAACACAGGTGACACACACAGCATTGGCAGTAGGGGGATCAACAACACTTCCATGACTTCAAAAATAAACTATTTCTTACCTTGGTTGCAGGTTTTTCCAGTGTATCCGGGGTGGCACTTACACTTGTTTGGCCCAATGCATTCCCCATGTTTGCACCCTGGCTGGCATATAGCTGCAAATAGAGGAATACTCATTATTTTTCCACTCCAGTTACGGCTGACAGTGCTACACTTTGAAACAAATGGCAACGACCTAACAAATAGTACTATTTATGTTCCTCCCACCAGCAACACGATATGCTTCAAATACCACTGTTAACATCTGGTGCACTTTCAAAAACAACCACCACCCCAAAACTTGTGGGAAGAGGGAGATACTTGTAAGTAGTCTATTTTTGTACAGCACTACATTGTGCTGTTTCTGGGATATTAAATCCGTTTAATACCTAATCAGCAAGCAGGCACTGTGCCTTCACTCGCTCTCTGTCTGTATGTTCTACGATTCATGACATTAAATTTGATAAACCTGGAATATGCCCCAGCTACACATAGAGAATGTGTACATCAGTGTCCCTGGCAACACCAAAAGCCACTGTGCAGTTATTAGTAGGCAGAAGCAGAGATCCCAGCATTCGCTGCTTTCCTCTAGGACTACAAGGCAACACTTTTTATCCCCTCATTGAGCAACATTTTGCCTGAACCTCTCCAGTTTGGGTGCTTAGATTCTGGTAGAGGAATTACTTTTTTCTCTCTCTCTTTTGTTTTGGAGGAAAAAAGAATTGGGTAAAAGCAACACTGACTACAATATGCTGCTTTATCACTGCACACATCCAACTCACTTCTCTGAACGTTTCAAGCATTTATTATCCACCTTGCTGTCTGAATACAGTCTCAGAATGTATAGACCATAGCTCAGACAGCATGGCCTATTCTGCTTCCAGAATCAAATAAACACAGAACTCCAAGAAATAGTAGTAGGGAAGCCATTTTTTGGTACCTCTCTCAATATAACACAAATAAAATTCATAAAGCAAACTTTTACAACTTCAGTAACACAAAAATAAGCACTGCTTTTGAAGAAGTATAAGAATTCATGCACAAATTTAGTTCTGCTTATGTAGGATTAGCTAAGAGGAGTATTATCAAGAGTGCAATGAATCTTGCAAAGCTCCAGAAACCATTCGACAGATTAAAATTTTAAACATTTCCAAGCTCTCTTTATTAGAAATGTTTTTCTGTAACTCAACATACTGTTTCAACCTACTGGAAAAGTGATTTACTATACTCTATAATATTGTTTATCATTATATGATAAAATGCAGATGCAAAATTCTAGTGAGCTCACTGTTTAAGCAAGACAGACACAAAATAGACAGAACTTAAATAGCCTGTAACTAGGATTTATCTATTTACCCAGGCTTTAGTCCATTCTATAAAGTAACAGTATCATTTGGAATTTGCAAAGTAACTAACTAGATCCAGCTGTACTATTAATTAATCTAACAACAGGCTGTATCATAAAACTGGATGTATTAAGGATGTAATTTAACAGAAATCTCCAAAATACACTCAGAAATGTAGTCTGCATGCTGGCCAAGCTGTTCACCAGGGTTGAATTAAACAAGATTAAAACAGAAATAAGAGATTAGTTTGGTTGTGGAAGAGCTATGCAAATACATCTCTGACATTTTAAAATATTTTCCATAAGATTTGAAGCATCCAGAAACAGCAGTTCCCTCAAATACATCCATAGAAGCAACTGTTAGCATACAAGGAGTTTGCTCCAGTTTTAGGACTGTATTTGTTCTTTATTATCATTTTTGTTTAAACATAGTATATACATATAGTCAGTGATATCCCCTGAGAACATAAAGCCTTGTTTTAAACCTACAGCACTGCTCTTGACAGATCTTTCTAATACAATGGTGAGGTCTCTTTCCAAAAAATTGTCTGAAGGAATACCTTAAAAGGCAACAGAAAAGGATGTTTCTAGTTAATATAAGATTTTAATTTTTTTCTCTCCAATAAACACTGTTCAGAAAAAAAAAGAAATGGGATTCCAGCTCAGAAACACCTCTCACTGACAGTATAAGGGAATGAGGCTTCTTAGACTACTAAAAGGTACGTTTCAAAAAGTATGCTATGCCCTTAGGGAATGGACAGATCTGACTGAAGAGCAACTGGTATATCATGAGAAAAATCTAGAACATTGTACTTGGAAACATTTACTGCTTTTTTAATCACGATGATCATAAACAGAAAAAGAAGTATCTTCTTTGTGCAAGACCTCATTTAGACACTAAGACTCTTATGTTCCTGACATCACAGACCCAAGTCTAATTAGAGGTGATGGTGGCAAACTGAAAACTACAAAGACCAACTTCAAAGTCACTAAGGAAAAAGAAAATATGTGATTTAAACCACAGGAGAAAAAAAGAAATTACTCTAAATATGTTTTTGAAAGTTTCCATTAAATTTCAACTGCACTTCAGAAAAGATCCATATTGTGAAGTGCGATACATTTATTTAAATAAGTCCTTCTTAAAAAACACAAAGGACCATGGGATCAACTTGGTGTGAAGTATGACAGTTCGATAGCTGAACCAGTGGCAACTTCAGTTTAGCTGACTTTAAAGCCTGTGTTCCCCCCCCAGTTGCATAGACTGTACATTAGCAGCAGCTCAGATAGAGAAAAAAACCCTTGTGCCTGAAGATGAAAAGTAATGAAATAAAGGAGATTTTAATTTCATTTAGAAATTAAAATGTTCCTCTAATTCATTTGTATTGGGAATCAGATGTTTTGCTTAAGTCTCTCAGTTACTCAAGCAGGTCATATATTGCAATGAACAAAAATTATGTATAAGCACTTGTTTAAAATAACTTCTAGAGATATAAAACATGCAACACAGGCCAGGTTGTTACATCATGGAATTGGATCTATGGGATCTCCAAGATCTAGTGCAACACATCTCAACAAATGCAGCTCCACACTACGCAAGAGCTAATATCTTGTATGGCATACAGGTGGGTAACCGCTGATCTAGTCTACCTTCTACTCTCAAGATTTAATTAAGAAATGCACTTAAATCACATGACAGATATGTCTCTTTTCTGTTTTTAAAAGGCTCAGTTAAAGGAGACCTCAGCCCCTCAACAGTCTCAAGAATCTCTACTACCCCAAGGAAAGCTTCCTAATGATTAGAAAACCACTACCCATAAAGTCAAAGTCATCATAAAATGCTTTTTTTTTGCATATTAAACAGGTATTTGGAAACCTTTGTGTGCTGCCAAACACTGTACTTGAAGAAATACTGCGTATTAGAGCACATTCTATGCAATTTGGCTACTTAAGCATTATGCATCTTATTTATACACAGCTCACATTCAATACAGCATTACAACTGAAGAATATCTATACACAGGAGAAAAATGCTTTGCAGTAAACGCAGCAACATCTGTAGCTCAGCCAACACCACAGATAAATCTCGTGGCATTTCCTATTAGGAATCGAGCCACTCTCACAAAAGGTCTTGTATATCCTCCCATTAACTTTGACGGGGCTTTGCAGGGTGCTCAGGACTTAGGAATCAGATGGTGTTCAAGCAAGCCTGCATGCCTGGCTGGGGTTCCAGCAGGGACATCTGATGCCCTTCCCACTTAACCCTAACCCCTACCAGAGTGACCAGGCCCAGACAGGCAGACCAGCTCCAGCTCTGCCATCTGCAGCCTGCAAATACTCCCTCCCTTCTCCAAAGGAAGAGATGCCCCTCCACAGCAGCAGATACACTCACTGACTCACAACAGGTTCTATTCGAACATTCTAAACAATGATATCTAGGTATAAAAATAAGCTTAAGCCTCAGTTTCAGCATTTCTTATAATAGCAGGCGACTATTTCAGCTGTTTGGTATGAGTCTGAGCATATACTACGTGTGCTGATGGGACTGGCTGTTTTAATTTTTCCACTCTACTTGCTTTCTTGCAAAATTGCAGATACAATAGAGCAGAATGCTTCAGTCGCTCTGCTCACACACACACACATGGAGTTTATCCATTTTTTAAACAGAAGTAGACTCCCAAGTAGCAGGGGAAAAAAGTCTCCCAATTAGTATTTTTTGCATCCTGACAAGTAAAAAATTCCTCCCCGACCAAGAAACCATTATTTCCCTCCAACTGACCCACATTTACAATGACTGAAATGAGCCATGTCCATAGACTTCAGTCTGTTATGTAATATTTGTTTCTCTACTAGGCAAAAGGAAATGTAGACAGTGGAGAGGCAGGTACAGCAGGCTGAGAAAGTCACTCTCTTACACACTTAGGGCAATGAAGTACAGAAGATAAGTGTGAGAAAGGTTGACAAAAAGAACAAAAACTTTTCAACTCTCTAATACCAATTGTTTTAAACAAAAGTTAAATTTACACTACTAGAGAAAAGTGCCACTAAAAATGAGATTGCTAATTTATTTTTAAATCAGTATCAAGACAGACCTATCACTTCTTCAAGCATTCCTCTCTGAAAACTGTTAAACCCTACTCCCATTGGGTAGTAGTGTGGGCTGAGACAGACAGAAAAAAATTCCTAAGCACAGCTATTTTCAACTTCAGTCAAATGTTGCTTATTTATCTATGCCACTGAATAAACTATAACCAAACTTCCCTTTTCGTTTTGGTGACCAATTCATTCAAGAAACAACGGCAAATAAACTCTGGACTCAAGAGTATTCATTTCAGTTTGATCATTTTAAATTCTTTTTTTTGGGGCTGACTGTGAAGATTTGCTCCTTCTCAGTTCCCATTAACTTCAATGGAGTTGAGGAGGTATCCTGAAGACTTTTATCTGGCCATAAATCTAATGGAGTACCCATTTTAAAGGTTGGCAAGAACTACCTTTTCCCTCCAAAATAAGGTGAAAAATACCACATTTTAAGTCTCACTTAAACTTCAGGACAAATTAAACTTTCTGCAAAAATAACACAAGGAATTGAAATGTGAATGAGGGGTTTAGGCTTATGACTGGTTGGTTTTTGGGCTTTTTCTATTGTGAGAGAGAGGAAGGAAGCATTTCTGGTGAAATGCACATGCTGTTAGCATGTGTTATGCTTGTGTGAAAGCCAGAAGCCACCAATCTTCCCAGCCACTGATTGCTGCTGGTGGTATTTGAGTATGACTCAACCATTCTGAGTTATTATTTTTTTTAATTGCTGCATAAATAAAACAAATGAAAAACACATTCAACCTATTCATTATGGGTCTATAATGCTGCTTTTTTTCAACTTTCTCCTTGGACACGGTTCCCTCAGAACTGCTTCGGAAGTACTCCTCAGGTTTTGTCAGTTCCTCTGCACTAAGCTGTACACCTTTAGATGGCATGGGTGAGTAACACATGCTGTCCCCCTCTATTTCTTCTCATCTAGAGTTTTCATGTCAATGGCTTAGTTCTTGATTATTAAACACTGTTTAGTGGAGTCCTGACCAGATGGTTGCAATGCCTGGTTCCTACCTGCCTAACCCCTCCTCTTTATTTTTGGCCAACAATGGAAATCCCTGAGCTTTCTTAGTAGAGTATCTCTAGCAATTTAACTTTTCGTTGGTTTTTTTCCAACAGTCCTAGCTATGACTTTCATCAAAACTGCACAGTGTAATTCTTATGCTCTTTTTCTCTGCTTTGCCTCTTAACTTCTGTTCCTTAATAGAGGGTTTCTTTGCCAGAAGTTGCCCTCAGAGTCTTTCATTGCTGTCTGCATCCCTCCACTGAAATCTGCCTCAAAATGCCAAGCTGGAGATATCCAGCCTGTCCTTGAACTTGTTTTCACCTCTCTGAATCTAAAACTATACATAAAATACCTGTATCTGAAACAACCTATGCTGACCATCTACCTGAACCACCTTGTTTCTGCCCTCTCTTTCAAAGTAACATATACCCCCTTATTTATTCTGACTCCAGACCCCAGCTCCTCAACATTCAATTTGCTCAAACACAGAAAACAATTTGTGCAGCAGCCCAGAAATGATTACATACTATTTAGTTTCACAAACCTTTACTGGATCCTCTTACACTGATGACTGCAAAACTTCCAGTCTTAAGATCGCTACTTATGTTTCCCTACTGCCAACTTTATAACGAGACTTGCATGTTGGTGAAAGGAATTTTCCTCTCTGCTGCCTCCTTCAACTGAACCTGGCTGCCTTTCTCCCATGGTGCTAACAGATCACAACCTCAAGTTCTATCACACTTTTCTTCCTCAGAGTCAGCTTCAGCTAGCACTTGTCTCTTTCTACTTTACTTTTTTGCAATTCTTTGTAAATTATGCAGTTGCATAAACACACACTCAGGAAAATAAATCCATCTTATTCACAGTAATTTTGATCTATGATCCCAAAGGTATGAGCCAATTCGTAAAATAAATCACTGCAGCTCTTTCAGAGTTACATATTTCTTTTCTGTTCAACTATATACTTCAACTAGTCTCAAATGCAGGAGAATGCATAAAGCTTTACCCACCTCACAGTTACAAGTAGCTGGTGAAAATGCATCATACCCACAACTCACATTACAGAATTGCTTCCAGAAAAGTGACTTTGCTTTCCAAACAAGTGTATTAGTAATCACAACACATATCTCTGCAGAGCTTAATAAACCTGACTAGGGCAACTGGGTGTTAATTTTCAGATAATTTCATCTGCACAACATTCCTTACTCTATTTTTTTGTGGAGATAATAAATGTCCTTGACCAACTTCTATAACTAGAAACTATCATCAGATAAAATGGTAATATCTAATGCCTGAATATCTTTTCATAAATTACTTGCCCTTATTTGTGCCACCCACGATGACAAATGTCAAAACGCACGCTAAAGCTTCCATCTGAAACATACAGTCCCATTAAGTATGCAATTCCTAATTTTTCATGCACAACTACTACATTTGCCTGGGTAAATCAGTTACTCCATTTGCACATATGATTCCGGTAACAGCACATTAACATGACAAACTGCAACCAGTGTGGGCTATTCATTGCAGTGAATTCTTTGCTTGACTATGACTGCTGCCAAATGTGTTTCTGAACCACATGGACAAACCCAGACCCTGGCTCATGAATGCCTTGCTATTCAGAACAGCACTAGAAAGCATGCATAACTTAAGCACGGGCTAATCCTGAAATCAGTGGGATTTAATGAAGTCAGTGTAAATTAATCTAATGCTTACACTTAAATACTCTTTTTAAAAATTGGCTAAGATCTGATCTAACACATGTAAAATTAGAAAAGCAGGAAATACTTCATGCTTTGTCATTCTTCCCATGTTTGCATTTCAAGTGGTTCATTATAATTGCCTAAAGACTGGTGCTCTATCATCTCAAATGTCTGTTCATTACCTGAAATCCTTCTGTGTGTCTACTGAATTCCAACAGGCAGAAGCAGGCTAGCATGAGTGCTTCTACGTATGGTGGCAGAAGACAAACTGGGCCTTACTGCTATTTTGCTTATTCGAATATAACATCCCCTGGCTTCAGCAGAGTAACTCCTGTACCACAGTAACAAAGCTGACTTTCCCAGACAGAAAGTGATTGATGTGCTCTCCCCTGCCTGAAGAAAGATCGGTACCCCTGCCACAGGGATAAGCAAACAAGACATATTAATTCCTGAGCAGCAGGAGACTACAGCCCTGGGTACCAATGCAAACTAGTGTTGATTTCACTTTGCTCTGACATGCCAGGCTGTACACTGCTGCAGACCAGGGGCTGTAAAGTCTCCCTGTTCTGGGAACAACAACCTGTCATGGAAGTGCAAAGCAGGCAATGGGGGGCAATAAGTGCCTCAGCCATCCCAAATTAACCTCCCACTGCACATGATTCAATACTGTGAGAGCAAATTAGGCTTCCTAAGTCTGACAGCTTGTAATTATGATGCTAAGTGTATAAACAATTTGCAGGAAGGAAAAAATATTGCCCAGGGCTTGAGGGTAAAATAAAGAAAAAGTAAAAGAGTGAAAAGGGAAAAGTGTAATAGTTCAGAAAATAAGTATCTCATTGGATAGGTGTCTGGGATAAAATGGGCCTGTTAATTTCCTTCCCACTTTATCTTCCCAAAATCAAATGTTTTTTTAAAAAAGATCTATATCTTCTTGTCATGTAATTTTCATGTAAACTGATGACTTAGAGGCCATAACTCCAAGTCATAACCTTGTCAAAATGATTTCAAGAAATATATTCAGCTAACCTTTGGGCTGGCACCTTAGGCTGGCTATTCTCTGCCTTAAGACGTAGAACGCTGCAAAACAAATATCCAAAAAAGAAATTCCAGGTTTTTTTGGTTTTTGGGGTTTTTTTCCTGCAAGGAGGATGGACTTGGCTGGGGTTTTTATCAACTTGTTACATTCCTGGAGAATTACACACATTCAACATTCAGAGCTTTTCTGAAATAAAAAAAAATTCTGGTACACATTTAAAAGTGGAAATACCTTACATCAGTATTTCATTATGAGATTTAACAAACACATTCTGATATATAAGAGTAATTAAATAGAATGATGTGATGCTATTCTTATTCAATCAACTAAGGAGCTACACTTTGTCATGTTTCACATGGTATGTAGTTGTAAAAATTCTCATGTTTCATGGTTTAGGTTCAATGTTTCCATCAACAGAACACAAACACTTCTCTTAAAGAAACAGTATCCTTTCATTTAAATATAGGTATATCTTTATAATTTAATGCTGTCGTTCCAGAGCAAACATAAAGGCTTAGCATCTGGATGTTAATTTGAGAGCAATTAAAATTACACTCATTTATCCAAACATCTGCAACCAATAAACCTGTTGGCAAATAAATTTACCGGCCATTTTTATAATGTTTAAAAATTTAATGCCATCTAAATTAAAACTAATACTTAGAGACCTTTTCAGCTCTTACTACCACATGAAACAAGATATGCTACAAAATTTAAATAAGATGGAAACAGATATATGTTTAGGCTACTTTAAATCAATTTATTTGCCAACAAATTAACGTTTGCAGGATATCTTGTTAGGCTACATAGCCTTATTATAGAAGACTGGGACTTAAGCAACCGCAGCTCTTTGTATTTCAAGGCATATTTGACCCACACTTACAGGTTTTCTCTGATTGTAACTTCTATTGATTTAAATAAGTTTTAATTAGAAAGTCCCTTACCACTTGTTACAGGGGAGAGAGTCTCCCCAGGTTGTATATATATTTTATATATACAAATATACTGAAGTAGTAAATAGACAAATCACATTAGTGTTGGGATTCTCTTGGGAAAAAATGGGCTGCAAAACTATTATTCCATGTATGAAGTGCAGGAGGGACAAAGCAAGGAAGTAGAAAAGGATACTGTATCTTTAACATAGGAAAGTCATAACTGCTTTTAAAAGCATAAAGGTTCTAAACCCAAAAAAACCCAAAACAACTGAATAAAAATAGCAAAACCTCATTTTTTTTCTTGCATAGCAGTATAAAGCAGTACTGCAATTCTGTATAAAGTGCCTTTTCTTTGAAAAGTACCAGGGATGCACAAAAATATTGGTCACTTTATAAGAAGCAGACATTCTGTACATCAGTGTTCATTAAACACTGTCAACGCAATGTATTAATTCAGACTGTGTTCTTGCAACCACAAATTCAGCAGCAAAACTCTTACTGACTAAGGATGTTTCTGCTGATCAGCGTCCTAGTAGCCAGTATTTTCACAGCTCATTATCGGCACAATCATGGTTTTATTTTTGTGCATCGTGGACTATACAGAATTGCCGTTCCCACTGAAAGCATTGTTATGTGCAAGAAACAGAAGTCCTAAGCAGCCCATGGCCTCTTCTCCCATTGATGTGTGGGATGATTTACGCGGGTAAACTCCCATTAACATTAGTTATACAAAATCTCCTTCTATGCATCAATGAGAGCACAGCCACCTCTTCCTCCCCCTCCCACTACCTTGCATCTCTGTAAATAGGTTGCACAGTCTTTAAGCTCATTAGGACAGGAGAAGCAGCACAGACACAAAGTTTCTTCACAACTGTTATAAAAGGCAGCAGCATGCACAGTTCCCAGCAAAGCACTCAGTTATGCCTGCATCTGCTATGTATCAGCTTGTACAAGCTCCCCTCTCGCGCTTGCAAGTCCTTCTAAGAACTTCCTGAAAGGGGGTACTTTCTGCTAGGCTTGACTAAATCTACAGGCTAACCTAACATCCTTCAATTAACATTTTTTAATGATGCGAAGCTAAGGGGAGGTGTAAACTGATGGTCTGACTTTACTGTATACCTCCTGATTGCTTTGTCCCTAGGCTTTTAAACCAATTGTCAAGGGTTTAGTGTAAGGTGGCGGGAAACTACTTTGTTGACCTATTCTGGGTTTGCTCCCTAAGTAGAGCACTCAAACCTCAGCACGGGGAGATAATCAGATGGAGTTACAACAGATGGGTGCTCTGAAAGAACACATTCATCTTCACCTTCTCAAGACAGACTTCATAGACTTTGTTATTGTCTAAGAAGAATTACATATAGAAATGAGTGAAGTAATCAAATAACATCACTGTGTGTAAAATCCATGGTCACTGGGATTTTTTTCCTCTTAAGAAACTTATGTTGGTCAAACATGCTGTTCATCAGACAAAATCTGCTGACTCCAACAGTCGTGCAGGCTCCTGCCAACAGAGGATCTGACAGTAGATCCGCATCTGTTTATAGCAGCTGAAGATCCAAACTTCTTTCCTGTACATAAATGAACACAGCAAAAGGAACCATTTTTCCTATCACCTCTAGCAAAGGAGTTGTCCAAACTGTAAACCAGAATGATAATTCAAGACCTTTTATGTTGCTTTTCTTAAAAAGTTCTTGGTTAACCTTTCAAATCTATGTTAAAGTATCATCTCTTTCTACTAGGTTATTGGCTGTTAAACTGCAGCTAAAATTTTGAAGCAGTCTTTACATCTTTAGTGTACTTTGACTACATACAACTATCGTACAAATCAATTACTAACAGACACACAGCCAAGTACAAAGCAGGTGTATTTCGTTCATGAAAGACACACACGCATGGAAACCATTTTTACAGCTTCTGAAAGAACTACAGGGATATTTGTAAGCCAGCTAAAAGCAAGGCAAATAGAACATTAGTTCTAAGGATAATTTTCAGGAAACCAGATTGGATTAGAGGCAAAAATACCCACAAAGAATTATTTTTCAGATAATCCCTAGCACGGCCTGCAGGAAACTGAAGGGAAGATCTTCCCCTTTCATATCGAGAATAAAAAGCATCATACTGCTTCTCACACAAGCCTCTGCATGAACATAAGGCATCTTTTATCTCGTATTTTAGTTTTCTGATAGGGTAACTGAGTGCAGCATGTGCATATACATTCACAGTTGAATCCTGTACACTGGATTATCAGCAAGGGTCAGTCAGCACTGGTTCCAAGGACTCTCCTGCTGCTTTGCAACCTCTGACCTAGCAGAGACACTTGGAAAACAAGGTCCGGACTATTCTTTTCTTGAGAAACACTCAGAAAAACACCCATCTCTGATGGCAGAACACTGTCACAGACATCTTATTAGGGGGATAGTAGAACAGGGTTCAGCAGGTCTTCCAGACTACAGTAGCTAAAATAGAGGAATGGACATGATTGTTTTCTATTCTGCAGTTGACATTTCTCATCCAGTTCAAAGAACCAAGCTCCAGCCCTACCATTGCTAGAAATTCTCTTCCCTTAGGAATGTATCATTTCACATAATGAATATCAATGCTGAATAATACATTTTTTAAAAAAAAAAGTTTCATTAACTTCCTAAGGCAATTCTTTCTGCTGGCATACAGAAAGTACATTTGTACAAGATGCATACAATGATGCATGTCCCAACTTGATTGGGACTGTGTCCTTTAAAACCCATTGAATGGGTTTTGGGTTAGGACAAAACACTCTGTACCACAGATGCAGTTGCCTTACTTTTATTTAGGAAATAAAAATGCAGTATTCATACCTACTCTCACCAGAAACACTCTGTCACAGGAAGTCACCTCCCCTACTCTGAGAAAAGAAATCCAGAAGAAATTCTTTCTACTCACTTTTGCTCTGGCCTATAGTTTTGCTGTGTGCACAACAATAACACATAAAAAAGCAAGACAACAACCTTCTTTTTCCACACATCTCATCAAGTACTTTATCAACATACCATCTTACACAGAGGTAGGCTTTTGTGTGGTTACTCCCACTTAACAGCTATTACTCCCACTTTTACTAATTAAGGTGCAAGTAAATCCCACAGGCTGGGCAACAACATGGGATTTTTGGACTAATTTCAACTAGGATATATAATATATAACTTTAAAGCATTGATGCTGTGAGTCCCTCAGTGTAAAGGATCAGCTCTACCGATGATGAGGGCACTTCACATGAACTAATAGATGGTGCTTAAACAACATTTCTGCTGCTTCCAAATTAGCCTTTCTACACATCAGGTTTAACTAATGAAACTGGTTTATATACCAAACCCAAACCTCAGAAAAGCCACTTAGTTACATTAATAATGAATATAGCCACAGTTCTAAATCTAGGCCACTAAATAAGTGTGGATGAATTTTTAATTTACAAAGACTGAGAAACACCAATGAATTTGAATTACGTTTGTTCAGCTCCTTTGAAAATATGGCTATGTGGGTAAAAATTTCAAAATGCATCTAACTGCCTAAACCTTGATCTTACTTTGGTGTTCACAACCTCCAAAAAAGTAAAAAAAAAAAAATCCAACCTGTTTCAAAGTTCTTGATTATTTCAGGTGGAATGACACCTTCTAAGTGCCTTTGCTGGAATTGGAAAGGGTATTGGGGAAGGGAGTTTCGTGTCACTGCAGAGTGAATATTTCTACTAGCTGAGATATTACAGCTGCCACTGACAGGCTTTGGAAGCAAGTCTGCAGACAGATCAGACCTACATGCACAAGTCTTGATTGGTGTAATTTATTAAGAGGAGACAGAGGAGGCGGTAAAGGAAGAGTGTAAATTAAAGGAGGGGCCCTATTTCAGCTTCTTCCTACATGTTTATAAGAGCAGAAGGCAGCTGAGCTATGCTGACTCGCGTTACTAAGCAGCAGTAAGCACGACTATGCTCTATGTGCACTCCCTTGTCAAATGGGATGTCAAATGAATAACTCCACACTTCACAACAGCAAGTTTAGCTAACACGGTTCAGTTTCCATTTGCAACTGTATGGATGGATTATGGATGAAAGATCAGGAGCACGGAACCACCAAGGCTTAATAAATTAGCACTTGTCAGCTACGCCACACTCCTGCCCCGTTAGAACTGATATAATACAGGCTTAACCATTTATCACAGTTAAACCTTTATCCTAAATCACACAGTTGGTTTAAACTAACACATTTTTTTCTCAATAGCTGTGGGCAGAAGGCATGCCCACATGCGTTTGGTGGAGCAGCTAAGTTGGACAGCAGAAAACGTATGTTTAACGATCACTTGCCCATGGCATGTATCCTGTCATGTATCAGAGCCTATATGCCTGCTACACTCTGCCTCCAGCATGGCTCTCACCTTATACTTCGTCAGAAGGATAAATTCAGAGGTAATTAGTGCCCACACAGTAAATTATGCATGAGTAAGCAGGTGAGAGTCCAAAGGTGCTGTAGCACTTTCAGACATACCAAGGATGGCTCAAACTAGTTTGAAAAAAAGCAGTTCAAGCTCACTAATAAAGAGCTCAGCACTATTGCTGGAATATTTAAAGGTTCGTTTTTGGAGTCGTTTGTAAACTGTGTCTCTCTACTAATTTTTAAGCCTGACTCTATACTTGGTTTCATTCTGCAAGGACAACTTATTCTAGAAACAACAAAGAAAAAGTACACCTAGTAGAGAAAGTCTGACATCTATTTATGCCACTCATTTCACAGACTGGACTCAGAGGTTTGCCTTTAACCATAGAGAAAGCTGAAGAAATAATCCTGTACTTGGCTTTTTGGAAAATTTTCAGTGATATTCCTTTGTACGGTTAAATACACAAGTTTTCCTTTGAGGTCAGGAATGCTGCTTTCTGTGCCAGGGTAATCCTTCATACTGGGTGCCACATTTCCAGGTGGAGAGTTGACTACAGATTTTCTATTTGGCTGTAAGCATTAGAAAGAGTCACTTTCACTTGGTGTAATCTCCCACTTAGTGATATGTCTGGAATTTTCACTTCCCACAACTGGGGCAGATTTTCTTGCTTTATTTTGCTAAGAGTTTGGCTCCCATTTAAAATCAAGAAGGAGCAGTCAGGTTTTAGTAAAGTTTTCACCCAGATACCTCAGCCTTTTCTGAATCTGCAATTAAAAATTATCAGCACCCAGTATGCAAAAGAAAAGGAGTTTAAAAATGCCTTTAGACACCTAAGTGCTAAATGTATTCTTTTGAAAGTCTGGTCCCAATTATTGGAGTTGATCACAGAAAATACAGCTCTACAGGTCTTCTAAATGTGCATGGAACACAAATCTGTGAATAATGAACTAAAATGCAGGGGAAAGAGGTGAGAGAATTCACCTGGCTTTAGCCTTAAAAAAAAAAAGCATTTATAGTACATGGAAAAGCTAGCACTAAAAATACTAAAAATTACCTTTCTGACAAAATTCAAAGAGCAAAAAATAAAAAATACTCTCTGTGTATTATTACTTTTACCTAATTTTCAATTTTTAATTGTGAATCTTTTGATAGTATCACTTTATGCTATTCCTGTCTCCCAAGATCATAAAAATGCAACCAAAAATCAGAATTGGCAATAATGAGAAATCAACCTCCACCTAAACATAAACTGCAATTTATGGTCACAACACAGGAGACAGACTTGTCCAAGGAAAGGGCCACACTGAGACAGTGGTCTGGGCTTTTTTGGGCTTGGTTTGGCTTTTTTAAACAATGACAATTACTGATATTTGCCAGTTAAGCCTCCATAGCCTCAAACATTTAAATGCACAATAGTCTTCAAATAAATCTGCGTTATGAAAGGTGGAAATAGATTGCTGTCTCTGGAGTAGCCTCAATCAATCTGCTACTTCTTGTCCTTCCTTCTTTATAAATATTCACCTCAAGGAAAGGACTACCTGTTACCAATTAGGGCCCTAAAATCAAAATGATCCATGGTATGGCCTGAGAGGTATCAACCTGAGAACTCTGCATCAAAGAAATAGTATCAGGGATGTTACATTCCAGAAGTACCTTACATAGCTTTTTACAAGTAATCTTATATACATATTAAACATTCTGCGCTTTTAACATATTTGGGAAGAAAGAAGCCAGTCTTCTTGTTTACAGATTTGAACAAAACCTTTGCTGAGAGTTGCATTGCTGATGCTATATCTATCTTTTGCCTAATATTTGCCACCTACAGTCACTGCCCTGCAGACTGAGCAACTTAAGCATTTAACAGCTGTCTTCCTTTAAAAATTGCTTGGCAGAAAATAATCTAGCCTGAATATGTTTGTATCTAAATAAAAAAAACTAAGGACCACTGCCTATAGGTTTGCCCCTTCACAAATTTCAGGGATGTCACTCATGTATGCGTTGTTAAACACATGAGTGAGCGTTCCCAGCATCAAAGGCTGTAACTTTAACAAGCTGAGGTCTCAATAACACTCCTAACAATTTTAACTTCTACAGAGTACTAGCTGCCACCACAAAATACCTTTTGAAGATGCAGTTAATGATGAAGACTTATCTACTTGTTTATCCCACTACTATATCAAAGATCCTAAACAGATGAAAGAATCTCGGAGATGTTCCTCTTCACGTGTGACCCAGTAAAAGGATGCTGTCAGGCAGATTTACTCCCTTAGTTTGGGGGTTAACAAAAGTATGTTTGAACTTAATATTAATTGGAACATCAATTTTCTAAATGAAATATCAGTAATTTGGGTTTCCTTCTTGGAAGCAAATACTCTTGCCCCAAAGTGCTTGTAACATGACACAGCATAGTTACATCAGGTTATCAGAGCACGAAATAAAGCGGAAACCAAACCAAAATTCCCAAATTCTCATTGCCCTAACTCAAGTTCACCTTACTTGATTGCAATCGTTTTTAGTACTGTTGAAAACAAACAGAATTTCAACATGACAACATCCTTCCAAGTCAGACCCACACATGCAAAATCCTAAGCCTGCGCTGTAAGAATGTGTGTGAACATGTGAAAGACGTGACTAGGTGTGTCCAAGCCTTTCCTACAAGTGACTAGAAGCCCCAGCAGCAATGATACTCACGCTGGCATTGTCCCCAGGACACTCGGGCCCAGCCCCAGCAGCAGTCAATTCTGCTTCCAAACCGACAGAGTCCTGCAGAGGAGACCATGTGTCTGGGCCACCTGAACAACATAGTTCAAAAAAGTCTGGTGAAACATTTTGAAAGCAGCTAAAATCATCCTAGAGTTAAAAAAAAACCACAAACACTCAAGAAACAAAAACAAAAAACAAACCAACAAACCAAAACAAAACAACTAACCAATCAAACAAAGACAATGACCAGCAACAACCTCTCCTGCATGGAGATATATCATCTTTTTTTAACCAGAGTAACTGCTCAGTACAGCTGAGCCAATAATATTTCTATTATTAATACTTTGTTTAGTTCAAAAAATGTAAATTACTATAGGTAAAAAGGGGAAAAGACAGAGTAACTCAGCAAAGCCTGAAAAAACTGACATGCTTTGCAGTACGCTCACTGCTGCCACTCCCAGGCTGCCATTAAACAGATTCAGAAGTCTGAAACAGAATTTTTAATATGGAATAAACACCATCACAAAGTTTTGGCATTTCGGTTTATTTCACAGTATACAAATACACAAATTTTCTGACTGCTATGTCCAGATTTTCTCACCGGAACGTTATGGGGGAAAAAAATCAAAATAAAAGCTTCCTGAATAGTTAAGCAGGAATCAAATATAAAGGAAGAGCTGTAGTCTTCCCTTGTCCCAAGGAAATGATACCACGGCTTCAAGCAGTTCTAAAACATTGACACGAATCGGTAATGTTTCCTAACGACAACCTGAAACCCCGTGAGCGCTGCACTTGAACAAATCCTAAGAAAGAAATCCCTGGCGAGGGAGGGGGTCGCTCCGGCCGATTCCCACGCACTCGGCAGTGTCCGCTCCCCGCAGCGCCGCCGATCGCGACACCTGTCACGACACGGCGAGGCCCGGCGGGCACGCGCGCCCCGAACTTCGTGTTAAAACTTGAGTCGCGATCTTCGCCGCCGTCCTGCTGCAAGTGCCTCCCGGCGTCCGCAGGCTGATTTTACTTTCACAGCACGCGAAGCGCTCTGTTCCTCAATTCGCGCAGGACGCGGCCCGGCCGGGGCAATAAACTTTTTCTACACCTAAAAGCTCACGTTCAGGCTGCCGAGCAACGCCCGCCGAGGACGGGGAGCCGAGAGAGCCCGTCCTGGGGAGCCCCGGGAGCGGCACCGCGGCCGTGCCCGCGGGCACCTCTTCCCGGCCGTGGGGGGACGGGAGCGCCGGGACACGTCCCGCCGAGGGCTCCGGGGGCCGGTGCCAGGCAGGAGCCCGACGGACCTCGCAGCGCCCGCCGTCAAAGGCCCGGG
>JAWMRA010000130.1:24607127-24622465 GCA_035584735.1 Pseudotriccus pelzelni | reverse complement strand
AAAAATCCAATGCGCAGGCTCGAAGGTGTAAAGACCTTCCCTGGATCTTCGTTCGCGAAGACTGGCCATTACTTACATATTGACAACCAGATGTAACTTTACTTCTGTGGAAAACTCAACACAACCAAGTACTGATCCTGCTTAAGACTTTTGGATTGTGTCTACTGCCAACTGAAGTATTTATTGAAAGTAAATATTTCAATAAATACGTTAATGGTATACAAGTATTTGCCTCTAATATAACTTAGAAATTCTTTTGAGATTTTACACAAATTATTTTATCAATATCAAGATATACATTTAGCCAGCCAGACTTAATTTGTGTGTTTGGCGGTAAGTCTTGAAACACTACCTGGTTTGGAAGAAACAATGAAGTGCTGAAGCATTTTGGCTTTTGTATTTAATAAACAATAACAACATATTTCTGACCTAAACATGGATTTGGAAAAATAAAGTATTGGCCACATTTTTATACAGTCAACTAGAAGAGAAAACAGCATTTACAACACATTTTAAAATAAATGAAATATTTTGGGTTAGATTCCTTCAAAATGGGAAAGTTTGTAACAACTCAACAACTACAATGTCCTAGAACATCAATAGTTACAGAGGGCACAAATATATTATACTATGGGATATATTCTTTCAAATACAGTCCAGGTGCTCACAAAGGCTTATATATTCACGTCTCAATACACATAACTGTACATGCCATACATTTTAGAAGTAACTGACATAATGGTAGAAATTTAAAAAGTTGGAGGATATCTAAAATGTAAACATGACTCCATTTTGGTCAGTCAAATACCTTTTACAAATTGCACCAGGACTAGAACTAACAGAGGTTTGCACATGGAAATGGCTCAAAGCTGCACCAAGGGACTATACACTGGACATTGGGAAGCATTTCTTTACTGAGAGGGTGGTCAAAGAAAGGAAGAGGCTTCCTAGAGAGGTGATGATGATGCCTCAGGCCTGCCAGTTTAAGAGGCATTTGGGCAGTGCCTTAACAACAACCTAATTTAACTTGGTCAGCGCTGAAGTGGTCCAGCAGTTGGCCCTGACGATCATTACAGGTCCCTTCAAACTGCAACAGTCTATTCCATTCTATCTCACTCTGCCTCAAATACGACTAAGCAAATGAAATGCAAATCATGATGAGATAATCTTTAGTTTTGCAACAGTAAATAATCTTCATCAAAAAAATGGAACCATCTTAAATGCATAATCTAAATAATACATTAAAACTGCAATCATCTGTAATTCTTTCCTGTAGTAAATAGCTGTGACAGCAAGGTGGTCTAATTAGACTTACAAACAGACTAAACAATTCAATCCCAGAACTTCTACACGCAAATTGTGAGCAAAGAAAGTATACCATGTATGCTATTAAGATTTGCTGGCAAATTAAATTTACTGCGGATAAAAAAAACAAAGGGAGTTTTTAACTGAAACATTCTCTACTTTGTCTATCAACATTAGTAGAAGGTAATTAATTTATCACTCATAGGGGTAATCTGTTTGAAAGCTTGAATTGCATTTCTCAGATCCACTTTAAAACCCTGACAGAGCCAGTGACTATTTTCTGAGCGTGCCCGGTAGGATTTAGTAGTAAGATAACGAGAATTCAATTGATGTAACAATGATTAGGCTGCAGTAGGAAAAGAATCATGAAACAGAGAATAGTATCACTTAGAACAGCAGAGGCAAGCATGCAGATGTATCCTACTGAAAAGCAGAATCAATTTTCATATCAGGAAATGTCTTTTTGTCCTGTGTGACTCTGTTGCTCTTGGACTAAATGGACAACCATTTGGAGTTTCCCTAAATCAGAAAATGGCATCAGCATTACTGAAGAGCCTCAAAGCAAAAAATTTCAAAATATATATTCATCATGTGTTTTTTTATGTTATGAATCTTTTTCATAATTGTCTTTCAAACAGAAGAGCAGAGATCTTGACAAAAGCATGAACTAAAACTTTAGTCAAAAGCCTGAACATTGGAAAGGAGCAAAATTGTTCACTTATTTCTGACAAAATACTGGAACTTGTCACAGAAATTCAAAACAAATAATCCTACCCAAGCATTTCAGCAGACTACAAGGGCTTTTTTAACATAAGAAATAAATCCATCTACATAAGTCTGAAGAAGCATGATTTAACACAGACAGAAGCAAATCTAAGATGGGGTTTGTTTTGGTTTTTTTTTTTCTCCATGCTAAAGGAAAGAATCTGTAACAAAAGCAGGGTGTGTAACATCCCAGTAAACTTTTCTCTCAGGACAAAACCAGAGGAAAATAGTGTTAGAAGGATAGACGCTTTCTATAAAATATAAACCTACTAATAGTACACATGTGAGCTTTGTCATGGCTTTGCGAAATACACACAGATCCAAACTAGAGGAAACCAACTTGAAATTTGATATTATTTTTACAGCTTGTATATCAGAGACAGGAATATATGATTGTATTCAGTTAGATCATTTTTTAATTTTTTTTTTGTAAATGTATAGCTCTTCAGTGATTTCTAACCTATTCTGTGAGGAATTCCACATATTGGTCATTGAAAACCACCTATTTATTACATGTGTATTTCGGTATTCTTCAAATCAGTAGCCACTGAGGATAAACTGACTCCAGTACCCAAGTTATTTTACTTACACAAAAGAACACAAACCTTTTTCTTCATTGCAGAGTTACCGTTCACTAACGTCTTACTGTCTGGCAGTATGCATAAGGCATTTTAGAGGACACTCTACAGCAGGGTGGAAGAGGTATTCAATATTCACAACAGTGATGAAAACAATTAAATGTTGTGATAAATCAGGGTGGTTTCTTTCCTGTAGAACCACAGCCCTTAGGCAACAGAACTGCCCTGCAATCCAGCAAAGCAAACTGCCCCTACAGGGCAGGGAACAGTGCCACAAAAGGGAATACTCAGTATGTGGCTACCAAACTTTGCTAATGACTATTATTTTCATCACAATAAAATCATCATGTGCTGCTTTGGGAGACACAGTCCATGTACAACTTCTGTGCCAATGACATTAACATCATGTAGTTTACTATCCTAGGTCTAAAGAAAAGTTTAGGAAAGAAGGAAACAGTAGGGAAAAATATGGTTCAGAATTCAAGGTCAATTTTTTGTTCCCAGTTTGGTCATCAGCTGCTGGTGACCTGTGAGGGAAGTCATGTCACCATGTGCCAGAAACAGACTGAATTTTAGAACAGATTTAAGATTGCTTATCTGTTCCACAGAGCTCTGAAACATGTCGAAAATTGACATATTTTCCTAGGAAACAGTTAAACGGCTTCACCAGAAGAAGGCATTGTTAAATATGCACACATGTACATAAACCCCTTTACCTTCTCCAGGACTGACTGCAGATGGTAGACTGGTCCAGTCTAAGGTCCAGCTGGGGCATGGATGTGGAGAAAACTTTGCTTCAATTCCGTTTTCCTATACAAAAGTGAGAAAAAAACAAGTTAAGACCCTGATCCTTTACCACTGAAGTTAGTATCAAAATTCTCACTGAATTAATGGCTTCAGATCAACACCTTCACCCTAACTGAAACTAAACAGGCAGATGACTCCACATTATATGAGATTCAAATTATGTATTTCTCTCATTTTCACAAGAAAGCCCTGTTAATTTTTTTAGGAAATGCTGTCAACCTCTATGCAAAAAATACAGAGAATTATGGAACATGATGGACAGTTTTCTTTAACAAAACTCATTAGAGTTCACTAATATTCAAAGTTCTAACAAATAGCATAAAAAACCAGAAAGGGTTGAATAATGAAGCCAAACATAAAAACAATGTTTTTTCCTCATCCTTTATATAAATATCTTTAAAAGATGAAGACAATATGGAAATTCAAACAAAAAGTTACTTTGATTATTCTGAATTATTGACAGGGCTTTCAGCAGTCCTCTCTTTGCTCAATTCCTGAATTGATCAAATATCAGAAAAGAAAGAAAAAGTAAAATCAATTCTAAGTCAATGCATATCAGATACAAGAAAAGCAAGATGTATTAAACTGTTCAAGGCTGTCATAATTAGCTTCTACAATTACAATAAAATTTTACTTACTACAAATCAAGCAGAATATTGCTACTACAAATAACTCATTAAAAAGCTTAAATTACCATTAACTTAGTCATAGTTGGCCTTGGACCACCTATAAAATTACTGTCTTCATTCTCCTCTTCTAATTCATCAGGAACTGAAGAGAAGTCCTGTGCCTCTTCCTCTGGAGCAGACATCAACTCTGGAAGCTGGAGAAGCTTCATATTGCATTTGCCAGCAGCTTTCTTTACTCCAGGTACTTCTTGAACTCTTCGATACCAAGTGGATATCAGAGGCAAATTTACCAGGTTTCTGCCTTGTTTCTTGCTGGAAACCTAGAAAAATAAAATGGGAAGGTTACTTGCTACTGTAAATTTCTTCCTACAAGCCACGAGAAGGCATGAACTACAGAAGTGAGCTCAGCTCCATGCCAAGCACATGTATTCATAGCGTGATAGCAACACAACCGCAGGTAGAATTGCCGGTTGGCCATTTAGACTTTATCTGCAATCCCTGTTTGCTTAATAGGATGAAAAGATTTACATGACCAATGTTAATCGTAACTTCAATCAGTAACAAAAAAGCTCAGTTTAAATAACATTCTTAGCTACGTGCCATTTCCCAACACAGGAAAGATTCGTTTTGGTTGGTAGTCAGAGAAAAAAACCCAGTGAAGTAATTTGCCATGAATACTGAATTCTAAGCAAGACCATCTGAATGTTGTTCTTTCCCACAAGCAGCCTGCAGTTCTTAAAAGCTCATCCACCAACAGCTGTTTTACTGGGAACTGCAGGCCTGAAATACCTCACTCTATGCGGCAACACCAAAACAGAAACAGGCATACATTATTCCTCCTCTTTACTGAAGTCTTTGCTCTACATCTGCAACTTTTGCTAGTAGTAGTGAGTCAAACTTATTTCTTTTTTTAAAAGTAATGTATTTATTCTGACTTTTTTACAATCTTAATTACATATTTTTATACAACAATGGTAACCAGCATATTTCTTTTCTGAATTAAATGTATATGATTAAGAGTTGATGTGGCCTTCAATAGAAATTAGAACTTCAAGTGTAAAAAATAAAATCAAAAATTTCTTTAGTAAGAATATGTTGTACATATTAAAAAAATTACACCAAATCACATTTTACATGAAGTCCAGTTACTTTTAACAAGGATGCATTTAGTGAAATTAAATAATTTTCTTTAGATTCCGAAATGTTTCAAAACAATGAAGATCCTTGTCTTAACAGGAGAGGTTGTGAAGTCTCCACCCTTAGAAACACACTCAAAATATGACTGGACATGATCCTGGGCAATTGGCTCTAGCTGACCCTTCTTTAAGCATGGGGGTTAGACAAGATGAGCTCCAGAGGTGCCCTCCAACCTCAGTTATTCCAACCTGAACTAACCTGTGATGCCCACTTTAAACAGAAAATTAAAGATCACGATTACAGGAAATGGCAGAAAAGGCCATGCAAACACAGCATTCCTCCATGTATCTGTCCACAGTGTGGAAATAGAAATTAGTATAGAACACCTGAAATGACATGAAATTTCAAGCAGCTCTCTTGCAGGCTGTGTTTATAATATGCTTAGGGTAATCACAAATAATTAGCAATAGCTAAAGGAGCAAAGGAAGGACGAACTCTGTGATTTTAGTATCTAATTTAATATCCTAATAGCACCACAGGCAAAGATACAATAATTCAGTTAAGGAAGAAGTCTTCTGGAATGCAATTCTAAGAGGCACAGTTACACTTGTTATCAAGTGTTCTAAATTGTATTTTAAAAACTGAATAGCGGTTTCTCCCAGATGAGGAACTGAGCTTCTGTTATACTTCTATTAATTTTCAACAGTTACAACTAATAGAGAGTGTAACAAAGCTAACCTCAGAAAGATAACTGCAATGGAATGAGGTAATGGAAAACAACTCTTCAGCCTCATTATCTTAGTTTTGGTAATTATAATTACAATCAGCTAGTCAGGTCTCCTCACATTTATGGTGTGTTACTTTCCAGACACATACTCACTGAAGACTTCATTATTATTCACCCCCTTAAATCAAAGTGGAAATGCAGCTATACTGATGTTTTTAAACACAATCCAGAAGTCCACTTATACAAGTGACAAACAACATTTGAATACGGAATTAAACTCTGGCACTTCCATCAACAAGAGCAGTTTCAATTCACTGCTTGCAAGAAGCTTTAGACGCAAGTTATTCAGTTTCAATAATAACTGTGGGAATCAAGGTATAATTTCTTAGAAAATGATCACTTATCAGAGAGGAGAAACAAAGTAACATTAGAGTAACATTACCTGAGAATTACTCTTGTAATTCAGGTAAAAATGAAACTGAAAGCCAGGCTTTTAGGGCAATCCTTGGCATGAGCTACACAAGTGTATTATAAAATATATATGAATATATAAAATACATGGTTCATCAGCTGCAGACTAGGGCTCAAGGGTCATACATAAAAAGTAAATAAATACATAATTCTCATCTGCTCACAGTACATCTACAGAACAATTTCAATTGCATTGCTCAAATCAATTAAGCATCTGATCCAAGAATTTGCTCATGTCCAGCACCGGCAAATCAAAAAATTACTATAAAAAGTTATGCTCTTCGTATTTAAAAAGGCCTTGGAAAAATAAAGACTGAAATACTTTAAAGATTTTTAAATAGCAGGAAAGCCTTTTGTCTCAATACTTTTGTTTAGTATCATCCATACTGAAGTTGCCATTCATCTTCAATTATGTGATTCACAAAACAAAGCAGAAGTGAATTAAGAACCATTTCTGTAAAATAATTCATCATCTTAATTCAGAGGTAGCCATATTAACCTACTTCTGGACTCCAATATTGCTATCATCAATCCACTGAGGATTATGATATTGGCTAGAGGAGTTGTAAAGTGGACATCTGTCAAATTATTAATATTTGATAGTCCCTATCTTGATTTTAGATTGTTTCTCTCAATCTGACTAGCAGCACCTCCTCCAGGAATTCCCTTTGTTTTCAAACACCATAAGGCAAATTTGGCAAAGCAACCTGCAAAATCAGAATGCCAATACCAACCTCACTCAGAGCTCTTCCTGGCAAGAGACACCAGCTTAGCTATAAATCTCATAGAGTAACTGCAGGAACGCTGGTAGCAGGCAAATTCACGTTTTGTTGTAGTGGGAAATAAAGACACTGCTGTCATTTCCTTAAATCTTTCCTGTGTGTACATCCTTATAAAACTAAGTACACAGATTGTGCTGAGCAAGACTCTTGCACAGTCTTGCCACAGAAGTTTTTCCCACTGTAGGACTGGTTTTGAAGTTGAGCTCAAGCCACTTGTACCAATATTCTAAAATTATTATTTTCTGGGCAACTGGGTACCAAAATATTTCAGTATAATATTTTAACAGTTAACAGTGTTTCCTAAGTATTTACATTCTATGTATTTGAAAGTAATTTTAGTCATCTCATCAATCCCTGGTTTTTGTGCTTGTACAAAGACTTGTACTATCTTCTGTTTTGGGTTAAGGTCACATTGTAAATGCCAAAATATGTTTTAAAATAACATATTTTACAACTTTCAAGTTCTCAAAAAAAACATACATACACACTAGTTAATATTTGCAGAATTTGTCATCTTACCAAGAACTGATGGATGCATGGCAAAAGCACTATATCTGCCACAGTAAAATAAAGCCCTTCTGCAAAGATGTGGTCCAAGAGCGGAAGGTCAGAGGTTTTTGTTCTCCTGATGTGGGAGGCCTCTCTGTTGACTGCATCTGATGCTTCCTGGACAAGCAGCTTGGAGAAAGCTACACTCAGTTCCAAACTTGGGGGTGGATGCTCATGCACTTCCCCTGCTTTTAATTCCTTTGTTGCATCTTCACCAAGTACAGGCGCTGCAGCCTTGGCACCTGCCTTCTGCTGTTGAAGCTTTTGCCTACGAATTTTGTCATCGTTATGCACTCGGACAGGTTCTCCAAGCTTCCTTTCAAACTGTAAAATGTCAGGAGGAATGGCCTGACAGTGCTCAGGAGATGCCGTCAAAAACCTTTCCACAGCCAGAGGAATGCTGATCTCACAAAGTCTGGTCCACTGGCTAACCTGTCAAATAAATTTATGTAATTAATGTCTCTACAGAAAGAGAAACAAAATCCAGGATAATATTTTTGTTCACTTTAAGCAAAGAAATTCCAGCTTTCTTTGTTAATCTTAGAAATTCAGATATTCTCTATTACTTTTGCTACAGCAGAATTAGGAAGCTAAATCTTATATATAACAGAATGAACAGTTATCCAGTATAGCATATTTTTATTCCTTATTATTGACATATTAGGGTGGCTGCATAACTCATGCCAAGCAAAGCTGGGATCAATTTCTGTATATCGTCTCTTACAAATGGTGGTGATAAGACCCAATTACACCAAACAGATTTTGAGCACATTTATTTTCAGAAATGCATTATATTATTAGTGGGTTTTTAATGTGCAACATCAAAAAAACTTTTGTCTAACTGAACAGCACATTAAAAAAAAATCACTTTTTTTTTTAAGCTCTTATCCTTGCCCTGTTTCTCTCATTACCTGTACTTAAAGGTTTCACAATTTTTAAACTCCTGTCTTTTCTTATTCAGTTCACTCACTTTGCAGGCCTCCGAAATATAGAATGAAGCTCTCCAGCAGTTCCAAGAGATTACAGAGGTTTCTGGAGGATGTCAGGGACAACTTCTTTACACCAGCACTATGTGCACTAACACAGAGATGTGCTTCTCCAGATCGGCTACACACCAACAGGGATGAACCGGGCTGGAGGCACGGTAATCAATGGCAACCATGGATGTAGCAATCCTGACAGGGTGGAGCTCAACCTCCTGAGAGGAGTGAGAAAGGCAAGTCTAGATGATGAGCTGCCACACGAGTAAACTGCTACGTGATAAATAGGCTGAAATCTCAACTCAAACGACAGTGTTGGTTAATGGTTCACACGCTACCTGAAGGTCAGTTAGCAGGGGAAATCTTTAAGGGTCTATCCTGAGGCCTGTCCTATTTGATCATCTTTACCTGGAGAGGGGTGATGGATTTCACTCACATCAAGGACAACACAGTGAGTTGAGCAGAGCCATCAACAAACTCCACGAAGGAGCTGCTATTCACACGGGCCTGCACAGGCTAGAGAATGAGCTGACAGGAACAGAATATTCCACACCTAGGAGGGACTAAACCCCTGGAATGGTACAGGCTAGGGACTGGCCACCTGGCCACGTAGCCACTCTGTTGAAGAGACAGTGGACAACCCGGTGAGGATAAGCTAAACATAAGCCAGCAGTGCACCCTGGCAGTGAAGGCTAACAGTATTATGGTGCTCTTGAAATCAAAATTTAAAATAAATTAGATATTTCTTAGTTTACTTCAAACTTTAGAACTCATTTATACTGCTATTCATGAAACAGAGATCTGACTTATTTTTTGAATTTTCAGGGTTTTTTGTGCTGCTAAGTAGTATCTTTAAAAATAATTATTTTTCATCTGTATGCCAAAGTACAGATACTTCTCCATTGAGGAAATTTCATTTTCTAAGCAAATTAAATTTCTGACTAAAAGAGCTTAGTTTACATCAATATTAAAAGTCTACTTCAGAGCATTTAATGCTAATAAAAAAAAATCTTAACGTATCTAAGAGAAAGAAAGGCACTCACTTCAGCACAGGCTTTTAAGCAAGTCTTCTTAAAGCCCAGGAGTTCCAAAACATCCTTTTTAGATGGATCTGCCTCGTATGTTTTCTGTATTATATGTCTTAAGACAACAGAAAGCCCAGCTCGGCAGAATCTGCCATCTTTCACGACAACTGCAGGTAAACTGCAGCTCTGCACAACCTCTGGAAGCTGACACCTGGAGATTAAATGGACCTCGAGATCGCCAGGGAGGTTTTTTGTCACACACTGGTCACCCACATCTTCGCCAGTCGGCACTAAGAAAATTTTAAATAACTTGCAGTCACAGTAGGATAGCAAAAACAGGGAGATAGATGTATGAAGAGGAAAGATACTATCTCTGTACTGATGAGAAAAAGCCAAATATAAATGTTCTTCAGTGATGCAATCTTTCATCTTCCTCCTGAGCTGAAGTTCCTGAAATAGAAATCAGAGCACGACATTCATAAAAGAAAACAGAATTTAGAACAAAAAAAGTTTTAAAATACCAGTTCTTCCATTATCTGCTACAACTGATTTTAACGTAAGACACTACTATAGACATCCTGTCTGCATATTTGGACTGCAGGCCCCTTTTGAAAGAAAAGAACAGTTTCACATATACATTGTCTCTTCACTTACAGATCATGGACAGGAAAATGACTTGTGTACTTCTTTTTACATTTTAGCATGTTTCAAACAAAACAAACAAAACCAAAGCAAGGTTTGTTGTTTGTTTTTTTTTAACTCAAAATCTCCCACAACATTAACCACGTATTACTGAAAAAACAAGTTCCTGAGCACGTGCCTACAACAGTCAGTTCTGTAACACACACATTTGTCTTTCTGTAACTGCTAAAAGGCACTTATGGGGGGTATTTAGGCCATGGGAAATAATATTGGTTTCTTTATTAAAATTAATTTAGAGCCTGGAGAGATAATAACTGAAGGACAGACAGGAAAATAAACATTCCTTTCATGATTGCTACGTGAACACCTCAAACATCCAACTACTTTAAGCAGTTGAATACAACAGTAGCATCGCTGAAATTAATATCTTCTCAATATATTAAAAGATAAAATTAATTTTCCTCATAGTTGGTGGAAAAAATACATTTTTCCTATTACAATATTCCACACCAGTTTAACATAAAGCACTGATGCAATAATTTTTATGCTCCATTCCTCAGTGGAATTGCCCATTAACCTACAAATCACAGCTCACATCGAGAAGCCTTAGACACTAGATGGGGCTCTTACAGCAAGCTTTACAGACGACAGCTCCAGTGCAGTAAGAGAAAGAAATTTAAATGTTGCTAAGGAAGGCCAGACTGTTTTATATATACATATATATAAAGCACCAGTGACACTAGCTGTCTGGATTAATAAGGTCTTTGTGCAGTTACATGAATATGATGGAATTATTTAAAAAGCAAAAAAAGGTTTTCATTTGATATATCCCGATTATTTGATTATTTTTTTCTTTATGTAGACATGAACATCAAATTTACTACTTCATATTATGTAGCACGGGGCCAAATCAACAGCCTAAAAGAAGGCAGTGGAAGAATAAAACCACATCCACCTGACACTAAGATCATACTAACGACTGTTACAGCAAAGTATTTTTAAACCATTACATGACATGTTATTGTCTCAGAAGAACAGTGGCTCTGCTATGAGTACTGTTGCTTTTCTTTAATTAATACACCTGCCACACAAAGAACAGGACAACAGATAATGAAATACCTACTTTCCCAGAAGCTATTTTAGTTGGATAAATCTTGATGGCATGTAAGCCAAGACAGACTCAATACTGTAAGTACAGCTCTGTGGCAGAAATTACACAGTGAAGGCACTGCTAAGGAGGCAAGTCAAGAAAAGTTAGTCTTACCTGTTAAACCCATAGTGACCAGCACTTCAACTCCTATTCTCGACTACAGTGCTACTTTCAATATTAAACAGTACCCTCCTGACAGGGTCAGAAAATGGGAATATGAATGCAGGCCACTTCATTTAGTCCATGGTACCCTAATTTAAAGTCACTTTTCTCAACCTTTGTAGGTAAGGCTCTGGATTTTGTATTGAAGGAAAGGAACATTCAGCAAAGGTCTGTTCTTCCACATGCCTTGAAGAGAGAACCTCTGGGAGACAGCTGCACTAGACAGCTTGAGGGTGGTTACTAACCTACCCAAAACTCAGACTAACTTTTGTAAATATACACTGCCATTTACCACTACTCAACTGCAACGTGAGTATGACACAACAGAGAGACTGAATTACTTTTCTGAACCTAAATGAACTTCTACAAAGACAAAAAGAACACAGAAACGGTGATATATATGATCTACTTAGTACAGGACTCAAAAAAATTTTTAGAGAAGCATTTAATTCAAGGTGAAGGGAGAGAAGAAGAGTTAAGCTAAGACTGCTGTAGAATACTAAGACAGTATCAATACAGCAACAAGTAATCATTCCATTTAGTAATTCTGAACCAAATAAAAACAAACTGTGAATTGTTAACTTCTAAAAAAAAGTGCAAGCAACTAGTATCTTACACTTAACAGTGGAAAAGATTCCAGAGGAGGTGACAACTCCAGCTCTCATCGCAAAAATACAAATGTCTCACTCCTTTCATTTTCAGGGAGAGTTAAGAACACGGCACATTTCACAATGTCGGGCTTAAATCTGAGAATAGGTACTTACACACACAAACAATTTCCAGACCTGGACAAATCAATCGCTTATCATTTATACAACAGCAATTCATTTCGGTTTGTACAGCTAATCAGGTCTCTCTCAGCTAAAGGCCCTGATCCTGCAAGCTCTCACGGTGCCTGACCTGAAGGTGCCTTTGCAATATACTGTTCCACTGTTTTAAAATATAGCCTTAAATTCTTCTCATACCCTACACTACTACATCTTTTCTTCCCAAAGCCCCAAAGAACAGGAAATATCAGCTTCAGGGATGTTTAAAGTTACATACTTTTCAGACCAGAAGAACAAACTCTAAAACGTAAGGAGAGCAAGCATTGGAAAACCCCACTCTGCTTTCTGCACTGAGCTTTTCAACATCAACAGAGCTAACACTTTAATTAATTAATACTTTAATTTCCACAAGAACTCTAAAAAGTAATTTTAACAAAATGGGCTTCTGTCATGACCTCCTTACACATTTCGTTAGAATAGCAAAGCATTCAGTCTGTATTTATTTGTATTGCTGGTTATTGTAAAAACGTCCATGTCCCTTCATGACAACAGTAACTGAACGTCTCCCAAAAAGCCTTGCAAGGTGCAAGTTTCCCATGTTACCATTGTACGTGTGAAAAAATAGAAGCGCAAAGAGAATTTTTAGTTCACTGTCACACAGGAAGTCTGTCCTAGAGAAAGCCTAAAAATTAGACATTCTTCTTAAAGGATTTGTTGTTTGGTTGGTTGTGAGATTTTGGGATTTTTTTAAGGCTAGTCTATGACAATGAAAATTACAATCAGGCTAATTTTGTTCTGAAGTCTCTCACAGAAGAGGAACTAAATTAATCTGTCCAGGAGTTCTGACTTTACCTGTGTTTCCGTATTGTTTCCTGTAGGAAGAAAAGGCTGCCTTGAATTGTCACCTCAACCGAATGTACACCCTTACACTGCCATATCCTACCCCTCTCACATCTTTTACTTCACAGAATTCCCGCTAACATCTTGTCTCCAAGCACTGACAGCTATAAAGTTGTTCCCTACACTTTTTGTTCCCCAGATAGGTGTTTTTCCACACTGTTTTGGCTCTGCAGAGTCTACCTTCCCTGTGAATTTGGGCACAGCCTTTCGTCTCAATAGCCTGCCTGGCTGCCTGTTCTCACTTACGTGTTTTCACAGAACTGCCACCCTTCCATTAAACGTGATACATTGATGAATCCCTCGGCAGCTTAGTAAGACAAAAGCAGACACAGACAGACACAATAAAACAAAACACGCAACACGGAACTGACAAAACCCAACACGACATTGTGCTATTTACTCACACCACTTTCCCCAGCGCTTTTTTTCTCTAACTAGACTATAAATTCTGTGGGAAGAGGTGGTTTTTTATTCTACTGACCTTATTTACAATGGCCACTATTTGAAAGAGGGGAAATGAAAAGCAATGACCAATACAGGATTTGCACCATAATGTAAAGACAAGATAAACAAAGTTGTCTACCTTTGGTATAAAAGTCACCGTGGCTACTTAAAACAATAAACATTACATAAGTATAATGTTCACTAACTGTACCAGTTTTTACCATTTTCTCTTCCCTTTCAACATGCACTAAATAACAGATTAATTAGTTTCACTCAGCTGCCGTGTTAACAATGTAATAAAAAAAATCACTGCGTTTCCCGTGAAAACGAAAACCTGAAAAATTCGAAATTAATAAGTAAGTACATAAGAACCTCTTCCTTTCAGTTTGAATGAAATTCATTCCCTTCAGAATGAAAAAGACATCATTCATTTGATGATTATTACAGGGTAACACAGAACTTTTGCTAAAACAGATGCATTAAGGCTTGAGAAACGCTCAGTATAATGCCATTTAAAAACGCAGCCGATATTCAACGCAGTGCAAAGCTCTGTGTGTGCCTTAAGGCACACAACTTTGGAGGATGGAGATAAGATTTCTATCCACACGACCCATTCGCTGTATGACTCCAGGGCCACCAGTGCACCCCCGAGGGAGCCCAGCAGCTTTTCATGAAGAGCCTCAGGCAGGTATACCGATAAAGTGGAAGCCGTGGACAGTTCAAGAAGCCCACGGGGGACAGAGCCAGAGCTCAGGGAGAGGCACCGCGCTGGAACTCGGCTGCCGCAGGGACCAACACCGCCGAGCCAGAACTCCCTCACCGACCCGCTCCGCAAAAACCTCTGCTCCCAGCTGCTGCCAGCGCCCTGCCTTCCCCCGCCAAAACCGGGCCCGGCGATTTAATCCGACCCCCTTTCCCCGGCTTCTCCCTGTTTTCCTTACCCCGGCCCGGCCGCGGCCGCCCCGGCCCCGCCCCTTCCTGCCCCGGCCCCGCGCACCGCCCGGAACTGCCGCCCGCCGGCCGCGGGGCGCGGGGGGACCGGCTCGGCGGCGGACACGCCTCGGCGCCTTCCTCCTCCTACTCCTCCTCGTCCTCCTCGTCCTCGCCTCCGGTGAGACCCCAGCGGGCCGCTCTGCCGGCATCGGGAAGGGGCGGGGGTGTCTGGGAGGAGGAAAGGGTGGCTTGGGAGAAAAAAACGGGGTTTGAGAGGAGGGAGGAGGGCGGGTTTGCGGAGGAGGAAGAGGGGGGAGAAGGCGTTCGGGAGGAGAAAGAAGGGGTTTGGGGGGTTGGAAGAAGGGGGCTGGGAGGAAGGAGGAGGAAAAGGGGGGGGGAGAAAGGGTTTGGGAGGAGGAAGAAGGGGTTTGGGAGGAGGAAGGGGGCATTGGGAGGAAGAAGAAGGGATTTGGGGAGCAGGAAGAGGAGTTTGGGAGGAGGAAGAAGGGAGGTTGGAAGGGGGAAGAGGGGTTTGAGGAGAAAAGGGAAAGGGGGGATTGGAGGCGAGGAGAGGAAGAAGAGGGG
>JAWMRA010000130.1:24400807-24607027 GCA_035584735.1 Pseudotriccus pelzelni | reverse complement strand
GGATTTGGGGAGGAGGAAGAAGGAAGGTTGGAAGGGGAAAGAGGGGTTTGGGAGGAGCCGGGAAGAGGGGGTTTGGGGAGAGGAGAAAAAGGGGGATTGGAGAGGGGGAGAGGAAGAAGGGTTTGGGAGGAGGAAGGGGGCTTTGGAAGGAGGAAGAAGAAGGGATTTGGGGAGGAAGAGGAAGAAGGGTGGTTGGAAGGGGGAGGAGGGGGTTTGGGGAGAGGAGGAAAAGGGGGATTGGAGAGGGGGAGAGGAAGAAGGGTTTGGGAGGAGGAAGAGTGGAGCCCACACCACACTTGGCGGCTCTTACCCTCGGACCCGGAGTGAGCTCCGGGTCTCCAGTGGGGTCGGTCCCACCCGGGGACAGGGCACACCCGGAGCTGCCGCCCTGAGCAACTCAGTGCAGGGCGGTAACGGGGGCAGGAGTGTGGCTTTTTGTCGTCTTAAGCATTTTAAAGTGTTGCTTTCAGGGGAGAGGCCTTTTGTTCATTCCTAAAGGGAAGTCCCAGGGAGAGATTTTGCAGCAAGTAGGTTGCAAAATCGTGTTGTGGCTTTGGTGTAACTATTTCAGCAATTCAGTTTTAACAAAGATTTATATTTGTCACTGAGAAGTTTCCAGGAGGATGATATCCAGGAATTTGTGAGCTTGATAAGTTTCAGTATACACTGGATTAAGGAAAGGTGAAAACAGTAGTGGAGGCAAACTCAATTTGCCGGTGACTTAAACCAATGGCAGTGACACATGTTAAAACACCATCCTCAGGTCCATCTTCACAGAGCTGCTTTTTGTCATCCTTTAAAGGCCGTGAGATTGGGGGAGATCCCAGAGACTGGAGAAAGGCAAATTTTATGCTCGTCTTCAAAAAGGGCAAGAGGGACTAGCAAGACAGCTACAGGCCTTGCTCCTTCCATCTGGAAAGATCGTGGAGGCATTTGTAGGCATAAGGAGGAGCAGGTGGAGACTAGGGATAGCCACCTCGAGATCTACCAAGGATAAGTCATGACTGACCACCTGGCTTGTCCTCTGGCAAAATAGCTAGATCTGAAGGTGAAGGGAGTGTTGGATGCCATCTGACAGGGGCTTAAGGGGACCTAATGGAAGCCTTTATAAACCTAGGGAGATTTTTGAAAAGATGGAGCCAGTCTTTGTAGTCAGATGCTTTGAGGGGGAATGAGAGACAGCACAAGTTAGAACTTCCAATTCCAAGCAAGGAAATGGGGGCAGTGAGGCATTGGGACAGGTTGCCCTTAAGGTTTTTCACATTCTTGCATTTGGAGGTTTTCGGAATCCAGCTGGAAAAGTCCTGGGCAAACTGGTCTGAATTCAGTGTTTACTTTACTTTGAACAGGAGGTTGGACAGGGTGAGCATGTGACATCCCTTCCAAACTAAATGATTCTATGATTCTTAAATCATTCACTGTTTTGAGGAGAAGACAGCAAATAGTGTAATTTTAGACATTTTGGATAAATGGATTACAGTGATATTGATTGAAATATTAATTTAAAAGTACATTATAAAATATGGTATAGAATAGAATGTAAAATTAAGGATACCAATACTAGTAACTCCGTAGCAGGAAATTTCACTGTAGTCTTAGAAGATTCTTTGGAGAAGATGACAGATAAATGAGAACTGATTAATACAATTGTTCTGATTAATACAGTTTTCCAGACTACTGAAGTGTGTGAGTTTTGAAATGTCCCCTGTGGAAGTTAACTGAGAAATTACACTGTCATGAATCAAGTCCTGATTAAGACACAAAAGCAAAAACTAGAAGTAGAAGTTTGCTTTATCCTGCTTTTAAGATTTTCCTTGATCTACTTTCTTAAGACTTACATTACATTTGAAAGTGGCCTGGGAAAGGCATTATTAGTAAATAAGCAAAATCTGCCACTGTCACTGTTTAGTCAGGAAGAGAATAAATTCTGAGGCATAGAAGAATCTAAAGGGGAGGAAAAAAGTGAATTGGTATTATCATGATAAATTAATTATTGATAAACAGTGCAGTGAGTGTGTTGGCAGGAATTATGTGCCGTTGTTTCACGTGACTGGGTTTTAAGTTAACTGCTACATGTGTTGAAGGTAGCTGAAAAGGATATGTGAGTGAAAGTCCTTTTAATCATCAGTGCTAGTGAAAAATAAAAATATTTCTGAGTTTATAAAAGAATGGGTTTGATAATAGTGTTGCAATATAAATTGAAGGTGTGTGCTTTCTTGGAAAAATATCTTCAGTAGTACACCTATCTCAGAAAATAATAGAAACAGGAGATCAGAAACAGATGGATGAAAGTACGACCATATCTGAAAATGTAATGGAAGTAGATCCCTTTAACTGCAGGTTATAAGGAATAAGATAATACATGTGTAGGCATGCAACATAATAGAAGTATGCTCAAGAAATGAGAGAATCCAAAAATTCTTGGATGTTTTAAAAACAACAACCTACTACTTAGCATTATTTTTCCCCGCGGGTATTTAAACCACTGCGAGTAGTACACGTTGGGAGGTTACTTCATGATTGTTCATTGTAGTGGTTTTACTATCATCTCTGATACTTCAGGGAGTTTTGTTGCCTTATATTTGGTCTTGTGTATCCATCATCAAACAGTTCTTATATAATAGTGAAGAAGTACCAAACAGAGACCTAAGTTGAGAAAGGTGCTTTTAGGACTAGGCTGATGGCTGAATGCTGAGTTGCAGGAAGGGTGCACTTGCTTTGAGCAAAACCAGCTTTGCTCTGGGCGTTTTTTTTAGCACAGTCATCTAATTTCACAGCTATGTTATCAAACTGCTTACCTTTTTTCCTAAACAGCATTTGAATTATTTCTTGCACAGAAATTCCCCTTCAAAAAGAAAGTCAGAGTCTATCTTGCAGAACAGCCTGTGGCATCATTGTTAGAACACTCTGCTGTCCTTGTCTCAAGGCTATCACATTGCGCTGTGCTGCTTCCACTGCCAGAGGAGCAGTTTATGAATGAATATATGAATGAATGTAATTGGATCTTACATTTATAAGTGTCAAACCACTGTTTTATACTTAAAAACTGTTTGATCTGTAAACATCTGGAAAGGGCTACTACCAGAAGCAATAATTTGCCTTTTGGACCAGGTCAGTTGCTGGTGTTAGCCTGTTTGGCAGTTCTGTTGTTATGGTCCAGTAAGGAAAGCATAATTATCAATTTACTTTTTTCAGGTGATGCTGTTTTTAAGACAGCTATTGATACTTTCATCTTTCCATTGAATAGACTTCCTTTCTCTAAATCACAAATAGATTTTTTTTTAAATTTGAAAAAATGCCTAAGCTGAGCACACTTGAATTGTTTAATAAGCCCTGTTCCTTCCCTTCTCTTGAGAAATTTCTTGTGATGTTAGTTGTAACTGAAGTAGCCTCTGACATTATAATTTACCCTTGAGAACAGAGAAAGAATTGCTGCAGTTTCATAGCAAATAAAAGAATAAATACAGAGAACCCTTTTGAAATTTGGCGTTTAGCAGTTCCTTTCAATATGTGTCTTTAAAAAGCGAGAGCTAGAAAGAAATCTTCAGCTAGATGAAAGTGGAATTAGTATGTTTACGCTCATCCTCTAAATAGTACAGGCATCCTGAACGGGCTGCTAATGACTGTTTGGCTACCTGTTCTTCCTGTACACGAGTGTGTATTCCTAGTAAAAGCCTCAGAGAAGGACCGAAAGCATTTTTTTTTAGCAGGGAATTATACAAAATTTTTGAAATTAGCGTTTTGATTCTACTTTCATTCAACAGAGGGTTTAGCAGAGTCCTAGTTCAAGAGTATGTGGTAGTGACTCTTGCAAAAGGCATATTCACAGAACAAAGAAATGGAGGAGATAACCTACCCACAGATTTCAAGAGCAGTCTGAGCATGTATCAGAGGTAGATGCATTAAAAAAAGGGTATCTGCTTTCCATGCACTGTGAATTCACTTCTTGTAATCATCAGAGAGAGACTGAATTGTCTGGATGGGGCTTGCCCCACAGTCTCTGCTTGATCAGTGGGAAAGCAGAGTAACTGGTGTGTAGTACTTACTAGCAGAAGTTCTGTGGCCACCAGAAAATGGTTTGTCAAGTAGCAAAGATTAAGGAAGAGAGAAGAGGCTCTTGAAGAGGATTCTTAACTCTCTGCTGGGTCCATTGATAAAATTCCTGTGAAGTCTACTGTATGTTGAACTCCTTGATGATCTCAGTCAAGTGATTCTCTGGTGTCTCGTGAAAGCTCAGCATGAGATAAAGGTTCCTAGGGACTTCTAGGCAAGTGTTAAGGGAGCAGGCTGCCACTGCTGGTGTTTTGGCCAGAGAGGTAAAAGTTCACTGCCATGAATATCAAAAGGAATTAATGAGGCAAAACCTTGGAAGCTCCAGTTGAAAAAGCTGCCGAGTGCTTTTGAGCAGAACTGATGAAAGGCTTTTCAAGAACATCTTATAGATTATTGTATTTAAAACAAACAAACAAACGAAAAACAACCAACAAAAAAAAAAGGCATCCTGATGTGTTCCCATAACTTCCCACTTTATTTCTTAAATTATTAATTGGTAATTACTGATTAAGTTAGATCTTTGTAGGTACAATTTCCAATGTAAATGCAGTTCCTTAGAGCTTTTGCTAAAGAAGCAAACAGAGAAGGTTCCAGAGTGCCAGAATGTATTGCTCTGAGGGAAACATATTTTTTTTAATTAGTTCTAACCTTTTTCTCACTGTGTTCCATTTACATTGTCACTGTGGCATATTGAAGCTCTTCATAGTCATTACTTGACATTAAAACTCAGACTGTCACATGGGGGCGTGGATAAGTCACAGTCGAAGTTATAAATTTTCTCACTGTTCCAGTTAAATTTAAAAATGGATAGTGTGTTTTTTCAGCTATTTTATTTGTATAAAATAATACACTAGCTGTTTGTATCTCTCACGTTGTATGCTACAATGAGCTGGGTTTTCGTTAGAAGTTTCAAAAGTTAATTTTTCTGCAAGTAAGATTTTTTAGTTACTCTTAAACGAGCCATGAGTTAGAAATAACTGTATGTACAAATAATGTTAAGGAGAAGGGCAGTGGTTGTTTTTCTTGAAGCTAATGCTAATTTTGCATACTTTTCAATATTCTTTATGTACGAAATATCAAGAGTATGAAATATTTGTTTCATTTACCTAAGTGTGATGAGTTTAGTTTGTGAATATCAGGTATGCCAAAGAATTAATTTGACATCATTTCAGATGTAAAGTCAAATTCAAGTTTTGCAGCTCTGGAGTTCACAATCAGTCATCTTCCAGTGATAATTAATTCCCATATCACCGTTCCTGTGATTTAATGTCATTCCATTTTGCAAAAAAATAGATCTTCCATTAATCACATGCTGTTTAAGTTATGCTCAATATGAATAAAGTTCTCATTGATTTTCATTTGTTTTGTTTGTTTTTTTGTTTTGTTTGTGTTTTGTTTTGTTTGTTTTTTGTTTTGTTTGTTTTTTGTTTTGTTTGTTTTTTGTTTTGTTTGTTTTTTGTTTAAACTCCCTCTGAAGATACCACTATGGCTGCTACAGTGAACTTGGAGCTTGATCCCATTTTTCTGAAAGCCCTGGGCTTCTTGCATTCAAAGAGTAAGGACTCTGCAGAAAAGCTGAAAGCGCTTCTTGATGAGTCTTTGGCCAGAGGAACTGAGTCAAGCTATCGTCCATCTCAGAAGGTATTGGTGTTAGAGAGCATGGGTCGTTTTTTTGTGCCTTTACAGAGCTCCTTCTATTCCTAGTTCCTCTTTTATAGCTGGAAAGTTAAAAGAGAATGAGAAGTTGAGGAAAAAGTAATTATGGAATGTTCGTATTCATCATTCCCCTTTTATGCAACATAATCTGTTCAGTTAACAGAAGGTAACGGGGGAAAAAAATCTCTACCTTGTTGCTGTACCAAGACCTTTAAAACAGATATTCAACATTATATCAGACATCCTATGTAAAGTGAACCCAAACTTACATATTTCTGCAGATACATTTCAGAGCTAAAAGGTCTTTAAAATGCAGATTACTTTTGCCACCGATAAATACGAAACAGAAAAAGCTATTTACTGGTAAAGCTGGGTCCCTTTCTGTGAAATTCTGTTGATGAAATCATGTGAGGATGAAAAACACAAAATGGTTCAAAGCAGAAATGCTTTGCAGGCTGGAACCATTGCCATCCAATGGACAAACATTATTTTTCATCTACCGAAACTCACTGAACGCCTGCTAGAGGGACTATTTGAACCCAAGATTAGTGTATGGAAATAACCAAGCGGGGACATCCTCATACTGCTGCGTGTTGCCATATGGATAACGAGGTAGTGTTCTCCCCTAGGATGCCTGGAAGTCAGCCTGGTATGTTATAATGATGGTCTGTATGCTGATGCATCGGTAATATTTCATTTCGGCATCTACGTGGTTCCGGATAACTAAAAGGCACTATTACTGCTCAGCATATATCATGCTTCTACTGTGTGGTCTAACTCCTTTCTGTTCAGCTCCCTGAATCCAAACTGCAGTTCCCCCTAACACAGGTCTGAAGACTCTTGCATGCCCTCAGAGCTCAAAGAAGCCATTTGTGGTTTGAAGAGGAAGCAGAGAGATCAATAATAGCACAAAGAGGCTTGGGAAGCCAATTCTAGTGACAGCTTGACTGGCAGTTACCTGCCCTCAGGTGAAACTGAGGCTCAGGCCAGAGGAAGAAATCTTTTGTTCTCCTCTTTTCAGTATGTCTCCAGTATCAGCTGGACTGCAAAGCTCAGAAATGAAATAAAGTGTAAGGGTTCCTTTCCTTGCTGCATTCTCAGGCTGCAGGATTCATTTGTGGTTGACCATGAAATCCAAGAACAGTGTGGGGAGCACAGGGTTACCACAGTCAGGCAGATGAGGAAATCTGTTTCTGACCCTGGATGCAACGGGAAGTCGACAAACTTCAGAGGGCTGAAGCTCAGGGCTTAGGACCTGTCCCAGTACAGGGCAGAGAATTACTGCCTGCTTACCAGCTGAGAGGAGGTACCTTGCTCCTCTGCATTAGTGTGATCAGTCACTCATTTACAGACTCCCTTGGTTATTGTGCCTTGCCAACACTGAGGCGTCATTAACGAGAACTATTGATTTCTGTTGAGATCTAAATTTATTCATCTGGTAGGTGAATATGGACTGAGATTCGGTAGAGGTCAATATTTTTCTTCATGAACGAATGAGGTATTGACGTCTGGTTACATCAGATGTCAGGTTATGTTTTCAGCTTATATTGAATTTTGTCCTCAGAATTATCTGAAAATTTGTGTTCATTATCTCTTTGAATTTTAAAAGCAGAAATGTCTCCCTTTTTAATTAATGTTCCAAAGAGGATCTGTCTTTGGAAAAGGAGCACCTTTCCCTCTGGAAGGTGAGTGATAAGGGGAGGTTTTACTAATTGTCTGCAACTTATACACACTAATTTATTTATGTGATATGAAGATATTTAAGAAATTATTTTTTTTTAATTGTGTGTTTAGATGATTGGTGTTGTATGATATGTTGTTTGCCTATCCTGGTATCTAATTAATTACAAACCAAGAAGTATCTCAAGTGTAGGGTTTGCCTTCAATTTTTGTTTCTGTTTTTAGGAAGCAGAGCAACCAAAAGTATCTGTTACCAAACCTATTAAGCAAGAACCTAAAGCTTCTTCTAGTTTACCCTCTGGCAATAACAATGGCAAGCCCACTGCGTCAGAAAAGGTGAAAAAAGAAACAGAAAAGAGATCTGATAAAGTAAGTGATTTTTGTTCTCTAACGAGATAACTCGGTACATAAACTCAGGTGTTTTAGACAGAAGGTTCCCTTTTCAATCTCTGTAGCTCAACTTATCTAGTGGTGTGTAACCTGTGAGCTGCATTAGCCAATCACATCTTTAAGCACTCCAACAAAAGTCTTGTTATAATTATTCTGTGGTTGTTTTCCCTTCTCACTGCAGGGGGAGTTAGATTTCATGACTTTTGAAGGTCCCTTCCAAGCCAGACGATTTTGTGATTCTCTGTTTTAAATCATCCTGATAATAACAAGTTACTAAAATGTAGCAAGTTGAAATGTGGGTTTCCCAAAGCTTTTTCAAGGATTTTGAGGTGAAGTACAAAAACTGGGCTTGAGCTTCTAGTTCATAACTATTTTGAAGAAAATATGTAATTAAAGAAAATACATTGTGTGTGTCCTCTGTAAAATACACCTTATACTTGTAATCTAATTGTGCCAGTTATTTTCTCATTTTAATAATACCTACTGGCATCTTGAGTTTTCATATTCTGTATATGTGTGTGTTTAATAGACAAAAGGGGATACTGCTGAAGGAGCTGATGCACCAAAGAAACCCAAAGTAGAGAAGCAAGAGGCTCGTTCCTCACCTATTACAGTTCAGACGAGCAAGGATTTATCCATGCCTGATTTATCTAGCTTTGAGGAAACCAGTGCTGATGACTTTGCTATGGAAATGGGATTAGCCTGTGTTGTTTGCAGGTAAGTCAACATTGCTAGATAGTTACCTTTTTTTTTTATTGTGTATCATTGAGTTAATGCTTATTTTAGTTTTTATTCTGGAAATCACTTAAGCGTATATCCAAAATTAATGATAGATTTAAGCATCCTTCATGAATAAGAATAGTTTCTTGAATATAGAACCTTTAATGAGAAGAATAGCTTTTCTTCAGGAAAAGGCAAGTGAAAAATAAAAGTAGACATGATGCAAAATCTATCATGACAAATACCAGTTTTTAATTATTGGAAAGCAAGTTAAAGTATTAACTGCTAATGATAAGCATTTTTAAAAAGTCCCTTCTCTTCTGAAAGGCTTTGTAAGTGGCATTATTATGAGATGTATATGTGTTGCTCCTCTTTTCCTAATCATTTGACATTAATTTACTCATAGCTGTGTTTTCTCAGTAAATATATGTTGCAGTGAAGACAGGTTCCTTTTACTTTCCAGTCAGAGCTCTAAAATTGGATTTTAGTAACATTGTGCTAGCAGTACATTTAGTGTTAACAGAAGTATAAAATACACTTTTGAATATCTACCCTAGGATCAAATCACCCAAACCAGGATTTGGTTTCCCAGATGATTTATGTTCTTGTTAAGCCCCCACTGCTGCCAAAAGGAGCAGCTTGACTCTCCCAGTTATATGTCCTTCCCTGTACTGTTTAGGGGATGTATTGCACATAGAGTTTTGTGATCAGCTGAATCAACTTCTGGATCAGCTTTCCTCTTGGGTTTTTCAGTAGGTTTAGGTTTCAGTCAGCTTAGTGAGAGTAAATGCTTACGTTGGCACATGTGTTGGTACAAGAATGTAGAGCCAGGAGAGAGAAGGGGTTGGAACTGGCCTTTTGGTAGCAAGTATGTATTTCAGCTCAGCTTAAGTCATTTGTGGGCTTTATAACTTCGTTGTTCCATCATGTTCATGGTCGTTCCTGTTGTGTAGGTAAGGAGGCACCTGCAGTCCAGGGATGATAAATTTCTGTTATTGCTGCTAATTATGCTGGTAACCAATTGTGGACTGATGAGATTTCATGTCACGTTATTCCCATGCGTTAGCTCAAATGTTTCGTTTCTTAATATAGACATTGAAAAAGGAAGAAGTATGAAATAAATATCTCAATTTTATCTTTTTTTCCTGCAAAGTCCACTTTTGCTGTCCCCTTAAAGGGGGAAATCCCCATTTGGTGGTATGTTAAAATGCTACTAAGAATAGTATGGTACTAACTTTTTTGGCAGGAGGGGATAACAAAAAGGGTTTTTTTAGACAGTCTTTAGCTGTTGTGGATTATTAATTCTCCGTCTTCCCTGTCAAAGAAAAACACATACAGGCGTAATGAGAAATGCCTGCAAAGTAAAGAAACTAAAGAAAATGCAGCTCCTGTGCCCAACATGGCCAAGACTTTGCTTTGAAAAGCAGAGGCCAGGTATGTGGTTCCATTAGCTGTTCCACAGTCAACATTTAACCTGGCTGCTGACGGTGTTGATTCTACATGCTCGTGGTCACCAAACTCAGGTGTTCTTGCAAAAAGATTTTTCTGCCCTGGCTAACTAAAATAGCTCTCATTAACTGATGCCAGAGGGAGGGAGAAGTGCTGCAGGGAAAGAAACAACCTGTTAGAGAGGGGGTGGCAACAGTCATCCTAACACTCAGGATCATTTTCGTTTTACACAGAAGCTGCTGAGACTGATGTCACATGGTTCTCGACCTCCAGCTCATGCTGGACCAGATGTTTTTCAGAGGATTTGCGTTTCGGGGTTCTAACTCCAACGCACTGGTCAGACAGTATTCCTCTACTTACTGCTCGCTTTCAATATGTGGACCGTTTTTGGGGTGGCCATCTTGAGCCTAAATAATAATATCCCCATACATATGAAGTATAGAAGCACTGGATAGTCTGTCAAATAACTCAAGTATGAATAGTATTTTTTAAATTACATCTTTTAATAACTCAGTTCAACCAGTTGTGAATGAAAACATCATGTCCAGTTGCAGTGTAGGTGGAGTTCATAGGAAAAGAGTTTATATTTATATTTGACATTTGGAACCCATAGCTGGGTTCTTGTTGACTTGTCAAAAAGTGCATTCAAATATTAACTATTCCTCTTTATAGATGTAAAAACTGAAGCAGAGACGTGAAATGTTTCTTCAAGATTAGCCAAGTGTCAGATGTGTTTTCATAGTGATTACAAGTGTTGAACGTTGATGTCTACGGTGTTTTCCTTCTTGTTCTGCTATGCCGACTTAGGCATAAGGAGGGAGGGAATATTAAAATAACTTCACCTTCTCCAGTACCTGTATGCCTTGCAGAAACAGGACCCACTAGTTACATGGCTCCTCAGTTATATGAAGAGGAAATAATACTACATGCAGTTTGTAGGTGATTGTGAAGTTTTCCTCCCAAAAAAAATCTTTAAAAAACACTGGTTTTGAAATAACAAAATTTTAAAGTTTTTTGTTAATACCTTTTTGTTTGTTTTTTGATGGTAAAAAATTGTTAGGTTTGTTTCTTAGTTATCTTATAATTTAAAAGTAAGTGGTTTAACTTGTTTCTGATCATGAAGAGTTCATGGGTTTTTAATCAGTCTGGGATTGTTCTTTGTAATTTTAAAATAGGGTGAATCTCCCACCTTGAGACATGAGGTTGAAAAATCACTGCTTTGTTCTGATCCAGATAATTTAGGAATGAGAAACAAACAAAATGTCTTTTAAATGTCCTTCATGTAGAATAATGGACCCTGGAATTTCAGAAAGGTGTCTCCCTCTGTTTTTAAATTGCCTGTGTAAAAGAGAAACATTTCTTAGAAAATGTTGTAGTATCAGACTTCATTTTTCTGTTATATAAAGAAATAAGGGATTACCTTTCCCCACCCATCTACAAATAGAGTTTCCATGGTTACCTGGGTACCTGCTCCTCAGGGATATGAGCAAAAGCAGCTTAGCAATTAAATAGCTTGATTTGTCATCTGAAAGAAGAAATCGTTAAGAAAATGGTATTTGGCTAATTCACAGGCAGACTCCCAGTCATGTATATATCACTAATTTGTCATTTATACAGCATGATTACTTTCAGCAGAGGCCCATGCAAAATGAAGCCCTCATCACCAGCTTGCGTGTTTGCTTTGAGGCAGGACTGCACAACTAATCCTTTCTATTCAATCTTTCTATGGTTCTGGTATTATCTTGAATTCCACGTGTCTGTTTATGTAGTAGGGACCAAAAAGATGGCTAATAAAACATCTTCAAAGTAACGGAGAGCTTGGATGATGATACTTTCGAATCCCGTAGCAGAAAGCACTCTTACCGGCTTGTTGTTGAGAAATTATTTGTTCTTGAACCGCATTGCTCTAAAGCTTACAGCAAAATTGTCCAAATGGAGACTAGGCCATCATGTGCTAATATAGTGAGGAAGTCGTATTTGTCATAGAGTGACGTATCCATAAAATGCCCAGGTGAAGCAAAGCAGGAAAGGCTTACGTTTCTAATATAAAAATCAAACAGAGAAATCAAAACTGTCATATACACATATTTAATAGTGTGGAAGTTTTAGATATTCTTGAAAAAAAATTACCTTTTAAAAATACCAAGTTTCTAAAATATTGGTTAGGAAGAGCTGATGGAGGAAGAAAAGGAATACATTTCATTTGCCACAGGTAGAAAATGTATGTGAAAGCAAAAATATTTTTAGTTTTTATCTTAAGCCTTGCAAAATTTTCAACAATTGGATAATCCTCTAAGTGCTTTCTTCCATAATCTGTTCTTAACTATTTGCTCTGCAGGCAAATGACAGTTACTTTTGTGAATCAGCTAGTGGAGTGTCAGGAGTGCCATAATCTCTACCACCAGGATTGCCATAAACCTCAGGTGACAGACAAGGAAGTGAATGATCCTCGACTTGTATGGTATTGTGCCCGCTGTACCAGGCAGATGAAGAGAATGGTAGGAGTCAGTTTTTTGTCTCGTGTGAGCACTATTTGAATACAGCAGGCTGTTTTTACTAAGTGAGAGTATTTTATGGGTTAGAGAAATCTTTGAAAGCATGCTGGAGAACTGTTTGTCTCAGCGGTGCTTCCTGCGCTGCAGGTGTGGGTTTTTTTAAGAGCATTCTGTAATGTGCTTCTTGAAAAAAGTTTTTTAAAAATGAGAAGTTGAGTGAAGAAGAGTGAAATAGGATTATTTCCTATTTGGCAGGCAGCAGTTGAAACCGTTTTTTTTTTTTTTTTTTTTCGGGTGATACTCACTTTTTAGCACGTGTCTACCAAATAGCCCTACAGTTTTCGTTTTCTTCTCAGCTTTGGGCATTAAGGGCTGCTTTCCTGTAGGACAAGACTGCACATTTCAGTCCAGATCTCAAGCATTGAGTTTTCTCAGGCTCAAAACCAAGCTGAGGGTAGCACATTCCAGTAAAATAACTAAATAACGAAATAAAATCTTTATTTTGATTGATCTGCATGTTAATTTCTTGACTAAACAGGATGCCACTGGAATCGCACTTGTCTCATTATGAGAGTAAGACAGCACCTTTGGGTGCATAAAACATTAGTGACTTTGATTCTGAAGGTTTAAAATCACACCCTTTAATACAGCAGAAAACGTGTTTGAATCTGCTCTGTGATAACTTAGCAAGTTGTTATCTGTTGAAATTGCTCTACTAAGAAACAAGAAAAAAGGCACTGTAAGATCCTGGCCTAGGAATTATCATCACTGACTGAAATACATGATTATTCTGATGATCATCAGGCCTTTGAACTCGGAGGAGTGTTTGCTGAAGGTCGGTTCCTGCACAGAATGATAGCCATTGCAGACATTCAATGGTTGCCTTCGATATGACATTTCCTTTTTTTGTTTTGGCATGAATTCTGCCATTTTGCCTGCCACTTCCTAGCAGGCTCTTGCAGACCACATCCCAGTACTGCTGGATTATGTCTCTTTCTTCTGCAAGTTCACCTGCCTTTGCCTTATTCCTGTAAAGACCCAGTGCTTTCCTGTTCTCTAAGTGTCAACACTGGAACTCTTTCCATGCTGAAATAGCAAGTTCTATTCAGGATGCTTTGTGGCTGGACCCTGTCCCCAATACCATAACCACCACTATCTACACTTCCCCTATTACCTCATTTTTCATGGACCATTAAACTTGAAGTGGTATAGACTAGATTGCAATTAAAATACTCATGCTTTTTGTTAACAGTCAAAACAGTCAGTGTTATAGGGCCTGTAACTAATTTGGCATGTTTTTTTCCTACTACTTATACAGGCTCAGAAGACACAAAAGCCACCTCAAAAACCAGCTCCTGCAGTGGTTTCAGTTGCACCAGCTTTGAAGGATCCATTGGTCAAGAAGCCAGAAATTAAGTTAAAACCTGAGAACCCACCAGCTTTTCTAGCATTCAAGAGAACAGAAGTCAAGGTAATGCAGTTTAAATTTGCCAAAGTTTACGTTTCGCTGCATGGATTATAATCTTTTCTCACGAGAATCGTGAATGAAAACAGTCTGCTCTACTATGTGGACTGAGCAGCACCATAGCATTAACACTGAAAGAACAGGGAAAAAACCCTCACGTCACCAATAAGTCCCTGAAACATCCAGCTCTTGACTGTGTTTTTATGTTACAGGGGAAAGAACAGAATTAACTCTATGGATTTTTTTAATGATATTTTATATAAGTAGAAATCTTTTTAAATGTGCCCTGGCAGCTTAGAAGGCCAACCATATCCTGGGCTGCATCACAAGAAGCTGGCCCAGCAGCAAGTTGAGGGAGGTGATTCTGCACCTCTACTCCACTTTTGTGAGCCCCTGCCTGGACTGCTGTGTCCAGTTATCTCAGCACTGGAAAGACGTGGACCTGTTAGAGCAGGTCCAGAGGAGACTGCAAAGGGGCTGGGAAGGGCTGGAGCCTTTCCTGTGAAAACAGAGATCTGGGGTTGTTCGACGTGGAGAACAGAAGGCTCCAGGGAGGCTTCCAGTACCTAACAGGGGCCTACAAGAAAGCTGGAGAGGGACTTTTCACAAGGATATGTAGTGATGGGACAAGGGGGAATGGTTTTAAACTGCACGAGGATAAATTTAGGTTATATATTAGGAAGAAATTCTGTATTGTGAGGGTGGCGAGACACCGGAACAGGTTGCCCGGAGAACGTGTGGATGCTCCATCCCTGCATTTTTTCAAGGCCAGGTTGGATGGGGCTTGAAGCAACCTGGTCTAGTAGAAGGTGTCCCTGCCCACAGCAGGGAGGTTGGAAGTAGGTGATCTTTAAAGTCCCTTCCAACCTGAACCATTCTATGAATTGTATGAAATATATTATTTGGTCTCTGTGGTCAAGCAACATGTGCAGATTGTAACAGTTAGGCTTTTCCTCGTGATAGCAGTAGACTTGGACATGCTGGGTTTACGCTTCGAGCTGATGATCTTGAAGGTCTTTTCTGGCCTAGACAGTTCTATGAGTCTATAATAGGGAAACTCTAGCTGACTCTGAGATCTAATTTAGAAGACTACTGCTTCTGATCTAGTGGGTAGCGTGGGCAGGGGCATTGGAACTAGCTGATCTTCAAGGTCTCTTCCAACCCAAACCATTCTGTGATTCTGTTCTATGATTCTATGTTGCTTCATATTTCTGTTTTTCCCTGGTTAAAATATTGTCACAAGTTGCTCAAAGGTGGTAAACCAGAGGCAGTATAATAAACAACACAGTAGTCTAATAAAGCGTGACCCTTACCTAGGAAAATGCAGCTTTAACTCAAAATCAAAGCAACTATTCGTGCGCTCAAAGTAATATTTGCCATCGCTCTGCCTGGATGCAAACCATCATGAATAATATGGTGGGTATTGCTCAAGCTCTTATACTTGTGAATACTTTTTTCACCTCACCAGACTTATTTATTTGCTTAAATGGGTTATAAGACCCAAGGCCTGATTTCATCCATCATCTTTACTGTTTAGAAACTGTCTGGAAATACTATAGAAGAGATATTACTTGAATAGAGGGATTTAGTTTTGATTTTGACTCAGCCATTTGCTGTAACTCTGGTTTAATAACACAACAGATCATCCCCATCTGAAACCTGGGAGTTACAGGGTTTGAGGTGGGAGCTCAGATAATGTGTATAGCACTTTACAAGCAAGGGAACCCGTGTGTGCAGAAGGTTTGTGTCTTGCAGTACCTGAATGGGAAGAGACCTACAGGAAAGAAGCCCAGTGACTTCTCTTTTTTTTTTAAGTTCTCTCTGTGGTACAGGGTGCTAAGAACCAAAGGAGGGAAAGGAAACAGTTTAGATACTGCCACTTTGACTGAAAGACTGTGAGCAGTTTATTATTGCATTTATCAATGCCTGATTTTTGTCCAAGCATCTGTCATCTTGTTAAAAAAACTGTCCAACGGTTTTGTCCAAAACTGTCATCTTGTTAAAAAGTGACACCAGGGAACAACAGTAAAAAAAAAAAAAAGGCAAGCCACCACCTCTTATATTGTTCATAAATTAGGGCTTTTATTGTTCATGGAGGGATGACAGTGCTGTATGGTAGCCTGCTAACTGTATAGAAGGAAGGGGAGAAAAGGTATTGTTTGTTCCATGTGGCTGGGAGATGAAAAGTTGGCTGCACCTGGCATCCTTTCTTGTTCATGTTAGTGCTTTCAACTGCAGTGACCAGGGATGAAACATTGTCCATTGGGTGATCCTGGGAAAAGAACTGAAATAGAGGTTCGATGCATTCGTACTGTGATGTGTTGCACAAATAGATGCTACTATAATAAGAATGCTTATTTATTTTAGACCTCAGCAGCAGTTTCGGGGAACTCCGCCAGTACAAGTGTTTCCTCTTCAGCAACGAGTGGTCTTACAGGATGGGCTGCTTTTGCAGCCAAAACCACCTCTGCCAATCCATCAACTGCCAAACTGGGATCAACAGCACAGAGTGCCGGTGGTAAACCAGCAGCTTCTTCAAATAACCAGAAACCTGTGGGTTTGTCAGGGTTGGCGACTTCAAAAACAGGACTAGGGTCAAAAATAGCTTCTGCCAACAACAGCGCAAACCCTGTTCAGCTGAAACCTCCTCCGCCTCTGACACTGGGGAAAACCACCCTGAGCCGCTCGGTGAGCAGCGACAACGTCAGCAAAGCGGGTCTCCCGAGTCCCAGCAGTGCCGCGCCGAGCACCAGCAGCCAGGGGAGCAGCGGGAATGGCAACAGCGGGAATTCAGGGAGCAGCGGGGGCAGCACGAGTAAAACCGCCGCGGATACTGGCAATCAGCCAGCCTCCCTGAAGGGCCCGACTTCTCAGGAATCTCAGCTCAATGCCATGAAAAGGTTACAGATGGTGAAGAAAAAGGCTGCTCAAAAGAAACTCAAGAAGTAGTACGTCTCCTTGCTGGGTTTGTTGGTTATGTTCTATGAAACAGCAGCATCGGTGTTTTTCTTAAAGAAATTCCCTGAGTTACTGGGCTGAAATGGAAGTTAAATCAGGGAAGCCCAAAACCCATGTTATACAGGAGGTCAAACTTCAGTAATTCTAGTATTCCTTCTGCCTTTGCAAATCTGGGAATTGAGTGTGTTGGAGGAATTCACTATTATATGCTCCTGTTTCTGTAGCTCAAAGCACTGAAACTTGAAATTGTAAAAGTTGGGTATTTTTGAATCTTAAAAACCTCATGTTTATGGGGACACTTAATAAAATGAAGTTTCTGAAACCATCATTCTCAATAATAAAAGGATTATTAATCTGGGAAATCATTGCTACTTTTCTTTCACCCCATATTCCAACACTTAAAATGCTTGAGGTGTTCAAAGTTCTCTATATTGTGCAGAGTTAATTATCTCAAATTATCAGGTTCATCATGGAAAAAATGTATTTTCTTTTAAACATTTTCAAAAATTAACTGTTAAACAATGGTAAATTTAAATGGAAAATTTTGGTCTGGCAGTTTGGTTAATTGGCCTGTTTTGGTTTTATACAGTGAGAAACTTCATACAAAAAGAGTGGAAGAGAGTCAAGGCAGTGTTTTCAAGCTTTCTTAAACTGTAGAGGGCCTTAATATTGTCCTGTTGAATAGGAATGGAAAATAAGTAGAAGCTAGTGTATATTTTAATTGAACAACATTGTTATATGATGTGAGAGAGGAGAAAAAAAATAGAAGAAAATGAAGGGAATTGTCTTGAGTGTTAGTAAGTTTGCTTCCTTTCTGGCACACCTGAAACACAGAAGATTTTTTGATTACCTAAGTATTCCTTGCTGTAAAATTCACAAGCCTGGCATGTGCCAAAGAAGAATTGCCTACCAACTGGTCTAGAAAATGAAGCCTCTGGTCTCTCCATTGTTCTGCCACAGCCTGTATGATTGTTATCTTTACTTACTGCGTTCTCAGACATGGAAGGAACAGAGGGATGAGCTTTGTCTCTCTTCATTTTGCAGAGCGTAAACCCGCTCTACTTCCCTGTGCCAGCTTGGTCTTGCTTTTAGCTCAGCTGCTGCTGGGAAGGAGATTTGAGAGCTCTGGGAGCTCAGTGTGGCTCTTGGGAGCTTCCTATGGAGACATTCCTGGCCTTTTCTTGACTAGACTTAGTTTTTACACACACAAGTTGTTTCCACATATCCTGCCAGATTCTGTTACACTTCTTTGGACCTGTCCCAGCCACGTGTGGGTTAATGCTTTACCATCCCAGCTAAGACAGGTACTTGGGAAGTATCCGATTTTCCAGCTCTCCAGTCCTACCCTGAGCTCTTCTTCGCGGTTTTTGGTGCCTCTCTTTGTCCCAGCTGGTCCTGGTTGTGTTAAGCTCTCCAGAACTGCCTCGAGTTGGGCACTGGAAAATGATCTTGAGTCTTGCTCTCTGTTACCAGCATTTGGCAATTTCTCTCTATTCCTTCTGTGATGAGGGGAACATCTCTAAATGTGAAAACATCTCTGACTGTGTTGGATTTGCATGGCCAGGTTTTTGGTAGTGAGAGGACTATAGGGGTGTGTTCTGTGAGAAGCTGCCAGAAGCTTCCCCTGTGTCCGACAGAGCCAATGCCTGCTGGCTCCAGGATGGACCTGCCCCTGGCCAAGGCTGAGCTCATCAGCCTTGGGGGTAATGTATTAAAGGGAAGAAACCTGTGCAACAGCAGTTGTAGCCAGAGAGAGAATATGTGAGAGCAACAACTCTACAGACACCCAGGTCAGTGGAGAAGGAGGGGGAGGATGCGCTCTAGGAGTTGAGGTTCCCCTGCAGTCTGTGGTGCAGACCATGATGAGGCAGGCTGACCCCTGCAGCCCATCAAGGTCCATGGGGGAGCAGAGATCCACCTGTAGCCCATGGAGGATGCCATTCTGGAGCAGTTGGATGGCCAGAAGAAAGTTGTGACTGTGTCACACGTGCTGGAGCAGACTCTTGGCAGCACTTGTGGCCCCACAGAAAGAGAAGCCCACGCTGGAGCAGGTTTTCTGGCAAGATTGGTGACACCTGTGGATATCCATGCTGGAGCAGTCTGTTCCTGAAGGACTGCACCTTTGGGAAGGACTTGTGCTAGAGAGGTTGGTGGAGGACTGTGTCTTGTGGGTGGGACCTCACAGTGGAGCCTGGGAAGATTGTGAGGAGTCCTCCCCCTGAGGAGGAAGGGACAGCAGAGATGATATGTGGTGACCACAACCCCCACTCCCTGTCTCCCTGCACTGCTGAGAGAGGAGATGGTGAATTCATGAGTAAAGCCTGGAAATAAGGGAGGAGTGTTTTATTTTCTCCTTATCATACTATGGTGGGTAATAAGTCATGTTAATCTTCCCAAAGCTGAGTCTCTTTTGCCCATGATGGTACTTGGTGATCTCTCCCTGCCTTTAACTCAACCCACTAAGCTTCCCTCTTATTTTCCAGCCCCCCTGCCCAGCTGTGGAGGGGAGTGGCAGAGTGGCTTTGGTGGGCACCTAGCATCCATCCATGGTCAACCCACCACACAGACTTTCATAGGCATCCATTTTTATCCATCCTGTATTTTAGGTATGTGTAAAGCTGACACATGCAGCTATTTCCCATGCCTCATTTCCCTTCTCCACAATTAAGATTTAGGCTAACGTTCCTTAAACATTCAAAGGAATAGTTTCATTTTCTCAGGATTGCCTCAGCTACCTGGGAAATTTGCATATTTTTTCAACTATTTTTTCCTTTGGAGGAAAAAAAGGAAGACTTTACAGTGCCTGTGGCTTCCAGGGCTATGTAAAAATAACACATGAGCAGGAAGAATCCGGAACTTTTACTGCTTTTTGATCAGGCCATCCTTCTTGCTTTGCAGCACAGAGGGTTTTTAATGGTGGAAAAGGCACCAGAGCAGTTTCCATTAGCAAGCAGAAGTTGTATTTTCTTCCTAAGTGTTAATCAGAAGACTGTTGCCTAGGTCTAAGTAGCAGTGTGAAGATAGATTCTTTAAATGGCTGGCGTGCTCCTATGTAAAGTGTTCATTCCCGTAGTAAAACCTGCTACCAGAGGAATGTTCAAGGTGCTAGCTGCCTCTTGCCTCTCAACATCCATATGGCTTTGCTCGTCAGAGTTCAAGAGCTTACAGCTGAACTGTGCAGATTACTTTAAGTGCCACCTGTGGGGTGAACACAGGCAGAACAAAACTGATCCTTGTTTTTAAGTTGTGGTAGCTAATGCCATTTAAAATATTTCTGAGACCTGACTCAAATGTATCCTGATGTTTTTATGTCTGTAACTCCAGCATGGATTGGCTGTAGGGTATCTTCATTCAGAATAAAATAACTTAGGCTATACCTTTTTTGTGTGCTGGTCTTTTCCCTCTAATAAGGCCAATTCTAGCTGGACTTGTCGATATCCCTGTATTAGCAAAATCTGCAATACAGCTACAATTTGTACCAGCAAAAGACTTTCTTACACTGTAACTTTCCCAGCTTCTTAAATGAAATATAAAGCCTCCTTCTGTTGGTATAAAAGTGTCAGTTAGGATTGTGATTCTTTGAAGTATTATATCAGGAAAGATTTATAGCAGAGACCAGGTCTTTTAAATCAAGTGTTTAGCTTGAATATGTAAGATAGGCACTGCTGAAAAACAGAGTAAATTGAAGGGAACAGTTGCTTTCTGCTTTGATGTTATAGTTAGGATGGAATTAACAACTGTATTTTCAGGAAAGGAGTCTGTTCTACAGGATTGTTTGACTGAAGTCGTACGTCAGGTTGAGGAATGTAATGTAGGGCAGAAAGAAGGAAGGCCTGTCTGAATTTTGAGGAGCATACCTCTTATTTAGAAAAAATAACTGGAAAATAGTCCTGTGATTTTTCTATCCCCAGTCCAAATTGCCCTGTGATTTACTATAACAACAGCTACATGACTTTCCTTAAACATTTTACAAATTTGTGTGGTAGTGTTTTACTTCTACTTAAATATGATGTTTTCTTCATAGATGCCCAAAATTTGATACCCTCTGTAAAGTGAAATGATAGGTTACTCTGCTTCCATAAATGCTCTTTCTGGCTGGACTAGGGGATGCTGGTGATATCTGGGTCTAAAAGGAAGGGTCTGACCGAAAACTCTGTAATTTACAAGCTTTTATCTGCCACAACTCATGACAGACCTCTGGCTGGACACAGCAGTAAGTAATGGTCACAACCTCAGGAGCAGCTAGAGAAGAACTATGCTGATATTTGGAACCTTGAAGTGTATTTTTAAACTTGCTTAGTATTTTGAGTGTTTGACAAGCTCTAATATTTTTCTAGATAAGCTAGGATGCATAGTAGTAATGCAGAATTTTATCTGAGGTAACTGTTTCCTCGGCTAATTTTGCAGGCAGATGTTGGATAGCATATAAAGCCCTTTGCTTCTGGAAAACATCTTGTTTAAAACAATAAATAGGAAGAAACATCTTTACAAAAATAGATTTTTATTATTGCAATAATTTAAAGAATTTTTTCAGTATTTCTGAACAAACAATATTGTAAGAGGAATTATCAGTAATAGATCTGCGGGAACAAGGATTGTCATAGCCGTGCTTCCTAATGCAGGTGTTAGGTCCACTTCATTTTTCTTCATGTTTGAAAGCTATCTTAAAATGACAGCAAAAGTATGCTTTAGTGTTTGAAGGAGGTCATTACGCAGTGAAGCTTCCAAAGATGAAAATTCAGAAGGAATAATTCTTCAATCTGTGTTTGCGTTGAAAAGGTGAACGCCTACTTAAAGTTCAGAAGCAGCATCCAAACAAAGGGAAGATGGTAAAGCACACAGGTGCCAGAGGTCAGAGCCTAGAACTCTGCTGTTCACTGGATTGGACATTTTCTGGGTTGCAGGTTATCAATGGCAACACTTCAAAATACTCCTTAAATTGGGAAACCCTTCAGTTTGAGTGGACCCAGTCTTGGAAGTTCTTGTACAAGTTTATTGTCACAACAGTTCAAGTAAGTAAAATGCACATTTGAACAAACACAAAATCAGTCCATTAAACTGCAGCCTGTCCTTGCCTCAATCAAAATAAATTAGTTTTGTCATTAATAGAGAATAGTGTACCCTTCCCTACATTAAAATAAAGCAGCGGCAAAAGCATTACATATTCTTAGGAATTTCTGGAGCCCCAACATAGCTCTGGTATTTAAAACACTAACAAAAATGTGACTGAACAAGTCTAATACGAAGTACTGTAAATCTCCTTAATGTCAAACAGCTTTAGATTCAAGGAGCATCTCTTACGTTTTTACAACTGTTGTTTTTTGCATTCATCTGTTTTAAACAAAAATAGAAGTTTGAAATATATTCATAATATCAAACGATAACAGCTAAAACTTTGAATTTCTGAAATGGCATAAGCCAATCCACTTGTGTACATAATAAAGTACTTTTTCTGGATCCCAAGTTGTGTGGTTAAAATAAAGTCATATTATCCCACAATATAAAAATTGTTATGGGTCCTAACCAAACACTGGGATTTCATTTGACCTCTAAGGAGTTCCCAAGTCCCCTAGAAATTCAATGAAATTTAAGTGGTCAGCTCCAGTATATTTCATCCCTCATTCCTTGTTACTTCAGGATCAGGATACCTAGCGAGTATTTTGGAGAGCAGCATTTGAGTATGCTTTGAGACACCTTCACAGAGCCTGATTTTTCATGGTGAATGTACATGAACACTCAAAATCAGAGCTCTCCCTGTGACTCAAGCTGAGTTCTCAGAGCTAAGACTTCAGAAATCTTTTTTTACTGTCTCTTTCCCTTAATTAATTTCGCTGTTTGACATACAAAAATTCATCATTGTGCTAACACGACTGCATTAAGCCTATTAAGTACAATTGTGTAATTTCTAAAACTGTTTCATCTAGTGCAAAGTATAGATCATCTCCAAATAAAAGACTCTAAATTGTAAGACATAACTGAAAAGCTTCCTGTGTGTATCTTCCCCATCATCTCAAAATATAAAAGCCAAAGGAGTGCAAGCTTAGTAGGGGTGAGTCTTTCAGTCCATCCTTTCGAAGCTGATACTCCCTCTCCACTTTATTTACTTCATTTAACTAAAGGCAAAGTTTTCAGTAAAAGCAGCTACATCCATTCATAAAATGAATGAGAACCCTTTTTGCTTGCTATGGAAACAGCAAGATTACAGTGCCCAAGGTGACGTACAATAAGGCAAAATAATGCTTTATCTATTGTTACTGCTCACCGGATAGCAGTAATTCACAGAGATTCCCACACCAGATTCTGGATATTCATCTCGGAGAACTCTAAAAGTTTCTCTATCATATGATTTAATCCAGCACAAATTTCAGGTTCTAATCTCTGTGATCCACTGCATTCATCCTCTGAGCAAGACTGACAACTTTTCTTATCCTTTCATGAAGATGATCTGAAAATTGAGGACATCAAAGAAAATTAAGGTAAGTTCATTAGCATAGCAAAAACTGTTTGTATCAACTGCCTTAACTTCTCTTATCCTTTCTTTGCTGACAGGTTATTTCCTATTACATCTTGCTAAGCATTTTGAAAAAGTTCATACCCCACATTTTAACTATAGGAAGTAAAAATTTACACAAAACTTCACAAAAGTTTCTGTGTACCCCACCCTCACCTTGATTTTAATAGTGTTGTAATTTTAATGGTCAGTATAAGAAATTATGCAGTACAGAAAATACCTGACAGGCATTTACTGTCAATTACATTATTTGCTGAAGACGTAATCACTTTTTTGTTTCCGTGTTGCTTGGCACAAGAAGGTGTTCAGTCATCGCTAGAGGACCTTGGCATTGCTGTATTGAAATACATTGTGACAAGCACTTAATTATCAATGGTAATACGAGATATTTTCTATCACTACTCAGTCTGGCTTAAGTGCAGGACACCGGCCTGACCTAAGGATCACTGTAGTCTGTGGACCTAAAGAAGTACTAATTGACATTCAGGTCTTTCCTTGGGATGTCTTGTTTTCTTTGCTCATTGAGGATGCAATGTGGACTATATCAACTTGCAAAAATAGCCTCAACTGTTTTGAGGATAGTTTAGCAAAACGTGTCTTTTAACTCTGAAGTCTGTAAACAGTGAATGAGCTCATCGATACATTCTTCCCTGTTCAATCTAACATCAGACATTTGGAGTCTCATTTTTTTTCTGGAAGAGAAATTTTGATGAATCTTAACTCCTAGCTTATTCACTAGACTATATGATCCCTGTATCTGACTTAAGGAATCAGATAGGCACTAAATATTCATTCAAAGGCACCACCTGACTCTACTTCTTCCTCTTTTTTTTTTTTTTAATCAATAAATTTCCGAAGAGTAATAATAGAGGTTTCATTTCACTACACAGATCTTGCATGAACTGCTTAGTGTGGAGACATATGTGGAATTTCAAACCTGGGGTACTTCCATATTGCTACAAACTGTTTATACCATATGAAGCAGTTGTGTCATTCTTTTGAAAATTGTAACTTCTTAAATTCACAGTAGCTGTTTCTTGTGTCCCCTCTTTTCCCTCCTGCATTTCCATATTTAACTAAACATACCTTCTTCCCTGTGGGACCAGTCACTGGTACCACCATACTTGATGTATCTTAAGTTGAAATGTTTCCTAAAAAACGAAACCCCTTTTCTTTTTCCAATCCAATAATCTCCACTGAGAAAAAAGTTCATTACAAAAGTGGCTGAGGATAAAAACAAACAGTCAAAAAGCTCAAGTTTTAAGATGCATCTGTGTTCATTGAAATAGCAGTTAAGGAACAATTCAGCCTACAATATCCCTGATGACTGAATTTGTCCTTTTTCAAGGCTAATTCTCTTCATCTTGAATGTTATTTGCAAATTATGGAAGAAAAACATAATTTCAGCTGTGATTTGTACTTGTAGGTTGACTCTTGACAAAAGAGAAAATTATGAGGTAATAGAAAAGCAAGCTCTTCAGGATGTTAACCAGGATCAGTCTTTTTGTTAAATCTTTCCTCACTCAGATCTTGACAAGGTGATAGCTTTTGGAGGTGGAGGTTCCCAATATCATTTGTGTGCTGGATACCGTGGCTTCTGTCAGTCACTTGTTAGTTTGCCTTGCTTGCTGCAAAACATAACAGCTGATTATTCCGTCTGCGTCAGAGAGACTGGCTCAGTGGGCCCTTCTCTTCCTAAGCATAGGTCATCTTCCCAAGATAATTAGATGGTACATATCCCTTCTGACCTTTTGCTTCAGCCAGCCACCATTCTTTATTGCCACTCAGGTCAGAAAACCGAAGTATCCTAACCTTCTGGTACTCCTGAAGACTGAGTTCTTGGTCATTTCTTGCTTGAAAGGCGTAAACAGCGTAGAAGGTCTGAAAAACGAAAGCCACTTAAACCAAAATCGGAATTGAAAAATGTAGCCACATCTTACCCTGTCATTGTGTATTGGTATGAATTCTGTGTACAAAAAACATGCAGTGACGTCTACAAACCAGTGCACAAGCAGTGCCTGCGATTTCTGGACAGGGCCAAAATAAAAAGTAAAATTGAAGGTTCTGGGGAATTCTGCATGAGGAGGAACAAACCAAACTCCAGGCTCTCACCACTTTACTACACCAGTTTTCAGCTCACACCACATGGCCATGTACTGCATGAAGAATTTTCCATCAAGGTTTTCTCAGGGAGAATCATCTTTCCCAAAGCTCTTGTATTCAAATGTGGTACATGGATCACTTCTGTGCCTTGCTGATCAGCATTGCCACAGCTTTCTTGTCAATGGGAAGTCTAAAAATGCCCCAAAACTGAGCTTTTTTGCAGGTTCCTGCTCCATAGAAGAACCATGAGGCATTGTACATGGGATAATGCAACAGTGTTTTCTGTGACACTGGATTGCAATTCACAGTTTAACTGATTATCTTTTCTTCCCTTATAGCTACTTAAGAACAGAGGATAACAAATTCCCAAGTCACACTGACAGATGAGTGCCAGTCTTTTCTGGTGTTAAAGGAAACCATTTAAGTTATAAACAGTATAATTCTAGCTTTGAAATAGATGCAACAAGAAGACAGGCACAGTGTGCATCATACTTACATGTTGATCGTCCAAATCCTGAAGAGCATCAGTCCCTGTGCCATTAATTGCGGGATTTTCACAGAATTGAAGAGAAGAGCTGCTGTCACTCTTCTTGTGCCCAGGACTTCTTGTGCTGCTGTCAGCAGAGGGCCGTGAAGAGACAAAGAGGCTGATATTATCAAAATCATCATCACCAAAGCCGTTTTCTGTGACATCCTTCTGTGCTTTGGCTGGATTGTAAGGCCTCAGGAAGGAGGAATACACATACCCTTTAAGGACTAGAAACCAGAATAAAGAGACAGAAAATAAACAAACAGTGAAACACTGTTAAAATCATCTCCAAACCAGCCATTTTATGCAGTTGTCAGTATGACAGAGGCAAAAGGATGGGGCCAGAATGAAAAAGAATCAATATCCCAAAGGGAAACTGTTATTGGGACCTTTGTGCAGAGAACTTACTTCCTGTGTCAACAAGCCACCTGCTTGCACTTCCAAAGGGGTCCTTTTGCTCCACGACAGCCACCAGTTCTCCTTCATGTAAATCAATATCAAGTTCCTGCGTGGCATTGCACTTGCGCTTAGCTTGGTACAGAGATTCGGGGCTGTACGTAGACAACAGCTTGGACCTGTGGCCTTCTGTTTGACGCGGGGACTCCGCCTGGAAAGCAAGGGAAAAAAAAAAAAATATTCAGACTCAATAATGCTGAGGTCATTTCTAGAGCAACTTAGTTGCTGAATAATCTGTGTTATGTTGCCAATGGACCCCGCCTTTTTACACATAGACCAAGGAGTTACTTACACAGCTGTATGTGACCAAATGGCCTTTGCATATGCAGGAAGGACCTGTCCCACTGCTATATTAATAGGTGAGCAGTAAAGGGCAGATTTTAAATAAGTGCAGAAATTTCACTAATTAAAGACTTCCTAGTCTGTTCTCTGCTCTCAAAGGGATTGTGTTCTGCACGTGAACTGTCTCTTGCTTAACTGTTTTTCCGAAGCAATAATCTCTGTATTCCTATGTAATATCACCCAAAAAAAGTATAATCCAAAAAGGAGCTGAGGTGTGCTAAGACCACATGACAACTTGCATGATAAGGCACTGGTCCAAAAAAATCAGTGGTACCTGAACTGTCTGCTTTCTGGATGAAATTACCTCCCTAAATGCTGAAAGCATATTTGTTTCAGAGTTTGGTTAGAGGGCAGGGAGAGAGGTGCTGCACATCAATATGATCTTAACGTATCACAGAAGCAAGAACACATTTGCCTTTCTGATCCTGAAAGGAATCCTACAGCTTGCTCAGCTTCTCCTGTAAACCTGCAATCGAGTCTTTATTTTACTGTAAAGTAGACTCCTAGAAGCTCTGGAAATATCTGATAAGATTGGGAATCAGAGGGACACAGATTTCCTGGTGGATTTTTCAGATCTTCTGCTGTTGGGGTGTATGTGTGTGCATATGTGTGTAAACACCAGTACACATAACCACAGCTGAGCATGGGGAGAAAAATCATCTGAATTACAAAACTAAGATATATTAAGAGAGTATTTAACAAAATAATTAACCCAAGATATTTATACAACCCTAGACTTAACGTGTGCTTAAAGGCCTAAGGGTAATCAGAGGTAATTTCAAGTGGAGTTTCAAGATAATAACATGAAAAAAGTGAAAAACCTTCAGAAGTTACTAGTTATTGAAACAGCTCCACTCTAATGACCTGATTCAGAGACACAGTTAAGAGACCAAGCCCAAACCTTTAGGTTGCATAAAAATGATTTGTTTCAAAAGTGATCAAAAGAGGATGCTTCATATACAATTCAGACGTATGGTACTCACCAGAGAAGGGACAGGTTTCTTTCTTTCCAAGCTCAATTTTCTCTCAATAAATGTTGCACCGCTGTTTTCTTTTACAAAATTCAGCTTGTGAACCTCCTCTATCAATTGATTCTGCACTTCACAAATGCTTGAGGAGGACAGCTGCAAACACAAATGTGGATTAGATCTCATGTGCAAAATGGTAAGGAGATTTGAGAGAGAGCAGATTTGGTTTAATGGGCTGAATGCTAGGAATCAGGAAATCTGACAAGTTATGCCAATTTTCTGCAGAGCCCATAGTGCAGTGTACTCTCTACATCCAGGACGTAAAGAGAAGAAAGGGTCTTGCCTAAAGAAAGTTTCTAGTAATTGCTATTAGATTTAAAAGACATGGCAATTGAAGTTAAATCATTAAAAATATTCTGAACTGTGCTGAAAATGAGCAGCCTTGTACTTAATGCTACTGAGCCACCTGCTTTCAGATGCAAATGTGCATCTCAGCAGCTCTCAGAATGGCCAATGTGCTGCACAGCTTGGAGCAGCTTACCCCACAGCTGTGTGTTTGTGCAACTGGGTGCTGCCAACAGGTTTAAAAACCGTTGGGTAAGCTGAGTCTCTGTCTGTGGCGCTGGGTAAGTGCTTCTGGTCTATGCCTAACTCAAAATGTGTTTGCTGATGTAAACAGAAAAGAAAGAAAAAGAATTTGATTTTGTAGCCAGACCTTCACCGAAAACAACGCTCGTACAACAGCTTTCAAAATATGAAAATGTCAACTTACAGGGATGCAATTTCTTCATGTGGGAAAAGCCTTCATTTTCTCATTAAACACGTAGCTCTGTTTTGATCCCTACCTTGCTTTCTTATTTTTTTCAGCTACCCCTGGCTGTAATGTGCTCTGTTCAAGCCTTGATGGGAAAGAATACTCTAGAACAATGTGTTTCCTACACAGAGCCTTGCTCTGGTTCAGGTGAATGGATTTGGATGTGTGGAAGGCGCTGTTGCAGCTGTGCTTCTCAGGGGATTCAAGTCCTCCATGCAGAAGTATGACATAACTGAAACACAGTTTGATTGTCACACCGAGAACAGTTCTTCAATTTCAATCTTCAGGTAATGACCATAGTGCCCAGAAAGAGTAGAGTGGGCTGGAGGAACTAATGCCCTCCTGTGTAGCCCACACAGGCTCCTTTGGTACATTTGGCTGTACATAAGTGAAATCATTCGGACTTTCTATGCCAGCATAGACAAAGCTATTCCTTACTGCCGAGAGATGTCTGCAGGAGCTTCTGCAGCATATTTGGGTTTAAAAGCAACTTGCTTTCCATAAAAATTATTTCATCAGATCTCCTAACTTGTTTCTCCTTTGCAGTCATCTGTGACTCTGCAGGTCTAGCAGCCACAGAAATGTTCATGTGCTTTTGTAGAATTTCTCTTTCCTGCATTTTCTGGGCCATTTAGGGTAGATGCTAAGAAACAAGACTAAAATGCTAGCAGCTGCCCTCCTTTTTGCCTGACTGTAATGTTCTTGCCATTACTGTCGTCGCAACAGCCAGAACAGTTCCATTAGGATCATTCTCTATGAAAAGTCCAGGTCTGAAAAAACTTCAGCTCAGAACATAAGTTTCTCAGAACTCAGGTCTCTGGGAGGCTGGGGTGACCTTGTCACGGCCATCCAGTAAGGAGGCCTAAAGGAGGCCTAAAGGCTTCAAACTGAGAGGAGGTAAATTTAGATTATATATTAGGAAGAAATTCTTTACTGTCAGGGTGATGTCAGGAGGTACTGGAACAGGCTGCCCAGAGAAGTTGCGGATTCCCTACCCCTGGAAGTGTTCAAGGTCAGGTTGGATGGGGCTCTGAGGACCTTTCGTCTAGTGAAAGATGTCCCTGCCCATGGCAGTGGGATTGGAACTAGATTAATTTTAAAGTCCCTTCCAACCCAAACAATTCTGTGATTCTATGAACTTAACCTTTGCTGAGCTTGCAAAGAAAAAAAAAAAAATCAGTGTAGCTTGTAGATGTGTGTCCTACATAACTTTAACCAAAGCATACAGAAAGAAAAAAAAGACAAACTGAGTCAGAGCTATACCTGTATCTAATGTACTTACTGGAACAGGCACCACCACAGCAGAATTCGACTGAAGTGCTGCAGACATAATATTCCTGAGGAAGGTGATGAAGCAGTACAGGCAGTTCAACACAATCTTTTTGGCTGCTCTGTTGAATACCTGAAGTTCTTCCACTAGCTGTGCATTTAGAGCCTCATAGTCTTTCTTTGCCAGGTCCAGCTCTTCTCCGGTTGACCTCTGAAGGCAGCTGTTGTAGTCCAACAACTTGTCATAGCGCTTCTGGATGAGCTTCTGAGGGCCTGAAAACAAGGCTTGTAGTGCTGAGAGAGGAGTCAAAATCAGCTTGTCCAGTTGAGCCATCTGGAAAGGTACAAAACAGACCTACTCATTACTTTATTCATACAGTCCTTCAGACCCCGTAACGGGTTGAGCCTGATAGCAGCCTGTCAAGCCATCTGTTAATTAGTCTTCACAAAGTGTTGCTTTCAGTGGCAGCCTCAAGCAGAGTCCAGCATGACTTAGAATCCCATTCACGACACTGCAATGGAGGGGTATCAGTTTTGCAGCCCGCAGTGTCTGGTAATGGCAGTGGTGCCTTGAACACACAGCCTGTGGTGCTGACCATGGGGTGTCACCACTGGGGGAAAACAGCAAGGATTGGTATAGCGGTCCAGTAAAACCGGCATTTCCTTAACTGAAAGGTCCATGCCAATATACAGCCTAAAGGCAATGAGGTCTTGTGAAGTGGCAGTCTTTTTTGCCTTTTTTTTTTTTTTTTTTTTTTCTGGAAACAGCTGTAACTCAATTCCTGTTTAAGCAAACACAAACAATCACTTGATTTGATTAAATTAGGTTGTGCTTGTTGGATTTATCTCTAGTAATCAACAAAATTAGACACCTGGTAAAAAAAAAAGTCTCAGACTTTTCCATTAGTTTCTAATTGTCTCAGGGGATTAATATTGCATGAAATAAAATTTATTTTTATGAGTCACTTGTTCAGACACAGCACAGGCTTGTAGTAAGTGAAACTCATCATCATATTAAAGCTCTTGGACGTTCTATGTGAATTAAGTTGTTGGTTTGAATGTGAGAATACAATCAGCTCTCTCTGTACCCTCCAAAACACATCACAGTTGAGGACAGATCCATTTGAGCCCCAGAATTGCTCTTCCAAGGCCAAGAAGACATACACTAGCTAAATAGCTTCTATTTTATTTCCACTTGAAAATTTTCCCCAAAATCTAACAAGATAGGAAGGTATTAATTATTGACATATGCAAAAAGGGGAAAAAAATTAACCCAAGCCCAGTGCTGAGACCTCCCTTGATAAAAACCTTTCAGGAAAACATGTGAAGAATCCTACAGGTTGTTCAATGAGAACATCTGCCCATTGTGCAATGTCAAGACAAAGCTTTGGTTTTAAAAAAACCTCATACATAGGATAGAGAATCCTTGTAATCTTGTAAATCCAAGACAGAGAAATAAACAGACAATTTAACATGGTTAACAGCAATGTCCTCAGTTTAAACAAATAATTTTAAGTTGTTTGGAGATTTTTTAATTACGCAGACCTTCAGAATAACTTGGTCATGAGCTGATAGGTGTTAAAATTTTTTTTCTAAAAAGAAGTATTTTGTTTCAGCTCTTGTGGGATTACTTTTACTTCTCTTTGATGTTTCTGAATATGAGGGCAGCTTCCATGATGGACACACTCATAAATGATAGAGGAGTACTCTTTTGCACTTAATGCACTCTTCCATTGTAAAGACATGGAAAATATCTCTCTGATTTCTGAGATTAATTTTTGAGATAATTTTCAAATGGGCAAATTTTGAAGGAAATTATATACATCATCTTACTTCCCTGTCACTATCCTGAAGGTTGTGGTCTGCCAAAGAGCATTCTTTTTCTTGCAGGCTGAGTGTTTTGGAAAGGATTGAATGGCTATATTTTAGTCAGCACAGAGCTAGGAAAATGTAAGAAAACCTCCACCACTGAATTTTTCCAGCTTGAGCAGCTCTTTGAAGAAGCAGCCTGTCCCATTTTGAAGACATTTCAGCTGTCTTATTAGACCCAGACATTAGAGTTTATTTGAATTCTGGAAGCAAAAAAGTGGTTGAAAAACTCTTACCTTTTTTTTTTTAATTGCTTTATTAATTACTATGTGGTATATTCAGATTTTTCATGGTTTCCCTACATGGAGGACTTGACAGTGCTGTGTTAATATTTGGACTGATCTTAGAGGCCTTTTCCAACCCAAATGGTTCTATGATTCTATGACTCTAAAGGTAATAACTTACTTGAAAAGTGATTAAATCTGAGATTTTCACCAACCTGTGATTCCAGGAACTAACAGTACATGAGCCCAATATAGATCACAAAAGTCACTCTTAAACTGCAAGTGCTGGTAACAAAAGTAGAAAGGCAAATATCTGCTGCTCTTGTCTGAAGACATACAAATTTAGCACGAAGATTTTAGTTTAAACCCAGGAATTTAACTTGAGAAGTTTTCTTTAGTTCTTCTAGGGAAAATGCAATGCATTTACACTGAATTTTATCTTATTTCTTACAGAAACTCAACGAAAAACCCCACTTATCTTTCCCAATGGATTCCTAAGGTGGGGGGTTTTAGTTCCTTTCTGTCCTAGTCTTCCTCACATACACCTGTTTTCTCACACATACAGATAGCTGTGTAACACTGGACATTGCATAAACTTACAAGGTCTTCACAGAGATTTGCTGTGTTGTTCCCTTTTTTCAAACAGTCATTGGCTTTGTCACCTTTGTCTTGCAAGATTTCCTGAAGCCCAATTATATTCTGGGTGGCCAGATGTATAGAATCCTGAAAGAGAAGATGGCAGGAAGATGAAACAGTATGACAATCTGTTTTAATATACTGCGTTTGCTCAGGCAGATACTGCTGATGGAATTTTCCATCTCTGACACCCGTGCAGCTGCTGTGCAGTTTCCAGCCATTGTGGGGTTGTTTACTGTGATAATATTTTCCTGTGGTTTGTCTATTTTCAGTGTAAACTACCTAAGAATCAAATTGTTAATGTTCACCTGAAAAAACTATGCCCTAAACTAATGAATGTCCCACTGGAAATCAGCTACTCCTCAGCAAGAAGCCAGCTCAAGATCCATGTATCATCAAAAGCCCCTTTTGGGGGACTAAGTAGAACTAAAGTGGTATATTTCACTTACTTACTCAGAATTTTAATCTTAATGAAGTGTGGATCCATTTGGATAAGGAGCTGTCAGCACCATTCCAGGCATTAAACCTTGCGGACTGAGCTCGCTGGCCTCACCCTGTTTGCTGAACCAAACAAGGAGCGTTTGCAATAAGCCCCGGCCAGCCAGCTTTTGATCTTACCCACCTCTCAAACAACTTTCAAGCTTGGTTAGGGCACACTTACACTTTGGCCTCATGCCAAAATTGGCAAGTAGTCCGTGAGAGGGAAAAGCTGATAAGTCACAAGCCAACCCTCAGCTTTGGAGAGAAGGGTTGAAGAAAAGACTCTTACAGAACTTGAGCACTCTGTACATCTAATGCCAGGCCTCAGCACAACCTAGCAACAGGAAAAATGAAGAAGCCCTCACATCCAAAATACGTATTTTAGGACATTGTAATTCATATGGCTGCAACTCAGTTCTTCCATTTTTAATGAGAAGCAGTTTGTGCTCGACTGCAGCAGATGGGCGCGACAGCTTCACACAGCAATTGAAAGCCCTAACTGTGCCACCAGACAGCACCTTCTTCTCTGCACTGCACCTGTGGGTCTCCACAGAGCCTGCTTCTGTCAGTGGAAAAATGCAAAAGAGATGGCTTCAAAACTTCTTTGCCATGGGCTCAGCAATGCAGCAAGCACAGCTCATTTATTTAATACTCTGATGTAGACAGGCCTGCTTATAAATAATTTGGTGTTGCCTAACTAGTAGCAGAAATCTGTGTCAGACTGGTTATGGACAGGGTTTGTGGCCACAGATTTCAAAAAGGCTTGTACCCACCTGTAAATGTTGCGAAGAGAGCGAAATGTTCTTCACGCACAATTTCACAGTCTTCTCTAAACTTCGAAACAACTTTTCTTCCTTATTAAAGGTTTGATCTTTCACCTAAAATAGACATTTCCACTGTTATTTTGGCAGCCCAGAGGAGCCTGGCTAATGAAAGAGGCATCCGGAGTGCTGCTAAAAAAAAAAATCTCAAACCTACCCTGAACTCCTCCCTTTGAAAACAGATCAACCCTTAATTCTCCCAGACTCCAATTTTAACCCGAGAGGAGCGAAAACCACGAGGCAGCGCGACAGAGAATTCAATCTTTAAATACCCCGTGGAGCTGCTCCACATAAGGAGCACACCAGCGCGTGCCGACAAAAAAAAAAAAAAACACACCCCCGACTGTTGCTGCGTTTGAGGAGGGGACGGGGCAGACGGTGCGATGTTTTGGTGTCGCGGCATCCCCCCCTTCGCCCGGCGCGCCGGCCCGTGGGTGCCGGGGGCGCTTTCCCCGCGGGGGGCTGTAGGTGGCGCTGTTACCCCTAAGAGCCGCGCCAGCCTTTCCCTGGAAACGGCCGGCAGCCGGGAATGGGCTCGTGCCGCCTCTGCGCGCCAGCTGGGAAACACCCCGTAAAACACGCCTATTTCTGCCCACCTCTCCCACTCGGGGAGACTGAGAAATCTCAGGGCTCGGCTTAGGGGTCTCGCTGCGAGGGTCACAGCGCGTTTCAAGATGCGTATTGGAAACTTTCTTAGCCTAATTAAGCAGCGGAGACGGCTGAATGTTTAACAGATGTATTCTGATTCTAAAATGATTCTCAAATGTTTCAAGCTTAATGAGAAACAAAACCAAAAAACATAAACCAGAAGCTTCTAAAGGAAAAAAAAAAAATCACATATCCTCTTAATCAAATTTAATTCCCTTTTTTTTTTTTTTTTTCTCATTTTATAGCCTCGCTGGTGCCTGTCACATTCTGAATACTAAAATTTCCGCTGTACAAATAAATGAACAGAAAAAAAAATGTGGGTAGTTTGCACCGGAGAAAGGGGGAAACCACTGATAAAGAACAAAACAGGAAAAAATGGCATGTGCCTTGTAAAGTCACATCTAGAAAGGCAAGTGACCTTGTATGATCAGCCATCTCATGCAGTGAGGTGCACTGGATATCATTTTCAAGGTGAGTTGCAATTGATTTTCTTTTAGATTTAGATTTAAGCTTTCCTGAAAATGTTTATCCTGCTAGGTTTTGAATTACACCTTTGAAATTATGAAAGAGCACTTTATTTTTGGCTGCCCAACACCCATCAGACTCACCACAGAATTCTTTGTTTCTGGTAGTCCTGATGGTTCCATGTCTTTACATATGTAGAGGCAAACCCCATGGCCTTTCCTAATTAAACCCATCTTCCTTGATGGGTTCTGAACCTGAATGCTACAACATGGAGCAAGATGGACTGAACACGTTTCTCAGCACCAACAAGAACTACTGCCAGTTTATCTGCCAAATGCTGACCTCAGGCTTAGTTTCCCAAAACTACCACTCACTTCCTCTCTGCTGAAGATCAGAAGTTTGAGAAACTCTTGTGCAAAAAAGGAAAAGGTGGAGAACACATTACATTATTTTCTATTTCAATCACAAAGATCTTTCCTGTCTTCTGTGACAGTCAGAAAATGACTTTATAAATTATGCAGAAAAAAATAGCGACACCACAAGCTCCATTTCCAACATATTTTGAAAAACATCCAGAGCAAAAGCAGAACTGAAGCTGTTGATGCAAATCTGCAGTGGGATGAGTAAGTACCTGAGGTTCTCCCCCTGTCAGTATTTTCAGATGGCTGGTGACCCTCTTGGATTTCTTGCTAATGGAGTGAATGTTCAGTCGGGAAAACTTTTCTTTAAGGGTTTCATCATCATCATTCTTCTTATACTTCAGTACTGCAGACAGAGAATTTCATTACATTAATAATCTGTATTCACAGGACTTGTCACAGGGACAGGCACACAAATATGAATCCATTTGAGAGCAGACACTTTGATGTCACTTGCTGTAATCTTGTGTGAAAATGCTTGAGAGGATGAAAACCCTGTTACCAACACTAACCTTGGGAAGAGTGAAGTTCGGGCTTCAATGTGGCAAGTCTGTAAGAAATATTACTATTACTGCATCTTAATTATTATCAGTGTTTGCAACTGCATTACAGACAATATAACATGAATTCTTCCATAGTTTTGATACTGGAGTTACCAAGCAGATAACATAGCTGGCTGAGGATAAGTGACCTTAAGGCATCTGTTACCTTGAAACCCAGTGAAACACAGTGTGGGTGGCACCATCCAAAACTGCTGTTGTGAAATACCTGGAGTTGAAACCTCTCTTGTAATGAGCAGCACAAACCTACAAAGACTTGCTGTGCTTTTTCTTACCTAAATCTTTCCTCCTTTTAAGTTCATTGATGTTCACATTAATGTTTTTCATGGCAAAAAGGGCATCTTGTAGCGCCTTGTAGTCAGGGTGAGACGAAGGAGTTGAATTCAAGAGCTCATGGAGTAACAAGGGATATTTCATCAACCGTTGCACTGGTTTAATCATCAGGGATCCCATGTCCATTAGATTTGGCTTTCCTCTGTAATTTATACCAAAAAAATTGTCACAAAATAAGAAATTCCTTGAAGGCAAAACCTTGTTATTATTTCTGTCAAGTGATTGAAGCTGCTGCTTTTTATATCCTTCAGCTGAGCTTTCACCTACAGAAAATATCAAAACCAGAGCAATGCTTTGCACTGAGTGATAGTCACTTAAGTGCAATTACCATTTAAGTCAAAAAATAAGACACATCTATCAGGGACCCGAGACTGTTGTAAACGAAACTTTCCTGTTGCCCCCTCAATGTGAAACGCACCCGGAATTTTCTGTATTTTCAGCAACCTACCAGACTATTGCTTAGACATTACTTCTGAAATTGTCCCACTCAATTTGAGGGTGCGTGTGGTATAACTTACACATCACAACACCCAGGAAGGGAGAAGTAGGTGGAAGAATAAATAACAGGAAGTTTGAGAAATGCACGTGAGCAGGGCTGTTACATCCTGCTCTAGCGCCTCAGGCTTAAAATTTCAACATCTACATGCTGTGAGTAACTAGGGAACCTGCTCACACTGCATCCTTTCTCACAAAATCTCTGACTTGCTACAGTGACCTGACCCTTAAGCTTTACTGTCTTTTACTTGTGATTTTAATTTGTTGGCTACCAGTTAGTTATTTCTAAGGATGCCTGAGCTTCCAAAGGGTACCAGATCGGGCCTGGGGAAATGTTGAACACACAAAATATTCATCCAGGCTTGATACAACCTGCTGGAAGACTCCTTACACAAAGGCAAAGCAGGCGGCTAGTCAGGGTGTCAGAAGGATGAGAGCAGGAGAGCCACAGCTTCCAGGACAGGCAACAGGGGTGCTCTGTGGATCCAGGCTCAATCCCCACTGGCTGGGCAAGGGCAGCAGAGCAGCTTCCCCAGGCATCCAAGTGCCTCAGGCCATGAAGGCCACCACAGCTCTTGGGCCCCGAGCCAGCTGAACTCATGCTCCAGCCCTGCTCTGGACAAAAGCCTTTGCTTACACTCTCCAGGGCTGAATGGAAGAGGCTGTGCAGTGGCCAGGCTGTCACAACAGCCTGGAAGAAAACAGGGAAGGGCAAGACCAAGCCATATGTGCCTTCATTACCTTCTATGTGGCTGGTAGAAACGTGGGTTACCCAGAACAGGTAACACAAGGTGGTCAAGTCCTAAGACCAGGCCCAGCCACTGCTGAACCACCGGCAGCAGGACAGACATGTCCTTGGCCTCTCCTCGCTACAGTGCTCCTCAGCAAACCAGGCAAAGCTCCAGCATGAGCTACCTGGGACCTCCCTGCCAAAACTGAGCCTGAGCTGCTGGTAACAGCGTTGAGGGCAATAAAGCAGAGCGAGCTTTCCATTTGCATGGCCAAAAGGCTGCTCAGGAGCAGAAAAAGTTGTTTGACATTAACTATGCAGGAGTTAAGGGTAGGCAAAGAAGGATTTCTGCATATGGAAAGATGAAATAACGCAATGTAGGAAAGTACAAAGAACAGGGAACAGCCACTTGGTTTTGCAGGCTGACATCTATTGTTTTGTGCAGCAAAAAGAGTAAAAGAAAAAAAAGCCTTCATTCCCATTTTTATGTGTATAAAAAGTACAAGAGCCAATCCTTACTGCTGACTAATTAACTAACAATTTGAATGTCTTTGAGAAGAGACATCTGCATATTTAAACCATCTCTCTCAAACAGACTTTATCTGTAAAAAAGTTCTGCATGAAAAAAAATTAACAGTAGATGCCTTTTAAGGCTTCTTGATATCCTGAAACCTTTTCATCATTTCAATCCCCCTCATTTCCCCTGTACCCTACATTAAATAGAGAGCTATTTTCCCTTCTTTCAGCTTCTGGCGGCAATAATGAAAAAAGAAATCTTAAATTGTTATTGTTTTCTCTGAAAAGCCCCATGAATGCAAATCTATAAAAGCTGCCTCATGAATGGAAAAATCTTCAAGTGTCTTCCCTTTATATAGTTGCACTTTGGACAGCTGCCCAAGTGATAAACAGTCCTCTGTTTCGTATCTGCATGACACAGTCTTGCAGTATGGTGTGAGAGATAGCAGGTTTGTTATAAGATAATGACTCCCTGGGGCACTAAATGCCACAAAGTTCAACTCATCTCATTCTCCCCAGCACGATTAGCTGAGATAGGCACTCTTCCTGGACAAGTCCCATTTGCAATGCATCCCATTGGGACACACCCGGCCGCTGGGCAGGACACGGCCTTGCCACACAACCCAAGCAGAGCAGTAATGGCTTGTGACATCTATTGTGCAGAAAATTAAGTTGATAATTCATTTGTGATGCTATTTCAGCCTTTCCCCCCCCTCCCCCGTGTTATTGTGAATTTAGTAAGTATTCTAGGTCATACATGGCTGTACTAATCTCATCGCAAATTTTTACTGTAGCTCCACAGTAAATGCAGCTGGTGCAACTGCAGTGAGCTTCATGGCATACCCTTCCTCCTGCCTCCCAAAGTCACACGCACAGAAAGATTCCCACCTGCTTAAAAAACCCGTGGTGGTGAGGTGCACAAAGGCAGGCGATTGCAGGATGTAGTTTCATTTGCTCTCATTACCCAGCAGCTTGTTCCAGTGGCAAGCACAACAGCCGGTGTGGTACAGCCGGGCTGAGGCTGGTGGGATATGCAGCTTGCCAGTTTTGAAACAGTGTGCAGGCATCAGGCTCCAGAGCCAACTTAAAGTCTCAGGCGTTATGGTTTGCTGTGCAGCTTCATTTTAGTACAAGGCATGTAGGACAAATAATTCACTGTGTCATAAGCCTCTCATGCAAACCCAGGCAATTCACTGAGGCCACACACTTGTTAAGCCAGCAGACTTTTTAACCTATCAAGCTGCTAGCAAAGGGTAGCACTGTCTGGTATTTATGTAATTGTTTTCTTGATCATGCTTGAATGAAAAGCAATCTGGAAGCAGCAACATCACAGACCATTTGGAGTGAGTTAGGCTCTATTTTTCAATTCAACGTCAACTGGATTTTTGGGTGCAGTCCTGGGCAACTCTGCAACCTCTAAGCTGAGTTGCAGGTGATGGGATTTCTGAGTGCCCTGCTGGTCAGCAAGGAAGGCAAACGCTACCACACCATGTGAGGTAGCCAAGCTCAGGGACAGGAGTATACAAGAATGTCCTTTATCAAAACAAAATGCAGAAAAACTATTTCATATCATAGAGTAAAGCTTGGAACGCCCAACTTTAGAGTTTCAACATGCAAATCCTTTGAAGTATATCATAATTATGCAAATGACTGATTAACAAATTCTCTGATTTTACAGGTAGGTCTGTTCCTCTCCTACCAATATAGACCACACTTGCTCCTCTCTTCTCTTAACATTTCATCTGAAGTTGTAATCTTTTCCTTCAGTTCAGCCACCCCCTCCTCTGACCTCTCACCGCAGGTAACTACAGGCATTGCTGCATTTCGATGATCCTAACCTGCTGGATGTCCAGAAACTGCAGCTGTGATAAATTCTCCTTTATAGCTTTTCAAAGACGCCACATTTTGCGCTGAAGTCCCTTAAACACAACTCACCAGCGGCTGGAGGAGTTTTCTGGCTAAGCATTGCAATGAGCTCATCATTGTCACTGTCAGAAGGAAAATCCTAAGGTGGGCCTCTCATATAAGGCTACTGAAGGGGTCATCAGGTTAAAAACACCTTTATCTGAGAATCTGTCTGTATTGTAGCAGATCTACAGCAGCCTATGCAAAATGATTCCAGAATGCCTGAATTTCAAAAATGGACACTATGTTGTTGACAAGCAGTTTTGCAGACTTCAGAGCCCTCTACATATGTCCCGGAAAAATCTTTGGCTTATGCTGGCATAAAAGGCTTGTCTTCTTAAAATTTCCACCTGTACAGTTTTAAACATACTAAAGATAAATTAAAGGCATTTTAAAGATTATTTTACATGTAAGAAAGGCAGAGTACTTACTCTTCTTCATATATCTTTCTGCAAAAAGAGAAGAAAACAAAACAAGTATTAGATTCCTCCTAAAAGGATTGATACAGATCAGGAGCCAGACTCTCAGATACATTTCAGTGACACAGAGCAGCTGTAACTGGCCAGTTAACTTAGGTTTATGGCTGCTATGTGTCAGCAGAGCTGTACAAAACAGCCAGAGAGTATCAGTTAATCTGGCCCTATAACTTTTTGAAATGACAGCCTCAAATGAGAAAGAATTGTCAGAGACCTGACTTTGGCTGCGAGACCCAGCCTTGCCCTCCCACTGTTAAGAGAAGGAAGTTTGGATCGCTCTGCTAACAACTGTGAGTAATATCAAGTCATTAATGCAAAAAGTAAAATTAAATACATCATTCTTATACTTTACATACATTCCTGTCTTCTCTCATTAAAAAGAAATGTATTTCTAAATGAGAAAGAATAACTTTCAGCCTTTTAGGATATAGAATCAATGAAGCTGTTAAGCTTTTTGTAGACTACACATCAACTGAAACCTCTCCAGAGTAGGATGGAGTTGATACACGTACTGAAAGCAGCAGGGACTTAAAATTGTAGCTTGCAAACATGCAAGCATGTGCATGGAATGTTTTCCTTGTGGTATTAATTCACTCAAATGCACGAGAACCAAATGTCCCCCCATCTCTGCATTAGGCTTTCCTGACATCACATCCTCAGCTGCTTCTTTTTGAGTGCTTGCACTCTCATCTCTTTGCCCATCAGTGTCTAGCTGAGCATCTGGAAGCTGGTGCTTTCATTGCTTCTGCACTGTCAGCATTTTGTGTGCTTAGGACGTCCCTCTGTCCCTGTAATATGTGACCGAGCTACTTCAGGCTGAAAGCTGAGCAGGTAGTTGCCAGCATCCTTTCATTTTTACCATCTGCATTTCTTTGGTTAAACTAGCAAACAACATCCCCAGTTTGAATAATTACAGCTGAAACACAAGACTCTACAGAATTTGGATTTGCACATGTCTCCAATGAAGATACCTACATTTTGGGATGGATTTTTGTCCTCTTCAGTCAACAGGAATAGGAATCTCAGCATAGTTAATTAAATCTGATTTGTCTGTACAGATGTGCAGAGTGCCACTCTCAAATTGCTCCTGATATAGAACTTGTTTTTCACATGTCAGATATTACTCAGCTGAGGAACAGAAGCCTCTAGTAATGTCAGCTAATTTAAGATTTTTTAAAATGGAACAGTATACTTTCCGAGGGAAAAAAATTTATTTAACAAGTAAACATTTTGCAAGAATAGTTGTCACCAGCCCATGTCCACACACCCCGACCCCACCACTCACCACCACCACCCCCCGCCTGCATTTGTTCCATCTCACAATGGAAAACAACTTATTTGGTAACAATCCTACATAGTTTTCTTCCTAGGGCAAATATTTTCCAATGGGTAGTAACAGGTTTAAATGACCATAGTTCTGCATTTGAGCGTGCACTTTCGGGTCTTAATTGACTGCAATCTTTAAGCACTGGGAAAAAGCACAACACAGTATATACACACCAGTGCTTTTATCGTTGGTTCCTGTTTAAAGGCTAATCAGGAAAGAACAAGCCAAAACAAGGCTTCATTGTAAGGAAGTCTTTGTCACTTCCTGCTAGCAAAGCTACAGTCGCTCAGCACAAAATATCCTTTCTCTTCAGAAAGCTCAGCTGTGATGCTGGAACAGGAGCACCTCTTGCTGGCTCTGGAATTCAAGTGGCAGCATCCACCCTACCATGTACATGGATGCTATTTTTTATCTTTATTTTCTTCCATGTCCCCTTGCTTCAGCAGCAGGGAAGAATGACAGTAGCGGCTTCTCTTGATTAGCCAGGAAAGAATATTGTAGGCATCAGCAACTAAAACATCCCCTCAGGGGAGATACCTGGTCATCCATTAGCCTGAAAACTGAGTTTATATGAAAATCTATTTCTTTCAACTTCCAGGGTAGCTAAAACCTGAGCACCCTGCATATATACTTTGTTATGTATTTAGTAACCGGACATATTGCACAAAATAAGCCTCATTTTAAACATAACCTGTTTCCAAAGTAAACATTTCTCTTTCAGTGTTACTGATATTTTCCTTCACCACTCTTTCCAGATTTCACTTGGACATACTTCCCATCTTCTAAGTCTTAACACATCTCTACTCTGAAATTGTGGCATGTTCCCTCCTGACAGCTCTGTGTGATGCTTTTGGGAAAGTGAGGGGGCAAGAGAATTTATGGGTGGGAAGAGAAGCACTCTCCATGGAGGGGATCAGCAGGTTCCTGTGACTGGCTGCAGGCGGAAGCTGTGGTGAAGGCAAGACGGATCCTTTATTCTGAGGGCATCCCCAATTCTTGACACATTTCCCCAAGGGGCTGGCACTGAAGCCGATGGCAATAAAGCATCTCTCACTGGTGGGACCTGGCAGCTTGCTCCACCACTGCTCGCTCTCAAACACCCCCACCTTGAGGGGTTCAGCACCACCACAGCAGCTCCAGACCCCTGAGGCCTTGCAACAAGGGCCCAGAAAACACCAGTGCATTTGAGTAGCTCCATTACAGGCTATTTAAATACAAGCAATAGAATTGCTGAAGACAGGGAGACAGGAAGTTTTCTGGGAGCTGGGCAAGGTATTTCTGATAGCCCATGATGCAGCATTCTTTTTATTTGCCAGTATGGGGCACTGAAACTAAGGGAAGAGCAACCTTTCTTGTGCTATTTTTGGCCATCTTAGAGAAAAAGAAATCTAATCATGGCCCCTGGCTTGTCATCTTTTCATGAAAGCAGCATAAGCTAGAGCTCCCAGCAAGCCTTATAGAACTCCAGATTTACAGGGGACCTTTCATCTACATCCATTTAAAATGTTCCCTGCCAGGCAAACTGACTATGGACGGAAATCATCATTTGAAAAGATCTTACTTTAAGGACTGTACACAGTCTCTTAAATGCTGCTTCAGTTCTTCATCCTTTTCATAGGATTCCAGCATGGTGTGTGCATCATCGTGGTGATAGCAATAGATTTTATATGTGTCTTCTAGTGGGCCTTTAATCTGCAGGAACACTTCCCCTGTTAAGGAGAAAAACAAAGCATGTCAAGTCAGACAACAGCATCTCAGAAGGAGTTTTATTATTCCACCACATTAGCCGTGAGCTAAAAAGGCTGGCTTCCACTTTACTTCCCTTAGAAACGATCTTGCGTGTTTATGTGCATTATTTATTACATGTATTTCTCAGCTGCTCATCTTTGTCATAGCCAGGCACCATTATATCAGTGTTAATGCACAAAAATTCCCTCGGGAAAAAGCATGGAATCTCTATACCTTGCACCCCTTCAAACATGGTCTCCTAATTCACTGCCCCAGCTTAATGCCCCTGCATTGGAAAACACCCAGGAGAGCTTAACTGATAAAGGGAGACCATTTTTGTGTCATGGGCTGGCAGGAGGGATGAATGTAAGACTGTTAGTTTTCCTTTTGACTTCTTTTTCAGCTGAATATGAACTTAATTGGGTTATAACAGGAATAATGACTCTATCTTACATTAGCCATTTCAGTTTTATCTGTTTTGCAAAATCCTGAAATGGCAATTGTTATGGCCTAGAATTGAGAATTTTCTTCTCATGACAGAGGAACAATCTCCACCTCTCCCCTGATTAAGTAAACCACAATGGATTACAGTCATTTTTATATTGTATCTAGGTTTATATACAACTGAAGAGGGAAAATGCTTCCATTTCAAGTCCTCCACACCACCCTTTCCCCCCAAAGAACAGTTATTTTAGAGGCACTAAAGTAGTCTTACACTCATTTCCCATTTAATTCTGGAGCCTAATTCCCTCAGCCTAAAACTCCTGTGTCAGTTTCTGTGTATGTAAGAAATACCATCCAAGCGGAGAAGGCATGCTTCATCTCTTCTGCCGAGATATTGTGTCTGTCCTTACACCCTCCTGTGGCAGTGCCCTGATCAGAGTCCTTGGAAATGCATGTAATAAAAAACAGCAATGCTAAAAACTCCCGTCTTGGGCATTTACTGAAAATTGCATCTGTGTGGCAACAAGTCCAACGTTTTATAAACATTCCTTCTGAGTTATAGCAATGATTATTAAAGTTAAAAGCTGAACACCGCTTTAATTGGGAGCTCCCTATTCATCCGCAGAGCAAGCGCTGAGCTGTCAGGCATCCTGCATGTTCCATCCTGACCAGAGTGTGCTGTTTCATAATACATTGCATTGAACTGCTCCGTCTTAAAGTGAAAAATGATTCAGTTACCACAGTAACACAGCTCTGGGTTTTTCCCCCTAGCAGCGAAGGTTAACTGGGCTGTCTAATGCGTGTTGGTTTCAAGGTGCAAGTAAGGGAAAAACAATGCAGAGCTAAGACCACCAGAGTTCATTTCAGTTACTGTAAGGGCACAGTCAGAAAAGCACCAGCATCCAATAGTTAATGCTCTTTAGCAGTCTTCTCTATCTTGTGCGTACTGCTAATGTTGAATGCTACCAACTGCACATTGCATCCTGACTTTCCCCGTGAACTCTCTATGCAGGTCTTTATCAGCTAACGATGTAACAGGAAACCTTAACAAGCTTTCTCTTGATCCTGAGCACTTGGTGCCCGATTCTCAGAGATGATGAGCTCTCACAGTGCTTAGCACGGCTGTATCATGCTAAACCCTCAAGTGAGGCTCTGTTTTCAGTGGGGAAAATGCAAACGGCAGACTTGCAGCTCCTTTCAGTATATACTAGAGGCTGGAAATTATCTTCTCTGAGATGAAAGGGTTGAGCAAGTTCTGTTCACTGAAGTATTGTGCCACAGTGACAGATACTTTCATTGATGCTCAGTGATGAGAAAAATTATGTGCTGATTTCATGGATAGGGCCTTTTAAAAGCAGATGGATTTCTTAAACCTAAAGCCCTTCTCGGTTCTGAGCCATATGGACCGAATCAGATGAGTTTTGGGCATATCGCTGTGGGAGCTTGCTTTATGGACCAAAACCACACTGTATTTGGCCACAAATTTAAAAACACTCTGACAGACCCAAATGTGACTGATGCCTTTTCTGGAGTATGGTGGTCATCAGTTCAAAGAGAAAATCCTAGGAGGAAGGCTTGAGTAACAGAAACAGTTTCTCCCCACGGCTTTCACTGGTGCTTCCTGTGTGGACAGCAGCGGGAGAGGGAGGAAGAGGGGATTTAATAGCTACAGCTGAGTTAAGGTTACAAAGTCTTCATATTCCTCTATGTACAGCATCCAGATGAGAGGAGAAAAAATTCAGGGGAGAACTATAAAGGGTATTTAACCTCAGAGGCATTTAGCATCAGAAGACCACAAAAGGTCTGTCTACATTAGCATTTTAGCTCAGATTATCAGAGGGCTTCTAAAGCCAATCACTCATTAGTCCTCATCTCCCATGCCTTGTGTGTGTGGTGGAGCAGTCATAGAGATACAAACTGGATCTCTTTGGGGATGGTAATTACCACAAGACACACTCCAAGGGCACATCTTATGCAGTCCAACCACAAAGGGCCTCTCTCAACCCACAGAAACATGCTACAACCAGTGTGAAGTAAGGCCTCTTGAAATGTGTAGTATGGGCAGAAACGCTTTAAGTCTGCAAGTCTGCTCCTATTGGACATTACTACTTGTCAGTGTGGACATAGCCAAAGTGTGGAGAACACAGACTAATATAAGACATGAATATGAGCAACGACATTGTTTTGGTTTCAAAGCAGTGAATTAGCAGTTCTTCTCAACCTCACCATAATTGGGTTGCCTTCCAAAGTATGATACTTCAATGCAAGATATTTAAAAACGTTAAATATCAGGGAATATGATGGATGTGTTAAACATTCTTGGCCTGTTTTTTCTGTAGGTTGGCTTCAGCAACTTTTATACTGATTATGAAGATCTTGAAAAAAAATTATTACCTTGATATACTTTTACAGGACAGTAAACCTACTAACTTACTGCTTAGAGTTATGCAGTTATTCTCTCTGCTTTTGTCTCAGCCTTTGGAAGAATGTCTCACACCCTGACAGCTTTTTCCCTGCCCTAGGTTAGCCAAATCTGTGATACACCATCCCATACATTTTCAAGGTTCTTTGTCTGATTCTGGAGAAATACACCTAGTGGATGGACGAAATTGTGTGTCTTTACTTCTGGATGTGGCAGGGAATTAATAGAATGATTCTCTTGGCTGTGAGAAAGGCACTTCCTGCTAGAACAGAACATTGCTTATTAAGAGTGTGACTCATCATGATGCACTTTCACTGAAATACTGCCAAACAACAGACGTGTCAAACTACGTTAAGCTGTTGCCTTGGCAAACCTGATCGAGACGTGCTAGGATTAATACTTTTCCCAAGCCTCATAGGCTTTAATATATCATGTTTCTTAGTCAAGTGGCAACCAATATTCTTTACCCCCTTATTTGTGAGAAGAGGGGTACTCTCTGTGACGTATTACCAGTCTTATGGCGTCAGTTTAGGGAAGAAAGAACCTCTCTGACCTCAGAATCACAGCTGGAAGTTTTTTAAACTAAACTGTTTGACTTTGCACTAAAGTAAATTAAATATTCTCACCTGATCCCTTAGGATGGCTCACTTACAGCCTCTGCACTGAAGAAGCAGTTGCAGGAGACCTGATGAGTGGTAACTTCTTAAATCTCTCCAGCTGTACCAGAATGTCAGGTGAATCATAGCCTTACCATTCATGGCCTGACCTGCAGACCTTGTGACTGTTGTGATATATCCAGGGCCAACCTGTTTCCTGAAAATACCCATAATTCCTACAGATATTCCTGCAGAATCCCACAACCTTCAGATTCATTACAGGTTTCTTTACTGGCCAAGTCCCTGTTAAGCACACTTAACCACCTCTTACATGAACTGTGTCACCAGTGGATACATGTTTACAGTGTTCAGCGGCGGGGTTGGGCTTGTGACACGCTTGTTATTCCAATAATTTTTAATTGTTTTCCTAAATGGCACAACTATGAGTATGCATTATAAGAGCTGGTATAAGCATGAGTGGATTTAGGAAGGCAATATCAAACTCGATGAAAAGGATCTTATCAGTAAGTTGTATAACTCAGCACTGCAGGTTTTACTCATTCTAAACTCATTTTCTCCTTCCTTCCTCCCCTTCAATATCCAGATAGAGGGAAAAAAAGAGCATCGTAATCCTACAAGTACAGTCGAACAACTGGACAGGTTTCACATGTCATTTTTCCTGTGTCATTATGGACAGCTTCTAGTATGCGAGCTTCTAGTATGCCAGGGGGGGTACTGGGGAGGAAGTTGAGTCTGATGAGAGTGGAGGACAGGAGAGAGTTATGTTTATTCTTTCACGTAGCTTTGTAGAACTCAAGAGGACGGTAAACATACCGATTATTTGCATGGGTGGTTCCACATCTGTCGTGGCTTCTTCCAACAATGACAGTAGTTTGGCTGATACTTGATGGACCAATTCAATGTTGCTAAACAAGCCATCCACGTCAAAGCGAGCAATCTAATGGAATACAAATATTAAGCAGCTACTGACAAAGGGTAAAGAAGGACATTGTGTATGACAGACCTTCTCTTGCTATGCCCTGACTGTTCAACACTCCAGGAAGCACCACTTCTGCAAAACCTCATATAAACATCCTCCTTGTGATTTCAAGGACACATACACAGTTTTCAGATTAGTATAATATGGTCAACGCAGTTAACAAAGGGTATGCTATCAAGTGCTTTTAACCTTATTTTGAACTATCCCTGATCTGAAAGTGTTTACCTAGGAAGGAAATAAATATTATCATCTGAATAAAGAAAAGATCCTTAGCTGCCTTTGAAATGTTTGTTTACTTTCCCACTGAGGAAAACAATAGTTGACAATGGGTTTTATTCCCTGATTAGCACTCACTAACAGAGGCCATTACATAAACTGAGACTTTGGCACTTTGGTGCCAGCTAGCAGGTACAAAGACTTCTAGAAAGCTGATATCATTTTAAGTTAGTTAGTTGTCCTATAAATCAAAAAAATACAATCAAGATCATATAATTTCCACTAAAGCAAACACATTTACCATTCTGGATATTAATATAACCTAACGAGCTTCCTACAGAGCCTAGGCACACAACATGGATTTCAATGAATTGTATCAATTTACACCAACAGAAAATTTGGTTCTGTGTCCCTACTCATTTTAGACGAAGTAAAAAATTTCCAGGACACATATTTTTCATTCAACAGCAGGGCAGTAATTACTATTTGGGGACAACTGGAGATAGCCAGTGGTAATTTGCTCTTATTGAGAACAAAGACAAGACCGATTTCATCACCCATATTAATACCCTCTGAACCTACCTCTCCATTCGGAACAAAATTGCTGATTTACCTAGCAGCTCACCAGATGCCAGGAGGATCAAATTGCGTGTTATTGTAACAGAACCAGAAAAATACTTTCAGTACTAATGCATTTAATTTCTTTAGAAATATTATAGGGGCTAAAACATGCTTTATCCATTTGGAAATATGAAATAAATTCATTATTAGGCCAATTTTCTAAATGCTATGCTTCTCTAAACACATTACAAAGTTTCAATATGGTAGTTTATCTGAGAACTAGCCTTAAAACCATATAATATTCTTAAAAACCTTTTAAAAACGCAGAGGTTATTAAATTAAGACAGTTATAATCTCTAAATTACTTTTCCTGTATACATCTAGCACAGGACTTCTGGCCTCCTCCCCAGGACAATGTCTACATATATCCAAACTACGCTGTGAATGGACAATCACACAGATTAACACAGAATGAATGTTTTCAGTTGACTGAAAATGAGCAAAGGAATACAGCACACTTGTCAAAAATCTCAAGTTCAGTCAGGCAATACTCTTGCTCAGTGCTAGCCAGGCTGGGGAGGGAGTCAAGTGGAGACTACTAAGTGGTTGAACAAGTGAGCAGGAAGAAGTCAAGAACTCCTTAAAGTTATGTCATCAGATGCCAGCTCTTCTGAAAATGGGTTGTTCTTCCAAAAATGGATTGGAACAAATTCTGACAGAGTTTTAGGAATGAAAAAAGGTCCTGCAGGAGTTTAAACAGCACAGAGTTCACCTGACCACAGTGTTTCCCAAAGAGGCATTGCCGATATCATCTGAAGACACTTTGGCCTCCGCACCTGTATTTTGTCACCAGTTTCATAAGAAACCCTACATGAAGAGTACCTGGGTAAGGTCTATTTAAAAGCATTTTTATTCTGTATTTGCAGGAGGTATCATCTGTGTAGCCTCTCTGAACGCTACGCTTCAGGCCCCAAAAATACAAATCTTTCTCTGAACAATCTCTTCTATTCCCAGCTTCCAGCTGCACCATTTTTCTACAAATGGAAATACTTTTGAAGAAAAGGTGCTCTTTGAAGTCTCAGCTGAAAAAGAAAATGGGTATCATTGGCCTAATGAGATCTTTTGCCTGAAAGATAATTTATGAGCTTCCTTCTTAAATGTACCTTTTCTGTGTAGAGTGCAAATTTCCCAAGTGCTCACTGGCCTGTCAAGCATGGTGTTTATCCACCACAGCTGCCTGAAAGGATGGATAAAGTTATCCTAACAACTGAATTTAAACTTGATGCAGAGGTTCATTCCATTACAGTAGAAAAAACCCTTGGTTTTATTAGTTGTTACTGCTTTTGGAGGTACCAGTAAAGGTCTGCCAGGCCATCTAAGAAGAGTTATAACCACAGAGCAGTATGGAGAGCTGGAAGCTGCTGTTGCAGCCCACAGGGAGGTATATAGCATCCAAGCTGGCCTCTGGGCGAGTACCTCAGTGCAGGCTTTATGCAAGGCCAACACAAGTGTCAGGAGCATATCTGACCTTCCTCTCTCCTCACCAGAGCCCTGACATACCACTTTCTGGAGAGTTAGCTCCAGCACCACGTCACTCTCGTGCTGGCACTTGTGCTTGCATTAAGATTGTCCAAAAGCAGAATGTGGGTGAGTTGAGACCTTGACATCACTGCCTGGTCCCTCCACCCCCAGCACTCACCTGCTTGTTTCTCAGGGGCTGAATCACTTCCCTGATGCAAAGATCCAGGTTGCTGATATAGTCTTTCTCCGTCTGCATGAGTTCCGCGATGATTTTCACCCTCTTGGCCATCATGCGTCTACTGACTTGTTCTTCATCCTCCTGTGGCGAGGTGGCAGGGGTGGAGGACCCCACCTGCGGGGCCATTTTTTCTGTTTAAAAGAGAGAGAGATTTGTGAGGAGTGCACAAAGCTTGCCCTGCACAACCATGGGTGGGAAAACATATCTGGTGCCTGCTGGAAATTCCTAAATCACCATGGAGAGCAGGAAAAGAAGAATAAGAAGCGGCAAACCCAAATCAGACTGAGTGTCATTCCATCTTCTTCCTCTAAAAGTGGGTTTGGCGAAGGAAACCATCCCTTTGGCATTAAGAGGATAACCCATCACCAGCTCCCCCAGCTTAGATGTTATGTACTGGACAGAAATTTTCTGTGGAGCCCAGGAAAGTCTGATCTTTGTTACACTGAAATTCAAGGATAGCTGATGCCCTTCTCCTTTGAAAACACAGTCTTGGTATGACATCTGTTATGGTTTGGAGGATGGGAAAAAATATGTTCTGTGAAAGAAAAAGGCTGTTTGCCATAAAAAAGCTTCACAATAATAACCTTTGTTTTGTACAATGTAACACTGAGTCTATTCATGGGAAATTGAGGGCAGCAAGAATTGGAAGATAAACTTTCAAATGAAGGCAATGTTAGCAATGATAATGATGAATCCTCTAATTCTGTTTAAAAATAATTTTTTGAAAGAGGCAAAGGAATTAAAGGACAATATGGGAAAACTTTTATTGATCAATCATAAACATTTCTTGGAACAACAGAGATCACTGGGTTCTGGACATTCTTTACGGTTTTTCAATACGTAGTACCTAGAACATTTGATTTGTTTCAAATACATGAAAATGCAAGGAAGTCTTCTACAGATTGGTAATTTATGTACACTTCACAACCTGCTTATCTGTAATGATGGTTTTTCCATTTGCTGGTTTGTAAGCAAACCTGCAGAGATACATATCAGCTGTAAAAAGGGCACTGAGTTTTATCCCTGTACACTGACAATCTAATTTGTATTTTTCACGAGGAAACACACACACACACAAAACCAAAAACGAAATAGTAAAAAACCCAAGTGAAATATTTCATAGGCTATTCTGGTGTTTTTCTGCTAGCCACAAGATGGTGCAGAGTACCAACAAAGATGCACACATCACTAGGTGCTCAAGTCTGCCTTACCAACGCTGAGCTTCGACAACATGGGCTTTTATTGGTCAGCGGCAAAGGATGGGAATGTCCGCTGAGGATCAGACTGCTACACCTTCGTGTCAACCTCTTGTAGGGAGTGTAACAAATAATGAGGCAATAGCAAGCAGTATCAGGTGCTTTGCTCACTGGCAGCCAGTATTGCAGTCATCTGAACTGATGGTCAAGGGCAAGGCCGTGAGCACTCAAGTGAGCACTGAACAGCATGAGCTCACCAGTACAACACCGGCCAAGGCTGGAGATGATAACCTGGAGCTGGGCTTGTGGGAAAGCCAATCAGCTTTCAGGACAGAGAGCCCTGAGCCATCTTCTGACAAGAGGTGTAAAATATAATACATCCAATGTATCATCTTCCCCAACCCCTTCTACAATTATGCTGACCACTGATATTCAGAAAAGACAGGTTTGTTATTAACGTTTCTCCCACCAGGTTTTCTAGTGAAACTGATGTGACCACAGGTCTTTTCAAATAGCTGCTCTGGGACTGCACCATTAGTTTTAAACAGTGAGGACAAAGAATCCAAAGAAACTGGGGTGGGGGCAGGCTGATTTTTAAAAAACTTTTTTTGTATTTAGATGTACTTTTCAGTTCTGAGTTTTTAGCCTTGAAGTCTTTATATAACAGGCATGAACAGTTTGTACTCAGACAATAAAATGGAAACATGAAGAGGATGTCTCCCCTCCACAAGGTCTTGGCTATCAAAAGAATTTTAAGCTGAATTTTGCCCCGGTGAGTCTGTGCTGGTGTGAATGCATGAACCGCACAGGAGCTTGTGCTGCTGCAGAGCTGATACACCAGAGATGCTGTGTGCTGGATAAAACAAACAAACTCTGCCCTTACATGAGTCAGGAAAGCAAAATTGGTACCAGTATCACTTCACAGCTCCCTCTGAGAAATTTTCTGCTAGGGTTGCAGAATGAGACCATCTTGCCTGCTGCTGACATGCTAAACCAGCAGGTATTTTTCCTCCAAAGACTTATAGTATGTAACCACGCTTATAAATTCACAAGGAACCATGTGCACAATACATTTCTAATCCAGCTCTGCACCAAAATCAGGACTGTTCTTGAGATTGGGTGTGAAAATGTTTGCATGCATACAGTTGTATGTGAGAGTTCAGGGCAGCTCCTGAGAAAGCAGAGAGAACCAGACATACTGAAAGGTCTCAGAAGTGTTGTTTTCTCTCTGATACAGAACTGTTATGGTATCAGATGGAATTTTAAGGTAAGCATGAGATGCCGTGCAGAAGAACTTTCTAATCTCTTATTCTGGTGGCAGGGGAGGGCATTATATGAGCAAAATAAAGCCACTGTATCCCACTTCAGGCTGGAAGTCACAATCCCTTGAGAGGCTGTTCTTTCAGTTTATGCCATTAGATCACCCTGATCAAATTTGATTCTTGAATTATGTCAGGGCTCATCTATTATCTTTATTGCATGATAGATAATAATGCTAGGAAAGAAAAGCTAGTCTCAACAGGAAGAAATAATCATGAGAAATATCAGTTAGATGCTGTTTCCTTATAGAAAACATGTTTTTTAATAAATGTTTCCTTTTGTTAAATGTAATATAATTTTCCATTTTCACTCAATATGTTCAGTTTTTCATTTCAGGCATATCTGTCTCTATAGAATGCAACAGCAAGATCCTGAAGTGATGATTACAGCCGAAACGTATGAATTCACATTCAGCTGATTGCTTTTGACCAGTTTGAGAACATTAGTAGCTTGCTGAAATCCTTGTGGAGTAAGTGAAAGTTTAATGAATGCACAAACAGCAAGTGCATATCTGGAATATAAGCACACTGATTTCTACCTGGTAATGTGCACCAGCCCTGGAACAGCTGAAGAGAGAGGATTAGCAGGAAGAGACATTGCTGAGGATTAACCATTACATTAAGAATTTGACTCATTCGTCCTTAGAGATGCTAGGTTTAGAAAAATGAAAAAATTGTCAGTTGAACGGTATATTAAACAGTCACAACCTAAGCCCAGTTTGCAAAAAACTAAGTGGTACTTTTAGTAGGCATAAAGATAAAAAGTAGAATGCAATATTTGAATTCTTGCTTTGTGATGTCAGCTATCTGCAGGAGCCACCTTTCTGGAGGACTTTGCTTTGGAGAGGAAGGTGATGACTTTGGTTTTCCAGCTGTGTATTGAAGTACATGGCTTTAGTTGCATGCAACAAGAGGTGCACTATGTGATGACATGGACGAAGCAGCCACATGTCTTACAAAAGCAGTTTCTTGCAAGTGTGAAGTCTAAAGATATCCCCCAGATGGAGACACGCCACAGTGCAGCGAGAGCATTGGAGGAACAGAGCTTGCAATGTGCAAACGCAGCAGCTCTCCTCTAGGCCCAGGGGAGGTACTGGGAGAGCCACAGCAAGTGACTGGAGGAGCAGCCACAGCAGCTTTGCAAGACCTCTGCATGCACATTTCCCTGGTTTTCACACCTAGAGAGGTCTCCCCTATCCATCCTTCCAGGTAAGATGGACTGGTTGGGTATTGCATCCACCCCTGGGGAGGGAACCCATTGAATGTTTCCCACATGGAACTGACGGTACTGGCACAAAATACAGGAATGAGTACAGTGATGTCGGTGCATGGAGTTACCAGGAGGACGCCACACTCACACTGTACTGATATGGGGATTTTACCTCGCACAAGGGAGTGGTGAAGGCATAAGTTATCAAGGTATAACAAACAAATTACAGCATTACTGTGTTTTCACATGTAAAACACGGGGCTCATATCACCCTGGATAAAGTTATTCCTCTGTGAAAGCAAGTCCTCAGATAGCCTGTACCCTCAGATAACCTAGCTATTACACACAGGAATGTACACTGGCTTTTATCAGCCGGAACTGGGAATGAAATGCAGGCAGCCAAGTTTAGAGACTGGTGCTCTGGCAGCTTTCCTCTCCCTCCTCACACCGTCTCTCTGGCTCTGCCCTCTACACTTCTGCTTCTGCTGTAGGTGCTGGGAAGGCTGCGGGCCACAAGGACACTGGGATCCTTGGAAGTGAGGGAGCCTGAAATACGAGAAGCAGTGGGGAAGGATGAAGTGTCCCACTGTGTGCAAAAAAAATTCATCACATGAGCCAACACACAAGGACTTTTATTCCAGATGCCCCTCCCCTTGTGAGGGACCACTTCATAAGGGTTGTCCTTACAGTTTTGCACCGGATTTGTTACACTGCAAACATGGTGTGAATTTGACTGCTGAACTCCAAATTGGGCATTAAAATAGGAAAGGCTTGGGAGAGGTTTGTGGAAAACCTCTTTTTTCTTTTTGACTCAGAGAGGCGCATAACAGCAGCATTGTTCAGAAACAGGTTTGTTGTGTATAGGCTGTGAGCTACACATGCAAAAAGCGCCTTTCCTGAACCCAGCAGGAACGTACTGCAGGACCAGAACGACCTTGCACCTGTATTCCTGGGCAATAGGTTTGCTTATAGAATCTGCATCAGAGACTCCCTTGCAATTAGGTCATTCGATCTTTGATCATTTTTCTGTTCCATGAAGTACAGAAAATATTTATATTCAATGCGCAGGTTCTTTCTTCAATTCCTTGACAGCAGACTGCTTTAATTATATGTGTGCTGACAGGACTACAGAGCGCTCCCATGTGACCACTGTGGAAGGGAAGAAAGCTTATCATCAGGTGACAGAAGAATGCCCTCATTGTTAGTGCCAATACTTACAAATAAACCTTTCCAGCGTGTCATATACCGGCATAAATATACCGCTCCTGTGGCACTGAGCTAGTATGTTAATAAAGTTAGAACTGAGGAAGGGCTGCACCTGAACCTCTTCCCCTGGGACACACGTACCTCAAGATTTGGGGTGGATTAGCTGTACAAACTGTGAGCTGTGTGGCCCACAATGCAAAGTATCCCAATTAATAAAATGTTTGCTAATGTGCTCACAGGAGGATCCGTAAACCTCCTTGGGTCCTAGTCTTTACTCCTTTACCCCGGCTGCTGTTACTAGTTATGCTGTGGTAGCTCCTAAGAGTCCTGAGCCACACAGCAGGGCTTGGTTGTGTAAGTGCTGTGCAAACACAGCAACACAAAATGGATTCTGAAAAGATGAGCTCGTTTCCCAGCCTGACTGCCACTCCAATAAGTTCAAGGAATAACTCCAGTTTTATTGCAAAGCAGGTTAGCAGAGTAAGATCCTCTGAGCTCAAATTTGCATGGGAGAAAATAAAAGTATTTGTTAGATTGTGACTTCTCATCACAGGGCACAAGGGGATATTTTCATTGAGCCATCTCCTGCACTTCAGGAAATAATCCGGGCTTTTACCCCTTACTGTACTTTAGCAAACCAGCTGTTCCAAAGATCATTGGATGCATACATTTTGCAGTGAAATAGGATATTCTCTACATTGTACTCCATAGAAAGTTAATCAGTAAGTACAGCACAAAGCAAATAAGGAACTGAAAAGAGACGCAGAGGATCTTTGCTCCTAGTGAGAGGTACAAGAAGCTGGGTGCATGAGCAACCCATGCAGGGAGGAGTGGTGAGCTCTGCCAGCAGGGAGGAGGATGGGATGGAGAAAGTTGCCCTCCTTGAGATGCAGCAAAGGGGGATGAGTTGCCTCTGACTGGGCTTTTTTATACCAAGGGACAGCACTTTTCCAGGAATTTGTATAATTTCATAGTTTTCTGCGTCATTCTGGTGTTGGTTATTTCTCATAACTACATTAGACACAGAAAACATGGGACATTCTGGATTCAGATACAAGCTGTGAGGCACTATGATAGCTTTGTGATTTGAATCACTGTCTATTACAGGTATGTCACTGATGCATTTTAAATTGAAATGTGTGTAAATCATTTACCAGGGCAGTTGACCCATTCACAGCTAAAGTTATAAAGGAGTTAATATGTAATAATTTGTATGACAAGGAGTGTTTTCAAGGCATGCATTGTCTTGCTGAACACTGCAAATGTGATCTTTGATTCCTTCAGGAAACCCACCATTTTCTACTGTTCATTTTTCACAGCAAGAACAAGTTTGGCATACAGTTATTAGCAAAAACCAGCAATCTGTCCAAAACCTAACAGACAGTGAACTATGCTTTAAATTCTTTTTTGTGGTCTGCTCTTTTTGGTCAATAGCATCTATCCTCATAACACACTGTATGTTAATCTGCCCTGATCTTGCAAACATTTATGTGCCAATAACTATATCAAGCAAACCCCTTTTACCAAAGTGCATAGGTACTCACAGACTGGAAGCTTTAGATTAATTCAAAGACTGATCCCAACATTAATTCAATACATAAATATTAATATAGCTACTTTTAAAGCTGCTGCTGACGGATTTTCTCTGCAGAAAAGAGAACAACTCCTACCAGCTAAACAGCTATAGATAATTCATTTGAACATAGAGGTGCTAAATACCACTTTGTGCCACTGTTTATGGAGACCAGCTAGTTCTTCATTCCTCTGGAAAATACAAATGTGCAGAATTTTCTAGTGAATGCAGAGCAGAGAAATGCAGAGAAATGTCACAGGAGCTCAGGAGCTCTGTCTTACTTCTTATATTATTTCTGCATCCACCACAAATGCTAGTGAATATATCTTAACCCCATTCTTTCCTCTTCAGAAAATTGATGCTTCTGTCCAGCTGATGGAAGGAAAAAAAAAATGTATATGGCTCGATCACGGCATTCCTGGACTCACCTAAGAATGCAGCTACAGCCTGGGTTCTAAATGACTGCATGGTTATATCATGAAGCTGACATTTGATAGCAATCACCTTATTTTCCTCTATCTAAAATGGGGCTGCAGGCATTTGGTTATCTCACAGGATGAGCTGAAGTAGAGGCACTAACGCTTGCGAAGCTCCTTGAGAATATAATAGTTACTTTGCATCTTATTTCCTTTTTTAAAAGAGTAAAGTTAGGAGGTGTTGCGTGGCCATTCACACCAGATAAGGTATTGAATAGATGTATCCAGTATAGTAATTAACCATGAAAACGCTTTCTTGTATTCTAATGATTCTTTAATTTTAAAGTGAAAAATACTTGCAGAAGTTTTCACCTTTAGCAATGCCTTTGTGCTTTTGTTTGTAGACTGACAGAGCAAACCACCTGGATTACCCTGGAGACTTGGGTGATAGGCTCTCTTTCTCACTCTTTATAGAAAACATTTTGGATTCTGTATAAAACAGCAAAACTTCAGTGAAATCCAAGGGCAGAAACTGAATTCTCAGGAGTGTTTGTGCTTGACTTCTTATGCTCTTGTTTTTGTTTGAGTTTGGTTTGGTCTAAAGCCTTCTATTTGGGGACCCATGTTTCCAACACACTAAGCAGCACTTTGAACACACACTTCAGAGCTGCTGGAAACGGCTGTAGGGTGCAACAGCCTGGTTCTTACTCAGGGAATCATTTAAAGCATACTGAGGGCTGGAAGGACCCTTGAGAGATGTCTCGCCTACGCTTCACCTTGCACAAACGTACTGCAATGCTGAAGTAGGCACTGGGATGTGTAAGGACACCTTGGTTCTCCTGCTCTGCCCAGGTTTCTTGCCACCAGCAGAGGTGGGGGTCCTGAAGCCCCTGGCTTTTAGCTGTGGAAACCTGTCCCAGTCAGAAAGCATTCCCATCTGCAGAGTTTGCTGCTGTTGCATCTCTCTCTCTTACACATTCTTGTCTGTGTGAATACCAACCCCAGCTCTGCAGACTATGTGTTAGAGAACATATTAACAGGAGACTATAGGAGGGAGGGGCAACTAAACACTGAGTTTTTCCCGCAGTCTGTATGGGAAGCAAGTGCAAATTACCATTTGTGGGTTTGTTGGGGGTTTTTTTTAGTGGTTTTTTTTTTTTTTGCAAAGCATTTACCGTTCATGGGTAATCAGAAAGTCCCGACCTGGTGATACGCAACAGACTACCTGTCACCAACAGGGCCTGTGTTTTCTTAAGAAGAATGGAAAACTCAAAAGCTTTATGCCAGCTGAAAAGCTTCCCTCACCCTGAACTGAGCTTTACATCCAAGTGCTAGTGAGAAAAACGAAGAAAATAAAAGCGTAGGTCATAGCACATTTTCAGCACTGGCAGGCACCACATTAGGTCCGGGATCCGTGATCGTTATCAGATTCAGGCACATCTAGCTCAGGAAAATTTGATCCAGGTCAGGCCTTGGCACACAGCTGCTTTTTTTTTTTTCTATGGCAACTGTAAATAAACTTCATGGGAATTTCTACCGCCTCTGTATTTTCACTCTGAGGACAGGCAACCTCTAATCCAATATCAAGCCTGCAGGTACCTTGTTAACCCATCATCGTTTTTCTTGAACAAAAGGAAGCAAGTGGAGTGAGCTGATCCCGGACCAGTGCTTTGCATATGTGGCCGCGGCAGTCTCAGCTGGTGGCAGGAGCTATAAAGCTGGATTTACCGTCTTCTTGGACTGCTGCCATAAACATAACCTCACATTCTGCCATGACTTCCTAGGCTTCCCCACCTCCTTTGGCATGAATATGCCCACCAGGAGACAGAAAGATCTCACCTTTTTTGCTGGATACTGCTCTGGTAACCTTGAGCTCACCTGGACAACCCCAGTCACGAGTTACAAACTGTTTTGGTAGGACATGTGCCAGGAGCTTGCCTGCTCAGCCATAGCAATCCGTGCCTGCGCCCTAAAACACCCCCACCAGATCCCTGAAGCACAGGCCTGACTTAACTGAATATTTTTCATCTCCTCATTGATTAGCTATCACGAGGAGGGAACAGCATAACTGATGAACCGCTCTGTTGTTCTCAGCATATGCAGCCCCCATAGAAAACCTATTATTTTCAGGCTTATTACTTTATTTTCTGCTTTTATTGTCTCTCTGAAGCAATGCTACATCCTAATTAAGTGCATCAAAACCGCAATACAAGTATTTTTCTATTTTATTTTCCCATAAAGGATTACGGTCGCAAGAGTAACTGTCACTAGGTAGTTATATGAGTATTAGTAATACACACAGTAAAATAATACTAAAACTCTGCATTTGTGATGGGATCCTGTTGTTAAAAGACCCTGGAAACCCACAGGAATTCATCAGTTAGTGCTCCAGAGCACTCTCAGAAATAGCCATGCACGTTCTTCATGCTTTTCCTCAATTTGTTGAGGAATTTAATTAATCGCATTTAATTTTTGATTGACAAGCCTAATACTGGCATACTTTACTACAATTTGTGGTCCAGATGCAATTTGGTTATTTGAAAAGAAACCCTTTCCATAATGGTATAATTTGAATCAATATATCCATCCGAACATGTATTTGGACATACTTAGTTCATGCTTGTACAAACTATGCAACAGATAAACACATCATAAATCCTGATTTTTTAACCAAGGAAAAAAAATGCCCTTGATGCATCTAACCCACTTGATGCAACAGCCAAAGACAGATAGGACAGAGCCATCCTATTTTCACATAACAGTTTGTGCTGCAAATGCATTCTGGTATTGAACGAGAAAGATCTTGGTTGCATACGCATTTTGCAGAACTCAGCAAAACCTTAGATTATATTTTGTGTCCTGTCTACTCAACACTATTTAGAAAAATTAGGGGAAACATTTCACACCCTGGAGGTGAGAGGCAAAAGTGAGAGGGGCCATTGCTCATTCCGACTGCGAGTGCATGGGAGCAGAGATGACCATTTCCTCCTTTATCTCAAGGCTGCAGCCGGGAGGGCATCGAGATACCACCCCAGCTCAGAGCATCCCTAGCAGCAGAGCACCAAACAGGCTTCCCCAGTACCTTGTAATTTCTGGCTGTACTCTGTCCTGTCGGACTGACTCCTCCTCAAGGTGCCATGGTCCCCGGCGCTGGTGGTGCTCTCCACCACGGGCTCTGTCCTCCTTCTCTCCCCCATGTACAGCTTGCTCCTCAGCAGGGCCAAATTCCTCTTCCTTCCCCCCACGCCTTCCTTCCCCGGACAGTCCATGCTGGTTTTGCTCGGTGGTGGTGGTGGCGGGGGGGGTGCAATAGCTTGATTTTTAGGGAGGTGAACTGACTGCCCAGGTGAAGGCTGGTTGCTTTGGGCTTGATTTTGGAGCGGGGCTCCCCAGGCGCCGCAGCGCCCCGGGCTCAGCCCTGCCACCTGTGCCGGAGCAGCTCCACCCCCGGGAAGGTGACGCCCCAGGCAGCGTTTGCATTCACCTGCCCTGTGTGCAAGCACGCCTGGCGGGGCCGCCCTCAGGGCCAGCCCCAAACCGCGGCCATTCACGGCCCCTTTCCCTGCTTCAGGGCACGCTCCTCGCCCCGCCGCAGGGCCGTGGGTGTCGGCACCCCGAAGCGGGAATTGCACCCTCCTGACTTTCTAGCAGAGAGATGCCCGGGGGCGGCAGGGCACTGCCATGCTTTCAGCAGCCCCCTTCCCGCTGTGCACTGCAGGGGCAGAGGGAAGCAGAGGCAAGGCAAATGGGAAGGGGAGGTCAGCCATCCCCTTGACCCTCACTCCTTCTCCTTCCCCTGGGCTAATGCCCAACCGGCAGCCTGGTCAGGACCACAAATCGAGTTGCATCTGCCACTCCCCCGATCCCACTGAGAGGTGTAGCTTTTGGGCTGGAAACTCCCGATCTGCAGGTTTAAAAGGAGACCAATCCCTCATAAAGAAAAGGGCTGAGAGGGAGACAAAAGCCCCTCGGGAAGGTGGGAAGCAGTGTGGAGCTGACACTTGTTTCAAACCAGGCTCTGTCCTGCTTTACTCTGTGCCCAGAGAAGCCATCGCCAAGGCAAAGCCTGCCAAGGACCTATGAAGGTTGCTATAACAAACCACCATGTTCTGATAGCTGAGGAACTGGACACCAAGACGCCTTTTTGTCATACCTCTGGATCAGCCCCTGGAAGAGATCTTATTATCCTGTCTGTTAGCAATGGCCTCTGGCACACATGTACCGTCTAGTGATCCTCTGTAGCGCCAGTCTAATCAAGCTCATGTCAAAACAGCAGGAGTTGCTGGCATCTAGGCTTGGACCGGACTTACCCTGGGAAGAGCCCCAACAGCCATCAGTAGCAATCACTGCTGCTGCTGTGATACCCAACCCTGTGGCCCTCACTGCCACAGGAAACGCCTGGTGGGAGCCCCGTGGTGCAGCCTAATCGGTGTCAGTCTCACACACAGTCATTGCCACAGCATCTGCCGGGGGACAAACTAATGTCCCTCTGACAGACGCTGGCAGAGCTTACAGCTTTAGCACTGCCACGCTGTGTCCCCAAAGGACTGTCTAGTAAAAAATAAGTGGCGATGAAACGCAGTAGTGTAACCTCGTTTCCAACTTTTATTTTTCTTTACAAAGCTGGTCCTGTGATGCAACCTCCTGATCAAAGGCCTTCATTTCTACCCAGCAGTGAAAGGAAAAGGTTATGAAACTGTTAAGCAATTTACTACGTCAAATTGCAGCACAAGCCAGTGCTGCACAAAGTGTCCAGCCCAAACGCAGTCTGGCAGAGGAGTAAAATGTGAGGGAAATACTGGGAAGACTTTGTGCTCACACAGAGAAGTCACATATTACATAGGCAATTCATGTGTTACGTCTTGCCTACTCCGATATTTCCCAAGAAACTATTCTACAAGTCAGACCACAAAAGTTCCTTGACAGGCAGAGCAGTGGTGACAGCAGGGAGAGGCATAGGCAGGGACAGAGTGGTGACACACTTGTGACAGGCATCAAAGCCCCAGCAACAAGTAGTACATAAAGATGGGAGTTGAGGAAAATCAACCATCCCATTTCCTTACACTGCGGACTTTGGGAGGAGCTTTTTTTTGAAGCAATGGCTTGGCATTCATTGAGGGTGGTAAAACTGGTTTAAACAGTCACCACCCTGACTGCCCCCCTTCTCCACATGATTTTGTTCCCATTCTTGCTGCAGGGTGTAAACACACGAATTTGAGATGAGATGGAGGAACTGATCTGGCAGAAAACTCCCTCCCTCACCCCTTTTCCCTGGGCTATTTTCCATCTGGATCTGTGCTCCTGATTAGTTCATCACCCAGCTACAAAAGCGGTTGTGGCAGCTTGAGGCAGGGGATGACGCAGGGATCTAAGCAGCTGTGGGTAGGACTAATGGTTGCTTAAACCAGAGTTACCCAGAGAAGGTGTCTTCCCCCACCAGGATTTTATAGTGTCATGCTTTTTGGAAGACACAGGTCCCATCATTTACATGAGATTTCATTATATTTATTTAAATTAAGATGGTTTGGGGGAGAACTGAGGAATGTATTTTGGCTGGGTGGAGGTGGAAGAACAACTTTTACTAAATTCTTGGCTTTGTAGGCTCTGCCACAATATGCAGTGTTACAGCCAAGATAGGATATAGTAAAGTTTGCTCAGGTGTTTATTACGACAGCAACCTACCCACATGCAAAAGCGGTCTTCCTCTTCCTCCTCAACTCAGTCACAGGGTGTGAAAAAGTATGTGTTCATTCAGCAGGGCAATTGCTATAGGGAAAGCCAGCTGTAGTTTGCTGCTGCTGTTTGCTTGCAATGGTTTACCTGGCTTCAGAGAGCAACATTATTTCGGAGGCAGCCAGGAGCCCAGAGCAGGCTCACAAAACAGTTTAGAAGTGTACATAAGGCCTTTCTGCAAAATTCAAAATACCTTCTCTGTGCCACTCAGCATGTCTTCTGTAATACTCCAAATGAAGGGGACACATTCAGGACCCGTATCTTTCCTATCCCCTCTGGACAGAGGGAAGTTTGAGACATGACTTATCCATCGTCACATTAAGTCCCATCATTGTTTTACACTAGTGGGCTGTGCCTGTGCAGTCAGCAGGAGAAATACGTAAAAAACAATCAGATGTGCATTTGAGCAAGATACCTCGACAAACTCTTATTAGTGTTTACTGAACTTTACTTGGGCTATAACAAAATGCTGCAGAAAGCACAGTCAGAACTGCATGCGAAGTACTTGACTTCACCTGCCATGCACAGTAGCATGAGCAACCCTCTCTCAATTTCAAAGTATTCCCACTCTCTTCTGGCCCCAGTGACAACTGATAGGCAAGCAGTTTCAAAGTCAGTAATGCATAAGACAAGAAGGAATATTTGACATCTACATGGACAAAATGCTCATTTTACAATTAATGTGAAAATCTCTTTAGCCACTCTGTGTTGTGCTCGTTGAATTCTACAAGGCAAACTGGAATCCAGTTGATGTAAGCACTCACATAGGAGTTATTTGCACGGAAGCCACCCTGCTTAAGAGACAGAACAGGTGCTGGTGTCAACACAGAAAATATTGGGATTGTGTTCCCAAGCAACTGTATTAGGCACATATAAGAGCTTATTGCTACACAGTCAGTGCTAACCTTTATCTCGGTCCTGAGCTATAAACGAACCAGGAGCACTGTCAAGACCGAAGGCCATTAAGTAAGCAAACAGATATTTGTTTTCTTGTAATGCCTCACAGCTGTTACAGAAGATTTCTTTATAACTGAGTATCCCAGAGGATACATGAAAAACGCTGGTGAGGGTTGACTTCTGTATCTGTTCCCTTAGAGGGGAGGCACAGACCACTGCCGGAGTCCTGCGGCAATGGGACAGGACTGGCATTTTCAAGTTTGTTCACTGCAATGGCCAGCACAGCCACCAAGCAAAAAGACAGTCTCAATCTGCAGCTGTAGGGTGACTTCACCAGCCAGTACCAGTATTGTCCATGTAAAGAGGTAACAGGCAGTGGAGAAGCAGAAAGGAACCGTGGTATTGTTGCAGAAAGTTGTCTTACCCTCCTCACAGGTGGAGCAACAGGGCAAAGATCGCAGATGTCTCTACAGCTGCCTGCCTCCATACAGAGAGGCCAAAACGCCTGTAAAAAGCAAGCCTGTACCTCTTGTCACTGTGCACGAGTCATAGCAAAGATGTCTTCTGAGGGACAAAACGCTGAGGCTTTGATAGGAACAATCATGTGTAAGGCCCACCGAGAACTTTGAGCACTGGAAAGTTGCTGGTATGTACTCCCTATGTGTTTGCAACCATATTGGTAAGATAAGAGAGTGACAGTTGGGGATAAAAGCAATAAAAAGAGAAGGCATAAAGACAGGTAAAACTGGAGTCTACACACTGATTTTTCACAATGAATGAATCAAAATTACTTTGAAATATACATGGAAAAAAAACTTCAAATACCTTTCAATATTACAAAAAGAGAAAAAAGCCTGTCTTGTAGGTGAAAAGTTATTTAGTGTGGCAATCTCACCTTCACTCGTACTGTTGATCCTGCCAGACTGGTGATTCCTGTAGAGAAACAGGTCTTTAGAGGCAAGTGCACAGTGATAATTCCTTTTAGCCCTGTCTACAGTATTTCTTGTCTAAATATTTGTAGGAAAAATTCATAAAGTACATGCCTGCCGAGACTCAGGCTAGGCTGCTGATATTTCTAAGAAGGGATGGCTCAACCTTTCAAGCTATGCAATCCATCTTCTCCAACTGCTGTGATGCCTTTTTACTCCAAACAAAGCCTCTGCTCCAGTTTACACATACAGAAGGCTGACACATTTTCTGCCTACAGAGAGGGACCCGTCTCTCAAATCAAAACACCTGCCAGAGAGGAGAAGGGATGCTGAGAGAAGGGTCGGCAGGGCTTGAATTGTCCTTGCAGTGCCTGTGGATCTGTCACTATCCAGCTGGGCTTTGTGTAGGTCTGTGAAACAGTCTCGGAGCTGGGCCAGCTCCCAAAGGCAGACATCTAAGGGCTGTGCTGCTTCAAAAGGGCTAGGAGGTGAGAAGGAGAAGTAACTTGCTAGGAAACTGAGCAGCCCTTTGATTTCTTCTGAGTTACAGCTGCGTAGTTATTTTCTAAGGAAAATAACCTGACTCTGTTAATCTAATAGATGGCACTGTGATATCAAAGCTAATGAGGAAAGACAAGCAAGCAAGCGAGGCACAGGTTAAAAGAACAGGAAGATGAACCTTTATTATTGTTATGTTTCAATGTAAAGTAGGGGGACATAGAAACTACCAAAGGTGAAATATTTTCTCTGGGAATTTTGGGAACCTTTTGTCTGGCAATTCACAAATCAAGATGGGAATGAAGCCTAAAAACTATCACAAACAATGGGCAAGATTTTCCTTTTAGGCCCCTATTTTGAATGATTATAGATTTGTAGCTTCACACTAAAACTTCGTATTTCCAGACAGTATTTTTATATCATGCATTGAAGCCTTTTTTTCCCCTCTCTTTAGCTGTATTTGGGTACATATGTGAAAGAATCAATGAAAGAATGAATAGGAAAGGATACTATTTGGTGATTTCTGTTTTATGATGGGGAAGTTGCCTTGGATAACCATGATAAGAGTCTTAAAAAAAATTAAGTTTTAGTTCATACTCACAAACAAGTTGGGGTAGACTGAAAATCCTTGGTTCATAGAGCTTAAAATGAACTCAGTGCAGATGCCTAAGAGGAAAGAAATGGCCATATCCTGCAAAATGTGACTCAGCCACGGTGTCTTGGCCTCTTGATAGCCAAATCACTTTCTTGGCAGTGGTCCAGAGAAGCTAAGTCTAGCAAGCGAATCCTAACATACATTACGGGAAGCCTAAACAAAAAGCATGGTTAAAAAAGAAACACCTCAGACAAACGATTTATTCAGGAAAAAAACAGGGTGTAAACTTGACATCTTCCTACACATGGTAATGTAAATCCAAATTTTCCATAAATACAGAGGATCAGTCTCTTTAAAGCAATCGGGTTACTGAATTCACACAAATTCACCCAAAAGAAAAGGTTTCACAGTCTGGGCCAGGGTACTTAGTTTCCTTGGGACAGGAGCCTGTGTTTTTATTCACATTGAGAGGGAAAGTAACATACCTTGACAAACCTAATTCTTGTTACCGAAATAGAAGATTATTCCTCTTATCAAGAAGATGTAGTGTTTTGTTGCCATCAGGCATTCATCCATGAGCAAAATGCAAATACATGTGCGAGTAGGCTGCGCGTAGACATCCTCTCTAGACCTCCTCTCCCAGATCCAGCCATGCCAATGAAAGAGGTTACTGACTCACCCTCCTCCTGCTGCAAACTGTCAGCGCATAGATCCGCAGGAGGAGTTGTTCATGCTCCTTAATTTGCTTTGACTGAAAAGCAGCCTAATTAACTTAGCCCGAAGTCTCTAAGCTACCTCAGCTGTCCTTGCTTCTCTTGGTCTGATCTAGGGAGCGCTGGTACAAGCTGATCCATCGGCACCTTGGTGAGATGGTGATGGCTGAACAAGGAAACACGGGCAAACAAGTGAAAGCAGCAACCTGTTCCACTGAGGCGGCTGGATAGGGAGGATGGCTATCCATGACTGCTGGCCTCTTGCAAACACACAGCAGCAAAACAGAAGGCTGGCAGGAATTGATTCCTTCAGATTAACGGTCTTATAAGCCATGGAGATAGAAGCTCTATTACAGCAAAATTTAACCATAATGATGTGATCACCAGTCAAGAGTAAATGCACTGAAATAGCACATAGTGGTACTAATGAAATTCTTCAAAGCCTTATTAGCTGAAAAGATGAAAATTATTTTCTTTCAGGAGGATGGGTGTCTTTAAATTATAATATGTTTTCTGTATTTAATTTGCACAGCATTTTCATGGGCAAAACCCTTAATTTTAAAATATATGTATGTGTATATAAAAATGTATCTAAAATAAATGTAAATTGTACACTGCAGAGTACCAAGTTTTAAAGAAAGGATGTCCTTCAGGCTTAGATGATTATATTGTTGCTGAGTTTTTGCTATACTCCAGTGGCATTTTGCTGGAATGAGATTCATCCCCGTGCAGAGGGCAAGCATAAAACCTAAGTACCATGTAAGTCCTACTTAAGTCTTAAGGACCTTGTTCTAATTCCATTGAAATAAATAGCAATATTTTCATTGTTTTTCAGTGGGAGCTGTTTCAAGGTCGACAAACGGGATCAGTCCTATAAATGCCTCTTGCTGGCCCAGTTGGAATGATACTACAAGGAGCTGGATGTAAAATGCTTGCGAATGAATGTGAAAAAATACCTTGGCACTAAAAGACTTGGTAATTCTGGACAATTTGCTTAAGAGAAATACTAGAACAAAAACATTAATCTGTTTTAAAGATTCAAGGATGTTAGGTAGATTTATTCTAATCAGGAAGCTGGTCTCACCCAAATATGACTTGAGGAGTTGTGTGCGTACTTCTGCCATATTCTGTGTAATTTAATGCACAATACTGAAAAATACAGTAAAACGTATTCAAAGCATTTTTATTTCTTCAGTAGTAGGGTAATTTTGGATACCTTAGCGTCCTCAAATGTCATGTTCTCTGCTGTAGCAGCATTAACAGAGTTTCTGTGCGGTTTTCTGCTGTATCATCTACCCTTGCTAGGTAACATGATGGCATCAATCTATGCATCTAAACAGTGTCTGCACAGGAACTCGTTTATATTTCATAAATTCTAAGTGCTTCACAGCTGATTTCCCATTACAGACGAGAGAGATTTAGGTAAGACCATGATCACAACACAAGGCAATGGAGAACTCTGTGCTCAGACTTTGTGCATTTTACAGGGACTCCTGGCCACTGCAATGTATTTCACTTTCAAGCCTGTATAGGGAAATAAATATGTATCGGATTCCTACTAGAATAACCTTGCACCCAACTGTTGGCTTTGCAAGTGTAAAAGTACTGTGTGTGTGCTCAGTAAGTGATTTTCAAAGGTTCTGACTTTCCATAAATGAAACGCAGATTCCTCAGAACTAAGCAGGGGCAGAAGGCTGGGGCTGTGGCACATGTTTCCTTTTAAACTTGCCCATTTCAGCAGCAGGCAAACTCAAAGAAAGCATGCAATAATAGATTTTAATATAATAGAAAAAAAATCTAGGCTTTCCCTTTTCTAACTATTCCATATGAAAAACAGATTATTTGCCCTCTTGACAAAATTAAAATATCAGTAACTTCAGAGGCCTTCCAATACCTAAAGGGAGTCTGCAAGAAAAAGGGAAAGGGACTTATAAAAAGTCCATGTAGTGAACAGGACAACGGGGAATGACTTCAAACTGAAAGAGAGTAGGTTTAGATTAGATATTAGGAAAAAATTCTTTACTGTGAAGGTTGTGAGGCTCTGGAATTGAGAAGTTGCGGATGCTCCATCCCTAGAAGTGTTCAAGGCAAGGCTGGATAGAATTCTAAGCAACCTGGTCTGGTGAAAGATGTCCCTGTCCATGACAGGGGGGTGGAACTAGATGGCCTTTAAAGTCGCTTTCACTCAGGCTATTCTATGATTCTATGAAGAATTTCATCCTTACCTGTTCAGTGGAGAGGATTAGCCCGATAACCTTGCATTTGATGAACTCAGTGAAGAAAAATGCCAACTCCTCTAGTGGAACATGAACTACCATTTTGCAGCTACTGCGAAATGGGCAATGGGCCTGCAAAACAGCATGGAGATAAGTCTGTTGTCACAAATACAGCAAGCAGTGGCACAAATCAGAGAAGAACACAGCTTTTTTTTTTTTTTTTTTCCCCCAGAGCTTTCTTGTAGTGGAAAATCTACATACTAGAATACAGCTTCCAGTATTTTTACAGTAAAATAATTCTTTGTCCTTTCCGCACATGCTGAATACACAATCCTGGCTCTTTCCTGATCTACCAAAGTAGTAGAGGGAAGAAATAACGGGAAGTAGTCATATGTTGTTTAAATCTGATCGAAGAGACTAAGCCTTTCTGCTGCAAATAAATAATTCCCAGTAACATTTTAAAATACTGTATAAAATAATAGGGATAACATGGAGTTACCCTGCAGAAATCTTTCAGGATAATTCAAATCACAGTTAAAATTCAAAGCCAATATTGACCACCTTTAATGGTGAATGAGCAAGATAATTGGCTTGGGATTTAAGTGATGATACAATAAAAGTTGTCTCATTTTCTCCATCGATGAAATGCAAATAGCGGTATCTACCTCTTTTCAGGAATTTTTGAAAGATCCACAAATAAGGAGCAATACTCCAAGAACTATCACCCTTATCGACAGAGGAAATTAATCTGAAATTGTCCTCAAGGATCAATGAAAAGAGAATTCAAAGGAATCAGATCATATGTAGAGGTATTAAAACCAGCACAACATGAATACAGACGAGAATCTAATTTAAGTATCAGCAGGGTTCAATATAAAAATTCACCTGCCATTGGCAACCCATGCAAATAGCCCGGCCACAAGCAGTGCAGACACAGACGGGCTTGGGTGACATAAAACCGTGTGCCAGGAAGGAATAAACAAACTAGGGAGCAGCATGGTAGCATCCTCGCACTGCCATGGGCCTCAGGTAGGGGTAGCAACCCTACTACCATCATCCCTAATTTTGCATCCACACTTTTCACAGAATCACAGAATCGGTCAGTTTGGAAGCGGGTCATCTGCTCCAACCTCCCTGCATACGGCACAGAATTGCATCCAGACGGTTCTTGAACGACTCCAGTGAGAAAGACTCCACAGTCTCTCCGGGCAGCCCGTTCTTCCTCATATTCAGGTAGAATTTCCTGTGCAACAGTCTCTGCCCGTTTCCTCGTGTCCCATTGCTTGGCACCAGCGGGAAGAGCCTGGCTCCATCTTCTTGGCAACCCCTCCCACGCAGCAGCGCTGGTGGCCTGAGAACACCTTCAGCCCGGGCACAGCCGGGGTACGGCCCTGCCCAGCCTCGCCCGGCTCCCGCTGCGGAGGGGGGTCACCGGCAACCTCAAGCAGGGGTTGCTTCGTTTCGCGTTTTTAAATTACTACCGCTTTCAACGCGGCAGAGATCTCCCTCGGGGCCGGGCGCCCCGCAGCCTCGCTGCCCGTGGCGGCGGGGGCAGGCGGGGCAGGGGCCGGCCGCAGGAAGGGGAGGGCGGCCGCCGCCATCATGCGGGCGCCCCGGGGGCTGTCGCGGCTGCTGCTGGCGGCGCGGGGGTGGGGGCGCCTGGGCGCCATGGCCCGCTACGGCACGGAGCAGCGGGGCCGGCCCAACTCGCCCGATTACCGCCTCTACTTTAGTAAGTAGCAGCCCTTCCCACCCCGGGCTCCGCAGACCCCTTCCTTCCCCGCCCCGCGGGGCGCACGGAGGGGGAGAGGCGGTGGCGGCGGCTCCCCGCTCCAGCGGGGGCTCGTCGGGCGCGGTGAGGCGTCGCCCCTGAGCCTCCCCCCGTCGCTGCAGGAAGGGACCAGTGTTTCCTAGAGCGTGGGGGCGGATCCTGTGGAGATCCCGGCTTTTGGAGGGGATGCTGGGCCTGCTCGGCCCCGGCTCTGCCGTGCCCTTCCCCAGCCCCGGAGGACCGAAGGGCGGCGGGGGTGAGGCGCCGCCGCGGTGCCGTGTTGTGGCAGCCCCGGCACGGGGGGCTGTGGGCAGCCGGGGGACAGCCGTGGGAGCCTCTGCGGTGTGGCAGCCCAGCCTGTCTGTCCCTTGTGACCGCGGCAGCCCTCCCTTCTTCCCTCCCTTCCTCCCTCCCTTCTTCCCTCCCTCCCTTCTTCCCTGCAGGCACGTCACCGAGACGGGAGGCTGGCATGCGAAACGTGGGGCTCCGGCCCCGAGGGGGCGGGTGGCAGCCAGTGGCACGGCGGAGGCGCGGGCAGTGCTCCAGGCGGCTTCTCAAGGCCCGCTGAGAGCTCAGGGTGTGCCGCGTTCGGTGTTACCCCATTTTCGTAACAGCGTTGTGTGCTTGTGTGCCAGTTCTCCGTCAGTGGCGTTTTTGAAAACAGTGCTGTCTTATCCGGGTGCCAGATCTCCAGCAGCGGTTTTGTGCGTTTTTTTTGGTCCATTGCCCTACAAGCAGTCAATTCTGACGTCCGCTGGGTGTGGGGGAAGCGGAGGCGTCGCGTACCCGGTTGGCAGCGTCCTGCCAGAGCTCCCCTTGTGCTCGGTCCCCGGGGCCGCCAGCGCCCGAGCTCATCTGGGGAAAGTCACTTTCTCTAGTGGGAATAAACAGCCGACCACTGAACTTTGTTTTGTTTGGTGAGAGCATCTGGGAGGCTTCCAGGATGTTGCAAATCGACACCATTCACTCACTCCTCTTTGCTGAGGTGGTCAAAGTAAAGCCCAAAGCTATGTGACGTTCCTTGTCTGCTTTTTCCTTTACTGTGAGTAGAGGTGCTAGCAGAGGAGAAATTCCTTGACCTTTGAGTTAGTTAGTGCTTGCACTGTTTTGATGTGATACTTGGGCTTTTAGTATGTTGAAAAAAATCAGTGGAGTAGTTTGAAAAACTTAAGCATCCTCTCCAATGAATTTTGTTTCTTTCTGGAGTGGGAGCAAGGCTGAGGCACAGATTGGGTCCCCTTTGAGTTAATGTCAATTTCTGCTGGTTTCAAGGTGTGGTATTTCATATCTAGGGCCTGAGCGATTGTCCTGTCCCTTTCTCTTTTGAGCAGACTTTGGCCTACTATGCTGGGGGATTTTCTCTTTGTGGTCCTGAAACTCAGTTTATTAGACAGCGAAATCACGCTGTTCTAGCAACATTGCTAGAAACCCAGATAAATTAATGTGTTGAATGAGGTTCCTTTGTTTTGGTTTGGGTTTTTTTTTCCTCTGTTAATGGTTGTGTATGGCCAGTGAGGAGAAAAGGGAACGAAAGGATCTTTTCATCTTTACATAGCTTGTATTGCCAGGTAGTCAGAAGAGGAGCATAGTGTTGAATACTAGAGCAACAAATTTGATTCTAATGAATCCTTCTCAAAACAATCAAATTGCTGGTCCTGCTGTAGGTTAATTTTTAGTACTTGGAATTCAACTTGGGAAAAGTTTAACTGATGCACAATCATAGCATATATACATTTCTTTATTGCATAATATTTAGCAACATCAACATCATATGGTACATCTTTAGGTTTGCAATGCTACTTCTTCTGTCTTTCAGAGAATGCTGATGGTAAATATATTTCCCCATTTCATGACATTCCACTGTTTGCTGCATCTAAAGAGGTATGTACTTATGCCTTGAAACACAATTAATTTCAAGATTTTTGGATAATCAATGGAGAAATGCATTGGGCCAGAAAGAACCAGTCTAACACAGACTGATTCCTTATGTAGTAAAGGCACAGTAACTCCACCAAATTTTCTCTGCTGAATTCAGTAACTTGCAGTGAAACATAATGATTGCTGTGTAGGCAAACCTAGGTGTCTCCTTAAGTCCTCAAGTGATTGAGGGCAGCAGGAACCCTCACTGTACCTTGTGATTCTTTTCTGTGTTTAAGGTTTATGTTTATGTGTGCTTGAATTAATTTTCTATTGTTACTCTTTTTAAACTGGCGGTTTCCTACATCTGCAATTAAAAGTGTACATTTCTTTGTAATAGATGTACAGCACAGTTGGTTGCGCAACTTACGGTGTACGTCTTTAATTCCCAGAAGGAGCATTATAATTGGAAGGCAACGCTAATGCCCAAGAGAGAAGTGGTAATGACACCTTTGGAGAATGGCAGTGCGTGAGGTGCAGCTGAGCACTTTCACGTCTTGTTAGCCACCCTCCCTTGGGCTTCGTTATAGCAATAATGAAACGCCTGTTTTCTCTGCCACTGGTGGGAGAACTGCCAGTCTTCAGTTTAGGTTTAAGTTTGCTTATCATCGTGTGCTTGTTACACAAACACGTTGGGAGGGTTTTAGCCGTTTTCTTGATCTGTTGCTGAGCCTCTATGGGTGATACGAATGGTGTGAAAGGTCGGTAGTTTTAACGTGTTCAGATGGAGACTTCTGAACTGATGACCCAATCTTGTGAATTATTAAAACCGAGATATTAAAAATGTGAATGAAACCTTTGTGATCAGCAGACCCAAGTGCTAGTCAGTGGAAGAGGTAAGTCATTCAGAGTGTCATTATAAGATGCCCTGTTCAGTGGGTGCTAGTGCTGGAAAACCAATGGGTGTTTTCATCACACGTTCCCTGTTGGCCTTGCTGTCCCTGTGTGTAGAGTTCAGAGTTTGTAGGGGTGGGCTATGGTCTGTAATTGTTCAGTAGATTAAATTAGAGTACAACAATGTCTGATCAACATGGAGAGACTTTCATTGTGGTATGTGAGCAGGAAAATAGCATTCAACCTGACAGAGAGCCTGGGCAGGGCAGACTGGGGTGGGGGGGCAAGAAGGGGAGTCATTGTCATGTCTCCCTTAATTTAAACCAAAAACTTAGAGTTGTATGTTACAGGCTTTCCACCCTGTGGTCTAAGCTTTGTGGACTTTTATGATAGATAACTCCAGCCTTATTTTCCATACTCGTTTTGTTTACTTGGGATTTTTTTTTGTCTTCTTCAAAAGGATGACTTTGTTTTTAATCAGTTGAGGACAGGCCTGAATTGCTGCTTAAATTTCTTAGTAGTTGGGAGGCAGTGGATGTATCCTTGTACATTTTTTGTTTTCTTCTGTTAACATCTTGAAGGTTAATATTTCACAATGAAACAGAACTGAGTACTTACTTTTTAAAGTTGTAGTTTTGAGGCCTTTATGCTCAAAAAGGGATATTTCAATTGCATTGCAAACTACTGTTGTCTATAGTTCTATGAATACGGTATTCCTCTCTGATGTTCTTGATACACTTTTTTACTTCTTTCTTTCCCAATAGGATAAAGAAATTCCTGCAAAGAGGGCAAAGACTACTGGATCTGAGGTACTCCTAAGTTTTGGGTTTGTTTTGTTTTGTTTTTTTTTAACTGCTTCGTCTATTTCCTTTCCCACATCAGTTCACTATTCTGCAAAGTGAACTTGCCCTCAGTGAATAAAGCTGACATGTCTTCAAATGCAAGCCTTTTAGGAGGAGAAGGCTTAAAGGGATTTAATATTCTCTTTGAATGGACCAGAAATGTCAGAATTCTTTTATTTGTCAAGATGTTCTCAAAGGCAAACACTTATATCACTCTTTCAAAGGTTTGTTGTGACTAGTGCAGTGTAAATGTGTAGATTTTTTTTACTATTGCATTCAGAAACATAATAATTTTGCAATAAAACCTCCATTAATGAAATACTCATTATACTCTGTGGATAATCTTTGTTATATATACAGAACTCCAAAAGTTCTGAGTGTGTTAGGGCAGAAATTATGCTAAGTATCTGGTTTTTGGAACTGAGGATATGCTGTTTTCTATAATCATCTGGGAAGCCCAAAGGGGAAAAAAAATGACATCTGCTAATAGTTCAGCATTATCCAGCACTGAATTTAAGCCTAACAGAAGCCCAAAATAAATGGAAGATCTGCTTAAGCTTTTTCTGGGAAGCAAGATTTGTTTATTCAAGTGTCTTTTCCAAAATGTAACATTTTTTGCTCTGCTTTGGCTGGCATAGGCTCATCCAAAAATTACTAGAAGAATGTGAAAATAAAAAAAACCCGAACCAAACTATGTTTTAAGGCTGTGATGTGTGTATGTGTGTGGGTAGGTCTGTGTCCCAAGCTTTATCTCCTCATATCTGTTTGGCCAGTCATATTGCAAAACTGTAACTACTCATCCGATGTGAAAGAACTGCTCTAACTGTCTGGGTTCTCACAGTTTTGCAACTAGTCTGTGGTACACTGGTTCTTCTGCTGTGCAACAGTCCCCACACAATCTTGTCCTGTGTATTTCCTCTCCCTTTGCTCTGTGATTCATTCAAGCTACAGCACCTAAGTAACGCCTTTTAGATTTCCTGTAGCTCGATGCCGCGTTTAGGTACAGTCTAGTAGGTGTAGAATCATGTGTCTGAAAGAGGAATTATTTCAGGAGAAAGTGTAAGTGTCAGGCTGACTTTTCTGAAAAATCATCGTCTTGCAATATCAGTTCTTATTTACCGCTCCTGCTGGAAGTCAAGTATTCTGTTTCTTACCCGCTTGTAACGCTGTGACAATACCTGCCAGGTGCAAATATGTTTTATGCAGCATCTAAAAATGTTCAAAACTGCATTTGTCTGTGCAGTGAAGAGCACGTTAGCTTGTTGAAAACCATATTTCTAGTAGTCTGGGGAGAGGGGGGTGGAAAATGCCAGTGAGGCTGAGGCTTAGCAGCTCTTGCTTTCTGGGCCAGTGTAGCCTTCTGAGCTGCTTCACATAATTCCTCCTGTGAGAGAGCTCTGGACTGTGGTTTAATAGAGCTATAGAAAATGAGCAAAGGCAAATGTACATTTCAATCTTAGTGGGTTTCTGATGCAAGTAGGCATGCAAATGCACAGACTACAGGCTTCCCAAACATGCTTGGTCTTTACTTAGATGGTGAGATGTGAGAACACAAATCGTTTAGAAAACCCTTTTTCATCATGATATTTGGGAGTTGGGGAGGAGAGAGAAAACAGAGGAATCTTTGTGTTCAGGAAAGCAGTTTCCTCTTACACTGGGCTCTTCAGCAGCTCTCCTCACCTTGGCCTAGTGAGAAATGCATCCTTGTGTGCTTGTATGCAGGGAAAGCATAGCTTACTCAGGGCGTAACACGAAAATGAGGAATTGATTTGCATGTACTGATTTCAGAAGAACTTTGAAGCCCTATACTCTTTCCTCTTGTCTAGGGATGCAAAGGTTGCTATTGATACCTGGTGTTCAGTTGATCCTTGCACTGAATTTGACCAGAATTCAAAGGTGATAGCCGTTCCTGACCTGGAAACACACTGGCATCTTTAAAACTTGTGCTTTTAGGGTGGCAGTTATTTGTTACTCTGGACAAGGGCAAGCCCTCTTAAGAGTGTGTGTTAAATTATTCTGAGCTGGTGTTCATCAGATGGCAGTCTAGCTAAGGAAACTGGAGATAATTCTGCAAGAGTCTCCTCAGTCTGGCTAATCTACTTTGAATTGCCAGAAAAGAAAGTCTCAAAATAGAGGAGTTTCAACTTTCAGCAGTCATGGGGTAGGGGAAGGCACATCCTACAAGTCGCTGTTTTGCAGTCTGTTTGTATTTCTAAGGGAAACGTGGTGTTTCTGTATGAACTGTTTTCACTAATGCAACTGTTTCTTGTAACATTTTAGACCTTCCCACATCTTAGTTAAACTTTGCTTTGCAGACACTGCTCACGAATGACTTGTTGCTTTCACAGATGATTTTTGACCGTTTGAAGACTAGAGAGAAGTTACTTTGAGGGAGAAACTGTGCTGAAAGAAATCATATTCAACTCCACACTCAAAATTGTTAGCAGTTTGCTATCTGAACTGCTGCATTGCCTTAAGCATTGCAAGGGCTTGGAATCCATTGCTGCCCAAGTAAATCTCTGTGAAAGGTTTCAAAAGTTTCATATCTCTGTCTGGAAGAGCGGATGTTTCCACTGTGGTTACAGTCAAAACTGTCAGAGCCTGATTGTTGAATATGGTCTTCCATGTCTGGCAGGAAGAAGGTTTGAAGAGGTCATGGTTGTCTTTTCAAGACAAATTTGGCATGTTGCTTCCCTGGTGTAGTGAAAGGGTTTCTAATCTACTTGTCATTGTATATCTTTGGTAAAGTATTCACATGTCACAACATTCAGAGGACCCAGGTGTTCCTGAATACAAAGTTTTATTTCAGATGTGGGCCTTGGTAAAGAATCTGTCCAAGCATGTAGAGATTAGAGTCCTTTAACTTGCAGACACTCACGAGAGCATCTGAAAAAAAATAGAAAGAGAGAAACAACACAGCTTTTGTTTTGTTACATCCTGTGGGTTGCACAGTGCTGGAATGCCCTTGTGAACTTCAGCTGAGTTGCTTCTGTGAGGCAGAAACTTACCATAGATTAACTAGTCAGGTGAGATATAAAGGGTTATCAGTGGTCATGCAGTCTGAATAGGTGATCTGATAGAGGACTTTATGCTTCAGTGTTCAAAACTGGTGTCAGAGTTGTCTTATGATAAAGTCAGTATGTTTCTTAAAAAAGGAAAAGCTGTCATCGTTTTCTGTCCGGAACAGGTGCATACTTTGTACTGACTTCGTATTCTGCCTTAACTACAGCCTCTGTTACAGTCCTTGCTATGTTAGACCTTTTTTTAATATGTGTAATTTGGGCTATAATGTGTCCATTATGTGGTCAGGGATTTGTGTTCCAAATTTTAGATTATCAGCAAAACTTTCACCCTGATGCTTGAACTTCCCAAGCTGTTTTCTAAGGATGTGTCCATTAGCTGCAGCCTTGCTTTGTGTTCTTGTAGAGGAACAAATACTGAGAGTAGAAGTAGTCTTCAGTCAGCAGTCCTACTGAAATCTACCCAGAGTAGAGTTGGTTTACTGAGAAAGTTACATCAGTGATTTGATCAAACTTAACTTCAAATAAATGGTTCCTTAGACTTGAGAAAGCCAGTGTTTCATTTTTATTCATGTCATGGATGTACACTGTAGTTTTGCAGATGAAATGTGTCCCATAATTGGTTGATCAGAGAATATGCCTGACGCCAGTGAGACACCTGTGTGTAAAAAACTAAATGTACTGTTTGTGATTCCTTTTTCGGTATAATATGAGGGAAGTACCCTATGAAGAGACTGCAGGCTCTTTGCATTTACGCTGGGCACTGCATTCCTTTTTTTGCTATGTGGCACATTAATTTATGTTGGAAGAGTTCCACTGACTTCTCATTTAGATACTATCTGCTTGGTGTCCAGATGTTGCTGGCATCTGGTTTGTTGTTTTCATTGGCAAATACCTTACAGGAAGTGTTATGTTGGGAATGCTTATAACATGGGTACTCATTTTATTTCTGGGTATATTTCATGACAGTCCATATTTTCCTTCGTTTCCTTTTTCTTTTCCTTTCTTTTAAACATCATCCTTTGTTCACACTGCTGCTGGACTGCAGCTCATCACTTTCATTCTCGTCAGTCCTCAGGTGCATGCTGCCATGTGCAGTTGATGGTTGATGAGAATCCCTGCAAGACTGCAAATTAGCAGGCAGAAAATAAAAGGAAATTATAGCTGCTTTTTCTTTTCTCTTTCTTCTGAGCCCAGAACTTCACTATGATGAAGAGTGACCAGCTGCCTCTAGTGCTTTCAGATTTTTTTAAGTACTCTTCTATAAAAACTACTAAAATAATTGTAAGCTTTAGAATATCTTTTCTTCTTGTCATGCAAGGTGATGGTGAATCACAGTCAGGCCTTTAAAAGTGGTGATGTTTGTCATTTTATGAAATTATACTGAGTTTCTGTTCCTCTTTACCTCGTCACTTTCCTCACTCAACAGAGGTTGCTCCACTTCTGCTTCAAATTAGCTGGACCTTCAAAGTTGAGCATTAAGAGTTGCAACCCTCGAACAAAAGAGTGCTTATTCAAAACCCTTTCCTCAAGTACACAAGCTAAGGAACTTGGAATGACTGGGAAAGGAAATAGTTGAACAACAAAGGGAAAGTTAGGTAAGGAAGAATTGTTTTTGAGACGGATATAGGGCATTTTGGAAAGGCAGATTATAAAAATAGTGTCAGGTGTTTTTTTTTTCTCTTCTGCTATTCAGATTTCTAATGACAAACCCTGATCAAAATGAGTTATCTTCTATAGGAATTTGTACTGCCAGAAATAGCAGTTATTTTTGGCCATCAGTCTTTGAGGAGAGAATGATGACTAACAGTTTACCTGGGTACATCAGTCTGTATTTTCCCTGTTTTTCTCGATACTTGCTGTACAAATGTGCCAAAGTATTTTTATGTATCTTTTTTATCTTTCTGTGGTTCTCTTATTTCAAAAACCAAAAAATATTTCTGTTGTCTGTGTGAAAGAGAGACATTTTTGCTTGTCTCAGCAAAAACTATATCACGATACATTAAAAATGATGTTCAGCTGAAATGGAATGCAGTAAGTTGCCAAGCAGTGTTAAAGACAACACCCTGATAAAGCAAACATTTACAACCTGTGTGAGTTCCCATATAATGTACTTAGTGTGTAGTTCTTAGGAAATAAAGGGTGTCATTTAGACATACTGGTTGTTCCTACTTGTGTAATTTTCTGCCGATTTTCTTATTCAGTTTTAGGAATTAGGAAATGCACTTTTGACTTCTCAGTGTTGAGCAAATAGATTCCACACCTCCCCGGGCCCCCACCACATCTTCAAGGTATAATAGAACATAAGTACAAATGTCTGTCTTGTGTTCACATTGACCCAAAGTCAAACAAGCTACGTAATACCCTGGATTGAAAGTCCCTCTGGGCTCTGTCAGCACTCTTTCCCTAGCAGATGAGTTCTGTCCCTTTCTCTGAATCTAGGAAACTGTTTCCTCCTTTTTTCTTGCATGCTCCAGGAATACTGTCCTGAGGAGACCATCAGCCAGCAGAGTTGGCCTGAGGCTGCTCCGTCTCGCCTGTTGTACAGTCGGCTCTCCTAAAGTGGGGTCCCTTCTACATTAGGCACTTGCAGAGTGGGATTAAATCTGGAGTGCAGCTAGCAATGATCTCAGGCAGGCCAGGGAACTGCTGTTGTACTAAGGCAGTTAAATGGTAGACTTTGCAAGCAATAGTTTTTGTTTAATGAGAGATCTTTTTTTCTGTCATTCGAAGGTGTGACAGATGGGCTGTTGAGGCAGTCTCACCATTGCTTGAGGGAGTAGAAGTGCTCACTTGGGGGTTTTGTGGAATTTTTTGTTTTACCGATTTAAAATAAAGATAAAAATATCAATTACCAGACGCATTCACCAGCCAATTCTAACCACTGAATGACATATGCAGATGGTAATCTGTGAAGACAGGTGGTGTCTGACACTTGCATTTCTGTATTCACTTGAGGCAGGAACAGTTTTCAGCAAGGGATGGGGGACAACATTCAAGTGGTTAGAAGGAATAGGTGCTTGGTCTGGGAAAATAAGAGTGATGGAAATATTCCTGGGTAATACTTAGGCAAGGAGGGAAACAAGATAGGAAGAGGAGGAAAAAACCCCCTAAAAAACCAGAGGAGTCTACTTCTCTCTATCTGTCAAAATATGTGCTCTTCTTTGCACACCAGTGGATCTAGTCTCACCACTGTGAAAATTTGATTGCCCCATAAATAAAACTTTTTATTTTTAAATGTAAATACTGTATGAAGTCATTAATCTCCTGTAAATGTTTGTGGCATCTTAGAATTAGAGAGAGGACTTTCAGGGATTTTTTTTTCATACAAATTAATCTGTCAGGCTGTCACATTTAAGACTCTTGACAATTCACATTTGACTGATATCACAAATTATGAGGGCCTGGTCTTTGAGCTGAGTTAAATCCAAGTGGGGTTTTTTTGTTTGTTTGTGAGAGCAACATGGGTTCATTTCAGTCCACTTGTAGTCCAGCCCTGAGGGTTGATTTGGTGAAGACCTGGACTAACTGTTGACTAATTAAAGCTCAAAACCAAGTTTAGAGGTTATTGAAGCTGTTGTATATGACACGGTCAGGAAAGCATATAGCGGCATCTAAACAAGAAAAATACAGGATTGTGGTGGAGGAGGAGACATCGTGTATAATTCCAGGAGTAGTTTGTAAGTTTTCTGCCTGTAGCTACCAGTCAGAACAGTTCTTCGACCTGCTTGGCAGTTCCGTAAGAGTTTCTTGTCAGCACTGGCTTTCATGCTAAGCATTTCTGTTTTCCACATGTTTCCCAGATGGATGTGCAGACATTATTTGGCTCTCTTCCAACCCTTCTCTTACCTGCTTGTGCATGTGTGTTGCTTTGTTCTGTCTCCTTCCACACTGTTGACATTTTTGAGCCCTTGTTCTGATTACTTTTGTTTCAACTATTCTTATATGCATAGGGTGTTCTTTATGTAACTGAAACTTATCTGAAGCACCTTTCTTCTTTGGTTTTGGTTTGTTTTTTTTTTTAAACTTTTTTTTTTTTTGGTCGTGACCTGATTGGGAAAAATGATTCCATCTGATGTGCCACAGATTGCAGTGTGGACACAGTACTTATGGATATATAATTTAAATTAGTGCATAGCTTGTGATCTCATGATAGAAATGCTGAGTGACAGTTGAGATTTTCCTTTGCTTTCTTGCTTTCCACATTCCAGATTTGTTTGGGAGGAGATGATCATAGAATCGTTGGAATTACTTTAATCAGACTGTGACATTGACCCTGGTAGTGGTATTTGTTTGTTGCAGCTGCAAGATGCAAGGAGCAAAAATACAAATATTTAGGGGTCCACCGGAGCCTTAATTGCAATGTTGTTAAAGAGTCAGTGAAAGTCTTCAGTTGGTGTAACTTTATGGTTTTTTCCTACAAATTTCTGCAGAAAACATAACTTTGTCTTTCTTAAACTGTTGCAATTGTTAATACCAATGTAAGTTTTCTTTGGCCATGAAGAGATGTCCCAGGCAATGTGATATTTTTGGGGTTATTTTAGTAATCTAAAATAGGTTGACATTGCTTGATGGTTTGGTCTAGTTATCTGATTCAATTAACACTGCACTCCTTGGTAGTGCTTACCTCTGACAGCTTCAGAAGAAGAAATCTTACAGCAGTTACACAGAGTTTTTCTCTTTGGAAAATACTGCTTTAAATTCCTCAGTAAGAAAGGTGTAGACTACTTATTTTTCTTCTAAAAGCATGAAAGTTTACATGTTTTGGGTTTATTCCTCCTACACCCCCTTCTCGAAACACCTTTCACTTTGTTTCTATTAGGAAGAAGGCTAACACGAATTTGAGGTATCTGTGTCCATGTCCTTCCTCAGCCTTCACTTTTGGATTAGTATCACCTCACTTCAACTAGATTTGACTGAGAATCAGAAATGTCAGTGGTGTTGCATTTGCATGCGTTTTTTAAAAAAATTAATGAGGCAAAAGAGCCTCCTCTTGAAGAAATAAATCTTTGGGGGGAAAAAACCAGAAGCATTGTCCTTTTCATCGCTTAAGGGAACCTAACTCTGTCCTATAGAAACATCCAGTCCTCTTTGACTAGTAGACTGAACCACTGCCATGTGGCAGACCATTCCATGGACATTCTGAACTTTTTGTGAAGAGTAGTGTTGATATGGGAATAAAAAACATCATGTGTATTTCCATTACTTTTTGTTGCTTGTGTTCTCAAAGAGGTGGGGCAGGGAAAGGATGAATCAAGGAGGTTGAATATCATTGTGTGATAAATGAATTATAGAAGTAAAAGCAGCTGGAAAGAGAAATGTGATGCATGTTGCTGCTGAATGCAGAGGAGAGAATGCATTACTGTAAAATACTAATTGCCAAGAGGAATTTATTTTCACTTCTGACATTGTTTTTTGTTTTAGGTCCTGTATAATATGGTTGTCGAAGTGCCTCGTTGGACTAATGCAAAAATGGAGGTAATTAAGAAAAATACCTTGATTATATGGGTATTTATGGAAATTATGACAATGCAGTGGCTTCCAGTAGTCTGAGTTTAATCACAGTGTGTATTACTCTTTACACATAAAATCTTCTCTGTTAAAAAGTTGATTTGAAGTGGTGCATACAGACACTCTCCTTGCAATTATATGAAGTGTCTTCTTTACAACCCTCTGACTGGAGGGTGCAGCATTCCCACAGCAGACTCCTGAAGTACTGACTTTCAGGATGTTGTCCAGCATTTTAATCTTACTTTTTCTTGCTTATGGAGCATTCCACTCAGAGGATTTAATACATCATTTCAACTGTATAGTGTGCTAGGCCAAATCCTGACAGATGGAGTTGTAAATAAAAAAGCATTTCCTTGTGACCAAAAAAAAAAATTACCTGGGGACCTCACTGATTGAAAGTATCTCCTGCAGGGAGATATTTTACAAGTAGAGCTTCATCTGTAGTGTTTATGAAACAACACATCTCACCAGGGTATGTCCTATCTTTCTGAATACTTGTATTAATCTTAGGGAGGCTTCCCAGCTGCTTTAAAGGAAGCTTGTGATCGAGTTATTAACTATTTTAATTATTGAAAATAATACCAAAGAACCTTCCCAGCCTGTTATTTTAGAATTTTGTTTTCTCCTTTCCCCTATGATAGAAAATTATTTTGAGCTGTGTTTACCATCACAGTTGTTATTGTGCAACCAGAGTTACCTTAGATATTTACCTTGTATTTTAAACTGATGATTTATTGTGGAACCTGAGTTTTCTTTCATAGAGTTTTCCTTTGACAATTCTACTTGAACTCTTTACCTAAAGCTCAGGTTGCTTCCCTTCCTCTTCTCTTGGCACGTTATGTCAGGGGTAGAAAAGTTTACTGTCCTGTTAGGTTCAGATAGCTGTGGGGCTTAGATTCTTCTGGCTTGATAGAGGAGACTAGATTACTTCTCTAACATTTAACTTCTAATATACCTGAAATTTCCTACATCAGTCGTTAAGGCAGTTGTCTTGCCATGCCATCATGTCCTGGCACTCCTTCAGTCCAGACTGTGGTAAGCTGCTAATACCTTGTCTGCATCTCTGTGCTGAGATTCCCTCTCTTGGGATGGAGATTGTAGGAAATTAAACCTTGCCTTAGAGTGAATTTTACCCACTGTTACATCCCCAGTGACAAATCTTCTGCTCATCATCTTGTGTTTCTGTTGTTCTTCCCTTCATTTTACTGAAGGGGCTTTTCATGAAACTTTTGTCTGCTGCTGGCAGTCACTCTTCTTTGTCCCAGTGTCCATTGCTGAGCTCCACTTCTGTCAGTAAAATGGGTATGGACTAAGGTCTATGTGCTTATGCATGGAAGCTGTGCACCACCTGAGCCAGTGTAACCACTTCAGCCAGTAACCAATGTTTTGCCATTCAGATGAGTGTTCGTAAGCAAGAGCCAAGCTAACATGGATTGAATTGTGGTGTGTAGTGTCAAGAGGATGGTTACAGGGAATTAGCTGTGGTAGGTAATTCATATGGCAGTGGGTTTGTAGCTGAGATTCTGGGGAGGATGATACTGTTCAGCTTCTGTCCTTCTGAGAGTGCTTCTTTGGGATTAAGAATGCCCTTTTCTAATGCCAGCTTAACTTGTTCCAAATCTGCATTAAGTTGGCATTTGGTGACTGCAGAGAATTTGTGCTTGCTAAAAAGCATTTGTATGCTGAAAGGTGTTGGAAATGAGGGATGTGTGCAATAGGACAGCAAGGAACAGAGGGCAAGAAGAACATGAAACATTTCTTCTGTGAGTGTCGAAGTCCCTGTTGTCAGAAGAACTTGTGCCACCATTTGCATGTCTGTTGAACTTGTACTATAAAGTGCAAGAGCTTCTGACTTAAGTTCCTTTCAGTATTTATGTTTGACCATGACAGTCTCCTTATAAATTTATTACTTTCTCTTCTAGATTTCATTTTTTTCTTGCACACTTTACAGCATTATTTAAAACCTTAATAAGCTGCTTTTTGAGTATGACCCTTGAGATTCAGACTGAGGCTATTGTACTTTTAATAATTCTCAAACCACAAGCATGTGCCTTCCAGATGGATTTTTCTAACTGGTTGGGTATGGAATGAATTGCTTTCCATTTTATCCTTCTCCTTCTCTCTCTCTGTCTCCCCCTCTCCACCCCGACCCTTTTTCACGATCTGCTTAGATTGCCACTGAGGAGCCGTTGAATCCCATTAAACAAGATATAAAGAAAGGGAAGCTTCGATATGTGGCAAATATCTTTCCTCACAAGGGTTATATATGGAATTATGGTGCCCTCCCACAGGTAACATTTTTGTTATAATGGTGAAAGTTTTCTGTCTTCTGTGTAAATTGCCTTGTAAATCTTGGATACTGCCTGAATGCAAATCAGCTGCAAGAGGGATGCTTCTCTTGGATACATTTGTAAATTAGGATTTTTTTGTGTGTTGAGCTTTATTGTGTCCATAAATTTTGATCAGAATTTGGGTGTGGAAGTAAATCTGAGCTGTGTTTCAGGAAGAAGTTAAATGGTCGAGAAACCTGAAATCTGTAGTCTGTCTCTGTGCTGTAGTGACAGACTTAAACTGTCATGGTCTGCCATTCAAGAATACTTTGTCAAGTAGCTCTTTCCAGCTTAAACAAGGCATTTTTTAAAAAACTCATTTAGGATTTTCATGTGAGGCAGCATAAATTTTAATTGGGATTTCTTAATATCTTCAACAAAGAGGAACACAAGGACTGTTCTCTTTTAGATTAAACCTCAACTGCCTTATTTAACTTTTCTCTGAACTGTGAGACTTTACTGATCAGGACACATTCAAAACTTCAAGCCTTGAAAAGCCCAATTAATGGATGAAATTTTGAGCATAATGAAAAGTTTTAAACTTTTTTCACTTCTGTGAATAACCCATTGGACTGAAATTATTACTGAAGAACATGAGGGAGCTTGAAAAGAGTAGTTTATTTTCTTTACACTTAACTGTATAAGCACTGAACGCTGAGCCCTGAAAACGGAGAGGGCTGGAAATAATTGTAATTTTTATTTTTTAATGTATTAGAATATTTGCTATCATGGCAGAAGCTGCTCTGCTGTCCAGAGAACGGCTAGTGAGCTTTTCTTTTAACCTAGAGGTGAAGAGATGAAATTTAGCAGAAAAGTAATACTGATATAACGCAGCCTTAAATAAAAAGCCTTTTGGAAGAGTATCGGAAAAATAAACAATTTTGAGGTGGAGTTACGATCATGGACAGCAGGAGCTAATGGCATAGCTCCTTGGAAAAAAAAAAAGGCTTTCTAAAATCTTTTCAACGAAACTTCATTGGACTGAAAATTGTTAACAGAAAAGCTTTTCAACTGTAGAATGGGTTACTCATTACTTGCCAGTAAGAGTAAGAACAAGTACTGGTCTAGTAATTAAATTAGTATAACTTGGCTAGGATTCCTTGCTTGTACAGTGCTCAGAGCAGGGGTTTAAACTTGCCCTTGGAGAAGCCTTTTTGGTCTCAAGCAGTTTGCTGTTCTTGGGAATGTACACATCTCAAAATATTAAGAAATACTTCATACCCAAATCTGAAAACTTTAAAAAGCTTACAGGGTTCTGACAAATCCATGCCTAGGAGGGTGGTTAACTCAAAGCCTCCATGTTTTTGAAAACAGTATCTGTTAGTGTCATGATGTTTGAAGAGTATAATGAAAACGTAACTTTAAGATATCCTAGCTTGATCCCATAATCACTAATAACTGGAAAAATCCGTATTCACGGTCCTCTGATGCCCTAATCACTGCAATTGGGTAAAGTGTATCTGTTGAGTCATGGATGCAGTTAATATTTTTGTTTCTGTGTCCTCAGTAGTCCTCATGTTACTTGTCCTGAGTGTGAGTTACTCAACATCAGTCCATTGGCTGTTTGTTTGTTTGTTTTTTCTTCTCCCATTGAGCAAGCCTGTTCTCAGAAAGCTGGTGTCTTTATTGGTGTTTTTATTAATCTTAGTAACTTAGTGGTAAGACAAGTTACGATTGCAGTTTAGTTGATAACTGATAGTTCTGTTTCCTTTGGCAGACCTGGGAGGATCCAAACCATAAGGATAACATTACAGGATGTTGTGGGGATAACGATCCTATTGACGTTTGTGAAATAGGTTCAAAGGTTTGTCTTTATTGGGATTAATTTAATTTATCAAGGTTAACTTAATAATTTGGTAACAACTTCTGGAAGGGAAGGTCAGATGGAAAACAAAAAAAATGGTAATAGTGTTCGGGGCTGATGAAAGTATAAACAGGATCTAAGGAAGGAATAGGTAAGGAAATTGTGGATTTTTAAAAGGAAGGAATTGGTAAAGTCTTTGTAGTTGATAAAAGGGAAAATAAGAAAACCCCATCCTAAAGTTCTGTGGCTGGACATTGAGTTTTGTGTGAGGTGGGAGGGAGTTAAGATTTTTGGGGAAGGAAAAGATTTATTTCTTTTCCCCCTATTAGCAGTATTGGAGCTATGAACAGGCTGTTGAAAGATGAGGACGTATGACGCCCTTAGCACATTAAAATTACAAGGTCAGACCCACAAAGGAGGTAGGTTTGAGTTTACTCATGGGTGCAAACACAAGTAGATCCTCTTCTAGAGAAGAGAGGAACCTGTGGCCGCGTTGCAGATTTATGAGTCACGGAGTGGATGGATGAAAAAGAGGTGCAGAAAACACCGTTAGCAGGTAGAAAGAAAAGGTTTAGCTCACTGCAAGAAAAATCTACACATCTAGAGGCAGCAAAGAATGGAGCAACGTTCTGTGGTATCACAAATGAGGTTATGAAATGGATGAGTTTGGAGGAGGGATTTCTTGGGGTATTTTAGGTAAGGGGAAATTTTAATTGGTGACCTCAGTGAAGGTGGTCACTGATTATTTGAGGTGAGGAGCCTAAAGATGGAATTGCAAGGGATCTAGAAAGAGTTACAAAGGGATTATCTTCTGGTAGGGAGAAGGTTCCTAAGATGATGGAAAAATAGTCGTGCTGGTATTTCCGGGGAAGGGCTGTGTGTTTATGCGTGTGTATTATAGTCTAGAAGAAGGAATAGCAAGAGATAAATTAGGACCTTAAGTTGAGAAAAGTAGAGTCAGGAGACAGAAATAAGTTAAAAAATGAGTATAAGCTACTTTTGACTTGCAGTTTGGAGTGACAGTCAAGAAAGTTGGGGGGTAAGTAGGGTGAAAAGGGAGGAAATATTTTCTAGCTTCTTGTGTACTTGAATGCTAACTAGAGGATTGAGGGTTGAAGAATAGTAATGGTAGGAGAAAGGCTAGAAATGTTAAATACATGTGTGCTGGGTTTGCAGATCTGTCTTGAAATACTGCTATAGCTGCTGGTCAAAAACATAGTAAAACTATTTTTTTTTGTAAGGTAAAGGAGAAATTCTTTGCGGTGTTTTCCAAATCTTTGTGATGTGTTCTGTTTCAGGTTCGTTCTTCTGGTGAGATTGTTCAGGTGAAGGTTTTGGGTGTTTTAGCTCTTGTTGATGAAGGGGAGACAGATTGGAAGATAATTGCTATCAGTGTGGATGACCCAGAAGCTCATAAAATCCATGGCAAGTATTTTTTTGTTTTTAATGCCAGTTTGTCACCAACTTGCACAGTAGAATGGTACCTGAGTTTAGGCCACTCAGGACAAGAAGAGGCACACAGTGGAAAGGCAAGACTTTTCTTTTATCTTTCTAAGTCAGGTGCTTCCTTCAAGGAGGGCACATGTGCTTTCACAGTAAACTTTTTTGAAATGGTTCACTTGGATTTTCAAGAGGACCTGTCATACAGAAAGTCTTTTGACTTCTGAAACACAACTGCCTTAGAAAGTGACCTCCTAAAATTACACGTTTATCTCCTGTGTAATAGTGAATATTTACCCACTTGCATTATGTAGCACACTGCTATTTTCCTTGCTGAAAGTGTTTTTTCTTTTTGTATTTGCAGGCATTGTGTTGCATTCTGAAAAGGCTGTATATTTCCAGTACTTTGTCACTTGTAATTGTGTTACTTCCGGGGTTTGTTGCTTAGTGTGTTTCACCTTTTAGCTTGAAAATTTGCAAAGTAAACTGCTAACAGCAGCTCACCCTAATATCCCCCTAGCTGTGCAGGGGGAAATATCCTGTTCACGCTTATCTTCCCTGTTACCATTCTTCTGGTATCCAAATGAAATTCAAATACTGAAATGTGTCTGTGTGAATAGCACATAAGATCTAGTTTTGCTTGAAGATTTGTTAAAGCTACAGGGAAGTACGTTTTTACAGCACAGGTAAAGTGCAGCTTTTCTCTGGGTAAATGGAGGTTCACTTCTTCGAATGCAATGTTTGGGAATCATGAGAATTAAGTGAGGAGGTTTGTCTAAACGTGATGGTTATGAGACCAAACCCTATGTATGTGTGTATATATATATGTGTGTGTGTATGTATATATATATACGCAGTCAATACCCATCAAGTGTGTACAATCAGAACCTGGTCTCTGTTGGTTGGGAGCACCAAGGCACAGAGTGGCCTTTATGTAGGAGTAGGGCTGTCCAGTAATTTTTTTAAGCAATTATGTTTCTCAGCCATTGAGGCTTTTTCCTAGTTTCTGAATATACAGTAAGTATGTCACTGGACTGGCCCTTCATTCTCAGTTCTCTTGCAGGTTGCTTTCACGTGGAGAATACTTGACTAGTGGGGAAAGAAGGGGAGAAGAAGAGATGAGGAAAAGGAAATTCTTGGGTTGATGATGATTAAAAATCATTGGGCAGATGAATTACTACATAGTGTTTATGACTCTTTAACTACTTTGATGGTTAGAGATTAAGAAGTTCAGCTTAAGGAAATAGTAAGTAATAGTTTGCTGTTAAAGTTAGTATCAATTTAAACCACTCTAATGTGCAGTGAAATGCATAAGTGCCAGTAGTTAAAACACAAGTAATTAGCCGTTCATTTCTAGACAGTGTTCTGCTTACAGTCTTACCTTTTTTGCTTAACAATTTCTGAGAGAATGTAGTCTGAAAAATGGATAAAAAAATTTAAAAGGAGTCTACTAAGTCGGGGCAGAACTGTGGCAGTTTATTCCAGTATTATTTATTTATTTTGTATTTGAATGTCCTCTGCTGGTTTGTTGGTTGGTTGGTTGGTTTTTCTTTGGTACCTCCCTCCCCAGGTAATGTTTTATGGCAGTTCTGTTACAGCTTTAGATTTTTTGGGAGTGGGGGAGCAGGAGCTTTAGTCTTATTTAAAAAAAAAAAAGAAAGCGGGGGCAATGGGCAAACCATTGCCTGTAGTTGGTTCCAGAGTGCCTACTTTTCTTATCAGAGAATATGTGCCAGTATGTGTCCTGAGATACAGAGAAGTGCAGAAATATTTATCCAATTTAATATGATTTCCCTTTGGGATCAGAGTTGCAGCCTAGGATTTACAGAAGAAAGAAAATGGGGGGAAAAGCCCCCATCTGCTTTCACAAAACAAGACTGGCTTGCAGTGTTTAACAGCAATCATTCTTCTGTCTGAAAACAAACAAATCTGTTGGAGCCGGCGGTACAGTATGTCCTTTTATACTTGTTTTTCCCCCTTCCCGAAGTTGTTAATTATTTCAGCGTAAAGGGATGGCAGCTACACATAAAACCGGTCTCTCCTCGGTAATTGACATGCTGCTGTGTTACGGAGGTGGCCTCCTGGGGAAGATGAGGCTAAGCGTTGCCTTCTAATCCTGTCCGGTAAATTTTTGTATCATTTGTTAAACATTTACAATTGGACTGAGAATCATCACATTTGCTTTCAGCTCAGGATGTGCACAGCCCCCAGTGAACATTTGGAAAAGATAATTCCGAGACACCAGAGTGGTGATTACTCGCAAGCCCCATCCTGAGCCCGCGCAGTGTGTTAACACCTCTTGCCGCTTTAAGCACACCCCAGGTACTCTGTGTATTCTCCTCCTGGGATCGTGAGCGTTCTCATAAGTGCCATTGATTTTTCTGAGGCTTCACAGAACTTAAAACTGAGCAGCCCCAACTTCTGAGTGGTTCTCATTGTTCATTCATAGCACTCCGCTGTACTGTGTCCTGCAGGCATTTATTGATAAATACTGGTTTAAATTGGAAACCCCGCCTAGAACTCTCTCTTTCACACAGAGCAACGAGAAACTCTAATTTACGGTGACAATACCCAGGAATGATTAACAATGCTTAGCACCTATTCAAGTGGGAACTGTGTCATCAGTGGGAAGGGCAGGGGCTTAGTGTCCCGTTGGACTGATTTTGGAAGGCAATCTGTTTGAAATAATAGCACTTAATTCTGGTGGGCTGGGGACAATCTCACACCAAATACAAGCTGTATGTCAGATGGAGATAACTGCTTGAGAAAGTTTATTTTAGACTAAGACTAGACATCTTCAGATTTACTTACTGGCTATTGTCTTTCTGCTCAGGCAGTTGCTAGGCAGATGGCCCTTAGTGGACCAGGAAGTAACTTTAGACCAAGCAACTCTGAGAAAGGACCTAAAGCTCCTTGCAGACTGGAACACTAAATCTTGGTGATGTAATAGGCCTGGTTGATTTTATTGTTGTCGTTGTTGTTGTTATTATTATTATTTTTGTTGTTACATTTTGGTTGGTTTGTTTGGGTTTTTTTCTGTGAAATAGTAGCCAAGAGTAGACAGGCTGCTCACCTCATAATTTGGATTGAACTAAATATATTGGAGTTTACGTGCATCTCTGATGTGCTTTACTGGGTTGAGGCCGTAAAGGAGTGATATTTTCATGCTGTGCTTTAGTCTAAATGTATGTGCCTCTTCATGTTGGCCAAGAGGTTTTAAAAGTCACTGGCAAATGAAGCAGAATTGTGTTTGGAGCAGATTATGAAGAGTCTGACTCTCAAAAGGTCATCTCACCTTCCTTCAGCACATTGGACTAGTCATGTATGCTGGGTGGCATTTGGAGGTGTCTTACTGGTCTGGAATCTTACCAGCCATTTTTTGCTATTGCTCACTGGAAAGGTGCCTGGATGCATTCAGCAGCAGTTGGTGATGTCTGCTGGCTTTGTTGCTCTGCCTTTTGCTGGCACTGGTGTAGTTTACTGTGCTGTGTAGCCATGCTGCTTTTTCAAAGTGCATCTCAAGATAGGGTTAAGTGATCAAACCCTAAATGGCAAACCCAAAGGATATTGTATATATTGTTACAGATCCTTCCTTGCATGTGAGTGTATTTATATGCAGAGAAGCAGCAGAGGCCCATAAAACCTTTGTTGTGGATTTGTGTAAGCACTCAGTATAAAGAAATTAATTATCTGTACCAAGGCTCCCCTCCTACCCCCTGCTCAAAATACACCAAATGCCTTTATATGGAACGTAGCTGCTGCTTCCTGTAAATGTTTATAAGATGTTATTAAAAACATATGTCCTCTCTTCCCACAGACCTTGTTTAGAAAGCTTGCTGCAAGCATGTTGCTTTAGCTTTGCTTGCAAGAAGCAGCATCTGTTGTACTAAAAATGGTAGTTTTGTGCAAATGCTTTTGTTGCTCTCTTTTGTAAAGCCAGATAGAAATGGGATCTGCGTTCGTGTTTGCTCACTCCCTTGTCAGAGAGCTAGCAGCAGTTCTTTGAGCCAGCCTCTACAGATTTTCCTTATTGAGACTAAACTGCAACCCTTAATGTGCTTAGCCATCTCTTTTTAACCCTTGGTGCTTAGCTTTGGTGCCCAGAAAAGTGAGACCTGTGGTTTTATGTAGGCAGTATAAAGAAATAACCACCTGGAGCCCTGTGGGTCCATGCTGGCTGGTAGCTGTGGCAGCCTGGCCTTTCTACTCTGTCATTTTGAGCAGGGCTGGCTTGCACAGGTGAACTGCCATAGTTTCATGGGCCACGTACATGCTTGCTACTTCCAAACCTGCCTAGCCCCTTTTGACATTGGTCTAAGTATATTGCTCAGAGGGAAGGTAAGCAGTCAGGGTCAGAAAAAAGTATCTTAACAGTGTTTGCTGCAGAAATGACATCTAAGTTGTTTCTGGTGGGTTTTTTTTAAATTAAAATAATTTGCAGCTATCTTCTGTAGATATCAATGCAGTAAATCATGGTACTGCTTATTGCGATCTTTTCTTTTACCTTTCTTTGCTTACTCTTCTGTTTTGTGAGTGTATTTTTCTCCTTTTCCCCCTGATATCCCAAAGAGGCTGTTTGGATTTACGAGTGGAAGATGAGCTGTCTTTCAAGTTTTTTCTTTTTCAACTGATCAGGTGGCTGTTGAGTGATGCGAGAGCTGCTGATTTCCTTGTATTTTGTACTATGTGCTGACTCCACAGCAACAGGATCAATTTTTTTGTTTGTTTTGTTGCATTGTTGCACTTTTTTCTGTTGCCACCAACTCCCACTATAATACAGATGTTTTGGGTGTCTTTTTTTTTTTCCTTCAAGCATTTAAGCTTCATTTGATGCTTAGTAGCTGTCCTTTATAGTAAAGGGTAGTGAAGTGAAGCACAGGGATGAAGGAGAATTACTTGCCAGTAACCAAGGAAATAAAAGCAGCCATTGCCTGTCTTCTTAAGTCCTCAAAAACTGAATATTCAGCAGCCATATAATGCTGTAGCCTGATTCTGTTTAGTCGTTTTACCTAGGCAGGGTATTTTCTGGTAAGAGAGAGTGTGAAATTCAGGGAGATAATTCTATCCACGAAGATGGTCATGCCTATCATCAATCCCTGAGTCCTTTAAAGAAATTTAAATAAAACTTACAAATAAGGGACAACAGATGAGAAGAACCAAGTGTCATTTAGTAGACAGTAAAGCATTTTTGATGAACAGTTTTTATGGGAATAGGAAGCAAATAACCAAGTAGGGAGAATGGAGAAGCAGAGTTAGGAGAGACATTTGCTGGAACAGGAACCAGAAAAAAGGAGCAGCAGTGTGAGAAAGTGTGTTCAAATATAAGTAGTGTATGGAGATGGAGATCTGGAGTTTGTCCACTGCTGGGAGCCAAGGACATTGCTGCAGCAGCCTGGTTTGCTTTACAGACTTGAGGAGATACTGTCTCTTCAACAAATGCTATAAATTGTGAATTCATACCTCAAAAGAGGAGGAGATGACAAGGGTTCAAGTTAGAGGGGGGATATTCTTTTGCTTGGAGAGAACAGGAAGATACACTGGAGCCCTGAAACCGATTTGTAGCTGCAGTTTTATTGGTGCCCAAATGAAGCATTCTGGCTCCAACTAAGATCCCACCCTTTTCTAAATCATTCCTTCTGGTTGGTCTTGCCCACCCATCCTAGTGAAGTGCCTCTTGTGCTCTTAAACACGTATTCCAGCTAGACGACCTGCCTCTAGCACAGCCTTATGTGCCCTTGCTTTTTTTCTGGGATTCTGCCAATGCAACTCCCTAATCTCCTACAGACAGGTGGCCAGCAGCCAAGTTCAAAATGTGTTTTACTCTGAGTCCATAAACACGTAGCCTTATTAAGTGTGTGCAAAAGCAAAAATTTACATGGGGTTCTTCAAGGTTTTATGCTTTATTCTTTGGGTAGTGTGTAATGCAGTGGAATTTGGGAGTGGCATCTATCAGATGCTTATGAATACTCAGCATATCTTCTCACAGAGGTTTGGCCTGGCAGTTTAGTCCACGTGTCATCTCTCATGGTAGTCTACTGAGAATTGAATGGTCTGTAGCACAAGACTTTTCCTCTTCTCTCTTACTATTCTCTTTAGAAATAGTTTAATGTCTTTGTTCAGGTTCACGATGAAATTTTGAAAAGACATTTAGGCACTTCAGGATGGAAAGCACATGAATAGGTGTCAATTCCATGGAATAAACAACTCTGAAAATCTGGTTTTTAGGACTGGGTAGACAGAAGAGTATCTTATCAGGAATCACTGCCGATCAGCAAATGCCATTAAATGAGACATATCTATGGGAGAAGAGAATGAAGTAGCCAAGCCGTATTGAGAGAGAGCAAGAGGGAATAAAGAGGGGAGACATGAGCGAGTGACTCGCAAAACAGTAGAGAAGGAGACTAACACCATGGAAGGCGGCCTGAGCAGGGTGAGCTTATGAAATAGCTGGAAGACTACAGCAATAAAAAGTCAGCTTTCATTTCCCTCAAAAGTGACTGTAAAAGGCAAATAGACAGAAAGAGAAAGATTACACCGGCGACAAAGTACTTGGTTTCTGGAATGGACAAAATCCTTTATGGTATCAAAATCAATTAGAAAAGTATTGAAGGCTTTTCCCTGTAAATGTATTGCCAGAGAGTTAATTTGCCAGTGGGTTGATAGGACCACCCCACTGCAACTGACAGAAGTGATGGTAGTCTCAAAGGACAAGCTGGTAAAACTTGATTTGCACAGCAGGTAAGCGTTTAAGATCATGAGCTGCATCTTTGATACAGCACTGTAGTCTTCAAGCAGAATTACTATGTGACTGTTTAATCTCTGTGTACACACTGTGGCAGTGTTCATCTCTGCCTCACAAGGGTGTCCCGCAAATGGCATACGTTCCCCTTTGTGTCCTGTTACCATCTTTGCACATTGGGATTATAGAGGTAGAGTTGCTTCGCATTGTGATATGCTTATCATACGCGGATACCACGGCGTTAGTGTTTAGTGCTCCTGGCATGTATCTGTCTTTTATTGAAGGGGCTGAATTTGGAAGTCACATGAGCAAAGGGATGCCTTTAATACAACTTTGAGAAGTCATGCCTGTATTTTGTTTTGAGGTGCTAGTTTAAAAATCCGTGTGTTGAAATTGTTTTTACTAGCTATTCTTTCATTACCAAAAAATGCTTGTAGCCCCCGCAGTTGCTGGGGAAAAAAATTACCTCAGTGAATAATCTAAGTATTACGAGAGACACCTACTGAGATGAAAGTCTATAAATATGGAATTTTCTTCTTCTCCTGTCACAAATATGGTCCTTTTATTCATTGTCCCTTTGGGTCTTAATTAACAAATGTCAGGAGGCAACTGGTTTACCTGGTTAGTGTGGTTGTGAAATCGTAAGATATTCAACTCTGGGCAGCAAATGTAATAAAGTGAAGTTCCCCAATGACTTTAAAAGTGCTCAGTGCAATCCAATTGCCTGCAGATCCTCTAGGAAATTTAAAAAAACGAATGTTACAAAACCTGGGATTAAAAATGATCCAGTCCTTTTTTTGTTGTTGTTTTTCTTTTTAACTTACAGATATTGATGATGTCAAGAAGCACAAACCAGGTTACCTTGAGGCTACAGCTGACTGGTTCCGATTATATAAAGTCCCTGATGATAAACCGGAAAATCATTTTGCTTTTAATGGAGAATTTAAAGACAAGGTGAAGATAATGCAAAATTAAAGATGCATCATTCTGTCATGTGGCCTCTATAATACCTCCTAGAATTTTTGGAATTGTGAAGGAGGAGGTTTAATGAAAAGAATTTTAATGTGAGAGACTTCTGAATACAATTTATTAGGCTAGGATTAAATAATATTTGCTGCTGTCCATTTTATTCAGGGAAAATGCATAGGTCATTAAAGGAAGTCTGCAGGAAACATTCAGTCCTAATGCTGATGAGACTTACATGCACATTTGTGTGTTTGAAGGTGTTTTTCAAGGCATTTTTCATTCTCCCTGTCAGAGTAATGAACAGATTGGTTTTTTGGGTGCTTTTTCAGTCCTGTTTGAGGCTATGCAGACAATGGGTTACAGATATTCTCAAATTAGGTATTTGCTCAAGGTATACTTTTTCCTGGTAATTCTGTATAAAAGCATTCGAACTGTTTGGCTTGAAGGCTGAAAAGATATTTCCCCTTCTTTTTTTTTTTTTTTTTTTTTTTTAGAAAAAATGAATGGCTTTTTAAACTACCTACAGTTAAAATGGCCGGTGTTTGAAAGGGGAATGGACCCAGGAGTAGATCTTGTTGAAGAAAACACTTGGATTTTTCCAGAGGAAATTGGATGTGATTTCAGTAAAATGGCTTTGCACCTTGTATATTGCACACTCTCTGTAGGTTATTCTTGGCAAAGAATCACAGGTTTCTAATGAATGATGTCCATGTGTCAGCTGGTTCACCTTGCAGGGTGCTATCTAAGTTATATGATGTCTTCTAACCAGCACAGGCAACTTTACATGTTTTGTCTGGTTAAAGAGATGCCCTGACTCATCCTCTGCACTAAAACTGTCTTTAAAATCAGTCAGGTGTGGAGTTGTAAGGTTTGATAACGTGATCTCTCCTCTGTTCTCCCCGGAACAGCTCTTAGAGATTTTCCTGCTCTGTAAAGCAGAGTGTGGCTCTGTAGCCACAGGTGAACGGCATATCCCCTGTCAGGCCATTGAGTTCAGCCTGGAGGCACTAAGTGCCCTGAGATAGCTGGTTTTGGAGCACTTGAATAATTCTCAAGTATTTCTAGAGACCCAGGATGTGGCCAGGAAGCTATGGCTGTGCTCCAGCAGCTCTGGTGAAGTTCACAGTGTTCCAGTGGCACTTTTCCAAGTCAGCCCTTGTTAGGAAATGTGAATGCTCTGTTGGCAGCTTTTTTGCAAGCCAGTCTAGCTATCATCATCTGGGTACTGAGGGCTTATTTTACTTTATTTTTTTTTTAAGCTTTCTTTTGATTCAAAGAAACAGAAACTGTTAAGCAGCTGACATGTTATGTTCTTGCAAATGCTTAAGTATATGGTTGGGCAATTAATGAAGTAAATGCAAATTTTGCCACTGGAGGGGAGACGCTAATTCTGACCCTGACGCACACATGTACCAGAAGAGTTGTGGCTCGCACACTTTGTCCCATTTAGGACCTGGTACAGTTTTCTGCAGCAGTTGGGGGTCTGCTTAGCATTTAGTGCTGATTTCATTTCTTTCATGCAGCATTCATATTTTCTGGCTGAGGACTGAGGGAAGTCCTGAATGTGTAGCCAGTATATTTGAAAGATAGTGAAGTTTGTTTCTTTTCTTAAAAAGGGTGTTATATTCTCCAGAAATTTAATGAGGCCTCAAAGGAGGCCCCTTAAAATAACACATGAAATAGTATGTTTTAATAAATTAGTTCTGTGGCCTTTTTTTCTGTTTAATAACACTTTATTTCACAAAACTTTCCTTCATGTAAACTAGGATTTTGCTATTGAAATTATTAAATCCACCCATGAACACTGGAAAGCTTTGCTTCATAAAAAAACTGATGGAGGTTCTATTAACTGGTAAGTATCCAGTTGTGTCTCTTCCTCTTTGTATTGTGCCGGTACTGGTGTTATTCAGCATGTTGCAGCTGTCCATGAAATGCTCAAATTTTTTTTTTGTTTGAGGTAACAGGAATACTCATGGGTTTGATTGATAATTAACTGATAATAGAGCATGATTGATTAATTGCACCTTGTATGATGATGATTTACAGGTAAGTGGCATTACACAGAAATGGCATAGGTTACTTCAGCTTTTGAGGAATTGCCCCAGAGTGTTTGTTTGGGATCATTTGGGGAGAATCTTGGTATCCTGTACCAGTCCTCTTGTCACTGTTTGTTCTGTCCTTCACTGATGCACTGCTGTGTTGCAAAATTCTTTGGCAGCTTAGCATTCCGTATTTTTTAGTTGCTCTCTGGAGTGAGAGAGAACCAAACTATTGTTCTTTACTAGCCTTTGGCCTGGTCTGAATTAAAATAGACTTTATTAAGCTCTCTGGACTGGTTTGCATTGGCAGTAGAGGCCCTCAATAGCAGGGCTGGTGCTTTCCAAGGACTGTAGATTGTCATTAGCTAAACCAGAGGGCAAAGGCTTTGGGAAAGGCTGTTCTCAGGTAGTTGTTGTTGTCTTCTGCTTTGGGAAAATGTAACATTCTCTCTCCTTCTTGGAGCTGATTGTCCAGCAATTGCCCAACACCTTAGCAGTTGGACAGGTTGGTAATTTTATTTTTGCATGGCAAGAATACTGTAGGATAATATTCAGATTTTGGTCTTTATCATTTAAGAGGCACTTTGAGCTTCATGTTGATAAAATTAATAAAAAAATAAAATAAAATTGCAGTCTTGCTTTGAGGAATTGAAGTTCTTGTAGTGTACCCTGTAGGACATTAAAAACTCATGATCAAACTCACTTTCTGTGTGAAAGGACACAGATTCATAGGGAAACGTTTCCTCAAAGGATTTGGCCCGGGATAGTCTGCTGTCTGGAAGTACTACAGGTGTCTGCTGCTTTGTGTAGGAACAGAATTTTGGCCTGCTTTTCCTTCCTGTTAGATACTGCAGATAGGTTACTGAAGTAACCTGCTGGTACTTCTGTGACCTGCCACAGAATCTGTCCATCTTTCAAGGCATAAGAGATGGGGGATGTTCACACCATCTGTGCTGGCCCTCTAGGTGTTCTTCAACTCCCTCAGGAACTGCCAGCTTACATCTGCTGACTTTTTTGGGGGATTTAGTTTCTTAACTGTGGTCCTCTGAACTACACCCAAGTCAGCAGCCAGAAGCACTGAGTGTGAGCACTGCTGGCACTAATGTAGAACACAGAGCCTAAAACCCCCCTCAAACGAACTTCCACACGCCTGTTCCTTTGAGCATTAGTGGTTACTTCGTGTTTTTGACTTCCTCATTTCTTGCAGATACATGTTTCTGAGCTCTCTATGTGAAGGTGTGTTTTTTTTTTTCAGAAGTACTTAATTGTGTGTGGCTCTTTTCCACGGATTGATAAAGCATGTTTTTAATTTCATTTTTCAGCACAAATGTTCTGGTGAGTGGCAGCCCATTTTGTTGCAGTGAGGAGGATGCCAGGTCAATTGTTCAGTCGGTAAGGATATTTATTCCCTCCCCCCCTCCCCCCCTTTTTTTTTTCTTAGAATTCATAGGAAAAGAAGATTCAGAGGTCCAAAACTGAAATAAAGTAGCTAAACTGAAATGGTCCTTAAGCAAAAATTTAGGGCATAAAGTAAAAGGAAGAGCACGAAGGTTGTGGGGGAAGAGTAAGCTGTGTGATATAAAACTTTAATTGCAGTGATCCAATTGTGCTGTCTGGCAGGTTCATTACTGTTCTGGTGGGGTTTTTTTGGTTTTGTTTTTCAATTTTTTTTCCTCCCTCTGCAGTGCTGTTTCTTCTGACCCTGAATAGCAAGATGGACTGCTATTTGTATCTAGTCTGCTGTCTTCTCTGTCTCCCTGTTGCCATGAGTTACCACCCAGTGTTAGAACTCATTGACTAGCTGACTGTAGTCCCTCATCACTAAACAGACCCTTTGTTTGTCTACTGGTATAATTAAATGCCATGCTGTAAGAGAGGGGGATGCTTTTTTGAATGTTTCTTAAAGATTGCCCGTCATATTCTGAAAAATAACATAAAATTAAAACATGCAGGTTTCCTGTTCAGGCAAGAAAAATGTCCTGCAGGTCTGATGCTTTCATGTGCAAATGTTAGCAGAGGAGAATTTTTTCAATTTCAAAATATGCTAGTTTGCATGCCAGAAATTAAGCAAAGTTACCAGAAATTACATGGAGAAAAGTGCTCCCAAGTATTACTTTTTCTTTTCTGACATGTACTTTGACTGAGCCTGTGCTCATCACCTCATGAGTACAGCCAGCATTATGCACATGTGCACGGCTGCCAGGGCACCGGGTGTTTTGCCTCAATGGTCACAGTAATTACGCAAGTTCAGGTGTCGAAGGACACGCCATCCACTGTCTGTGCAGTTAACATGCCAACAGCATTTCTAGTAAGAATGTGTTGTCCCGGATGCTGTTTTGTCACCAGCAAATAAGACTGTCAGTTGTAAAGAAAAGTTGGTTTAAGTCATAAAGAAGTATCAAACCAAACTTCTTCTTATTGAGGTCTCTTGCTTTCAGCACTTCTTTAAAAGTACCTTTGTCGTTGCATTTGCGAATGTTGATTAATGGGGCTGTAAGTTTTAAATGAAAGAAAAACTCATTTTGGAATCCAAGTATGTTTTTAGACATGTCAGTCACAGTTATAAGCAAATACTCACCTCCTCTGTACTTTCACATTTGCAATAACTTTTAGTGGGTCTTCAAATGCCACTAAAACATCAAGTTCCGACATATTTGAATGGTGACAAACCTGCAAAGGAATATTTCTTTTTGCGTTCTGTGCTCTTTGTATTTTGAAGCATGTAGGGTAAATAGTTATTAAACCATCAACATGCCTTATTTAGTCTCTTAATAACAAATCAAATTTTTTCTTGTTCTGGGGGGAGGGGAGGAAGTTTGTAAAACCAGTTCGTAAAATAGGTACCTTATATCAAACATATTACCTTTTTTTATTATGAAAGCTTGCCTTCTTATCAAATATTCAAAAATTCAAAATCACATTTTTTTCTCTAAGTGATAATGTTTCTGTGAAGTTGTCTCCACATACTCCATTGCATGATTCTGTTTCAGTTCAGTCTAAGTCTTTAATTATGTCTTCGTAGGGTGCTGTCTCTTGGTACTTTCCAGACTGGGAAAATACGCAATACTCTATTAAATACTGCTCGTGCTACATGCAATTGCCAATCTACGATAACTAAAAAAATTAAAATGGCCTTGAAATAGGAATAAGTGAACAGTTGAACTCTAAATATAAGCAAGGAGGTTGACTTGCACATTTTAAGCAGGTATCTTTTTGTCTAGTACACTACACTGCATGCTTTCATTGTCAGACATTCATCTCTTTCACACTGAAGTGAAAGTACGTGAGTGCTGGCTGCAGAATTTTAATGGCTATGGTGATTTTTAAATGAAAGCTGCCTGTGTCTGTCTGCAGGGGGGGGGTTGTGTGGGGTTTTTGTTGAGTTTTTATATAAACTAAAAGCAGATACATTTTCTTCTCATTTATATCAGTCTATTAACTCCTGGATAAAACCAGGCGAGCAGGAGAACTGTAACTAAAAACCAAGTGGAAAACATTCAGATCCTTATCAAATGTTTACCAAATTGTGCACTAATCAGAATTTCATATAGGTTTTGATTGGGTAATTCCCAAGTTAATACAGTTGATTTCAGTATTTTACTGATGGGGGTTGGAATGGCTTGTCTGCATTGGGGAATTTCCACTCCATTGAGTTAGTTTCCGGCACGTGTAATGCCATCTGTATTGGTGGCAAACTAGGAATGATTACACAGCAGGTGAAGTTGCCATGTTCAGTCAATCCCAGAGAAACAAAGATAATCTGTGCGTACAAGCACATGTACTGTTCAGTTGAACCAGCCAAAAATACACCAGACCCCTGCTATGAAAAACCTCATTGAATTTTAACACTACGTGGTGAAAATTTCTAGTGTTCTCTGGCCTCTGAAAGTTGTTTCATCTCCTCCTCTGCTTCACTGTCAGTATTATGTTAAAAACTAAACCCAGGAGGGATAGAGCTTTATAGATGAACCTGTTAGTGCTGAGATATACTGTTTATTTGAGGCTTTTAAGTGTTGCCATCTGTAAAACTGACCAGGACCGCCAAACCTTTGTTTAACATTAATCCTAAGAACTCCTTGCTCTCTGAAGAAGCTGCTGAGGACTTTGCAAATTGGAAAATCTCCAAGATAATCTATATATAGTTAGTAGAGCATTGTTTCTCAGACATATCACATAATTCTTCCCTTATAATACTGGAAAGTGGGATAGGAAAGCTTTGCTAGATGATGTCTCTCTTGATAAAATGCAGAACAGTGTTTTACTGGGAAAATATTTGCCTTTTCCTGATAATTTAAAAAAATCTCCAAATTTGAATCTGTATGTTTACTGATGTGTTTTGAATAATTCAGATCTAAGCGCGAAAGTCTTTTTCCCTACATGCTTTCTGTGAGAACGTTTCCATTTGGGACTTACTAGCAGCAGAATTTTTTGTACAGTTTTCAGTTGTAAAGCAAAAAATTGGTGGTTTTTTTAGTCTGGGTTTGTTATTTATTAATTTGTTTGGTTTTTAAATTGTGTTCCAGTTGAAAGTGTTGTGTAGTGAAGAGACTCCTGGTTCAGTGGGATGAGGTCTTGAACTGATCCTGGGGGAAATGTGCCGAGTCCTTATCTCAAACCTTTTGAGGCATTATCCCAGAAGTGGCAGGCACCTGCTTATACATGGTGACCACTGGCTCTCCCTGCCTTATGAGATAAAGCTTGGCTTTTGCTGGAAAGAGAGGGGATACTCTGGTGATATGACCTGGAAGACCTGAGTTCCGTTTGCCATACTGATACATCCTTTCACACCAGTCACGTAGTCCCCCTGTGCAGGTGAAGTGACTTGCTGCGTGAAGTGGGAAGAAGAATCCTTCTTCTCCCTTCCCTCCCCCTGAAGCAGGCTTCAGTCTGCTCCTGAGTGTGTAGAGCCTTGTGCCTGCTCAGGGAACGTCCCACCAGTGCAGCTCAGTCCAAGTGCTGTGCTGTGCTAAGGAAGGGCAGTGGAGGATGGTTGCAATCCTCATCACGAGGCAGGTTGCTTCCAGACAGTGTTAAAACTGGCTTTAATTTTGTCCTTGGAGTTACAGGACAAGACATGCTGTGTAATGCTGCGATTGAATAGTGGCATATCCAGCTTTGAAATGTCAGACCTAAATTTTAAAATAAATTGTCACTTTCCGCAGGACTGAATCCTGCTCTATCAAAGTGTGATTGTAAAAGAGTATCATCCCACATTTATTTTAAATTGTTTTCGTATATGTAATATAAATTGTGTGTGTATATTCACGTGCATATCTTACAGTGGAACGTAGTAAATGGAAAGGCATTTTTACTCTTTCATATGTAAAAAACAAATCCTCTTATCCTCGATGATAGAGTAGGAAAATCCCCTTTCCATTAGATAATGCGTTAATCTATCACTATTTATTTGTGTGCTTGTTTTGTCATTTATGAGCAACAGAGACATTTGTAGAGTGGGGGTGAGAAATCTGTAAGGTGGAATATTTTCCTGTGGGAGCAACAAAAAGTTCTGGTTTTGTTAATACCTCTTGCCTTGAGCAGTAAAATACCTTGGAGTTTGGGTGTTACCTGTGAAACCTTAAATAAATACTGATACCTTGATTTGGTTTGGTTTTTTTTTTTCAGGCACCAGTGCATGTGAATGGAGATTCTATTTCCCCAGAAGGTACCTTTTTTCCCAGATGCCATACTGTTTCTCTAACTGCTTGCTTTAAAAAATGACATAACTGTCTTGTTGAAAAAGGTGGTTTTGTGTATATGAAAATGATAATAGTTATATCCTGTCATACCTTATTGCCTGTCCCCTCTTAAATAGAACATAACAGAAATTCGTGGATGGTTTATGGGAGGTTGCTTCTGAGTAAAAATGTAGTCCACATAAAAAGATGAGAAGACAGAATTTTTCTGTCACTGATTATGCAAGGCAAATGCATGACATTTATCCTTTTTAAAGCAGAGGAGATAGGTTGCTTTGCCTTAGTTTTTGTCATACCTCACAGTAGCTAACTAATCAAATGAACAGCTCCTTTTCCCAAAATTGACATAACCTTACCTTCTTTTCAAGTGTAAGTTCTAAAGACAAAACTTTGTCTTTTCACTGTTATGACTGTTTTTCTTGGTAACAGAACATGTGTTTTTCCTTAGGAAATAAGAATGCATCTTACATTTTCATTTTTAACTACTTTAAAAAAATTTTTCTACTGGCAGGAACTATAGAGAAGACATATGTTCTTTTTGAGACGGAGGGAATTCTGAAAACTAGCTCAAACTTAGTCACTGAGCCGAGTTCCAGAATGTTTGCAAAGTAACATCTGTGTAGTCCGTGTCATGGGAAAACAAGTTGCATTCCATTTGCCTTTATGTGGCATGCCAATAAATAGCATTTATTTACCAAAGTATTACATCTCAGACCTCTGACAGACAACTGTACATAGTCTGCCTGATCTTCGATGTTTTCCAGAGATGGTCACAACAATGTTGTAACTTGTTGCAGGGTTGTTTCAGCCAAACTAACTGTTAAAGTTTGGGGCCCTTCTTTGCACAGGCTGGGGGTAGAGCTCACCCAGAAGGATTGTTCCGGGAGGGGAGGTAGCTGAAAGCACAGAATACTGCTTTTTCAAGTGTTTTGTGTACAACTGGTTGTATAGAACTCATGTCACTCTTGATGTACTTTTTTTTTTGTTGTTTTAGTTGATTTCTGGTACTTTTGTCCCAAGTGATCGTCAAAGTCTTCTGAAGGTGCATCATCAAATCTTAAAGTCGCCCCTTTTTTTTGAAGATGGGCAAGAGCACTAATTGTTGGATTCCTGTTGAAACAACTTTTCAACTTGTGTAAACCTTCCCTCTTGTAAATAAACACTGCCATTATAATATGAATGTTTCCTTTCCATGTCTGTCTTTGTGTAGGGTGGAACAGAGGGAAGAGGAGGGCTTGCTGGTTTGTTTATTTCTGCATCTCAGAACTCCAGAATTGCTTGTATCCACTCACGAAGTATAGTATTGAATGAGATGGGAGATAAGTTGTCTTCAGCCTTGTTCTCCAGTTTTTGGAATAATCCAGCCATCAGGTGCATAGAAGACTGTTAATTTATATCTTAGGGCTTTTCTGGCCACCCTGACTTTAATCCATTTCACGTAGACAGTAATTTTTATGTAATAGGCTTAGGAGTTTACCATGTTCTTTGATAGGTGGCTGTTTCCTGAGTTGTACTCACTTTCGTGCCCAGTGGTCTCTGCATGCTTCATAGAGTTATGAGCAGAGCATACTTGCTTTGAGAAAAACAAGTACAACATCACTCCAAAGATTAATTCAACTAGGAAGGGCTAACGCCATAACAATTGAAGTAAGGATGCACGTGTGCTCTCTGTTCAGCATCCTGTTTTGATAACTTGTGTGTTTCATCATACAGGAAGGATTTTCCTTGTGGAAAGCTTCCATTTTTAGAATTGTGTATGCTTTTGACAGTTAATTATTCATTCAACAAGACAAGATTAATAAAATGTACAGAACTGAGCTTTGTACTTTCATGGTAAAAATATCTGCCATTTTTTTTCTACTGCAGGATTATATCTGGCTTGTATGTACGACAGTGTTCATTAAAGACAAAAAAAGCCAGCTGTTAAAGTAGAAAGAGAGGAAATGGTAATATAGACAGACAGCTTTATCCAGCTTGTTACTGAGACCAAAGGTGAGCACTGTCTGCTTTGTACAGTGGTGGAAACAAAAGGTTTCTGCTGACATAGGATGGAAGTGGAAGAGAAAGAACTGAAAAAGTTATGCTGTGGCATGCCATAGAGGACTAACTTTTCCTCTACAAAGAATTAAGTTTTTAGTAAGAAAGCTTTTACCTTTGGAAATGTTTCTTTGATTTTTAGGATACGATATCCCTGGTTTAGAGACTCCTCCAGTATATTGTTTAGTGTATAAGTATCAGTCACTTCAGAGTTCTCAGTTTGGGCCACAGCACTTAGGAGCAGATGAAGTTCTGCAATCTGCACAGAGCCCTGCATTGTTTTATGCACAAGAGTTCAGATGTGGTATGAAAAATGCAGCATAAACCTCAGATATTAAGGACTACTTTCCTTTTTTGTAGTCAAGGGATATGTTGCATCCAATGTACCTTAATAGTACTGATTTCTTGTATTTATTTCATACTTTAGAGTTCTGTGTGCATGCAGCATTATACCTACAGCTTTTCTTAAACAGAGTAAATGTTTCTCAAATGCCTTTTGTTCATATTGGGCCTCTCAGGATGAGTTTCCTCTGGTTAGAGGTGAGCTCTTGTATCTTCCTATACAGTGGTCAGTCCTGTCCTTTTTTTTTTCAGTTGCTTCATTTTCACTTCAAATAATTTTAGTAGTGGTTTTTAATTTCTAAGTGTATTGCTGGAATGTGGTTATGAATTCAGAAGGAAAAATAAATTTCTAAATCAGATTAAGCAAGAAAATAACAAATAGTACTTGGGGAAGCTGAAAATTGAAGTGATTGGAATTGCCTAATACTACCATAAATTTGAAAATGTTAAAATATTTCTTATGTGTAGAGTATGTAAACAAATGACTGTCATGCTGAAAGTAAAGACAAGTGTTTATATACGTGTTCTGAAGATTTTTCCCAAGTGGGATATAAAGATGTGCTGTTACACGTAGCCTTGCTGCTAGAATGTACTGCATGCTAATCCACTAATGTGGATTTTGGAAATTCAGTGTAATTAAGTAGCCATGGAGAGAATGTTTGCTTGCAAGAGGATTGGAGGAATGGGACAGAGAAACTAGAATATTATTTATCAGATCTTCTCAGGAAAAAGAAAAGTCTGTGCAATAAACACATTATTTTGTTTTGGGTTTTTTGTATATGTATGTTTGTATTTATATGCCTGTGTTGTATTTTAAATTGGTTTCATTGTAGCAGGAAGCTAAGTGTAGCAATAGTTTTATGAAAAGAACTTTTTCATGTCTGATACTAATATCTTCTGTAAATAAGAACATGGAGGGAAACATTATTTTTTCCCCCAGGAAATAAATCCATCTTAACTGTATTTTTTTCTGTGTTGACCATGTAATACACATATGTACTGATTTCTTTCAAGGATAACTTTTCCTCTTGCTTTCCTTTTTGTGTGTTTTGGAGAGAAAGGAGAGGTTACCTTTTTTACTCCTCACTGTTGTGACAGTGAAAGTTCTTTTTACGTATGTAATTAGCTGCTGCTCAAAATAGTACCTTTTACTGGCATGGAGTCCACACATCAATCACCCCAGTGGAAAGTGGGGTTTGAGTTTTACTTATGTGGAAATAATGTTCATTATTCTTTACAAAGTGTGAAAATAAAAGTACTGTGAAAAGAGTGTGATATTGTCCCTGTTAGCATGTTATTTTCATGCTGTTAATAACAGTGAACATCCTCTGAAAACCCCCGAAAGAAGAGAAGGTAATTCTGAAGTATGTCTGGGAGAACTGTTCATAGATCTTATGCAAGGTGATGTTATGCCTTACCATAACTTGTCTGTGGTTACCATTTGTATTAACGCTTGAGAGCTACAGCAGAAAACAGTCTTAAACAGGCTGAAGTATTATTTCATGCTTCTCTTTGCTTTTACTGGGATTGAATCTTTTTAATGGCTTGTAGTTCGGTTTTAGTCCAGTGAAAATGCAAACCCAACATTTAAGTCAGTAGGGTGCAAAGGTTGATTTTCTGCCCTTGCTATGAAGTGTGAGATGATTTCCTGCCAGGTTTGACAACCTGGGTTCCACTCTCTGTGGACAGGAGTTCTGGGACTTAGAGAACAAATAGGAAAAAAGTTAATATAGAAAGAATATAAGGCAGATCTAGGAGGTTCAGGTGAATAAAAGTATTGAAAAGAACGCTAAAGAGGAGTGACTAAAATGCTTTAAAGCCGTTATGCCTAAATGTTAGAGCAATATGTAATAATGCTGATTATGTATGACTGGGAAGGTCAATAGGATGCATTTGCCAAGGAAGAAGAACACTTACCTACCATAGAAGAGTTGGAATTGCGTCCCCTAAGTGCTCAGAAATAGTACTTTAATCTTTGTTCTCCTGATTGAGGGAAAATAATGGAAAGCAGCAATTGTATTTATTGTTAAGTTGGCTTTTTGGGAGTTTCTGGGGTTATGCAGAGATGACATGGGTGCTCAGCGGTGTTGACTGACTGATCCACACAGGGTTGTTGATTTCTCACAACTGTTACTGTTCTGTGCAGCAAGTGCTCTCTTCCTGAAACTACAGATGGGGCCTAGGTGGCAGACCAAAATAAGCCAAGCTCACTGCAGTAGGTTGTCACTTTGTGATTATTTGTCAGCTTTGGCTAACTAATTCTTTGCTAATTCTTGTGTCAGAAGTTTTTAAGTGTTCTGCTGCTATAGGCAGAATTCAGGTAGTGCTGCATGGGGTTTTTTAAATTTTCATTCTTGCTCTGCAAAGTTAAAAATGATTCAGTCTTGTCAGTGATTCAGTATGCTGAGTCAAAAGTAAGATTTTTGTTGATGATTTGGTCTCCTTGCAAGGGTCAAAAAAGGGTTTCCTTTTATAAGGGAAAATGCAGAAGCCAAAAATAATTTCCTGAAGAATATGTCTTATGTGCCAGAACAGTGCTGCCCACTAGCTTTTTCCCATAAAGTTTGTAGATTCTTCACAGATGTCACCAAATTTAATTCTAACTTCTTTGTTTATTATCTTTGGAAGAAAAATACTTGCATTACCCCGGTGTTACTGCACCATATGCAAATTTATGTGTTCAGCTGCACACCTTGTGGTTTGCTTCTGTGTATGTGTCAATATTTGCCTGGAAATAAAGGGGTTTTTTTCAGACCTGAAGATCTGGTTTTGTGTGCACTGTTTAGTTTTAATAGGTCAGTGGATCGTCCTATAAGCTTCTCTTTTGGGATGAAGAGAGTAAGTGTGGTTACTGAAATGGTTGCACTTCGTAGCTGTTACTGGTTTTGTGCTCATTTATTGGTGTGTATATCAGGATAGGGATATTGGAATGTTAGGAGACTGATTTGTCTATGCATCTGACTGCTGCTATTGTACCAAGTACAGGTTTGGGGATTTTCTGAAGCATTTCGTATTTCACATTTTAAGTACACTAAAGAGTAAACATCCATCTGGTGTTAAAAGCCTTGGGTTGGAATACAAAGAATTAACTTTAAATCCTGCTTCTTCATAGCGTACCCTGTGGGCTTGGGCAGGCCACATAATTTTTATTCCACGTGTAAAATGGGTAGAAAAGTTTCTTCTATCAGTGATCTGATTTCCAACAGAGACTTGTCCCAGCACTGAAGAGGGGAACTCCTTCCAGTGTGAAGAAAAACATAGGATACATCCAGCGTTGTTTACAGTGAGGTTATCTGTACTAACAGGCTTTCTGAAGGATTTGACTGAAGGCTAAGGCTTTGCTAGTCAGACTGATCTGCCGAGGGTTGTTTGATGGGGTAATCATCCTAGGAGTGAGAAGAGCATCAGTGGTGGTAAAAGTTCAAGGTGTAAATTGGCATCTTTGTCCTTGTGAGTTCTTTGGGAGAGTAGACTCAATTCTTAAGCAGGCCTTTAAGTCCTCCTAATGGGCCTATTCGTGGTGTTTTTGGAGTGCAGAAAAGCCAGTTTCAAAGTGTAACTCGAGACCACCTGGGAGTTCTGAATATTTTAACTGTAAATCATAGGAGGCCTGGGAACAAAGCTGGTTTAAGAGTCAAAGTGAAAATATCCTGCTATTCAGTAACCTACTATGTAGTAAAAAAAAATCACGTCTAGCTGAGCGGCATTTGGCAGCCTGCTCTCCATGGAGAGCTGAGATGAGAGGGAAGGCACAGTCAGGTGGGGATGAAATTCCCCTGACAGAGCTGTTCACTTGAAATTTGCTTCTTGTCTGATTACTGCCTTGATTTAGCTAGATTATTTATTCCTTTTATGTGACAATTTGGGAACAAAGAGTTTAGGAATTCCTAGCTTTTTACTTCGGCAGTTTTCTGACTGACAAACCACTCTAACCTCTCTCGCTTTTTGTGTCTCTAAAGAGGGATAGTATCTGTTTATGTTACAGTAATATTGTGTGCATTAGTGACTTAAAAACTTCAAAGATCAAGGAAGTCTTATTACTGACAGATGTCTTTCTGACCCTGTAGGTTGGCAGCACAAAGCTTCTAAGTGTTCAGACAAGAGGAGTTTTGGAATCCTGTCAAAAAAAAGTTTCAGTAGCTCTGTGTATGTGGAAGGGAGATCCTGGAAGAGAAAAGAGTCAGGGTAAGAGCTGTTGTGAAGTGCATAAGAAAAGAAAGTTGATGCTAGTCATGCAACCGGGAGAGCAAGAAGAGAGAACAAGGAGACACAAATATGGGAAAGAAAATGGTATCTCCTGTCCTAATACAAAAAGCAATTTGAGATTTGTGTTTCTGTGGACCTAAGTGTCATTGGAACATCTTTGTTATCTACAAAGCCTGTAAAGGTGTACCTCGCTGATTTTGGTAATCCGCTTTGTAAAAGTAGCTCTCTGATTCACTTAGCTCTCTATCTTGAGCTAGAATGGTTGAAGAGACCTCCAGTTGAAATGCAAATTAGCCTTAGATGTCTCTCTTCAATTCATACTTCTTGGAAGAAGTGACACAATTCTTGAAAATACCATAATGATGTTTCTGTGACGTACAAGCTCTTTGTTACATACATAGTATAGCTACTCTGAATCATACCAATATGCTTATGGTCTGCCTGAAAGTATAATGTATGCAAGTGCACAGCATGTGATATTTTTCACTGGATGTGTGATCTAGTGATCTCATGTAAAAGAAATTTTTTCAGAGAAAGGAGAGAAATAGGAATGGGGAGATAATGCCCTTTACCAAGAGGAGACCAAGCAAACTGTAGCAGTTAGTGACATATGCACACCAGCTCCTAAAACTCCAGGATTTTTTTCATTTTAACTTAAAAGCCTCATCCCTTTCTAAATATAAGCTTATTAAAATAAGTTTAGCGAAAATGGTTTCTTTATGATGATTAGTTGTATAGTGAATAGATGTAGCTGACTCATTCCCAGTTCTCTTCTGTAATTATTGGGGGTTGCTTTCTGAATTTTTAAATTATAAATTTTCCTATTTAAAAATGTCTATTTTTAAATTATTCATTTCAAAACCATGTTGCACTGAAGTCTTCTGACCCATCAGATGACACAGAGTATACATAAAAATGAAATGCTTGTTCTGTATAATAACTAGGAAGCTATTTTTTCTGATTTTAAAGATGCTATTTTCTGGAATATGAATAATGAAAAAAACCTCATTTTGCAGCCATAACCATCTTGTGCATCTGTGAGAACTTGTAATGACGATCAGAGGGCATTGTAGTAGGTACATCAAAATATATATAGCACCTCAAAGAGCTAACATTTTAATTATTAAAAAAAGATCACAGAAGAATTAAATGCTATCCCTGTTCTGCCATTGAGAGAACTTGAGGGGCAGTGAACATTAGTGGGTTGCTGAGGGGCAGTGGCTGGTATGTGAAGGTGGTGAACTCCAGAGACTTGCCTTACTCCTGAACTTGTGGAGGTGAACTCTAGAGACTTACCTTACCCCTCAGCTTCTGTGCTGCAGTGTCATGGTGCTATTGTTTGACATTTATGTGTTATGTGGAGGAGAATTGCTGCTTATAACACAGTAAGCAGGATTAAAGTTGAAGTGTTAAATTAGCGTGCCCTAAATGGTAAAAATGGAGGATACTGGGACCTTAAATCCATGCTGTTGTATCTTCATGTCTTGTGATCTATGTACCACATGTTGCTGAGGTGCAGAAAAGGAAGCCTTGTGTTCCCAAAGGACATAAAAGTGCGACTCACCTCAAGGAGGTGCTTTTCCCTGAAACTAAACACTATCGTGTCCTTTTGTCAGCTGAATCCTACAGCGTTCAAGAACGACACCAACCAACATGTAGTTCTCTGACATGGAACCAAACTATGAAGAGCTACTGCCTTCCAGGAGTTAAGTATTGCACTGTTTTTGCAAACCCTGTGAGCTGGCGTTTGGAGATTGCTGATTTTTTTTTTGTTACTCTAAAACACTCCTACGTCACTGACACAGAACTCTCCCTCACACCTGGTGGCAGGGGTAGGAGGTTCAAGTCTTCTATTACATGAAGAAACTTCTGTACATAATGCTGACCTACTGTGGTCCTGTCTTTCTTCTTACTTTCAGTCTTGTATGTTGATGAAAGCATAACCTAGAGGCAGTTCCTGTGGCAGGGTGACTGAAAATAATTTGGATGATGGGACTGCAGCTGTCTAAGTTGAACTATTCATACAGTCTCAATAATTAACTATATTTTATAGCAGTTTTCCATTAATAAGAAATTCTGTTGTAGGAGTTTGTGTATTTGGGGTTTTATTCAAGCTGATGATGTTTGCTTCAGTAAAAGTGTGGTGTTTGGACCATATGCTCAAATGTTAACATGTTTAATACCAGCAGCAGAATATTTACATTTAAAGGACATGGAGCCAAGTTAAACTCAATTGCAACTTTATTCACTGGAGTACAGTGTTACCAGCAAAAAAGAGCTGTGATATCTTGCTTTTTTTCCTCTGTAATTTTTCAAACAGGCTGAGGCAGAATATGCACTTTTTGGAAGTTGTGCTCTAATTACTACTTTAAGCCCTAGTGCAGCAGGGTAGAGGGGGAATGCCAAGAGGCATTCTGCTTGAACCTGAATCTCTTGAGAAGGAGGGATAGGAAGGTGAGTATATGCAGAATTTTATTCCATCCTCCCTCTTGTCAGGGGATTAGAAAATGTTACATGTCTTTCTTTTGGTGATGCACAATTTAGCTATGTTAAATTAAGCAGTAGTTCTGGAAGAGAGATTTTATGGGTAAGATCGAGGCAGCCGAGTAGACTGTCCCCAGAAGGCTGTGGATGCACAATATCTAACTGTAGCAAATGCCTCATGAGCTTTCCACCTCTCAGATCAGGCTTTCAGAGATTTACAGTTTTGGTTCTATAACTGAAGGAAGGGCATTTCAATAGAAATGGCTTACAGAGGGATAACTAGACTAAACAAGTCAGCGGGTTTGAGGAAGTGGTAACTCTGAGCAAGGCATGGCGTGAACAGTTAGTGACGGACATCTCTTCTGCTCTGTTGCAGCAGGGGGAAATGGTCTGTTTGTAGATCGTGTCGGAACTGGGACTGCAGTGCAGGAGTAAAAGCTCTGTACTTTGTTTTAAACATGAAGGAACAAGGTGTTGCCTAGTGGAGTCACAACTAGTGGTAGGATGATGTGACCATGAAGTGCAGAATTTGTATAAGCACTCAGCCTTCAAAAAACCACCAAAAACCAACCCCCTAACAACAGCCTCAAACCCTGGATGACCAAAATGCCAGTTGGGAAAGAGGATCAGAAAAGTCTTTCTTTTTACAGTTCCCCTTTCCGTCTGAAAAAGAGAACCATCTGAGAAGCACAGAAAGGAGAAGTTCAACGGAACTTTTATGGTTGGTTTATTGGCAAACACTTGGTCATTTTTTTCTTTCTTTCCCTCCCCCTCCCCCCTTTCTTTTCCCGTTCTGAAGTTGTTAATTCTCGTTGGGCCCATTTCAGATGTTCTTGGAGAGGGCTGACAGGACCTTAGCATCATGGTATGATCAAGCCACAAGTGATTCCAGCAGAAGATGGACCTTTGGCATTCCACGTGTATCTTGTGTGAAATATGTTTGCCTTTAGAGGCATTCTGACTTTTTTTATTGAGACAAGAAGGGATGCACAGTGGAGAATGAAAAGCTGAGGGACTTGCATAAAGGAAAATTTGATCTGCCGCATGGATTAGGCAGCAATAGAGCTCTAGAATCTTTTCTCCTTGCTGAGCTGATGTTTCTGGGGACAGTGAGTGTTCAGGCAGGGTGAGGGCTTGTGCACTCATTTTTGTAGAGCACAGATTTGTAGGAAGAGTGTTGGAACTGGAGTCGTCTGGGTGTTCCAGGTGGGAGGAGTCAATATGCACTGTGGAGGTGATACAGGTGGAAACGTGAGAGAGATCAGGGTTCTAAGGCAACTGTGGAGCTGAAGGAAACAAGGAGGCTTTTGTGAGGGATTTTTTTTCCCCCACCTTGTGTGTTACTGCTCTGTTTTTATATTTGTGAGCATGAATGAATGAAAGAGGTCTCTCTTTCCCTGGTTGGTTTCTCAGAACCCATCAGTTTTTCTGTATCATTTGCAAAACCTGTGACACACCCTGACCACAGCAGCTCGTTTCTCATTCTGAGGACATGGTCAGACTGTGGTGAGGGGTTAGGGAGGTGGTATCCTCAACTTCCCCAGTTACTTTAGGCCCCAACCACTTCCGAAAGGAGGATGATCTTAGGGGAAACAGTTAATTAATTCACTGCTTAAAGCTGTCCAGCTCTCAAGCCATCTTGTGTTACTTTCCTAGTTATGGTGTCTTCTCAAGGAAAGATCCTGTATGATGTAACCAAGAATAAAAACAGTAGTCGAAAATGTTGGGAGGAACAGAAGAAGTACTTCCATGTTTGCAGAAACTTTTGGTCATGCATTTACCATGGCTTTTCAAATTTAAAAAATCTTTACTTCCCCCTGTATTTAGTGAGTTTGCCCAATACCTTGTATCGCGTTGGAACAGACAACGCTTTATTTCCTTAAAGTAGTGACATGTGGAAATTGGTTGGAGAGCACAGTTCAGTGATGCGGGCAAATGAAGAGAATCAGGCCTTAAGGAAATATGTTTGGGGGAGGAAGCTGCATAAAGATTAAGTTAAGATGAAAATACTATCCAAAACAAACAGTCAGCTCAAGTCTGTTCCCTCTTGAAGTAGTTGGAAAATTGTCTCGCATTCCAGATCCCAAATTTAAAGTGTGGTCACGCTTTGTGAAACTGAAGACGTATTACAGATGTTGATTTCTATACGTGATTTAGTGGTTACGGCGAGTGGCAGATTTACAGCATCAGGACTTTCAAGTTTTATTGCAGACTTGAGTCATTTAGTGACCTTTGGGTGACTCTTGTTAAACACCTACATACGGAGCTTGGTCTTGAGCAGTGAAGGAATGGCAGCCGCTTCCCTGGGCTCGCCCTGAGCTTGGCCACGACCCGGGCAGAGGGCAGGGCCGGCATCCCGCACTTCTGCGTGCCATCAGCAGGGGTAGCTAAGCCGCTGCTTCCCGGGCAGTCCTCTTCCCTACTTTCCTCGCTCTTGCTTGCCTGGGAGAAGGGGCCAAGACAGTAACCACAGAGGTTCTCCCCCTCGCCGCCTGCACGGGAATCGGGATAGGAAAGGGGAAGTGGTGCAGTGTGTCAGCTCAGAGGACTGCCTTCCTGGAAGCATGCTGCTTCCTATGGAAGTGTGCATGGAGATGGGGGTTACTGTCGTTGCTTTTTCTTCCCCCCTCCCCCTCTCCTCCTCTCCCCTTGTGCAAAACTTGGTTGAATGTCCTGAAGTTTGCTTTCGTGATGTTGGAATGAGATTGTGGCAAATGCTGCAATACCCTGAGTGGAAAAATGCCGTTTGAATGTCTATGAGACTTCCATGAGGAATGGAAAGAAGGAAGGTAAGATGAGGGAAGTGACAGCTTCATCCAGATTAGCTTCCAAGTTAGTGCCACGCAGCAGTCAGATGACTGCACGCAGCTGCATGGCTGTGTGGTCACATTATCGACATCCTCACGAAATAGCTGTTGGTTACTTCAGGACAAGTCAGGGAAAGGAAGGCAGAGAGTCTGCTGGGACACACTGTCATGTGGCATAGGAGAGTCTCTGGTGCTGTACTTCATGCTGGGAAGTGAAATTAGTAAATGGTGAAACAGATACCTTTGTGCACAGAGCCTGATTGTGTGAAAACCCAGGCTCAGAGGGCAAAGCAGCAAAAGAATTCTTGTGCAGATGAGTAAATGGTTGAAGATTGCTAATTTCCACCTTCAGCATTGACTTTTATCACACAAAGGGGATGTGGTGGCAGGCCTGGGGCTGCTGGCAGGCACGGGAGGAAACATTCAGCTTCATGGGCAGTGTTTACCATCCGCATTTCCTCCAGAGAAACAACCATGGGCAGGTCTGGTTCTAGGACATATCTCTTCAAACTGGCTTTGCACATCATGCATGGTGTGGAAACCATGGCTTGGGAAGTCCTGACCTAGATGAAGGAAAGCCAGTGAAATTAGTGCTCTCAGCCTGTTTGAAACTACAGTGCCACAAGTGCTGAACTCTAAAAGGAGTTGTTTCCAGTAAGGTGCAGCAAACCTATAGTGGTATTCCTTGTCTGATTATTAGAGTACTGCTGGATCAGACATGCTGTTTGCATTCTCTAAACTCAGTCCAACACTAAATGTAGAATGCAGGTAGAAGAGGGCGAAGCAGATGTTGTTGCTGTAATCCTTTTCCCTCAGGGGATGCTTCAGAAAAGGATGGGAGCGGCACGTATGGCTGGATGTTGTGATGGAGCAACTCCTGGAGAAAGTGTGCGAATCTGAAAGTCACGTAATAGTTGAGACATCACTTCCTGTAATTACAAGGAGAGAGGAAACTGGAACAAGGGGTCAGACCCCAGCTAAAGGCAAGTCCTGTGAGGCAAAGGATATCCTCAAGGGATGCTGCCCTACTAGGGGCCATGGCTGCTTCTATGGAAGGGTGGGAGTGAGAGGCTCTTCACTATTGGCTGCATAACATTTCTCTGCCATTCTGGAAATGCTCCAAGACTTAGGGCCTTATGCTGAATGTATTTAAAACAGCCCTGGTTCTTTCATGAGGCTGTTATGGTATGCCTACCCTGCTATTTTTCATGAAAGACTGATATGCTTTGGTAAAAGAGGAGGGGGATTCTATGAAATTGAAAGATCTCAAACAAGTTGGTTGTGACCTCTGCATTTTTCCTCTTCTTTCTCAAAAGATCACACCAAACAAACCTCTCCTAAACCCGTAACAACAAAACCCCTAAAAACACTAGAGAATTTTGAAATGTTCAAACCAAGCAGCTGTTTTTTCAGCTGTTGCAGGTATTAAACAACAGCAAGAAAATCCTCTGCTATGACCTGTCATTGGAAATAATCCCTTCTTGATCATGGTGAACAGCTGGGTTCGTTGCTTCTCCTGCAACTGTAATCTTAAACTTCTCGACTTGTTACCTGCACAATGATTCGTCAAAATGTTAAGCTAATGGTATGAAGTGCAAAATAATGAAATTGCAGATGTTTAAGTGCATCCTTGGGATTCATAAATTATGGGAGCTACAGTGAATTGTTGTTAGGAATGAATTAGGTGTTTGGAAGTGACCTACTTTGAAGATACTTTTCCTTTTCTCAAAATGCTAAATGCTTTTGACCTTTCTCCCTGTTGCAATGCAAGTGACCACCTAATAACATCACTTCAACTTTGTTGCTTTTTTGTGATAATAAATAACATTTACTTTCAACTGTGATACTTTAATTATGCAAATCAAATTCTCACTAATGGCTTTTTTCAGACCCCATAAATCTGCAGTGTAATTTTTTCTTCAGTAAATAGGTCAGGGGGAATGCAGCACTGACAAAAGTGTGGGCAGATGCATTTTGGATTTGGCTTAACTGCATCTGTGCTGCGTAATCACTTAAAAAAATAAAAAAAGAAGGCAAAAAACCCCAGTTACCTGTATAAATGTTAAGAAATGGATGTCAGGATTGGAATGACTGTGTTTTCTGTTGTTATTGTCAATAAAAGGACTGCTTAATTCACTTAACAAATATCAGTGGAACCAGTCCTGAAAAGTCTTACTCTGAGAATATCCTGTAGACTTCCTTTACTTGGACACCAACATGTTTATTTCTGGCTTGAATCTGCTTATTGTTTAGATTAAAATCTCCTTTGCATGGTCAACATAGTTAAAAGCAAGCAGACTGCCTTATGACTCCTACAATATCAACATAAGAATAATTGCAATCACAAATAAAAGGGCAGGAAATAACATGCATTACTTGAAAAAGAACACATTGCCTTGATGTTCACAGATTTTTAAGGTTAACAGTTACTTTCCCTTCTTTTCTCCTGTTTTCAAATCAAAACAGAATCCTATCCCTGAAAAGCATCAAAACATCAGGAACAAGCAAACCACCCCAAAAACTGAGAAGCGGGCAGCTGTGATTTGTAATTGCTGGGATAAATAAAAATGGAATTTTGTTGTGTTGGATTTCTAAAATCATATTTGAGAATTGTACAGTGATTGAGTTGTTGCTGTGTTACAGAAATAAAAGCACAGGGACATACTGAGGCAGAGTTGCCAGAGCCAGACAAACCAGAAACCCAGTGCACTGCAGGTAGGTTTAAATTCAGTATGTAGCAGTACAAAGTAATTTTTGGATGATGTCTATACATGTACATCAGCCAAGGCCACTTCAGCTGGGTGGGGGTCTAGAAGATAATACGAGAAGTGCTGGGTCATGAGAAGGGGACTCGGAAGGAGCGTAATGCTTAGCGCCATCCTGTATGTTGAGGGTCGTGTGATAGCCATAGCCAAAAAAGGTGCATTTGAACAGAAAAGATTAGATATTCTCCATGCTATGCCTGTACTTTACCATCTTTCAGGCATTCTAAGTTTTTATAAAGAAAATTGGGGTGTAAGAGCATGAGACACCTTAAAGAATCAGTAGGTGAATACCAGTTCTTTGAAGATAAGCAAAGTTTGTTTCAGAGGACTTGTTGATTATCCAACAGCAACTTGATCTCATGGTCTGTTGGTTCAGTGATTTGACACACTGTTGGCATTGTTATTTAGGGTGTTTTACGTAAACCAGTATGAGCTGGTTTATCCTGTTTAGAGTGTTATCTACTTCTCCTATTCCTGCAACTGAACCTAACAATTCTGTTACCATGAATGCTTTCCTTATTTGTCTCTGAACTTTTAACTGTGATCACAAACAAAATAGCTATGACCTCTGTCTTTGACATGAGGTTGTAAGACTTTTCTAATACAAGATGGGGGATACTGCCTTGCCTGGGTTTGGATACCTGTTCCCCATTACCTTCACAAATGAAATCATCTTTTTAGAAAAGGATGGTAGTTTCTGAAGAACCTTCACTGTGCCAGTGTTTCTCAGGCTGCAATCCTGGATTGCTGGGCAGCCATAAAATATAGGGCATTATCCCAGGAAGGATGGAAAGTAAAACACTAAAACTGTACGGTGTGTGTGCTCTTGCATGTTTCAGCAAGTCAACAAAGTGGGAGGAAATGGGGAAAATCAAAATAGCAGACATACAGAGTTTTAGCTTCATTTTTTGTTGGGAAATTTTAGTAGGTAACAGGGAAGCAAGCATGGCCTTGGATATTCTTTGTTTAATTTTCTGATGGGGCAGATAGTCCTAGGGTTTATTTATTTCTTAGTTGTTGGGAAGCACTGTGCTTGGACTCTGTTCTGGTGGGTCTGATTATGGTAGACAAGAGGAGCCTTCTCCCTCTGGTGCATGGGTGTTGCAGGCACTGGTCTGAAGGAGGAACGAGTACAGCTCCTGTTGCAGCCAGCTGTGATCACCTAAATTTGGAAACTATACGATCCTAGGGTTTTGTGTGTAAATCCTTGGACTTGGACAATCCTGCTATTGCCATTCGCAGAAACACCTTGGTTTTCTTCAGGGCTAAGTGGCGTGGCACATCCATCTCACCTGAGCCATAGAGAGGCTGCTCTCCTTGCAGTGGTCAACCCAAGCAGCTTCCAGAGTGGGCTTTTTACACAATAGCTCATGGTGTTCAGTTCTCCAATTTCTGAGGAAATGCAGCCCTTGCGAAACTGAACAGATGGATCTGAGTTCCAGCAAGTAGACACGGAACTGTGTTGTATTCCCACATCCTGAGCGAGTGCTCTAACCGCTAAGGAAGGGCAAGGAAACTGCTGCTTCCTCTGGTCACGCTGCGTAGTAAGGATGTTGACCTTCCTCATGAGAGCAAAGAGGTAGGCAGGGCAGAGCAAAATGTGCTGAACTGCAGATGAAGGGCCTCCTGTTGCCCTGCATGAAGAGGCTGAGCCCCCTGAAGAGGCGAGTTTAAGGAGCTCCTCCCTCCCCTGTGCTTCCTGGTGCTGGTTGAACCATCTTATGGTGCAGTGAGCAGTTTGTGTGGATCGCGCTCTGTAGCATCAAGCCCTTTCCTGCATGGGGAACCTACTTGCTGAAATCTCAACTGTTCCTTTTGCTGCAAAATCTAGAGACTACAGTAGTTCGTGTCCTTTTGTGTAGCCCTGCTGGGCCAAAAACCTAGGTCCACAAGTAGATTAATAGCTTGTTCCTTAGGGGACATTAACACCACAATACTCTGGACGTATGTGCTCGTATAGAGGAAAAGTACCATTTGGCACTACTTTCTTCCCAAACCCTCCTCCCAGCAGGCTCTGTGTTAAATATACATTAACCCCCCCTCAATAACTACACAATTATGACAGTTGAAACAGTATTAGAGGAGCTAACATAAAGCCAGACTCTGCGTCCCACCTGCACTGCAGGCTGCTGGCAGAGCACCTGTCAGTCGCGATTTGCATCTGTGCGATGGTTTCTTTCCTGGAAGAAAAAAACCAAAAAGCAGGCTTACTTCCAGCCTGTTACCCTGAAAAGCTTATCAGTCACAGCGACAGCAGAGGCATAGCGAGGAGCGCCTCTAATGCGTGCATCGCTTTGCTCTCAGAAGCATCGATGACAGCGCTGACAATCAGCTCCTTGCATCTTGTCGCACTTCTGCTGCTGGTGGGATATCTACCAGCTGTTACTAAAAAAATTCAGCTGTAGCATACGCAGAGTGTGCACTGGCATTTGTGTGGGTCTAACAATCAATTTCTTAATCTTCCATTTGTATATAAAGTACATAATAAAATAGTCCTACAAGAAAAAAAACTAGTCTAGTTTCTCTAGAAAGCTCGAAGCTCTCTGGGATGGTCTAACACCCTAAGTCCTGGTGATCTATGCACTAGCATCCTTCAAAAATGGATGGCATCTTTCACTTGAATGAGCAGCATGCTTAGCAGTAGAAATAAGAAAAAAAAATTCCAAGTGGCTTGTATGAGACATTGGCGTTTTCAAAGGTTGATCCAGACTTTTAGCATTTACTCTGATAGCCTTAACACTGAAATTTCAGTGTGTTTCATTCCTTGCTTTGGATGGATGCCTTCTGTCTTTCGAAGCTAAGACCAAGCACTGAGGCAGTTGTAGTTTAAAGATAATAATGTCTTTAGTTAAATAAACCTAAGATGGCCATTGTTTTTAAATGTAGCTCTAACCCATTTGTTGCAAATTATGACTTTCTGTGTTTGCACTGCTGTGACTATGCCGGTTCCTGATGTGGGCTCATTAATAGATTATTTCCTTGTTAGCTGTAGGTAAGGCTTTGACCTAGAGCTGATTAGGGAAAAGAACTTCTGTATCTGTTATCTTTTCTTTTTCATAATTAGTATAATTATGCTTCTGTGCCCCAGACAGCAGTCTCAGACAGACTGCTGTGGAGCCACAGAAACTGTCTGGACTCCCTGAATGGGAGTTTGCTGTTAAGCAAGAGATGGCTGGGTTCTGTAGTGTCAGGGAAAAGTTGAATTACAGCATTACACAGAAAGTAACCAAACCAGTGGAGAGAGATTTCCCTTCCTCCCCACCCAGTTAAATTCAATTAGCTGGTAGGAATGCAAAAAACAGGTTCTGTCATTTCCACTTTCTTTTTAAGATAAACTGGCACACCTATGAGAATCAGTCAAGGGCACAGCATTTCAGTTTATAGGTGAAAATGGCAGGCAGCGTTGCAGAGGAAAGCACCCAACTGAAACTGCTCTGGTTTTGACACAAATCTACAGCTATTTAGTAATGTGTTCACCCGCTCTCTGCTGGCTTGGGCTGCTTGAGAGTGTTTGCAGCTGAGCAGAGTGGGTGTGACTGGGGCTAGTCCAGCACTGGGGTGGGGGCTGCTTTCCACCAGTGAGGGGAGGGTTTTCCCTTCCCAGGATTCACCGGCTTTCTCTGAAGCGAGGTTACGAAACAAAAGCAAAGCAAGGGAGGACTCTTTTCAAGGTAGATCATAGCAGCCGTTAGGGGAAAACAAGGTAAGGAGGTGAGTTTGGTTTAGTACCTACTACCAGAAAGTCTGGAAAGCATTGAGCAGTGTTAACTGGCAAGAAATTCTGAAGCTTAAACTTTGAAGGAGTTTAAGTGTGTATTGGAGAACTGTCCTTTTTATTGCCTCTCAGCCCTCCCACCATGTTTTCACCTTAGAGTTCATGTTACTTTTCCTTGCTGTGCAACTGGACTGACAGGGTTTAGCAAGACTGTTGTTCTTTACAATCATCTTGGGTATCATTGCTCTGGTACAGTGGAAGGATGATTCCCTTCGTGAAAGGGCAGCTGTGGCTGAAATGCAAAGCTCAGCAGGAGAAAGGAGATTATGGTAGTAATTGTGAGGCAACAAGTACAGCTCCTTCCATGGGCTCAAGGCTTGGAGTCCCTGCCTGTGCATCGCCGTGGAGTTCTCCAGTGAGGTGGGAATGGGTGGTTGTTCAGTGGGAGCAGCCTTGGTCCAACCTTTTGAATTAATCTTACAACCTCAGAGACTTACAGTCTGAATGTCTGTATCTCAAATGGAGAGGGAGGCTCTAGTGTTTCATGCTCTTCTCCAGAGAAAGTTCAGGCTCTGGGATACTGTTAGTTCAAGTGTTAAGATACTTTCTTGGGAACTGAGAATTATAAATTTGAATCCCTTCCAGAACAAAGGAAGTTTAAGGCACAATCTGCTACATCTCAGCTAAATGCCAAGCTAGTTGTGGTCTGAAGGCAACGACTCCTGCTCTTAAAGTAGGGCTAGAGCTGTTTTCTTTTAAGCAGAGAATGTGCATTGTGGATCAGTGATGCTGCTTCTTAGTGATTGCCTGAAGGTCCCAGGGAGGCTGTAGAAGCTTCTGCCAGGGATCCTGGACTGTGCCACTTGTCTGCCCCTGCATCTCCTTCTGAGGAATCTAATTGTCCTGGGACTTTGCGTAAGCTCAGTGATTCTGTTAACAGAGTTCCAAGCTTCACTCCAGGACTGCTGCCTGTGGAGCTGCTTGAGTCCCTCTCTGTGCTGAATTCCTCGCTGTTAGCCCTCAGCACTGTCAGGAAAAAAAAGCATTGAAACATATGAAAGTACTTTGACATCAAGTACCTGGCAACTGACGGGGTGTTTGATTTTTTTCCCCCTTGATTGTTTTCACAGTATGACTTCTAAAAAAAAAAAATTAAAAAAAATTATTAAGTAGGAACATAGCCAGCTGGGAAATGATAAAACCCCTCTGAGTTATGCTGCTACATTGTGCTGTGCTGTAACTCTCCACATTCGTTCTGTGGTCCACATGTGATAAAATGACTTGGGGGAGGGGAGGATGTCTGTAACACCGACCTGGGCTCCTTGCCTGGAGGTGTTCCATAAGCAAACCCAGAGATGAGCCGTGATATGAGGTTTGTCATGTGTTAGGCTGATGCAGCAAGGGAGGGTGTGTGAGACTTGTGACTAAGGTTACTGTGAATCACTGTGAAAAAGTAAAAGGCTTGTGTACCTTGTCGGGCTTTCGGTGGAAAAATAAAAGTTTTGTGATGTTTGGACAAGTCTGCTCCTTCATTGAACCATTTTCAGGTTGTGATTAAATGCTTTTATAGCTAATGATTGTCTGATTTTTTTAATAAAGCATTGGTAAGACTGTTTTATTAGTGTAATGAGTAACACATTTTGGAAGTAAATACGTGATTGAGCACAGGAGCTTGTATGCCCAAGTTAGATCAGTGTCTTGGGGTCCAAGAAAACAGGTAAAACTGCCTGTCAAGAGGAATGATACCGTTTAATCCTGGGTTACCAAATACAAATCTGAGATAGTAAGCAAACGGCACTGCCTGCATCTGTAAAAGTTTTAGGCTTCGGCTGCATTTTTACTAACTTTAAGAGACTGAGTTCCCGCTAAGAAGCATGAATTGGCTTATTAATTGGCTGTTACTGACCTTTCTCTCTGTTTACTCATGGTGCTAATGCTTTCTGTGCATTACAGAAGAAATCACAGCTTACACTCTCTTCCTGCGGAGCTGGCAAGCATTTACTTAGCAGCGTGAAACCCCTCCCTCCAGCTGATAAGGAACAAACTGTGTTAGAAGTGCAGCTATTCAAACTGAGACACAGCTCCCAGTTGTGCAGGGTGGAGGCTTCGGAGTGCTCATTAGCAATGGCGTGTCCCCGTTCCAACGGGGACAAGCCCAGCTGGAGTAAGGCTGGCACAGGGCAGGTGAAGGAACAAGATGATCTTAACCTGTTTACACAACTTACTGACGGTTTACCAACCAAATAAGCTTGTGTGATGACTGTATCCAGAATGAGTCAGGCCATTTTACAAGATGTCTGTTTTGGCTATAGAAGTGTAGGTGTTTTCATCTTGTGAAAGTCTTCAACAAAGGGTGAGACTGACTTGCTTCTAATGTGTATGGAAGTTCTGGCATTCACTCCTGCGGTTTCCTTGCCTTTTGTTTGCTTGTTGCCTTACACTGTATTACTTTCCCCCCCAGACTTTCTGCATATAACTTATTGTTATTAGCTATCCAGTTATCATGCTATTTCCAACCTAAAGGAATTAGTCATGCCCAGCTCCATTTTTCCTTTCTTATTTTCAAGGTGCCTTAAAATCAAAAATGACCCCCCGTTTTGGCTGTGGCTCCCATTGGAGACTACTTGTTGTTCACCGACTTCCCTTTCAAAGTATCCAAAGTGAGGGGCTTTGATTTTAAGAGAAGCAAAAAATATGAATTAAAGGGTCACAGTGCATAGCAGTGAATTTTGAGTCTTACACCGCATCTTGATTTAGATCCTGTTCCTTGCCACTTTGTGAGAAAAGCTTTTCTATTAATATTCTTACAGGTTACAACTCTATTTTTTTATAACAATGGTTTCTGTAGGCATGGTAAACAGGTCAAACGGAGGTGGAGAGGATTAAAAAAAGAGAGAGAGAGAGAGGAGGGGAATAAAGAAAGGCTGTAGGTATAATTTCTGATCTTTTGGAAACACTTTGAGAGACGGGTGTTTCAGTGGCTGCAGACTGCGGTATGATGTTCCGTTCCAGAGTCCTGTGTGACCAGGGGCACGCTCTGGAGGTAGCAGTGTCTGGTCACAGTTTGTGTTTAGGTCCCTGCTCATGCAGGCCCAGGACGTGGAGGAGAAACCCACACTCAGTAGATTACCTTCGCAGTGTAAGTGATCCTCTTTGTCTCGGCCTGATTCTTTCATTGCAACAGGCAACTGTAAAATCGCATCCACAGCAACAAAGAGTTACAATTTCTCTGCCTGTCCTTACTCTCCTTCCTTTTCTGTATTATGGCAGGGTTATGCTGATTTCCACGTTTTCTGTTATTTTTGTGTTTGGTTTGGTTTTGGATTTTTATTTTTTCTATAAGGGAAAAATTGAATGAGATGGAACATTTTCCTTGTTTTTTTCTCTCTCAAGCCAGTCTTTCCTCTGTCGCGTATGATCCATTCAGAAATCCCCAGTCCATGTCTTGCTTTTATTGGTAGCATTTACCAGATGGTGCATCATGCAGATGTGTGCATCTTGGAGTAAAAACTGTGGTGAAGCTGGCTGGAGTTCTGCAAAAATTGCCTGGTTGTTGTACTGCCGACAGATAGGTGAGTGCGGTTCACTCGCTTCTGTGCCAGTTCTCATCCCTTCACGGTTACTCTGTAGCGCTCTGCAGAATGGCTGCTTTGTCTTGCCTTGCACTTTCCCACAAGTCCTACATCCACTGTAATCTTAGTGCTTTAAAATTTTATTAATTGCCTTTTGGGAAGAACCTTTGGAGAACTAAGCTGCTGTGAGAGTTTCTTGAATTTTGAAAGGACAAGAGGGTCGGGGCAGCACCATCCTAAATAGCTCTCACAGGCCGCGCTCAGCCTTATAAGCAACGTCCTGAGAAAACTGTGCATTTCATAAACCATTTCCCAGAATCCGTACTACTTAAATCCCAGGTTTTGCAGTGTACCTAGACTATTTTGTGAGCAATCAAAAACTGTGTAAACAAGGTCTATCACTGTAAATCTGTAATTGGGGAAATAAAAAATGCTTTAATAAGTATGGAAATAGACGTTACTGTAGTCTGATCCACAGTCAGTCTGCACTCAAATACTTTTCAAAGTGGCCAGCTGAGTGTTGGATAGTTAATGTGAGATGTTAAAAAGAAGTTGAAGTACCTGCTTATATTCCAACAATCAGGTGGCTTTAAAAGGTTTCAAGCTGTGCACGCTGAAAACCTGGGAAGGCTCCAAGAGTCTGTAGTGTTTCTGGCCGTGTACTTTCTATAGACTTAAAGATTTGCTTCATTCTTTCACAGAAGAATCACAATATTCTGAGTTGGAAGGGTCCCATAAGGATCATCAAGTCCAACTCTTAAGTGAATGGCCCTTCAACCACCATGATAAAGGGGCAAATGAAAGTGTTTGCTTTCTGCGTATATGGACTTAAATCTAAAGGAAGAGAATTTAAGTATCTTCACCTCCAATTATCTTACCCCTAGTGGACAAGAGAATGCATTTGAGTAGAAAATATCCTTTGCCCCAGGGTCATTTGCAATCCCCATCAGCTCTTTTGAGGTCGTTGGTGATTAGTTTGGGATAAGGCCCTTCTGTAAACCAACAGCAGGATGCACTTGTTGGCCTTACGTTTGGGACAGTTCACTGAAACTTGGTAAGGTTTGCTCGGCGGCTGTTTTGTTTAGTGTTTTGTGCCGTTATTTCTGAACAAGGCAATACAGCATGTCTGTAATGCGGAGAGCTAACCCTTTTGCACTGCTCCTGCTGTCCCAGACAACTAGAAGCATGGATGTTGAATCGTGTGGCACTTCTCCACCTGAAAGCTGATTCTGGCTGGTGGGTTTTGGTTTTTTCCCCTTGCAGCTAGCTAGTATTTGTTGTGATTAGAATCAAAAAGGAAACCATTTTGTATGGGCTTTTACTGGGAAAAAGCAGTAAGCACATCTGTGTCTCTGTTTTGGCTTTTTTTTTTTTTTTTTTAGTGTTTTGGGCTTTTTTTTTGCTCCAGACCTTACAGAACCTTTTCCATCTTTTGATGCTGCACACAGGATTTTATGAGTCATAACGAAATATTTTATTGATCGTGTTATGAAAAATCAATTAAAAAGTTGCCCTGGCTGTCAATTTTGTGCTGCCTACTATGTGTGCACTGGCAGGTTTGACTGCTCACCATTGTGAATGAGAAGAGAATACCTTGGGGTGCCCAATTATAGCAGCAGTGAGAGGAAATTCAGAAGAGTAATTTTGGCTTCCTTCATTGCATTTATGTTGGCCTCTGAACGAGTGGCCGTTCCACTCCTTTCAGATTTCACAGCAGCGAGAGCACTAATGGCAACTCTGTGCAATTTTGACTTCTCACGTCCGTGAGATTGAATCATTGCTTCTCCTTCCACATTTAGTAAAACAATTTTACACGCGTGCTGAGCAGCTATTCTTGTCTATACCTGCTTTGAGATGGGCTAGATGAACTGGAAGATTTTACAGAAAGCCATCTCTTTAATTCCTTCTCCCTCACCCCCCCTTTTTTCTTTTTCTTCTCTTTTTTTTTTTTTTTTTTTAAGTAAACTTCAGATTGACAATGGAACAGTTCTGTGAAGGGAGGTATTTTTAAAGCAAAGATGAGGAAAAGCTAAGTGTTTTAACAGGGCTTATCTCATAGGGGTGGAAGTTTAAAGCAGGAAAGAAGAAAGTTCACATACACAGACAAAAAGAAAAGCAGCTGAGCTCTCCCCGTTACAGCATATGAAATTTGGGTGCTGTTACCACAGTATCTGAACACTTAAATTGTTAATGTATTTATTGCTGTAACATTCCCGTGTGGTTTGGAGCAGACCCTTTTGGAAGGGAACTGTGACCCAGGAGCTGAGTTTAGGGGCTTGGATACCTAAAGTAGGTTCTAAGCAGAGTTTAGGTGCTGAAATCCATGACTGCAGTCTGTATATTCCCTGCGCAGTCACTACTTACCCCTGGAGGTGATGAATCTCCTTGACATCTCTGAACAGCTGGATTCTGCTTTTTTATCTGCCTGGGGCTGCTCAGAATTGGAGTCCCCCAGCACAGGTGTGGACAGTGGGGACGTGTGACCTGACCCCAAAACAAAGAGTTCCTCTGCCTCAGTTCTGATCAAAGCACACTCACTGCTCAGGGGAATCAAGCTCCTGACAAGCATCTGGGCCACTTTCAAATTGCATCTGGGGAGGGAGAAGCCTACTGGGGAAGGCGCTTGCCTGTGAAGAGGAAGGCAAGGGTCAAGTGCCATCTCTGAGCTCTGTCTTTTAATGTGCCATTTAATATTAACATCACATCCATAACCAGAAATAAGAACAGGCAGCAGAGCTCCTCATTCCTGTAGTACCAAGTCATGCTTCTCCTTAGGCATAGTTCTCTCCCTCTGGCCCAGCACGTGCATTATTATAATTTAGATCAAGTGGCAGGAGGAATCCCCTTCCTCAAGGAGGGGCCTGTCTTGGACTAATGCTCCCATGCTCTCCCCTGCACTGAAGGCTTGACTCTCTTCTGGCAGTCATTTAAAAATGGTAACCACGCTTCCTAACTGGAACCCAGATGTGTTTTGGAAGGTGTTTGTGTGTGTGGTAGGGGAGAGATCTCTTTCCAGCCTCTGTGGCAAGAAGTTGTGTAATGTATAATCTCTCTTCTTGACTGTAATTGATCAGTGTTAACTGAATAAGCACGAACTTTGTTTGCTCTTTCCCAGGAGTTTGGGAGTACGTGCTACCAGCAGGGCCCTCTGTGGATTAAACAGTGTCTGCTCATTGCTTGGTCTGTGCTCTAGAGCCAAGCAGGTGAGCATCACATGTGCAGCAGATCTTTGTGTTTGATCAGCACAAGTATAACACATAACCCTTCTGGAAGAGGGCACTGGCTTTCCTAGGGTGACAGTCCATGGCTTGCTTTGTAGGTAGATCTCCACAATGTCATTTAGCAGCCGTGTGTAACTTGTGACTATCAACTGGCAGCAAACCACTTTCTTAGGAAGAGGAATAAAATGGCTGCTGATGATCCCAGGTGGTCAAATGTCAGCAGTACCTAACTGTACGCATGGGGAGGAATAACCCCCTGCACCAGCACAGGCCAGGGGTCAACCTGCTGGAAAGCAGCTCTGCAGAGAAGGACCTGGTGGTCCTGGTGGACAACAAGCTGTCCATGAGCCAGCTGTGTGCCCCTGTGGCCGAGGGCCAATGGTATCCTGGGGCGGATTAGGAAGAGAATTGCCAGCAGGTTGAGGGAGGTGATCCTGCCCCTCTTCTCAGCCCCAGTGAGGCTGCTTCTGCAGTGCTGTGTCCAGTGCTGGGCTCCTCAGTACGAGAGAGACATGGAGCTCCTGGAGTGTGCCCAGTGAAGGGCAATAAAGATGGATGAGGGAAGTGGAGCATCTCTCTTGTGAGGAAAGGCTGAGGGAGCTGGGCCTGTTTAGCCTTGAGAAGAGACAGCTGAGAGGGGACCTCATCAATGCCTGCAAGTGTCTGAAGGAAGGGAGTCAAGAGGATGGATTCAGGCTCTTCTTGGTGGTGCCAAGCAATAGGGCGTGAGAAACTGATGTACAGGAAATCCTACCTGAACGTGAAGAAGAACTTCTTTACTGTGCAGGTGACCAAACATTGGAGCAGGTTGCCCAGAGAGGTTGTGGATTCTCCCCTGCTGGATATATTCAATAACTGTCTGGCCACGATCCTGTGTCATGTGCTCTGAAATGACCCTGCTTGGGCAGGGAGGTTGGACCAGATGAGCCACTGTGATCCCTTCCAGACTGACCCACTCTGTGATTCTGTGATACCTGTACTTAGCTGTGTATTTGGGTAGTTCTGTAGCACCTAACTGCAAGTGCATGAAGAGAGCACATAGGAATACTTGTTGGATTCATGGAAACGTGTCCTCTTCAGACTTTCTGATGTTTTCTTTTTTCACCTCACATTTAAAATGTGTTTTTCTGGGGGGAGTCTAAGAATGTGTAACTAAGCTGCTTGCCTGCCTTTCCCAAGGAAGCAGCTGCTGCTGTGCAGCAATAGAGAATGGGGTGGAGGAGGAGGCAGCACTGTTTTCTTCATGGAACAGGCACAGCTGCAGGAGATCTGAAACCTCGTGGCTACACTTGACCTGGTTTCCTTGTCAGAAGCACATCTGGTTTTCAATTTGATTTAACCTGGAAACTGTGCTCTGCCTGCACTGGGGCCAGGAGTCCTGAGATGGAAATCCTTCTGTAAAATGCCAGTGTGTTGCTCTTGGGAAAATCACCAAGAGATCAGTTCTAAAACATTTCTCATATTTTCTTGGTAGTCCTATGAGAGAGGCCCACCTTTGTCTTGTCACCTTACATGGCTGGGATTTGTGCCTGGCAATTCGAGTGGTGCGGGAATTGTCAGATTCCCTTTTGTTCCTTTTAGTGCCTTGGTTTGGCTGGTATCCCTTGGCACCTCCTCACAGGGTCATTGGCCTGGTATAGATGCTAGTATTTATTGCCTGGTGTTTTGGACAAGACAAGCTCAGAATGTCTGCAAGCTGCAGCCTTCTGACAAAATGCCTGTTTGTTTCTGGTATGGAGAGTGTTAACAGCAGAGAGACAAAAAGGGAGATTTGCCAGGGTTGCTGATTGTAAGAGTGTATAATTCCTTGAAGAGCAGGCAAGACTGAGGTTTTAAAATTCCGCCTTACATGGTCCCTTCCAGTATCCTGTCCTGCCTTAGGAAGGCTGCATGGATGCTGGAAAGGTTCAAATACAGACCCAGTATGTGGAGTCTGGATATTTTAAACTAGGGCCTGAACTGAAGGACTGTCATGCAAAGCAAATGTACCCGGGGTGGTGGTGGAGGAGGGAACAGCTAATAGATGTTTTCCCCTTGCTTGACATCTGTCACCTCCCCCCATGCCAACCCTTCCTCTGTTTATAGCAAACCATTTGCTCCCATTAATTAGAACTGGATTCCTGCCATCTGACCAGCTTTATGCCTGTACAAATGTCAACAGAGCCAGGACGACACAGGTGGGGAGAAGGGCTAGTCAGAGGAGATCTGTTGCATCTGTTTGGGGAGGGATAGATGGGGGGAAATGCAGCCCCCCCCCCTCCGCCCCCCACCAGCTTTCCAAATCAGGCACATTAGCCTAGACAGCCTACAACAATAATTGAATTGCAGACTGGGAGCCCCAGGATGCCACTTTCCCCATTCCTTTTCAGAGCAAACTGCACTTTAAGCCATCCCCTCCAGTTAAATCTCTTTACCAAAGTGGTCTGTATGAAGGCTTACATACAGGAAGATAATGGTGCTGTCATTTTTACAAATAATCACAACAGGAGCAGAAAAATAAGAGGAAGATGATTACGCCTGAAAATCCAAATGAAGTTCCAGTAGCTAATGCAGTGGAAACTAAAAGGAAGCTGAACAACAATCCCAAGCTGTTCTTGCCAGGCACTGGGCTGTTTTTTCTGCCATGATTTAGGAGCGTACAGCTGTGTTGCCATGACATTATAAGGAAGTGTACTTACCCTGGGATGGTTTTCCTTGTGTGAAATACTACGAGGACAAAGTACATGATGTGTTAGTTGAAGCAAACCTTGAGTGGAAGAAACAGGTTAAGCTGGATTAGCTTGGCTGGGTTGTAAAAGACAAAACCTCTGAAAACCCTCCCACAGCCACCTCCAGCAGTAAGAGCTCTGGTTCTGCTGGGGTTATGAATCAAGAGGGGGGCACTAGTCTTAACACTGAGGATTAAACCCCATCTTAAAATGAAGTGGAACAGCAGGCTCGTCCTTCCCCCACTCCTTCATATAATGATGGGAAGTATTTCTTTATGTGGCCTGAGAAGGACTGGGTGATGTGCCTGTGTGTACCCCAGAGTACTTTAAGCCTTCTACATCCTGGGAGATGACGCTCTGAATCTGTTCAGGCATGGAGGACCTGAATGCCAAGGTTGTGAGTACTCCAAACATCTGAACTAATGGCAGAATGGTCTGGGGGAGACAGAATGGTGTCTTGCTCCTGCATCTGAAAGAAACAGGTGCAGGCTCCAAGCCTGGAAGGAAGGAGGCCCTTTGAAGTCAAGAATAAGGAGATTTCTCAACAGAAAGACTTGAGGGATGTCTTTACACCATGCTGTAGGAAGTATGTCATTCCCTTCTCCATGGCCTGATCTAGGGTTTCCTCCTTTGTGTTCCCCAGTGTGGATGGGGCCACGAGCCCCTGCTGTGCTCCAGGGAGGCTGCAGTGAGCGTGGCATTCTCCTGGGGCTCAGGTGCCTCATGTTGCAACTGTGCAGCTTCAACCGTTAGTGTTCTCTGTTGATCACAAGGGACAGCAGTAGATCTTTAACAGACCTTTCCCTTCTTTCTCATGTTCTTACTCCAGTGCACACGTTTCCTTCCCCTCAAAAACAAGTTTGTTTGTTTGTTTGTTTGTTTGTTTTTTAAACCAGCGACAATTTCTGTGTTCACTTTGTGCTTGTCAGATATTCCCTTTGCTGGTTAGAGGTGGGGCAAACATAGAGCTGACTGAGGTACCTCTTAAGGTCTGCAAGAATCTCTCCTAGCACAACAGTTGCACTAATTAAACAAACTCAGGGAATCAATTATAGGTCAAAGTGAAGGGACCCACTTAATGCATAAACATAGCAGAATGTCTCAGAGTGGTGGAGAGGGAGAGCTGTCAGTTGTAGCTGATCGGGTGGTGGGGGTGAAACTGCCAATCCTCTGAGACAAATTGGGCGTTTCCTGAGTGCCTCAAAATTAGCAGTTGTGTCTGCATGAGGTAAACATTGCTGAGTGTAACAGAAACTTGACAGATGCGTGTTTTTCAGGAAAAAAAAAAAGTTACTGTGTCAGTTAAATAGAGGAGTAGTAATTTACTGCTGAGATGCTGATATGTGCCAGTTCTAGTATCTGTGCTGCTGGACTATCAGCAGCTTTTACAAGTTTGGTGTGACACTTGTCGTGCAAGCGTAGGTGTAAGGAGAGCTCTGCTGGGCGGGCTGGGCTCTTGTGAACAGCCTCTGGGCAAGATTGTGCATTCCTAGAATCTGTTTTGCAGCCAGGTGTAAACCACAGGGTTCATGTTTAAGTCCAAGGTTTTGTTCCTCTGCTTTTGAGTTTTACTTGAATGAAAAGATACTGGTTTTAAATATTTCCAACTTGGAAGTGTATTGAAAGTGTACATGTGAAGAAACGACCGTTACCCACTAGTTAATCCCCACTGCCTTCTGTAAGGTGCTTTGCTGCTTCAAGGGAAATCTGATTGTTTTTCCTTTGCTCCCTCTTCCATGTTGGATGCTTTACTGTTACCTCTGAGCATCACCACCTGTTGCTCTTAATTTTTGCTTGGGGTTTGTTCATCCTGACTTGGCTTGTCAGCCATTCCCATAAAGAGAGCTGCATTGTCCTTTGTGAGATGAGAAAAGGCAGAACATGACAGAACAGACCGGGAAGTGAAGAGCGAAGGTGAGGCAGAAGCTCCCTGAACGCTCGGCCGGGCATTCCCAGTTGTTGGATAGTGACTGCAGGTGGTGCCTTGGTCACGGCCACCGGCGGCACACGAACGAGCTGCCCGTGTCTCGGGGAGAGCCCGTGATCGTGGCAGGAGCACAGTGGGCATGTTTGACTTCTCAGTGGTCTTGACCGTGAGCGTGTTGTGCCTGTGTCAACAGCGCCTCTGAAATGAGATCTGTCGAAGTGCACTGAGGAAATTATGTTGAAAGGCAGCCGATGGGAATGTTCATTAAAGGCAGCATTCTTTTCCCGGGAAGGCTAAAGGGGTGCGAGACCTCTGTTAAAGCTCCCGCATCTGTCGGTTCCAGCTGTCTAATGCATGAAAGGGCACCTGTGCACAGAAAAGAGCAACACTTGGCTGCTGCAGCGCGCTCGCCTGCCTCAAGACATTTCCATCTGGGAATACGCTGAGAGCCAGGGGTGAACATTACAGATTGCTGAGTTTTAAATCCCCGTGTCCCCAAGACACTTAGCACATGAATGTGCATAGCAGGGGGGCTTTTCCCAAGGTGCGTGGCATTGATGGATGGGGTAACTGGGGCTGACAAGAAGCTCGGGCTCTTAAAAGAGAAAGCCTGAGAAGCTTTTAAGTACCAATTGTCGCAGAAACATTTTGCTGTGGAGAGAGTAATTTCTGTCTATTCCCACAGAATAGGATATTTCAGTATTCAGTCCTGATATTCCTTAAAGCTAAACAGTGGGTCCATGAAAACACGCTTTTGTCTGATGCCTGCAAGAATGTATGTCCTGGTGTTGATTCAGACACACTTTCTTATTGCTTCTGCTTTCCTCTGGCTTATGTGTGATTCAGATTATACCTGAGGTTTTAGGCTTTTATAATTTTGTGTTTTTTCTTAATCAGAGAACAACTTCGATTGGAAAAGACTCTTAAGGTCAGTAAGTCCAACTGTAAACCCGCACTGCCAAGTCCACCCCTAAACAATTTCCGCAAGTGCCACATCTACATGTCTATTGAATATCTCCGTGGATGGTGACTCAAACACTTCCCTGGGCAACCTGTTCCAATTCTTGACAACCCTTTCGGTGAAGAAATTTTTCCTAATATTCAGTCTAACCCTTCCTTGGCTCTATTTGTTGGAGCATCCCACCATTTGGGAGTAATTTGACGTCAAGTGGAAAAATGCATAACCAGGCAAAGATAAATACCCCAAACCAACCAGTGAATCCCTGGAGACTCCCCCTTGTCCTGGCTCTGCCAGGTGTGCATTTGTGGCTGTTACTTGAGCAGCAAGGGAATTCCAAGAGCAAATATGCCATATTCATTTGTGTACGCAAACACCAATAGGAAACCAAAAGTGAGACTCTAAGCCCTCTTCCTACTCACAAGAATACCTCCCTCCTTCACTGCAAACACAGATTTTAAGGAGCAGTAGCTTGGGCTAGGCAGCCTGCATCCCAACCTGTTAGAGTCAAAGCAGAACTAGGAATAAATCTGAATAAATGCCTAGGCTGCCTGTTTTGGGAGTCCCTAATGATGCATTTTGTTTGACTGTGATGATTGAGTTGAGGGAGATGGAGGTGGGATGAACTGATGTGGAGGCATGGGCCTGCTTTGTTGTTAGCTGATAAAAATGACAAGGAAAGATAAGTTTCTGCAAGACAGACTTAGAGTGCATTAAATAAATATAAATTTTATTAAAAACACCCACATCTCAGCGTTATCAGGAATGATATAATAATAAACAGCTTTCAAATAACCTGCATTACATTACAATACTTACAGTATTTATAACCATCCTCAGATTCTTTTTATAGACATACCAAACATCTCATGAAAATGAATGAAACTAAAGTAGAAAAAAAGTAGAACATAAGCATAGAAAATGCACACAGAAGTTCATTACCTTAGTGTCAAACTGCTAAAGTTTCCTACACAAGTTAGCCACTAGCTTTAGAAGTGAACTTTATACCGCTGTGCGTCAATCAAGATGAAAAATTCATTCAAGTAAAGTTGACACCACTCAGAAGCATCTTCAAGTATGGCTATAGTCAACCTGATAATCCTATACAAGCAACTCTGTCTGCTTTGTCATTCGTTCCAACTGAGGCAGGGTTCTGTACACAGCAAATTACAGCTCAGGTATTTACAATACAAAACTGATTCACCAGCCAAGCTTCCTGCTCCTGCTGCCAGCAGTTTGGCAAATGACGGTGCACGGCATATTAACCAAACACCTACTATGGGTTATGTGAATGATACAGGACTTAAAAAAAAAAAAACCACCAAAAGATGAAGACATAGAATGATTTAATTAATCTGACATATAATCACTGTTAATTTTTTAAAAAAGAAAGGCGAAACTTTTGTTTCAATGCAGTGGGTAGAGTCACAGAGTGAGAATTAAAACCCAAAATTGCCGTAATAAATATTTGACCATTAAACCCAAAGGCCTCCTTTGATTTACTTGAGTTAGGTTGTGATTCTTTTAGTTAGAATTTCGACCAAACATTATCTTACAGTATATTGCACAAGATATATCTGGGACATGGAGGTTTGCATGTTTAGGGAAGCCCTTGTACAGACTGTACCTTTTTATATTTTATTTTATTTATTACAGTATCCAAGAAGCCTTGTTTAGAGAGTGACTTGAACAACTCTAGCAAACAGTCACTTGCCAAACCCCTGCCTTACATTTTTCCCTTTAATCAGCTCAGTGCATTCTACTTTCTTTTTGTTTATTCATTTGAAACAGTCAAAACATTCTAAATCTCTTAAACACTTCCATTACAATAAAAAGAGCTAACGAATTTACAAAATTAGTTTTAGTTACACAATACATGTACAAGAAAAATAAGAGAAGGGATTCAAAAGAAAAACATTAAATCCCTGAAAAAAAAGAACAAAACAAAACAAAAAAACCCAAGAATAATATATTTAACCTACAACAGCTTTACATACACACAGGTGACACATTGGCATAGGAGAACGTGAGCTGAAATATCCCTGAATTTTTAGAACCAAAAAAAAAAGAAAAAAAAAAAAGTTGAAGTTCAAGTTATACTTGCTAAAATGTCAAGTATCGAGAGTTTTTTTTGTTTAGTTTTTTTTTTATTTGTTTGTTTTTTCAAAGGCTATTGGGGGAAAAAGATGGTATACAATATATAAACTTTCACACTCAGTTCAATATCCTATTGCCAAACTAGTGTTGAGGTATATGACAAGTAGGAACATCACTCAAACCTTTTAATGTATTTTTAGCTCACATTATGATATATTTGTAGCAGGCTGAGTAGCACCATGATGTGAATTCAGCTCAAAACCCAAATATATATAGATTTAATATTTTTACAGTACTAAAATACTAAAGCATTGCGTTAAAAAAAGTTTTGTTTACAATTTAATTTACTATACAACTCTCCTGCTTTTTTTTTTTTAATAGAAATTAACGATTTAAAACCACCACAGCAAGCCAGCTGCCTATTTTTTTTTTCTCTATTTAATCAACGGAATCGCGCAGAACTAACCCTGTTTCATTCATCTTGTGTAGGCATCGGTCTGCTCAATCTTCCTGGAAAAGAGGACACTTGCACCGAGAAATGACTTGCACCACAATGTACATAATTATCAACACAAAAGCAATCTGCCATTCGATACTTGGGGAGCGTACAGATCTCTAAAAACAGCAGAAGCCCAAGCTAACTAGTTGTAGTTTGTCGCATGCTGCTAATTATTACCTGTGGTTAATATAAAATTCTTTCTTTAAAACTGTACATATTTGAGCAATGAACTTGTCATAATAATTGTAGAAAACAGTTTACAGTATAGCTGTGTGAGATGAGCACCAGAAAAAGATGTGTTTTGTGTACTAAAGTATTCCCTTATATCCAGTAAGCCCCATTTTTATCATAACTGACTGTATTAAAAATGGATATGTAGCCCACTAGCAGATGCATGGCTAAACCAAAAGTATTTAAAAGCTTTTTTAGTTTAAAAAAAGTATCTTTGCATTTTAAAATCAAAGTAAACTCTTTTTTTTTCATTTTTTTTAATGTCTTAGTACCTTAGCATTGTTCAAGTTGCCAAGCTTAGGTAGACAAAGTGCTTTTGAAACACTATTTAAAAAAAAATATCTCTCTATATATTTTATTGTCCTTTTCTAGGACTTGACTGGATGAGCAAAATCCAGAGGTCTTTGTAATTCCCATAGGTTAAAAAGTAAGCTTATTTTAACACCAGGTAAATTCAATACATACATGAATGAAAAGGTCCTCCCTGTTGCTGAAGAACATTTGACTACATCATTGACATTTTGTTATAAAGGCATTAACTGTTCAGCTGATAAAATAAAGACACCATTCTCTTAGATAGCACCATGGTTTTAGAATATTCAAACAAATTCAGTGTTTTGCTGTCTATTAGTTATGTTTTATACTTATCTACTTTGTTAAATAAAATCAAAAGACTAAGATTACAGTAAAAACTGCATGTTAAAAAGCCATAATTCCAGTATTTCAGTACATCATAGATTCAGCACCAGATGTTATTTTAAGATTCCTGCAGTTGTAATACTACAGTATTATTTTTTTAGGGTTTTTTTTTTGCTCCTGTTCCATGACTATGCAAACTTGATGACATTAAAAGTGGCCACAGATGCGCAAAACTGTAAAAAAAAAAATCCATTTGCAGATTCTCTCTTTCAGTAATGGCGTCAGTGTTCTCAAATGTAAATTGTGAAACACTTCTTTGTTGTTTGTTTTTTGTTTTTGTTTTGTTTTTTTGCATAGGATGCTTTGGTCTTGTTTCCTACGTGCCATCTGTGACCACTTAAAAAATCAGTGGAAAATAAGTGCGCTAGTGAGATTACCTCTTTTTGCTGGTGTGGTGAGGCTTTTTCCACCGATGAGTTCCGTGAGAATGCTCTTTTCTTCTCCACCCTTGCCTCCCCCAAAACCTAAAGAACTACTGCCCTACTGACAAGGTGTTTTTTTTTCGGATGAGGTAACCGGCGAAGGTGTGAAGTCAGATGTATCGGTTGTAAGGCCCTGTAACCCGTGTAAAGGCATATGGAGATGTAGTTACCGTGGAGTCTGTGGTGACCGACAGCGTCCTTTGTGCAAGAGACTTGATGAAGCGCACGTAGGTTGGCTCAGAGGGCTCGTGGGGCTCCGCGGGCTCCCGCTTCGCTTTTTTGCCGTAAGATTTCTGAGGCACGTAGTCTGGGCCGTACTTCTCGCATTCCTCTTCCTTCTCTCTTGCCTTCTCAGCCATCTTTGCCTCCCACAGAGCCAGACCGTGTTTTGGCTCGTTCATGCTCTTGTGCTGGTAAAAGACAAGGGATATTCTGGTGGGATGGTTCCTGTTGGGGTTTTTTAAGGGAGTCGTTGCGTGGAGCTCACGTTTTGCACACTCTATGAGAATTGACCCGTGAGATGGAGCAACTGCCACTCCTCCAATTTCTGGATCCAGAAAGTTCTGCTCACTATCTGACCAGACTTCATCGGGATCCTCTGCTTTTTCTGGATTCAGCACATCAGTTTTATCTAAACCACCCTGGGGAGTAGTCCTGTCATGGTTTTGACCTGGAAGCATGTTAGACAAACCATTAACTGCATGTGAAATAATTTCATTATCCTTATTTTGGAGGTGCAGTGAATTAGGAGGACTGCTAAACATACTCGGAGCAGAATGGTAGTCGTGTGGCAAATGAGGAGGTGGTTGCACGTGATGGTGTTCACTTGTTTTACTGATGGAGGCATAATCCATGCTCTGGTTATTCAGATTAGATTTTAACCTTGAGGCAACCTCCATAAAATGACCATTGGCCTCATGGGTGGAGTAAGAGGAAAAAGACCCTACGTGGTGTACGTTAGGTCTAATGGCGCAATTACTGAAGGAGTCTACCTGCATATTTTGGTTTCCATAATTCAAGTACTTAGGACCAAAACTCTGGTTATTCCCAAACCTATGCTGGTATAATGTTTGAATGGGTGGTAGACTTAGTTTAGACATGTGGTCTTGGCTCTGGCAACTATACAAGTCCATGTGCTGATGCTGGGAAGGGTAGGAGCCAAAGTAAGAGGGGCAGTTGTCCATAGGTACGTTTCCATTGCATTGGTAGGGTGGATATTGGTTATTTTGACTTAATGATCCCAAATAAGGGTTCATGGGACTGGAAGAATTCAAATAAGACCCCACAGGCTGTGATGAGGTTGTATAGAGGTTCATGGGACTGGACCCTCCGTAGGGATCTGAAGTGTATGAAGAGTTTGGATAAGCATTGGCTGGATTAGGCAACCTTACATAGAGATTTGCAGAACCTGAACCCGAGTACGAATTAATAGGATTTGACTGAGGGTTGTGAGGGAGAGTGCGCTGTGGATGTTGCTGCTGCTGCTGCTGCTGTTGTTGTTGTGTGGCTGGTCCTGAAAGACGTAAAAGATCTGTAGATGTGAAAAGGAAAAAAAACAAACAACCACACAACAAACAGCTTTAGAAAAAAAACCAAACCCAAACAACAACCCAACAAATTGCATACTTTATAAGACTTTTCGTGACATGTATCTATGAAATAACTAAGAAAAGTATATCATAGGATGCATTAACAGAGGCTCCCTTTCTCATACCTCAAGCACATTCCTTTAAGAAGACGAATAAATACTAAGGCTACTCTTCTTTTTTGGCAAATATCCAGCGAGATCAGATGTTAGTGGCAATGGGGAAAAGAGGACAGTGCAATCTGTTCAGAGTCACATGCACAAAATCCAAAGAGTTGAATCATCTTTTAACTGGTCCATGAAAGGGGGCATCAAAGTGCTCCCTAACAGCCGTGCCCAAAATTACTTCCTTTTCCCCAAGAATATCTAATTCTTCTCATCTACGTGAACAGAACTGTCTTCAAAATATGTCCCTAGCTTTATGTAAAAAAACAACATTCACGAATAGAGAGAACAGTGCAGTAATAAGTGAGATTAACTGAAGTCGTAAGAGCAAGAATATCGTTCGTTAAAGTGCAATGGCATCGTTTCCTGGTCACAACCCTATCCTGGGTCATGGGACAGCTGACTTCTATTCATAGGTATTTCAGGGACCTTCTGGATGGCCTTGGATGTATTGCTTTTTTCCTCTCTGAGAAAACTGCTGTAACAATAAATTAGTCCTGACGAACCCCTTTGCTCAGGACTCTCAAATCTACTGATGAAAACTGCCAGGGATTCTTGAGTGGATTTTTAAACTCTTACTCCACCATGTTTTGCACCTGTTTTGCTTTTGGTCTTGAGGCAGAGTATAAATAGTGGTAAAGAGGTTATGCTTGAATCCCCTCAAATTAGGAGGTTCTCTGTTACAGTGGCAGACATCGAGTGATGTGTAGGTCATTCTTTCTTTGACAGCAGCATCACACACTTCTCTTCGTGGCTTCTAGCACTACTAGTCTTTTAAAGATACTTTACAATACACTGGATGACAAGCAGAGTTTGCTTCCAGATTTCTACAGGTGTTAACTATCCAACAGTAAAGGATTTCTCATTGGAACTTTATTTTTTTTTTCTTCTCCGGAGTTGTACCAAATTCAGCACTCTAGTATTTATAAATAGACAATATTGATATTCACTTTCAAGAATTCTCTCTCCTTTTTACTTCAATACGTTCTTGGGCTGAAAATAATGGTTTTCTTGAGACTGATTACAAATGGCCCTGGTTTCTAGGAACCTTACCGATGTTGATAAAGATCCTGACCACATTCACGTGTTTACCTGCTAGCTGCTTTGCATGACCTCCTGCTTCAGAGTTGCCTTGCTTGTTGCGTGCTGCAGCAGACTTCTCTCTCTCAGCTTTGCTAGACCCATTCTCCAAGGAGGAAAGCTTTTCTGCAGCTGCTTTCTTTGCTTCCAGCTTCCTTTGCCGACAGGTCTTAACGGGCTCTGCTAACATCCTTACTTTTCGGCGAAAGGAGGTAAGGACCTGGATGCTGCCGTTCCTCTTCTTCTCCTCCTGGCCTTCAACACTTCCAAACTCATCCACATCAGAGACTTTGTACAATGGGAGCACGTGGAGCTGCTCATCTTCTGGTGTTTGGCCAATTTCACGATTGTCTTCTCTAGTTAGTGTGCAAACCTGTAGGAAGGGTGTATTAGAGATCTGAAACAACGTCTCTGCATTTTGCCTTGCCCTGCCACTGTCAGCGTTGGCATCTGTCAAGCTGTTCGTAAACTACAAGTTTCTGTGCAATTTATGCATATCACAAGCATGCGATTTCATTCCTTGCATTACTCTGTTGGAGAGTGTTAAAAGAAACACAGGGTATATATATTTACTTCTTTGACTGGTGCTTAAATGGACATTATAGTTAGGGACTACCCTAATGTGAAATAAACTGTGATCCACTGTGCTGTGGCCAGACAGCTAAAGCAGTGGGACCTGGGACTCTGTAGTCACCTGAAGATTTTTTCACTATAATACATGAGGTAGCTACCAATTAGAGATAGCGTGCAAAGTAACATACTGGCATTGTATTTCATTCCCAATCAGTGGTAGCTGCCAAGACTTTGCAAAGAAGCCAATTATTATAATGTTAATAATAAGATTTAAGAAAGTTACTGTTGTGTCATGCAGCAAGCTCTTTGTGTTAGTTCCAGCTAAAACAGATATTGGGTGGATCTTGGTGGAGAAAGATGCTGAAGGACATATTCTGCAGCAAAATCATTACATCAGCTGGTTTTAGGAGGAAAGCTCAGCTGGGAATGTATATTGTATTGGTGATGATTAACTTGACAATTAAGTCAGACGCTGGAAACGGGAAAAATTTAGTTGGAATTAAAGAGGCAGACACTCTACTTGGTTGTAATAAGAGCTGCCCTGTGAATCTAGGTAGTTGTATTGCAACAGAGAGAGTAGGCAAGGAACAGGAATAATCCAGTACACATTGAAAACCGGCTTGGTTTTCTGGTATCTTCTATAGCCTTTGCTATACATGCTAGAAATCAGAACTGAAGAGAGTAAAGGGTGCATGTACAATGCAAAGGATGGCAAGGCTTGCAGACTTTCTGCTCATCCCAAGCAGGAATAAATTTCAAAACTTTCAAAACTCTCTTGGAAAGAAGGTATTTGTTTCTACTTTATTAGAAGATATAATGCAAAGTTGTTAGAAAAGAAGTGTTTTGAGGGGACAAATATAAATCATTTTGTGCCAGCAACACAGAAACAGGTATTTCAGCCCTGTTGGGACCTTCTTTCCATTGTCTTCACAGTTCCTCTTTCACCAGTTCTGTATTAAACCTTTCTTTAATACAGTATCTCAGTTGAAAGATAAACTGTGTAGGGTATAATAAGCTAGCTCAGTTACTGCTTAATGCTTCTGGGCTTTTTAGCACTCTGCATTGGGCAAGTGTAAATTCACACAGGCGGGAGATAATGTATCAAAGACTCGAGGTGAGTGCTGGAGTAAGGAGGCTGTTACAGGTCCCAGACTTACCAGTGTGCTCCCGTTCTGCATGTTGTGCAAGTCTCTGTGAGCATGAGCACAGAAGTCCAGGCAGGCAGTGACCCCTGAGAATGGGCGACCTTCTTTTAAGCCCAGGCGACACTCGGGCGCTCTGTGTTCGTACTCGATCTGGAGAGACAGGACAGGTTTCACGGCAGCCGAGCTGGATGCTCCAGTATCAGCACCCAAACAGCAGTGAATGCTCCGCTGTGGCAACGTGCAGGTCTCCCTAACATCTTGGAGGTGACAACAAACAGATCTTGCAGGCAAATCAAATGAAGCAATTCGATGGCAATTTCGCATCCATGCTTCATTCCTCCCTGTTTTGTTCCCTATTACCTTCTCTGCATGATTGTGAAATTAGCCAATAATCCTGTTCCTCGTGTATTACTTTTGATTTTCTGCCAGGGGCTGGTGTTTTTACATGACAAATGCAGCGCACGGTTTCCGTGACTGGCACTGTGAGAGTGATATGTTTGTGTAGACTGGAAGCATACCAAGCTTTTAAGGGAAAATGGCTTTAGAAAACTGACTTCAGAATGACTTCATGAAAAATAATAATTTGCTTTTTGATTTGTAATATTTTGGCATGCTAAACATGTATTTCATTAGCTTCAGTACAGCTCTAACCCCTGACTAAAAAGAACTAGAGAGAATTCAGTCCAGACAGTACTTTGTACCCATGCACTCATTATTAAGGAGATTTATAAAGAATTCATAATGCAACAATAAACCTAACACAAAAAGAAAGGATTTTGTAATGGAAGATCAAGCCTTAGCAAAATGTATCTTCATATTTTATTTAGAAAATTAAAAAAATGAAACCACATTTGTAAAATGCTTTGCTGAAATTCCTGAACCTTTCAAGTGAATGCACAAAACAACTACATTTAGCGGAACTTAATGGATCCCATTTTAAGTTAAGGTTAAGTTAGAAGTTTTGCCAAGTCTTGATTCAACATCACTAAAAATACATCTAGTTTCCTCACACACATTTGAATTTTATATTTGAATTATTTACTTCCATGGAATCTGAAAATAAAAGCAGAACAAAATCTTGAAGTGCGTAAACTTCTTTGGAATTAAAAGTGAGTGGTCTGAAATGTTAGTCAGATTATAACTGTCTGATTATAGTATACTGGTGCAACTGCTCTCTGAGATGTTCTATTTGGTCTAGTTGGGAAACCAGATCCTTTAATCCAAAAGGGATCCAGATTTGGATTAGAATATGTCCAGGAATTTGAAATTTCAGAACTTGAAGAGGGATTGGTTTTAGGGCTTTTTGTTTTTAGAATCTTTTACAATATCATGCAAATTAGAACTTGATAATCTCTCTTTAAAGCTACTGACCATAGCTTGATGATGGTTTCCCCACAAATACAAGGTCTGTGTGAAACTCCTGAAATAGGCCAAACTATATACATGCCTTATTACATAAGGTAAAAATGGAAGCTTGTAAAAATATGTATTTTCAACAAATGTTGGGCAGGACTACAGCTTACTTGGAGAGAAGTTCTTTTGTGAATTTTTGTGAGAAAAGAAAAGCAGCCCAAGCTGCCACCCCCTCATTTTTAATTCTTCCTCTTCCTTTTTTCTCTTGCAGAATGTCTCTCAGATATTTGGAGAGATAACCACAGCTAGTGGGCACACAGCCATAGTTTTCTCCATAGTGAGTCTTCAAATATTATCTGATCAGGTGAGTGAAGCTGGGTAAGTCTATACTGAATCTGCTTACCCTGTCTGTCCAGCTGCTACTAAATATGCAGTAAAGGAGTGAATTTTACAGTAGGTAATAATGGACAGTTCTGCGTTCATTTACTGTTTCTGTTACAGTTGAAAAATCTGTCTTTTGCTGGTTGCTACAGCATAATGCTGTCAACAGGAAAGCAAGACAATGTCACCGGTTGCAGTAGATGTTGCTAGTTTGGAGACTGTGAATGTTCCTAATGGTAGGGAACCCGAGCAATGAAAACAAAGGCCAGCAGTTATGTGTTTTTAAGTGATATATTGTCAAATTTTGATGTAACTATCTGAAGGATGTTTAGTAATGAAATGTAGGTGAGACACAGCCACACTGGTAACATCATCAAAGCTCTGAATGTGCTTGTGTCTGCAAACACCTGACTCACAAAAAAACTCATGCAACAAGGCTGGTGCAGGCACTTGTGTGCGTACACAGGGCTCAGTGTGTTCAAATATAAAACTTCCCTTAAAAAGCATGTTTATCATGGCTGTTTTGTTGAAAACTAAATTCATCTGCCACTTGAGAGTGCACAAGTTAAACTGTGGCCTCAGGACAGGAGTGCTGTATGATGCACTGCCTTCTGGCACTGTTGCCAATCTCACACCATCTTCATGGCAGTTTTGCTAGTTTATCTGGTAACTCATGCTAAATCCAGAAATTTGTGTGTTAGAGCTGAAGAGTGAAGTAATTTTACTGTGTTGATGTAGTGAAAAGATTAGTTCTATTCAGTGGACCAAATTCTGCTAGTTTTACTTGCGAAAGCATTTTAAGTGGAATTGTTCATTTCCATTTGTCTTTTCCCTGATGACAAAGAAATGCTGGCACAAAATATACATAATGGTTTGTCACAAGGCTGAAGCACTAGGAAGTGTGGTAAAAATCAGGTTATTTCCATGACTTCTCCAGTTCCTTTTTTTCCTTATCATACCTGGTTGTTGTATGCATCGGGTGCAAGCTTCTTGTAGGTAGGTGCCATCAGGGTTGACAGATTCTGCAAATTGGATTCTAGTTTTTCTTCCTGTTAGGAGATGAAACAGAATTCAATGACATTTCCATACTGTATGTCAGGGATCTAAGCAGTTAGGCTCTTTACACAATTATGTTTACATTGATGCTTGTGCAAAGGCCTAGACCATTATCACTTTCTTCTATAAGATGTACACTCTCAAAATAAAGGACTCTTCAAAAATAAAGAAATCTAGTAACATACTCCAGAGTTGTTCCCTATCCTCTCAGGATGAGAATCGCAAATTCAAATCCTCACTTTGTGAAGCCCTTACTTTTAATTTCAAGTGCATAAAGAACAGTGGCATATTGGAGTGGTATACTTGTTTTTAGGAGTGTTTGTATTTCAGGAGGGTGTGAAGAACTGTGAAAAACCACGTTTCAGAGAGGCATGTGTTTGGTGCATCAAAAGTTTGTAGCTCCTACTATGGGATCATATTCCAATTTGTGAGTCTAAAATGACATTATGAAATTGTCAAAAAGTATCTTGCTGTGACCCTGTGGCTGCTGGAGAAATTTGGAGCTTCTTTATGGCCTGTAGGTTACCATTTGTTAATGTAATTTCTAGTTTTTATTGGTGAGACTCCTATTTGTGCTAACTAAATTTGCATGTGCTTGCCAGAAACCGGACTGGGCCATTGGAGCTTCACATGACTTGCTAGAGGTGTCCAGGAGTTGCTGCAGTCATAAGTTTAGAGGTATCTTGTGTCTGGGCTAAGGTCAGTGTTTGTTACTCTGACTCATTTTAAACATTTGCCAGTTTGCTGTAACACAGAGTCCAGGCTAGAAACATTCAGTGGGGCAGGACTTTGTGTAGAACGAGTCTTCCCATCCTCTTCTTCCTATTGTCCTCTTAGAGTTTCGACATGTTTGTCTCCAGCAAACCAGTCTGCTCTGGTTCCCAGTGGCAGTGCTGTGTGCCATTAGCTGGTAAACCCTGCACTGTGCCACTGGGGAACGCCCAACTGCAGGCCTAATACAGCCAGAATTGTTCAGGCCGTGCCCTCGCCTCTAACTGTGAAAGCCTGCAAACGTGGTTTGAAGTCTCAGGGCTTTTACCAGCTGTCAGAATTTGGACAGTCAATTCAGCTGGCTCAGTGACTGAAATCAATCGGTTTTGACTGGCAGTTATTTAATTACCCTACTTGTACACCATCCAGGGAGGCCTCTGGCCCCTGCTCTCTTGTAGTGTATCTCTATTTACAGAGTGACAGAAAACATTTCCTTGCAAATGAGGCTCATTTTAGAAATGGACACCAACCTCTTTTGGGTCGTCCCCCATCAGCTTAAACTTTCTTGGAATCTTGCTTCTGGCAAACTTACAACCATTGTAGTACATGCTCCAGGAGCAACCAAAGGAAAATGAAGCACCACAAGTTTCAGGGTCCAGCCCTTGACAAGCACAGGTCCGTCTAGAAGAGGAGAGAGTACAGCTGTTAGCAGCAGACAGGTCACCCTGGGGCATTCCTGCAGTGAGCTTTGGCGTTCTGCCAGCTCTGGGGGGAATCAGGGGGACAGGTCGTCTTCCATCAGTAAAAAATGAAGAAATGGAAAAGGGAGGTTTACACACTGTAGCAGAAAAATTTATCATAGTGAATAATTTCGTGGTTACGAAGCAGAGTCTGTGGGGTCTGTACACTTCTGTGAGAAACGCGGCTTTGCTCTTAAGAGGGTATGTTTGTGTGGTGCCTTGTTAGGTACTGATATTCATGGCACCTGAGGGGCTTGTGCTGCCGGCACTGCAAGAATGTGGGAGCCCTCTGGCAGGGGCTAAGCAATGATTTTTGAAATATGACTCTACCCATGAAATCAAAGTAACATACAGTGACAGCTATGGTAATTTTGGTCTATATGTTCTTCTCTCTAAGAAAGGCATGGGAAAACAGTACAGTGCAATTTCCTTAGATTGAGGCTGGCTTCTGTAGGCTTACAGTATGATTCAGTGCATCTAGCTTTTATTTCAGGGTTGAAATATCTGCTATCCTGGCCCCTGCTGAGATGCTTCACCACCAGTCTGGGAAGATGTTTTTCCCTATTTATAGGAGTGTTCATTTTGCTCTTCTTACAAGGTCTGTGGGCATTCAAACCACCTGAAATAGCTGGGAAGGTTATACGTGTCTCAGGGTAATAGCATGATGATGGGGCTGCAAGTCTGGTGAGCACCCCCTCTGCTCCACTTACTCTTCGTTTAGGGCGCACCGCCGGTTCGTGAGCGTGCCGTACTTCCTCAGCGTGTCGGTGAGTTCGGAGTAGAGCTTGTCTGCCAGGCTTGTTGGGATTCCCTCCCAGACCAGGATGAGGATCACGATCACGGCCGTCTCACACGTGTGGCCTGCTCGCTCGCGCACCAAGCAGAGTAGCTTTTCCTCCGGACTGCTTCTGCGGACTACCTGCATGCACAGCAACACACACCCCAGAGCCCCAACACAAACGGTGCATTTCTTAATGGGAAGAGCAGGAGAGTAGGAAACCTCAGCATTAGTGCATGTGTGGGGACATTACTTCTACTTTTGTCTTCCTCTTTGTTTCTGGCACTTCGTGATGTAGGCCAGGGCTACCCTTTCTGTTTAACGAAGCTGACTTGAAGACGTTGACCGATGGCACGGAAAGCCATGGTGGTGGAAAATGGCTTTGTAAAGGCATCCCCCGTGCTCTGATTCAGCAGGAATACTCTCCTGAATCTGCGTTATGGTTGTGGCCCAGTTTGATTGGTGAGCAAAAGGAAGCGAGCAGTGATGTGTCTCCCTGCACAGAGCTGGGTGGTGCGTGGACACCTGTGCTTAGGGCAGGAACTGGACATGGAAGCTCCCTCCCCTTCCAAACTTAAGCAGCTAAATTTGTAATCAACCTCACAGTTTTGTGACTTGCTCTTACTACATATAGAAATTACAGTGATGAGAGGAAAGCACTAGATGTTTTTCATATAAAACAGGATCTTTCCAGTAGCATAAGCAATAAGAGCATTTCTGAAAAAAAAGGTGCAATCTGGCAGGCATAAAGATTATAATAACGCATCAGTTTTTCCTCATCTTTCCCCAGGCTATCCAAACCACTCAGTAATGTGTGCCAAAGTGCAACAGTGTTTGTGATGAGAATGTCCTAACATCTCTCTCAAACTGGGAGTATTTTAAAACATGCTATTTTAAAAACATTACAGTGTGCACTTACTGAACTTACTTGTAGGCTAAAATTAAACAGCAAGCAAACGTCTGGTGGTGTGAATCTTAAATCTAAGCCAAAGTGCCTTTTTTCCTAGGTTTTCATACCTTTAAGCTGAAATATATTCTCGCTGTTCTCCATGCAACAAGTAAACAGAGTGAGAGATGGGTGAGAGCAGGCTACAGGCACCCTGTAGTAGTGCTGCCATCGAGCTGTTTTAAGTTTCACAGTGGGAGCTTACAGAAGGACATGTCACTGCTGTCACCTTACATGAACCATCATACTCAACTAGATTAATTTGTGTACATCACTTACCCATTTAGCAATTGGACATCCTTGAGAACTTTTGCCTTCTTTCCCAGTGTAGACAACCCTCTCAATCCTTATAGCTTTACCCTTCTGTCCAAATCTTAAACAAACAAAAACATGTACGATAAGCAGATGCATTTGGTTCTGCATGAACACTGAAAAGATGGAGCACATTTGCCAGTCTTCTTAGAAAAATAAACTATGAATTACAGAAAAAGGTGTGCAGTGTTGCAGTTGCTGATTTTATTAGAGTAGTGTATTGATACATTAAGAGAGGCAAATGTCTTTATACATCACATATATGGGTAAAAATTTTCAATATTACATGAACATTCCCAAACTTTTTAACCATTTCTTTAGAGAACCTGTTAGAGATGACATTTTGAAAAGTGGATTTTTCAAAAAAAAAAAAAAAAAGGCTATTTTCGTGAGGAATTTTATATTTTTCTTTTATTTCTGGGTGAAAGTTTTTTCTCTGAAATGTACATAATTAAGTTGTCATGGAACAGCTGGCATGCAATAGTCACTCTACTGATTTTCTGCGCTTGTTTCTGGCTTAGATAAAGTGTGAATCAGTTAAGTCATGATTAATTTGCATCCTATCTATTTTATTTACTTTATCATCCGCTCATAAATTGTTACTTATTTACTTCTACCTAATTTCTATACTCCAGTTAGGGTCACAAGGTGCCCTCAAATGACGCCATTTGTGTGTGTCTTTTAGTGACCAAGGTGGGCAAGCTCAGCTCTTGCTGAAGCATTTAGTCAAGGTGATTATGCTGTCAAGGCAGAATCCAGCTCCGTGTGCAAGAAGAGCTGTTACCCAGAGCAAATGGGATGTGCTTGCCATGTCCTCTAATGGACCAGGTGGAGATACGTGGCAAACACCAAGTGAGGCAAATCCTGACTCAGTAACAAGTGTCAGACCTGTTAAGCTGTTTGCATCCCAGGTCTCGGGGGAGGCCAAGAGACAGAAAGTGCAGTGACCGCAGCGTTACAGACTGAGCTGTGAATTACTCGTGTTACAGACTCAGGTGCATGGTGGGGACTGGGCAAGCTGCACTTCCATCACCATTTCTTGAATTCTGCCACTCCCATTGGCGTTACCGTTTTCCATTTAATAGCCAAAAGTGGGGACTAAAGCACAGTCTCCTTGTTCTTTGCCTGTTACCTATAGAGCAGTCAAGATAGTTCCTTCCTGTTACGCAGCCATTTAATGATGCCTTGGGAACTTCTGACCTTTTTTCCCTTCTTGTTTTTGCACTAAAATCTTGGTGACATATTTAAGGGCCAATATTTGTATTTAAAGTTTTGTTCTGTCAAGGAAATGAAAAATGCTTATTTTTAGATGTGATCTCATTTTGAAGTTTCAGTGTCACAGGAAATTATACAAATAAAATCTAGTTGTAGTACACATGTTCTGCAGGCAACTGTTAGGTCACTTTTTCCTACTTAGGCTTGGATGTTAGTATTTATTTGCTTCTTTAATTAACCACATTAAAAACAATTTTTAAATCTTAGCATTTTCTATCAGTTTTCTAATATGGACTGCAGGACAACTGTGCAGATGTTGTACATTACACTCTGGAAATGAAATGGACTTTGTCTCAAATATTTTCAACTGTCACAAAGGAATTTGTGCCTGATGTTTGTCATGAATGCTTTCAGGCTAAAGCTGATTGGCTTTAAAACTGGAGCAAAACTCACTGAGCATGAAGTAGGAATTGGGAGAAGGAAGAGGTAAAATGTATGTATCCACTGTGGATTCTGCAAGAAATTAGTTCTGGTATAGCTGAAATATTAATTGTAAGTCTAAACCCAAATCCTGGTTTGTTTCGCAATGCTGATACCTTAAAAGTCAATCCATATTCAAGGGAAGCCAGGTGAAAAGTGCTTCAGTTGTGATTAGTGTCACCAACTGCACACATATCTTTACAGTGTAGGCTTTTTTTTTTGCTTTTTTTTTTTCCTTAGGGATACAAAATTAACTATTGAGGAGTCCTGGAGCTCTTCAGTCAGGGAATTACACCATTCATACCACGTGAACAGTTGAAAACTAGCCCTTGTTCAAGTGGCTGGTGCTAAACTCTCCTGAACCTGGCTGAGAAGATGCATGCTATCTATAGTCTCTCAGGATTTCCTTCTGCCAACATGAAATGAAATGGAAAAAAAAAAAAGAAAAAAGTGAAGTCAATATTAAGGATGAAAAATTACATTCCAAAGTGTAAAAAAAAAAAAAAAAAAGAAAAGAAAAGAGTTTAATCTCTAATAATTGATGTTATGACATGAATGACTTTCCTCTTATTAGAATTAACCAGTCAGTGAGAGCTCTGGAGATAACAAATTGTAAAGAGCTTCTCCACAGAGTCTGTGGTCACTCTCCTCTCACAGAAGGAAGCTGATTTATGTAGCTTACATGCATCTGAGCTGCTCTCAAAGCTAAAAACAATTATTGGGGCAAGCCCTGCCCACGAGTCACAGGGAAGGAAGTACTAAGAAAGAGAAAGGACCTTGGGACTTAAAGGTAATCTGAAGGGTTTAACAGGCTCCAAGTGGCCCATGGTTGTACAGTGATGAGCCAGGCCAACAGACCTTGCCAAGAAACGGTGCTCCTTAGCTCAGACACAGCACTGCAATAATGCCCACTTGCTTTTGCTTCTTGCAGCTAGCTGGAGCTTCATTGCAGTTCTAGAGTCCGGATTTTTAAGGTACAGGTTCCCATCTCTCTCTGACTTACTAAAGTTTTTTGTTTGCTTCTTTGTTCAGAGGGGAAAGGAATTCCCAGATACGTCTAAAAATCTGGTCATTGCTGTGTGCCCACCAAAGCTACAAGTAATGCAGAATTCACAGGGCAGAAGTCACTTTTCTGACAGCTTTTAATTTAAATACCTTAGAAAGGCTGGTGGTTTTTGCACTTCCGCATGTTTTTAAATAGCACAGATCGTGCATCTACTCTGTGTCTTTAAAAATTCCTGATTTGGTTGGCACTGGTGTAATAAATACATCATGGGATGCAACATGATAACAGGGATTGTCCACAATCAAGATAAGACTGGGTTTGTGCAATACTACAAGGAAGGGGGATGTTTTTTCACAAAACCACTTATTGATTCTTGTGCCGAAATCCTATCCAACAATTTTGTGGCACTCCTCTGGACGTGACCGAGCCAGATTTAGCCCTTTAGGGCTGTATTATATATTTAGTAATTCAGTGAGGGGGAACTAATGTTGAAGTTTGGTGTTCTGCTCTTCGTCCTCCCTCTACATTCTGGCATTCTCCTGCCCAGAGGGAACCACCAGCTCCATGCCTGCTTTTGCAGCCACTGCCAACCGTCCTGCTTGGCAGGCTGGTGAATACTTGTTCCGGCTTGGGGTTTGCTGGCGTCTGTCTCAGAGTGTGCAGCCCGTGCCAGCCAGCAGACTATTAGCCCTGTCAAATATTGTGACTCTCCGGTGAATAGCACAGTGCGTCATGTTGGCAACACTGGAGTAGCTAAGCCTACAAGTAATTACTTGATTTGCAGTTGTTTATTTCTTTATGTGCAAAAGCTGGAAAAATTCTGACATCCACAAAAGGATAAACGTTAATCTGCTCTGTGCCTTTGCACTAATTACCTTTCTTCCATGATTTCTCTAATAGCTGCCACATTAGGACCGGCTCCTAGATGGGTATAGAAAGGACCTTCATCTTTTTCAATAATTTGCTCTGTTTAAAACAAAATAAAGGGTTATTACTTCGAAGCTTAATTCTTTAATGTAAAATGTTGTCACATTGCAAAGCTTACATCTCGCTTGTTGGAATGCTGCTGTAGGGGTCTGGGGTCGGAGTTTTCAAACACTGAGGTCTAAAGTATGCCCATGCAATTTGTACAAGACATGCAAAGCACATGGCTAATCGTGCAAACAGCCGTGATAGGGACTGTGTGCCCTTTGCTAGCACAAACAGTCGTTTCATGTCTCAGGCTCCACACTGAAATTCAAAAGGCGTTTTCCTGTTATCAACAAACAATTGTTTCTCCTTCTCCCACTTCCTCCTCTCCCAGTATCTAAAAAGGAGGATAAATGGGATACCAACGGTAAATATTGACGTTACTGAGCTGTACAGTACTTGTTTTTCAGCAGACACGTTAACAGTGTAGGAACCTACAGCTTGAGAAAGTGGCCAGTAAGGTTACATAGTGAATTCCTGCCACCCACAGAAAGACTGTGAAATGAAAAAAACCAAAGTTTGCTGAAAGAAATCCTGCACAAGGCTTGGTCAAAATGGTTGTATGCTAAGAATGTGGCCTCAGTTTTCTGTGTGTAGGTAGGACCATGCCAGCAGTCACAATACGTGCTGTATGTTTGGTTTGATACCAGGAGGCAGGCTCCAGCAGTGAGAAAGAAATGGCCACGGTCTGCTTGGGATCAGGGGATGGTGGAGCTGTGCTGACTGATCTCCGAATGCTGCCTTTATGTTTTCTGCCATGCTAACTCCAAGGGCTGGACAAGATGGTGCTGCTCCTGATACACAGCCTCGGGAAGCACGACAAAGGCATGCTATAAACTTGAACGTGTCAGAGGGGGAATGGCTTAATTTCATCTTCCTAAGGACAAGTACTGATAGGAAACAGCAATGGAAACAATTCCCAGAAAACTTGTGCCAACTGTATGGCAGAAACTATATTAAAAAAACCCCAAACCAACAAACAACAACGGTGTTTTTAAAAAACCTAAATTTTAGAGGTTGTTTCTTATAAAACAACAAGAAATAGCAATGAATTGGCTTCCAGTTTTCTTCCTGGTAGCTTTGGAAACACTTTATCTCTCGCTTTTGTCCCCATGGATCATCTCTGAGACATAGCCCCAAGCAAGGTCCATTTTGCAATTCTGGAGGAGCATTGATCCAACTTTCCTCTTCTGTAGTTGGTACAAAATCCAAGTAACTGAAACTATAACAAGGATTTTTATTTCCTTCCCCCTCCCCCCTTTTTGTTGCTGAACCTTTTGTCTCAGCCTGAATAGTTTATCCACTAGACTCTGAAGCTGCCTGTTAGATCTGGCTGTGTGTGCAGTGTCAGTATCATGGAAGCTCAGGCTATGGGGCCATGCCTATCACTCTGCTTTGCTTCCCTCTGCTTTATTTTTCCAGCTTTTGGAGACTGGATACGCCTGTGAAGAAACACTGAGGGTCCCTCTCAGTGCTTTCTCTGGTGCTGCTTGTGTAGCCTCTCTAAGAAACTGCTGACCTCTTTAGCCTTACAGGAGACAAGTTCATGAAAGGGAGGATAAACTCTTGCAACAAGTGAGGAATAATCTGACATCTGTTTTCTTGCTTAGGCTTTACTGAGGGAAACTTCAGCAATTTCTCTGTTAAGAACAAAAAATGGCATAAGGATCTCAAATTTTGGACCCAGGGTATGTTTTATAAATGCTATATCTAACCTTGACAAATAAATTAGGTTATAAAGTTATGACCTACTTTTTATCAGTATGTTGTTATTATGTGTCTACTGCTCAAGGAGAATGGATGTGAGGCCATAAGCATTCTGACTGAAAACTCAAATAGGTATTTGCTTCATGAAATGAGAAAGGGCCCATGTGTAGGGCTGGTAAGTGGAGTAGGCATAAGTGTATAAAATTCTAGTTTTATAAGTCTCCACTAATTACTCTTCTAAAAAAAAAACCACCCCGAAAAATCTTCCAACAAAAACATCCAACTAACCCCGTGATCCCAACTTGAAGGCTCATTTCCTTCCTGTGACCTAGTATGTTTTTAGTACAGCTCAGCACTTACCAACACAGCTGCAAGATGGGAAATCATACTGGGTTTTGGCAGGTGTGTCCAATAAATTTTTTACAGGAGTATCCAATAACTTGGAAGGTGAGTCTAAAAAATTATTGAGAACAGTTCCAGCTGTTCTTTTGGTCGGGGTTTTCTCAGCAGACAAGTTTGCTTGCTGATCTAAGATTGGAGTCTGAGTGTCAAAATCTGCAGCACTGGTGTTTCTTGACAGGATGGTAATAGGGCCTGCTGTTTCAACCTTCACATGTTTGGGTGATTTTAGAGTAAAAGTCTTATGATCAAACAGTGATTTGACCTGTATCTGTTTCAGCTGCTGTTCCATTGTCTCAATGATGCTCTTTTGTTGCATGTTCTCACAGCCAAAGTGCTGATTCTCTTGTTTAATTGTTTTTTTCCACATTTTGTTTTCCAGCTGTCCAGCTGATGGGCGCATGCAGACATTAGACTTTGTGCCAGCCTCAGTTTTGATAGGCTTGCGTGCTGCACTGGGACCAATCTCGGTTTTGGGCTGCTGGTATGCTTGCTGCTCCTGTTTTTGCAAGAGGTGCCACCTTAGAGCAGCATGCTTTTGAAAATCCTTAGGGGTCTGGGACTGCAAGTGACAGCCTCTCTGGTCTTGGGAGTGTGGGGCAGTTTGGCTGTGTGGTAAGTACTGCTGAGGAATCTGTGGAGCTTGTTTGCTCGTGAGGTCTTGGTTCAGACTAGCACCATAGCATTGTGATGGCTGGAGTGGCGGTAGCTGTAAAACTGAGGCTTGTTGTGTCTGTTGCTCTTGTTCTTGAAAACAGTGATTCACATCTTGCTTTGCAGTCAAGTCATTTGAAAAATACTGAACCTGTTGCAAGTCCTGCATTTTGTTGGCTCCAAAGCGTTCTATATTGGCGGCGCTTCCTTTCTTCTCGGAAACCAAGTGCATGTTGTTCGGGCACGGGTGCTGGAGACTAGCCTTTGCCTTCTGGGCGTACAGGGGAGCTTTGCTGTTCATGGGATGCACCTGCTCCAGGCCTAGCTGAGGGTTAGGCAGAGGGAATGCATTTGATTTCGTGTACTTACTCCCGGTTTGGAAACATTCCTCTGCTTTAAGCTGATTGAAGGATGGCCTGTCTAGAAGCTGCTCAGCATTGGTGTGGGAGTGCGATACGGTTCGGGACAGGTCTTTATTTTTCATTTGCAGAGACTGCTGCTGGTTTGAGGTTACCTGTGGACTACACGGCAATTGCACTTGATGTGTCTGTTTTTGAAGCATCTGTTGCAAAATGTGTGAATGCAAGAACTGCCCGTTTTCCCCTGGCTGGGGATTCAAGTGCTGCTGTTTCAAGGGGGCTCCTAAAGGCTGCTCGGCTTGTTGTTTTTCTGGTCTTTCCTGGAAATGGAGCTGCTGCGGAGGGTGTTGCTGCACTTGGGACTTGAGCAGGGAATCCACCTTTGTGAGCTGTGGCTGTGGCGAGTGTTTCTGGAACGGCAGCTGCTGGTCAGCTGGGGGATGCGGCTGCAGCTGGGAGCTCTCGCTTTTGTACAGCAAAGGAAGTTGTTCCTGTTGCATTATCTTCTGGCTCCGGGGCTGTCCTGAAGGCCCCTTTAATGAATCAGGACTTCCAGCATACTGTTTTGTGTAGACTGTTTGGGCTGTGTTTGGCTGGCACTGAAGAATTGATCGCAGTAATGCTTCGCTGGGCTTTTGGGGAGGCTCTCTCTGGCGGAACTGCGTGGAAACCAGTTCTATCCAGGCTGGTTTAGAATAATGTTGAGCCTGTTGGACAGGCTCTTTCACTTGGTCCTTTTCTTTGTCGGGAGGAGTCTCAGGTTCTCTCTGTCCTGGGAAATGCTGATAGTGTTGTTGCAACTCCCCCTCACTTCCGCGCGCGTGCAGGTTTTGGAGGGGAGGTTCTGACGCCAGCGTCACTCCCTCGGGGCACTGCTGGATTGAGGCGGGCACAGCAGCTTGCAGGTTGCTTTCACTGACACCTTGTTGGGATGTTTGTGCCTGCTGCAGAAGTCTCTGCTGAGGGTGAAGTTGTTGTTGGCTGAGGCTGGGACTTTCTGACATTGGTCCCTCCTGTTGTCCTTCATTCTTTATCTTCCCAGGAAGAGTTTCATCACATCTGCTGTCATAGGAAGGGTGTCCTTCTTGCACCACGGCAGACAGTGCACTGTTCATTTCTGGAGCAGGAGGAGTGGAGGAATCTTTGTGAAACGTTGAGTTCTGTGTAAAGAAAGCACCATTATTTTCTGCTTGCTCAGAGTACCTTTCCAGAGTGGTGCTCTGAGCTTGCAGGTTACTGCTGGAACTTAAAGAGAGGTCTTGGTTGGGAACCTGCCCTATGCTTCCATGAACGTTACTGCTTCCTACGGGTAACTGGTGTGGATCATAGCCTGGAATCTGTTCCTGTAGCTGTAGTTCTGGTTTCTGAAGCAAACAGCTACCTGGCAATACAGGTGGTTTACTGGAGTCTTCTGTGTTGTAGACCTCAGTAGCCACTACAGCTGGCACTTGAGGCAGCTCAGAGTTTGAGGTCTGTGGGGAAGTGATCTGCCCTGAGGTATGGGATGAATGCGTTGTCTCATAGGACAACTCATTAGTAGCCTGACTGGCAATGGCATCGATATGAGATGTGTTCTTCTGCATTGCTATGGAAACATGTTCTGGATAATATTGAGACAGTGTTTTCTCCAGGAGTTCACCATGCATGCTTTCCATGGAAGAGGCAGAAACTGTAGCACCATTAGGCATTGGCACTGCCTTGTTCTTAAGTAGTAAGACAATGTCCCTGTTGTGGCAATGAATGTTTTCCTGCTCCTGCTCATCCTGAATCAGGAGGTCATGAGCGTTTTCTGAACCACCACTGTTGTATCTTGTAGACGGTATCAAATCTGAAGCTTCATTTTCTTGTCTTGTAAAACACTCAGGTTTCTTCTCACTGTAACAATTGGAGACGCTTGGTGTTTCACTGTTATCCTCTGGCTCAGCTTTTTCTCCGTTTACCTCTTTGTCTTGTTTCACTTTCTTGCTCTCATGAAGTCCATACAGAGAGGGCTCACTAAAAGTGCGTTTTATCCCACCATTTTGCATATATTTGGAATATACTTTCTTGTCTTGTAAAAGGTCGGGGCTTACGCGGTTGTTTGGACTTCCCTTCAGGTGGGGCACTCCGTAGTTGCTTTTAATGAATAGCGGCTTGTGGTCTCCGTTTACTTCGACTCCAGGCCTCTCTGCTGCTGGACTTCCATTCTGTAGCTTCACCACAGGAGGCTCTGGCTGGCACACGTGAGAAGGCTGCGGTATTAGAAATGGACTCAATCTATTGCCGTCAACATGGTTGGTTCTGTCCTGTTCCATCTGGCCTGCTCCGGGGCCATCCACAAGCCTACCCTCCGAATGTATCTGAGGGAGAAAAGAAACGGGAGAGAATCCAAATCAGTTTTAGTTTCCATTGTTGGACAGCCAGTTACCAACAATTCCCGCAGCATTCAAGCATCCGATGCCCTGACCAGCTCCCATATGCAATGTGAGCTTGCAGGCTCACCTGAGGAGTGTTTCACTATCCTGTTGCATTTCGAAGCCCCACACCTCCCTTTTTCTTAAAGGCTTATTCTTCAAGATGAAAAGAGAGTGAAAATACAGAAGGGCTTCCTTACCACCATTTAACACACAAGCAGACATTCTATCAGAAAAAAAATAACAGTGCAAAAAATATTCTCTGCTTTTGAATGATTTGCATAGACTCGTCTGTCATCACATTTTGCCCTTGGTAAGGCAGAAAGTCATGCTGAAACCATGGTTCCCAGACTTGGTGCTAATCCCTTCATTTGATTAAGTGTGCCAAACCTCTTTTGTCTGACTTGAAGGATTACTGCCCCCAAGTTTGTCAGTTAGAGGGGAAAATGTTCTTTTTTTTTTTCCGCCCTCAGCTGTCTGAAAGGGTCTTTTAAAACTGGCATTCCTAAAGAGCATGCAAGTGGCACAATACACATTAGAAAAAGCCATGCTTGACTGCTGTCCATAGGAACTCTTACAGTTCATCAACACCTTGGTAAGTGTTGATAGCAACAAACTGAGTGATTTCTGAAAGGTTTGGTGGAAGTGGTATTTTTTCAGGTATTAATATCCTTTAACATTTACATATAGACATCACGCATGGCTTAAACTATGCACTTGGGTTTTGAACAGCTGTGAAGCTAGGATTTTTTGATTCTTTGTTTGGATGGTAAATCCCATTTTCTCATATACTCTTTATATTTTATTTACAAAATGAAGGTTTTAGCTGGATAGACGTACTGACAATGTGCAGTCAACAAATTCCATATAATGACAAGCTAATCCTGTTCACATGGATCTTCCCAGGACTCACAGTCCCAGTTAACATAGATAAAGCCCTTGTTTGACTCCGCTTGTAATTTATTCACTGTTGGTTTTATGGCTCTCAACCAGTCACAAATGACAGAAGACAGACTAACAGTGGGTCTTGCAGATGCGAGGCTGCACAGAAAAAATGTGGACATGTAAATGGCTTTGTTCTGAAGCTTTTATTTTTAGTTTGCATAAAGGGGAGTCTGAATGGTCCTCCGTTACCACATCCCTGGTTGGTCTGCCAAGTCAGAAGAAACACTACATGTGGCTGGCCACTACATAGGAAGAGCTACTAAACTGAAAAGATTCTCCCATCGTGATTGCTCTGCTTATGTATTTATCCTACAGTAATATTTTTTATGTTATTAAAATGTAATTTTAAATGTTATTTAAATGTAGTTTGTACAGTTTTCAGTGCAATATTGCCTTTGTCAGTTGAGTAACATGATTTTAAAATGCTTTTAAAAATAATATTAATTAATGAAATTCATTTCATCCAGCAGAATCCTCTCTGCTTGCAGCTCTGATTTCAGTAGCAGGGCATTCAAATGTACATTTTGACAGGCAAGCACCTATACGATGACCTGTATTCACTTCCTCTGTGTCCCAAACTTGTTTATAGATTTACTTTTGACCTCTTGAAGTTGGTTTTTTTTTTGTTTTCTTCCTTTACTCAATTTATATTTTGTAAGACAGAAGTAGAGAAATTTTCTCTGCAAGCAACAGTTCTTTAAAACAGAGTTTTTGCAGGGAAAGTTAAGAACAGGGAGATGGAAAAGAATGTTTGTCGACTGTGCCTATTTTTCGGAGAAGGTAAGGAAGGCTTCTTCCCTTCTGGATATATTTCAGTATATTTCCCATCCTAGCTTTGTAGTACCACAAGACATGAGTCTTTGGAGCTTTCCCAGGGAGACGATGTTCCATGCTTAGCAGAAAGCAGTGTGAAAAGGATTCCTCTGATGTGTCATTCTAGGCCAGGCAGCAGAATGATGCTCCCAGAGTGCCTCAAAAATAAAATCTCAGCCTAATTTGGAAGCCATTCTTTGCCTTCACACCTTTCATATGTAAAAAGTGCAGGTGAACCGCAACTCAGACACGAGTGTGTGGGCTGCTGTATTTCACAAGTATGAAATGAAATAAAGGCACCATAGTAATTAACACTGTGCTGTCAAGCTGCTTCTAAAAGATTTAGTTCTTTTTAAAAAGTTTTAGTCCGTGCAAGTGAGCCATGAGAAACTTTTACTAGCCCTCAAAGTCTGCCTTGCTGCTTGTGTTCTGGTGTACCCTGTGGGTTGCAACTAAATTCCTTCTGGTAATTCCCAGGCAGTCTTTCTTTTCAACTCCTTACTGACAGGTAAAAATACCTTTTTGTTTACAAGTGGGGGCTCCCCAGCTTCTCTAAATCCCTCAAAGGGGCACATCTGTGGTCCAGAAAAGAGTCTTAGGTTCCTGCTGTCCTCAAAACCCACAAGGTTATCTTCACTGTGTGACATAGACTATTCGCAGTATTCTCAAAGACTTCATGGTATGAGTCAACCAGTTCCCCCAAAATCTGATCATCTCCAGTAAAAAGCACTGGCATTAGGTGTGGCAAAGAACATGGGAATAATCTGGTTAAAATACAAAGTCCATCCATTAAAAGTGCCAGATTTGCATTCTTTGAAATGCATCTAGGATTAGGGTGACTTTGCATGACACTTCTTTCTCACTCTCTCTCTACACTGAAGTATCACTAGCCTTAAGTGACACCTGAGTACAACTCTTCCTCAAGCAGCTACAAATCACAGCAATAATTTGTAATGCAGAACTGGAAAAAGATAAATGGCAATGATACCTTTATTACTGGTTTTAATGGGGACACCGTGAAGATATTCTTACAGCTTACTACTAAGTAGACCTGGCTGCTCTGTAAAAAGTCTTTGTGGTCTTCCTTATAATTATTGTGGGGTGAACTTTCTGCCTCTCAAAGTAAATCTGCCTTTCCCCAAATGTAGCAGTTAGTCTTTTTTCTCCTTCCCATAACCGTATTTTATCCAGGCCATTTGGAGGCTGCACACATTTTTCTTGAGCTATAATCCATTAGAAATTCAAGTCACATCAGCAGCATCTGTGAAACAATTACTGCATCTAGGACTGACTCTGCAGTCTAATCCATCATAATTATGACTGGCCTCTTTGAAGATGCCACGATGCGTGACTTAAATATAGCACATTACTGTGCAAATGGATCAGCATCTCATCCCACCAATATGCACTCAAGTTATAATTCAGACTACCACTGTTTGACTTTTTCAGATGCAATTGATGTATGTACATTTATTTCTTGCTGCATATGGGGCACAAATTGGAAATCAGGTACTGAGCAAGAGTGTGAGATTTTTTTGTTGTTTGTTTTATGGGCAAGTTTGGCATATTTTTACCACCTCTTACCAGTACAATACTGTGGAAAGTGTTGTTAAGAGCGCACCAAACATCTCTGCAGCAACAAAAAGTACTCTAAGTTGTCATTTTCTTTCATGGAAAATCTTTCTTTGCTTTTAGCCCGTTCTAGAGGTTCATACCTAATTTTCTACAGCACCTGTATCTGGGGAGTTTGTGAATGCAAAGCAGCTCAGATGAAAGAATGGACAAACAAACCCACTGCAGGGGAGTACAGTCTTCTGCAAAACTAGGCAAGATTCCCAGGAGAAAAAGTAGGTGGGGGGATGCTGTGATAGAGCACTTGTGGCCCTGAAACGGTCAAAAAGTGGGAAGTCAAATGGGTTGTTTCCCCTTCTGAAGTTAGCTCGGATAGACATTTATCTCCTCTGAGGTTTTTCTTCCCAGCAAAAATATACCTCCTCAGATCACGGCCTCAGCTGACTTGTGCTCAACTGATTATCAGGATGAGACTCAAGAAAGCAACAGTCAGACACCTAGAAGCTTGTTGATGGCTCACTGGGTTGTTCCTGGAGTGCTGCCACATCCTGCTGGCACCCTTCTGCCACTGGCCGGATGGCACAGAGGTCTGAATATTTCCCAGACAAGAAACCTCTGCAGCACTTTCTAGACAGGAGGTGAATTTACCTTTATGTCTCGCCAAACTGCAGTTCGGTAAGTTGTACTTTCTGCTTACACTCTCCTGCTCCTATCATCTGTGTACAGTAGCTGACTTCACTTGCTGTGTATTGTTATGTGCTCTTGTGCAGTTGCATCTCTCCTCTGGAGCTTATGCCTCTGGCAAACAGTTCTAAATCCTAAACTTCTGACACATGGTGTTAAGGGGTTTTCTTTTCCTATTTAATTAATGAATGAAAATTTGAGAAAAGACACGAGTGGTTACTCCTAAGTAAGGACACTCATATGTGACATTATCAGAAACCTCAGTATCTGCTTTTACCCCTCAAATCTTCTGGCCTTGCACACATGCGAAATTGTTTCTGATTAACTCTGTGTCAAAGTTTTTTCTAATTCAAAATTGGAACAACATGTGTAAGAAGTTATAATGATGCTCAACACAATGATTTGTGGCCACGTGGTTACTGTGGGATGTAGTTTTTCTCTGTCCTAAGCACCAGTTGCTGCAGCTGTGCCCTGGGTTAACACCCGTGAGCAGCTGCCAGTGTCCCTAGAGGAGAAAAGATGAGCAGGTAACTCAGATGGCTGATGGGTGACGTAACACACGAAACCTCCTGATTAGTGAGGCAGTCCCATTGTGGCTGGGATAAAAAGCTGAAAGCTGGGGTATAGTTTAAAGATTTCCCATATGTTTTGCACTTAAGGTACTCCAAGTTTATACACTGAGAAACAATACAAGCTTCCACATGGAAACTTTAGGGCAGAGGAAAGACCTGGACAGATTCAAGAGAGATTGCATTCACATCCAAGGTGGACTGAGGCTCTAAACCCCACAACATGCCCTAAGGATTTGCTCTGCTCTGCTCCTTACCAGCATCACTACTGCCCCACTGCAAGTGGCTGAGGAAAACACAGTGAAACTTCAAGGCAGATGTAAAGGAGGACAAGGACACTCTGTTGTTAGCTGGGCTATGTGGCTTACAATAGAGTCCTTTTGCACTACAGTCAGCTGTCTCTTCATTTGGATAGTTTATTTATTCCGGACATTAGCAATACTTTGGAAAAAAATTCCATAAGGATGCCATGCCTTGCTTGTCCCTTGAAGATTTTTAGCTAAGGCTGTATTTCTTTCTAAAGTATCTAAATATCTAAAATATCTAAAATTCTTATTGCAGCTCTAAAGAGCAGTTAAGGGGTTAATCTAGAAATTCCTGAAAGACACTGTGACTGTATTCTGCAGGAGGTCATATTACATGAATATAATTGTCTTCTCTGGCATTTAGATCTATGATAATCTGTGACAAACAAAAGAAAATGTGGGATGGATAAAATTTGCTATCTAATTTATGCCTAATTTACCCTTAATTTACAGGGGGAAATGGTGACTAGCAAATATAGATATAAGCAGACATAAGGGAGTGAAGAGCATGGGATTTGTGACATATGAGGATTAATAATTCATTAAATCTTATCCAAGCCAGAAGCTTCATAATTCATGCATTTTTTAAATCAACTAGTGCTAACTCCCCCTCAATTTACTGACATCAGTTCTTGTATTTCAGTGATACAATGGTCTAATTGCAAAAGCACGTGAATCAGTTAGATTTTTGACCTTAATACTGAAGGCATCATAGTAAAGCTAAACTGCTCTGCACAGTGATATCCCCTTGCTACATTATATAACCATCAACAGGACTGGATACTGCATAATGGCTACCCAGATGTGAAAAATGGCACTATTTTAACAATTGCATAAAATCAAGAGAAGTAAAAATTAAATGCCTCTACAATACAGGTGGAAAAAAACAATTACGCAAAGGAAATTAATTCAGGAATATAAAATGCAGTAAATAGAAATTATAGTGATGCATCACGCAGCTCTCCAATTCCTATTTTTTGTGATTTATGCCCTATAGAAACTTTGTACCTAATTGTAATAGGTAGCACTTCCAACAGAAGAACACAACTCTTCAAGTAGTTGCTTGTAATGCCACCATAGTATGACTAAATTAGAAATGTTTCCCAAAAGGTCAAACTTTGGAACCAGGTTGGATTTCAGAGACAAAAGCACCCTCTCGCTGTAATAAGCAGCTCATTCAAGATGAGGTTGGCACCTATGCTTGTTCTTGCCAGTTGTAAGCTGTTTTCAGTAGTCTGGGTTTGAGATGTGGTGGATCCAGGTGGTTTATACTGACAGATATTCCACAGAGCTGTACTGCTCCCCCGGATAACCTGTTTGACATTACCTTGGGTGCTGGTGTGCCAGCATACTCTAAGACCAGCATTGCTCAACTTCTTGAGCACCACCTTGACTATTAGACAGCTTTAACAAATACAGGGAAGCTGAACTAAAACATCCTTTCATCTTTGCTGGTTTTGAGAGTCTTCGTATCTGATGATTGTAATAGGAATCTGTGGGAATGGGAGTTACAGCCGTAAATCCCAGGGGTGCTCAAATAAATGTGCACTGAGTGAGATCCTTCTATGCCTGGATATAATGAGAAATTTCTCTCATGTGCCTGTGAAGTTTGGACCATCAAGACTGTTTCAAATTGTGACCCACCCAGGGCGTCATTTGGGTAATTCCCCAGTGCCCGTGAATTCAACATCGGCAAACATGCTGGGGTTGGAAAACAGAACCAAGTCTCTCTCAGTCAGTTACTATGCTAGGTTAGGAAAGCCTGGGCAGTGTTGTCAGTATAGACCTGGTGCTTAGACCTGCTTTCGATTTCTGGAGAAATGCTGTAATTTGAGGGATGATTTTCCTCTCAGTACTCAGCTACCCCACGTGTCAAATGGTAATGGTGATAACATCAGCTCCCGAGAGCAATAGCTGACGGCTCTCGCCATTCCAGCCGAGCTCCGCAGTGCGTGAGCCTCTTTTGTGAGCACGCCAGGATAAGCAAGCGTTGGTGGCTGAACCGTCCTTCAAGACACACTTGATGTTATCAACCTGCTGTTTAGGGAAGGTCACCAAGGGGTCAGTGTCATCATTATCTTCCAGTTTCTGTGATCTTTGTCCATCTGGCTTCAGACCTGGATCTAGCATGGTTTTCTTGGGTTGATGACTTCCTAACACCAGTCAAAGGTCAGTTATCCGTGATGATTTCATCACAGCTTTTGGCAGAGTAAAAAGCCACGGGAAGGAAAAGGAAAAACCACTATCAAGCTGAAGATTTCAGGGTTTCATCATGTTGGCACAGTAACATTAGAAAATAGGAAGAAAAATAGTCCTGTTTGGCATATGAATGGAAGAACTGGTAGAAGGGAGTAAAATGTTGTGGGCTGCAGTGTCCTCAGAAAACCTGTTTTCACAGTTCTGTTTTCCACTATTCTTTGAACTTCAAATCCTGTAGGTCTTCCAGTTGTGGTGAAAACAGAATTTTTCATGAAACGCAGTTTTCTTAAATTTCTTCTCCAAAAGTTGAAGGTCATACTGAGAGGAGAGGGAGGAGAATGCAAAGAGAAGGGTTGATGATTTCAAGGATTACTCTGACTGGTGCTCCTGCCCGTCCAGATGACAAAGCACAGCTTTCAGCTCTTCACTGGCCTCGCTATGGTAGTAGCCTTTACATGCCTCTACACATTCCTCCTCTGTTTTTCTCATGCTTCTGCCACACCTAGGCTGGGATCCCGTAGTGAACTCAGTTTTTGGCGACTATGCTTTGGGAAATGAGAGGCAGCGCAGAGGCAGCTCCCACACTCCACAGTGCACACTGTGTATGCCGATGTGCCCCCGGGGCAGGTGCTGGGGATCCCTGCCATGGGCGCTGAGCCACGAGATACCTCGTGTCCATACGCGAGAGGCTGCATGCCACAGCATGTCCTTCTGGGGATTTGCTTTCAGACAGTGAAGGTGGAGAAGTTGAGCCGAAACAAGGGGACCTGCTTCCGAAAGGTCTTGTGGTGGTTTAATTTTTGCATGATTTGATTTAAAAATGTGTTTTCGTGCCCACTTGTGATTTAGTTTTATTCCTTCCAGTTTGTGCCTTTCATGACTTACAAACCAGACCAACTGCTCACAAACACATGGGAAAAATAGGTTTGTCAGTGCCCTGTTCCTTGGCTTCAGGGCAACACCAGCCAGACATGTACCAGTCCACTCCAACCTGTTTTCAAAAGTCTCTAATGATGAGGGTTGCATAATAACACAGAATTACATGCAGTACTTCATTAATCTTGCTTATTAGAAAGCTTCTACCATTTAAAACATAACCTTAGACCAGCTCATCCCATCTGCCACAGACATGCGGAGCAGGTTTTTTTCCTTCTGTGCTACAGCTTCTTTCTCCCCATGTAACTGAAGACTGTCATTAACGCTCCCCTCTTAGACAGAATAAACAACCCGGTTCGTGACATCCGATCTCCTCCCTGGGTGGATCTATATCCATACCATTTGTTCCCTGACCAGATGCACAGAGGTCACAAAGCAAATCCACTGTCTGTTCTTCGGAGGCATTATGCACATGCCACAGTCTGCTAGATTTTCTCCAAATTCAGATGTTTTATATACAAGCAACTGTAATATATGCCTGTATAATCTTCCAAATGCCAGAATGGATTACCTTGGCTTTCCCCCCAGTAACTAAGATCAGTTTTACTCCTTCACTGTGTAAATCACTGAAATCAACAGAACAGGCTTGTTACTTCTAACAGGGCATTACAGAGGAGCTTGTTTCCTTAAAACCTGACTTCCGTATGGCTAAGCCTGTGAGCTACCAGCACAAACATATCTTCTGACTCCCACTGCTGCCGAGGCACCACAGAAGATAAGAATCTAATGCATTTTTAGAGGTCTATTAGAAGGTGCTCCCTGGAGCTATGGTTGCCATTCAGCTTCTTTCTGCATTCGTGTGTGGTCTTCAGGGAGCAGTCTTCATGTGGGTTATTGCAATCTACACGCAACAATGGCAGGGATTATTGTGCTGAAGCCCAGATCTGAGAAAATAGTTACAGTTGCCTCTCCAGATGTTAAAGAGATGAAAGACAAGGTGCTTTTGATGACCAGAGCCAGCTGACAACCTAAGAGCAATCGAGGTCTAACCCTGACAAAAGCACGACTCCGGGAAAGAAATGAAACATGGGAGCTGGCGCTGCCTTGCCACAGTTCTAATCACACAAGAGAGCTGGGCCTGGGTACCGTTCAGTTTCAGGCTGAAGATGTGGGACTATTTTTTATTTTGAATACTCAGCATAGAAACTTGGAAAGAACCTGGTCACTGGCTAATCTTAGATAACAGGGCCAGGCCCAAACAAATTTTAAGTCAAGAGACACTGACTTCACACCACACTTAGCATTTATTGAGCCTAGCTTCTTAAGACTGCCTTGAAAAACAGATTTTCTGTAGTTACCATCTTGGCTACAGTAATTCCGCCCCCTTTCTTATTTTAGCTTTGTATCACTTTGCAAGAGTTTTTGGGTTTTTCTTTAGAAGGCCACTATTAATCTTGTTCTGAGAACCAAGTGATAGGCTCCAGTTCATGCTTCCACACAACTGGGGCCATTTCCAAGTTCCTTTTTGTCTTGTTATATCCTCGCTTCCAAAGAACATGGGGTTTACGTATAGCCATTTAAAACATCATAATATTTAAGTATAAATGGGTAGTGTATGGGGAGTTTTATGTATTTTGTGGCAAAAAAACATTTAAGAGAACTACTAGAGAATAAAGCTTATTACAGGGAGATAGGCTTTTTCCTTTCTGTGAAATCTCCCTTCAGCGTTTCAGAGAAACTGGAAACCAGTAACGAGTTTGGATGTTTTGAATGGGATGTTTGCTTAAAAACACAGCTCTAACACGAAAGTTTCTCCCTTTAACCAAAATAAAAGACTGGATAGAAACTTGGGATTCCTGGGCTGAGAAACAGTCGGGATCTCAGAACGTGCTGGCATCCCTGCTTTCTTTTAGTTTCCAATAATTCAAAGCAACATTGTTTCTCCTGTTTAAATTTTCTTCTTTGTGGCGAGATGCAACATGAAGAGGCAGAAAATTCACTGCTGCCAAGCTAAAAGGAGCGGGGGGGGAACCGGCAGATTGTGTTTTAACTCTCACTAAGACTTTTAGACTCCCACAGCTGACACTTGGAAGAGCGGTATTTGAGCAGTCCTGAAGGGAACTGCAACACTTCTCTCTCTGTCCTTCCTTTTCAAATATTTTCAAAGCTTTGAAAACAGTCGGTTGTTCTTCGTTCTGGCAGCGCGCCATTTGCTGCCGGCTCACATCAGTTCATAGCCTTCTGAGGTATCCAGTGGCCTGCATGGATTTGAGAGAGTTTGAAGCTCTAATGAAAGACCTTTGATATTCTGGGATATTTAAGAGACATACAGAAACGGGTGAGCTAAAAGAGCTGTTGTCCGTTCCCGCAAAGCCCACTTCATATTCCCAGTCACGAGATACCGTTTCACTAATTGATTATTGTCTGTCCACAACACAGTCACGCTCTCAGTGCACAAAAAAGCACTGTGGCTGAAAAGCTCGCCATTACAAAGTACACACTCAACTGGATTTGGAAAGCTGGGAACTACAGACAAATGTAAGATATGGGACTCCTTTGAAGGAAACTCATAAATCATAGCTGAGACTTTTTTTCAGCTTAAGTAAACGTCTTTACTATAGGTGATAAAAATTAATGGAAGGAAGCCTTTCAAATGCATCTCTTCAGTCTTCCTAGGAAGACCTAAGCAGGTGAACTCTCCTCCAAAGGCTCAGATGACTTTTTGTTCTTTAAATCCACACCTCCAGCAATGAGGACCTGATCCCACAGGTCCTGCAGAACTACTCCTAGGCTGGCAAGGTTATGCAAAGTGTTTGCCAGGCTAGTCCTTCAGCCAGCAGCCTAACAGCTGGAGTGGTCTTGAGCCGAGGAATGCAGGTGTAGGAAAAGAACGCCTTGCGTTGTGCTGGTTGAGTTCCTGTAAGCGTCTGTGTGTCACTGTAGGTGAAGTGTGACTGCACAGCACAGTCCCTGCTCTTCTTGCCAACACAAACCTACGCTCCCTCTTTCACCCTTGCCTTCCCCAAAACACACCAGGGAGAGAACAGTTTTGGGGGCAAGTCAAGGATGATAGGCATTAAGCTCTGATATATGCAACAGTTTTGCTCAGAAGAAAATAAAGTGCAGTCTGGGATTGGTTGTATTACATCTGGGCGCAGTGGACAGCTGCTTTTTCTTAAAACAAAAGTGGTGAGGGCTGGGAGAAGAGAGGAGACAGCTATCAGGATACTAAATGTCTAATGCAGTCATTTAAGCTAACATGGATGCCACTGTCAAAATGCATATAAGGGCATTTTAGTTTTGGTTTGTTAACATTTGAGAATCAGCTGGGTTGATCAGGAGAAAATGAGCTAGCAATTTTACTGTGGGAAGGGTGGGCGACAATGATGAATGGCAAAGTTTATCTGCCCATTACATTCACCAGCAAACAAACCTTCCTAACAGCCTCATCTAGCTCACAAAAGCTTGCATGGAAATGATGTTTAAAAAGTCAGATGCGTGCCTCAGTTCCCCAAATCAAAACTGTCTTAAAAGTCTATGATAAGTATTGATGATTAAGCAAATGTTCTGAAAAGTTAGTTGCATATAAAATTAGAACTAAAAACGAGATAGGCAGAAAAAAGTATGCTGGAGTACCTCTAGTTAACCTTTAAAAAAGCATGTGAAGGACAGGACTAAAGCAAATCAGATGAATGCTGGAGACAGGCTGTGTTTTCATACTGCTGTGCACCAACTCTGCAGCATGGCTTGTCCATGACAGAAATTATGGCATGAAGCTGTTTGGAGTCTGTGTTCGGGGTGCTGATGCCTCCGAGCCCATCTTGTTTCCTGCATTCTCCCTCTGGCACTTTTAAGTCCTTTCAGTGACCAATCCCAACAAAATCATGCTCCTCTCTTCAAGCAGAGGGGCCAGCTGGGCATGCAGTGGACACAGGCGTGTGTCAGCACCATCTTGGAGGGCCCCAGTCCCACTCTGGAAACTGATGGGAATCCCAGCAGCTCCCGACCTCTCCCTGCCTGAGCTTCCCTGCCCCAGCCCTTGTTCCTGGAGCTGTGGAGGCAGAGATGTCTTCAGATTTGTCATAAGTTTCCTCATACACTGCAGTATAACCAGGCAGCACAAAAGTCTTAGTCTATGCTTCAGTTTTTCTGGCTTCATTGAAAAAATTCAATGTCTTGAAAACAGCTGGTACTACTTAATGATCTTTTGGTAACTAAGGCTGATTTCTTTTGTTATGCTCTCTGAAGATTAAATTTTGCTCTGGACTCTATTGCCCGAAGGAGGCTATTGTAAAACAAGATACTCAGAAATCAGCAAAAAGATGTTAGAGCAAAAACAGAACACCAGAATATTTTAACTCTAGTCATGCTGCTGCCAGTGAGTTTGAGAAACAATCCTGAGATTATGCTAAAACCAGTCTGATATTGTGGGCTGAGGAATTGCTTTCTAACAACGTACACTGCCTTGTAAATGAATCAAACCTCCATGATATAGAAGATGCTTTTTTTGATGTTTGGTTTTAAATCCTGGCATATCAAACAGGCTATCATGGAAATAACTAGATGGTAGTTTAAGCATTGCTATTGCTTTAAATTGTGAGGAGGGAAAAATAGAAAGCTCAAGGATTTGCAGTCCCCTTTACAATAGATCCACTGCCAACAACCTGCGTCTACCAAATACTAAAAAGCTCAGCCAGGATTACAAAGGAATTGCTAGAAAAGATTAAAATATGCACTCAGTAGTAATAACTCTCCCTCTGTTTGTTGTCTCAGATTGTATTTGTGTTGGAGGAAAGATTGATGTACCTCAGGTAGCAACAGGGAAGAGAGTTTTTGAGAGAGATTTTCCATTACAAGGTTAACTAGAGGAAGTGGATGGGGATGAGGGAATGTGCTCCACAGAACCGCAGGAAGTTGAGGCTGGAGGAAGGCAGTGCAGCATCTAGAGATTAGAGCTAAAAATTTTAATGGGTACAAACACTGACAGCAGTGTTTGGAGATGAAATTACTAAGGACTGCCAACGGACACGGTCTTCAAGTCTCCCCTCGCTGGGATACTCCTGCAGTACCTGCTGGGATTGGCATGTGCACCCTGGAATTGGCAGGCAGTGACCTTTGTTGGGTGTTTATTACAGAGGCTCCCCCTCGGTCAGTCAGCTGATACGATTCAAATCAGTCTTTATAGGAAGTTGCCCACATGACCCTGTGTACCTCCCAGTGCAGAGCAGCTCCGTATGCTTGCCTGATTCTGCCGACTTGCACTGAAATCCTCTCCTTCCATCTAGCCTGGTACCAGCAGACATACCCATCTGACCTCAGATTCCAGCTGTGGGATTTATGAAGCCACCTCTTTGAGGCTGACACTCTGGAGAGCCCTCCCATTCCCTGCAGCAAGCGGTGTGTTAGTGAATGGTACTGGGGCCTGCATGGGACATCGCTTTGCCTTCATTTACGTTCTGGGAGGAACAGGGCAGCAGCCCTTGCCATTTGTTTTGCTTATACAGGTCACAGCTGCAGATACAGATTCACAGGGAACTACAGTAACCAATACATAACAAGGTACAAAATGCAGGGAACTTATCTTTTAAGCATCCTGAGTATCACCGTTGCCTCTTTCTGTCAAGGTACAGATATATATTTATAACATACAGAAACAGATTAAGGCAAGTACTGCCAATATTATCGTTCAGGAGCAGAAGACACAGAAAAAGTTCAAGGATAAACTATTCATAGGCATTGTAAAAACAATAGCTATGCTTCTTCTAAGTTTTAAATGAACTTTCTTGACTTGAGATTTGGTGGGTTTACAATAAGCAGACTGAAAAGAGGAGCAGCTGTAAACATCTGTTGTTAACTTTTTGTACTCATTTGTGGCCTTATCATCGTTTAGTTTTAGGTGCAGCTACTCAAATAAGTGCGAAGTGATTTGCTTCTTTGCTTACACTTGCATGGAAAAGAGGACCATAAACTTCTGGAAAACTGACACTGTCTAGACCACAGACCAGATTTTACACAGAAACATTACAGACTCTAGTAACTCAGAGGTGCTACAATCAGAAACAGGAAAAGTAGTCAGTGGCGGTACTTTGTATATTGGTCATGCCCCAGTAACTCCCACAGAGCTCTTCTTTTGTAATACTGAGTCTTTCATGGTTTGACAATGTTTATTTGCATTCTTTGTGTTTTTTTTGCTTGAAGGGAAGCTCTTCTGTGAGCCTACATAAAAAATAACACAAAACCCCAAACCTTTATTTTTGAAGTCTAGTTTATGTATTTCTCATCTTATTTCATTCTAATCTTCTCTTAAAGGGAAAAAACCAGATTTGTAGTATCTGACTGAAGAACACAGGTAATATTAAGTACCTGACACCTCCAAAGAGCAAAGATCATCAGCTTTCTCTTTCAGTGTTATAGTTAGTGCATTTGACAAAGTTACGCTGTCAAATAGATCATCTGCTGGGAAGATTTACACAGTTCTCTCACTTGTTATCTCCTAGTCATGGCACAACGCTCAGCTAAAGTCACCCAAGATGACAAATGACAAACTCTGCTTCTTCACTTAAAATCTTCGGTGACTTTTAAATGCACAAAGTAGTTGCATTAGTTTCCTGCCCTGCCCTGCATGATGTTGCTCCTGAATGTGTATTCTGAAATCCTGCTCATCTGTGTTGCTGCATTTCTGCTCATGACAATTTAGCATCTGAGCATTTGAGTCAAAGCCCTGGAAAGTCAAAATGACAGCACAGGGTCTTAGATAAAAGGGATATTCCTGAAAGATTCCCCATACACAGAAAGATATATATATTCATACCCCATCTGACTTCGGTCCATGAGCAGTGTCTGTCTTACAAGCGGAATTACAAAATGCTTTACAGTGGGAAACTGAATCAGTAATGGATGGGCAGAAATCTTTCTTTCCTCAGTTCTACAGTCCTCACAGCTGGTTGCTTTTATTGTTTTCATTTCAACATTAGCTGTATTTAGGAGCTGCTGAGGAAGAAAGAAAATCTAGGCAAATCTTATGCTCCTACTTCTTGTCCTACAGAAAAAGTTCTATATTCCTTTTTCCTTTATTCTTCCCAATTTTAAAACAGAGGTAAGATTTTTCTTGGCTATCTTTAGGGGTGAGAGAAAGAGATTATTTCTTAGCTTTCAATGGCATTTTAGCAATTCATAAAAACAAGCTTTTGTCATAATAAAGAGCAGTATCTTCACCTTGTAGCAGGCAATACAAGTGGTGTAACAAGATTTTTGTTTTTGAAAGGGTAAACCCTAGTTCTGTAGTTCAGACATAGAGTAGGAATCTTTCTAGATAGGAGAAGGAGTTACAGAAATGCATAATCCTTGTCACAGTTGACCTTTTCTCTCCTTGAGCTTATGGGTGTTTTCTCAAGAAGTAGAAATTCTTGTTCTTGCTGTGCATGGAGGAGATAAGGACAGTATCAGAGGAGGAGCCAGTTGTGTTTTCCTAAAAGGTAAGTTACTCTCTAAGGAGGGAAGGAAAGAACAGACAAACTGTTTGGGGGGGATATTTTGCCCAGGAAGGAGAAAATACATAGTATCAAAGCTGAGACCAATTACACCGAAAAGAGTAAGAAAAAGAAACAGCAAGAGTGAAGGGGGGAATCCAATGTTCGTAGAAAAAAAAATGCACCCACCAAGGGTAGAATGGCATAAATCAGCATTCAGATTTGAAACTGCTGGCTTTCTAGAGAAAAAAAGGGTAGGATAAAGGGTTTTGGTTTGGTTTTGTTTTTTTTTTTTTTAAATGGTTAATTAATAGAGAAGAAAAATGCAAATACAAGAAATCTTCGTGTGCCTGGGTTAAGAAAACCCTCAGAGTCACTAACACATTGAATGAATCCTGTTTTAGGCAGGTAATGGCTTGAAACTCCCTGCTGAAAACAAAGGTGGTTCACAATGAAGCATGACAGATGCAGAAGCAATGTGACTGTGAGATGGCACAGTTATTCCAGTTTCAGGGACGATGGGAGTTTATCTGAGGATAAAGGAGGGAGGGATTCCCTGTGCAAGGTCAGTGTAGGGGAGAGATCCAGTGGGAGAGCAGCTGTCTGTACTTACTAACCTCTAATCCGGGAGGATGGCTTTGTTGTGCTGCTCCAGTACAGAAGAGGTTAGACTGAATGCCGGTGAGGCACCAGCCATCCAGGAAATAATTTTCTATTTCGCTGATTTTGGTTCTCGTTGTTTTGTGTTTCCCTCCCTCTGTATGTAAAACAAGCGCTGAAGGAGTTCCTGAACAGAGGTCGCTCTGCTCCTCTCCACCGGCGGCATTGCGAGCGCTGTGGGTGCCGCTGGCCCGGGGGGCTCGCCGGCACTTCACAAACGGCCCCGATAGTACGGAAAGTCAGAGCTTCACCGGACAGATAATTTCATGTGGTCTGCAGAAGAACAGGCCTTTGTCCGAACGAGATGATAGCTGACTTTATTTGAGAGGGGGAGGGGAAGGAGTTTTCTCATTTTCTGTGTATTTCTATTCAGCTGTTGCAGAAACATCCCCATCTGCTTTGAATCTACATTTTAATTCCAAACCCCAGCAAGAAATACAGCGAGCTGCCTTGCTCTGCCTGACAAAGTACACACATAGCAAGTTGCTGAGCTGAAAGTTGTTCCAAAATCTAGGAATGTAACAAACTTAACAGCCAAGTTACCTGGGTTTGTGCTCTGTTAAACTGGATGATGATGATGACGACAAAAAAAATAAATTTCTTCTGTCAGTCTTTTAAATGTTGTCCCTTACTCAAGAGCATGTGCTTTTTTTGCTATCTGCTCTGTCAGGAAAATTTGGTTTAAGGAAGAGACACCGTACATATGAAATGGGTTTGAGTTTTCTCTGGTGAAAGCAGGCAGTGGAGCTGCGCCTGCTTTCCTGCATGATGAATAGGTAGTGAAACAGAAGGTGCAAATTAAATTGTTGTTAGCCCTAATTTGTAACACCCATAACTGAATTCATGTAGTATGAAATGATTTTTGCCAGTAGCAGTGAAATCTTGCATGTTTTATACATGTGTATATGTATATATGAAAGCTCAAGGGCTTATTTTAGCTCTAAGATCTTCACAGTTTGAGTTTTTGCTTGCCGGTCCTAGTGCATAAAAATTTATCCCTAACTGTCAACAGGTGTCAGAAACAGAAGCAGCTGAAGCCAGAGCTGAGCAACATTTCTGTTCTGATCTGATAAACGTGCAGATAAACCACATGTAACTTCTGTTATGGACACCCAGCAAAAGCTAATCATGATGCAGACACTAAGTTAATTTCTGCGCCTGTTTCGCAAGCTGTAACGGGGGACAGCGAGTGAGACACAGACTAACTCACAGGCTGATAAGAAGCAGAACTGCCTCTAAATTGTTCCTGGCTGAGAGGAATCATAGAAATGCAAGTTATTTGCATTGAGTATAATTTAAAGGATTTTTTTTTTGTGACAGAAAATGGACAAGCCAAACTGTTCAAGCAAACTTAAGCTGTTGTGAGAAAAGACAGAAAAGAAGAAGAGGGTTTACTGTGAGCTGAAAGGGAAAAGGAATTGAAAGATGCCCATTCAAATGCTTCATCTGCCTGCTAATTTTAATTAAGGCTCCTCCTTTGTAACTATGCCACAGAGCCTGAGTCCTTATAAAAAAAAATTGTCACTAGGCAGATTTCTGAGAGTCTCCTGATTGAATCATCATTTTAATCTCTTTACTGCCAACCCCCTCTCCTGAGCAGAAGCTACCCGCTGCACTGTGTGACAATTAACATGCTGAGAAATGCTACTGCACTCCTCAGGGAGTTTCAGTGATGCAAAACACTCTTCTGCTGTGTGACAAAAATGCCAAAACCTTTAAAATATCTCTGTGGTAAAATATCCTGTGTTTTTTGAAGCATGGCTACATACCTTGTTTTCACCAGGAAAAAATACTCTTCGTTAATTTTCTGAATAAAAAAATATTCCTTTCCTTCAATTCTCCTTCAGCCTTTGCCTCCCCAGTACCCCCTCCAAGTCTGGAGAATTTGATAAAAACAGTGGTCTTTGCAAAGAAATACCAACCAGTGACAAAAACTGTTGTCTGGGTTTGCATGTCTTTGCTCAGTGTAGTTTTGCTTTCTCAAATCCTGCCTCATCCATGTCTTACTGCTTCACGTTTCACCTCTCTTCCCTAACAAAGCACTAGGAACAGTTTCCTGCTCCGTGCCCGGTGGGGTCCCACAGCCTGCTCCTGTGCACCACCCCACTCCAGGCCCACGGAAACCGAGCCAGGTTTACTGAACTGGGTCTCAGCTCCCAGTTAGACAGCACCCACTGTACCAGTCTCCTATCCTAGCAACACATAAAAGAGGATTCTCTCTCTCTGCCACCTTGGTAAAGACACAGATCAGCCCAAGCAGGGTCTGCCCACAGGGACATGCTAATTGAGATGCTGTTTGGCAGCAGACTCTGTCCTTGCACAAATGTTCACAAAATGACTAATTAAAAACAAGCCTCTTGCCCTGCTTCCTTCCCCCTTGACAAGTTAACATAGGCACGTTTTTCCTTTCATTATTTTTTGGACAACAATAACGAACACACTAAGGAAAGAACACTTCAGGAACAGTTTTGTCTGAAGAAAATACCAAGGGTGGTTGTCCCTTTCTTCTCTCCCCCTGATGGCCGCCTGCATTGCTGGGAGGGTACAATCCAGGAGGAAGTCATTAAGAGGGGGTGTATGGGGAAAGGTGAGTCATTCCACGCAACTCTTAATTATAGTGAAAAAGGAGGAAATATGCTTAAGCATAAGAATTCTGTTTCTGTTGTCCCAAAAGTATTTTGGGTATTCAGAAGGAGAATAAACAGATTTTCCATGAAGCCAGGAAGGTAGGTTTCAGTGAGAAAGCCCTCTGGGTTCTGATGCTCAGCTGAGTGTCTGTCCTCCCACGGCCTTGCTTGGAAACCAGAGGGCACCAAGTAGGAGTGCATTACTCCAGAGAGCACACATGATGCCAAGTGGGCAGAGCTCTTAATTACATCATAGATAATCATGGTGTAATCATGGAAGCATGCAAGGAATGGGAGTAACTTTAATTCAGGAAAAATAGCTAACTGGGTTGTGTAATGGGGAAAACCAGCAAAAGCAGGGGAAGAACGCAATGGTGAGGTGACTGCTGCAAACCAGGCAACAGAACGATTTCCACAGTGATCACAGATCGTGAGGCAACAGGCTGGATTTTTATCTAGCTGTTGTGCGTGACTAACAGCAGCTCTGTGCGTACACGCAGTGCTGAGGAACTGCTTTCACTGTTACTCCACTGCATGCGTGTTCATTGTTGTCTAAACCTGGGAATAATTGCTGTGAAACTTTCAAGCACATAAGAGCTTTCCTGTAGGCAGAATGGACAAATCCCTAAGGGAGAAAGGAGTTGGCTCCTTGTGAGGACCTTGATCTCTAGACTTGGAGAGGAACAGCTCTGCTGTGCTGGAAAAAGCTGCATGTGCATCCACGTGCTTTGGAGGCAGCCTCCTCGCTGGGTCTGAGCCAGCTGTGCCCGATAGGAACTTGCTGAGGAAGCAGCTCTCCACTCCACGCACAGCCGGGCTGCTGGTTGAGCACCTCAAACACACAGGGACATGGAGGAGAAGCCATGTTTATTCCTGTTGAGGCTAGGGAGGGGCAACAATGTGGCACTCAGCAAAACTTGAGTGTGAGACTGAAAAAAAGATCAAAAGACGGGCCAAAGTGTGCAGTGGTGTTTAAACATATAAGACATGCAGGCAGGCACATCGTGGGGACTTAACAAAGGTAATTGGAAACTTTGCAGAATTACAGAAGCACCCATCTGACTCTCTAGACTTCTAAATGCCTCTGCAGAGATGGTCCTTAGGGCCTGTTTTCCCAGAAGTCAGGTATGCAGGTTTGGTGACCACAGGACCCACAGATCAGATGCTGGGATGCAGCTCTCCCGCACTTGAGCCCTGTGTGTACCGCTGGTGCTTTGGTAGCCCACTCCCTGTAATGCCAGCCCGTGCCATTTGATTGGCAGTCCCGTATGTGGCTCGTGGGACTGCTGCTGACCTCCACGAGATCCTGCCAATATGTGGACAGTCACCAGAATCAGCCTTATGAAGCTGAGGTCAAAGTGTTATGCAAAAAAAGAAGAAAAAAAAAAGTGCAGTAATTCCAAAAAGTGCAATTCCACCTTGAGCTGTGATAGTGGACCTCCCTTGCTAAGCAGGTAAATTAACTTTGTTACAAGGAAAAGCCAAATGCAGCAGGAAGTAGGGCTCACATTTCCAGGTGTAAAACCACCTTCCCTTTATGTCAGCACCAAACCCTCAACACAAAAAGATGAAGTAACTTGATTTACAGGCACAAAATCTGTCTTCCTCTGAAAGAGTTAACTACACTTTTGTTCAGAGTAAGGAAAGGGCAGGAACTAAAGGAGTGATCTTTACATGTTGGGTTTTTATTTATATAAACTGTACAAAACACCTTGACAATCTTGGGGATACACAGAGCTATATATAGAAATGTGAATAACTGTACTAGTGGGCATGACACTGTGTGCAAGCCAAAATATTCCTGAGTGTTTGCAGCCATGTGCTTTCCTTCCTCCCTCGAGCCTTGCATAGGTTATTCTAAATCACTTCAGCACTATGTAAAAGAATTTTTTCTTGCCTTTTACGGTAGTTGTTTCAGTATGAATACATAGTCTGAGACTTCCTCAAGACCTCTCAGATTGTCTTGCAGTTTCTACTGAATAAATGTCTTTAATAATAATACCTTAAATCAGGATCCTGTAAAGCTGTACCTCTGTCCCACTGAAGTAGGTTATTCTGCAGCGAGCAGGTTATACAAAAACCTCTGTGCTGAAATATAAATGCTATGCTGAAGAAGTGCTATGATGTGAGAATTAGTCTCACCAACAGAAGCCCAACAGGCTGATGGTTTCTCCAGAATTGGTACGTATCTGTCATTATCCAGAATTCCTTACAGAGCTTTTTAGACCTGAACACTAACCTAAGAGATAACGTCTTTCCAAGGGGTTTCAGTACCATTACTTGTATTCTGAGATTTAAGAACACATGCTGTGAAGTGGTATTTGTTACTCCTGAGCAGAAATGCAAACACTAAATGATTCTGACTGGAATGGAACTATTCCTGATTTGGGACCCAGGTCATGCTTTCCAAGGAGGTAGTTTCAGGAGCAGCAAGCCTTAGGAAGGCTGAGATTACTCTGGGTTTGCTTTCCTTGAGTGACTGAAAGTTTCAGCAGTGAAACTCTCCTGCTTCCCGGGAAACTTCTCCTGTGGCTGGAACATGTTTAGAGGCTGTCTCCCATGAGGGCTCTCTGGCATTTAATAACATGGGAAGTTATGAATTGGTTGTTCCCTTGCTGGGATGTTTACAGGGTTTTTTTCCTTTACCCAGCTTCCGATCTTCACAACAGTTGGAGCACTAAATCTGTCACACATGGCTGAAAACAGACAGTTGAACTGGACTCTCTTTGCGAGGGATGGGCAGGTGCATATGCCCAGTATCATCCCATATTACTCATTTTGCTGGGACACTAGCCTAATACGTATTTTTCTAGACACCGAGGGATGTATGACTGCAGTAGCTTGTAGCGACCAGAATGGTTGCTGGAATTCACGAGTGAGGGAAATATGTTCAAACCAAGAAGCAGAAAGCTGTCAGACATACCACCTTAACCACAGGTCAGAGGACACCAGGGAACACTATCTGTAAGAGCTGGAAGTGGAGAGGAGACAACTGAGAAGACCAATTTTTAAACAAGCCTGGACAGTAGTTGACTCCTGGATCCCCCAGTCCCCAGTGGGGATTATATGAGGAGCTCTTCTGGAGGCAAGTGGAACAGATTCACGGAAGACACTCCCTGTTTGGGTTCACAGAAGGAAGTGAAAAGGTAAGAAGTAAAACCAAGCAAGCCGCCTTGAAGTGACAGACCTGCTGTAATTTGGGACTGGCTAGAGGACAGTACTTTGGATTGACAGCTTTTTTGTCTTCTATGGAGAGAAACTTGGTAAGTGATGTTTTGGGGACAGTAAATCAGAAGTAAAGCCCAGAGCAATGCTTCAGAAAGGGGTAGGGCAGAGAGGTGGTGCAGTTTAGAAAAATTCTGTGTTGTTTTAATGCACGCTAAGTCATGCTAAGAATTTCGTGCCAGTCAACAAGTTTTCCCAGAGAATATTTCACACACATTAAAGTGACATACACGTGAAAGGCTGGAGAGCCGCCGAACCTAAAAGGGGCAGGCAGCTGGGAATGTGTTAGAAGTCCCTGCCTAATATTTAATTTAGGAAGGGAACTGTTTTGGAAACAGTTGAAGATAGTTGCAAAGTTTGGTGGCGGGAACTGAAGAGAGAAGTTTAAAGGACGTGAAGGGAAGTGGGTTCATCACACAAGCACAAAATGTGTGGGTGCTTTGGGAGCAAGCAGGCTGCCAAGAATTAAGTAAGGAGAGTGCTGTATGTATCCAGATACAGATGCAGACCCTGGTTAGATTAATCAGACTGCTGGCCTTCTTTGGGAAAAAAGCAGTGAGATCAAAGGAAGCATCTTAAAGGAGGACAAGAATAGATGAGTAAGAATGTGAAATGGGGAAGGCTAGATATGGAAAGAGGTTCTGGGTAGTGGAAGAAAAAGCTTGCAAAAGCAAGTTTTGAAATAAAGCAGTGATATTTTTCAACTTGCAGAAGTGAACATAGCAAGTGATAGGTGAAACAAAGTTTATATAGGCAAGAAAGGAGATAAGAAATAAGACTTTCTGATTTCTTCCTTTTAAAGCTAAACAGTAAGAAAATTGTTAGGTTCAGCTTTCTGTGAATGACACTGTTGCTCTTACTTCCTTCTAGAGCTAGCGTGGTGTGACCAAATGGTAACAGTGATGGACATGATGAGAAAAGCATCTCTAGTGACTATACAGGCAAAAACACACATGAGGATGAATTTACCCATCTAGTTAGTTCATAATAGCTGCTCTGAACACCCCATTCAAAATGATCAAATGGCTTATACGATATCTTTTCTGTGACCCATGGAACCAAATCTGTGTCATGGAGTAAGGTCACTACACTGTCAGCTGGGTGACAAACCTAGTTTGAGCATTGACTCGGGATTGCAGGCCATGGGCCTCGGGCCAAGGGATGTCGAGCGTGCCACAGAGGTGACGCGCGTACTCCCGGCGGAAGGCTTCCAGTCCATCGGCACGGCGCCATGCCATCCCTGCGCCAATTCATGGAAGGGCAACCAAGCTGCCTTCGAAGGGAGTAACTCGTCTGCCTGTCCAGATGGATGTGGCGCTGTGCTGGCACCAGTGAAAGCCTGGCAGGGAGGAGGAAGGGAGTCTGTTGGGTAGTCGGTGTTTGTGCCAAGCTGTATAAGGAGACTGAACACTTGCTAAAGATGCCCTGTTTGCTTTGGCCAAAAATATCTGGTAATTTTGGAAGAAACGGGGAGACAAGCGCAGATGTTGCACTGCTGTAGATCAGGGTAGCTCCACTGATTTCAGCAGAGCCCCACTGGTTGAGTTTTGGCTCAAGGACTGAGCAGTGGCATTTAGCACAGTGAGACTGCGTGACTGCACTGCTGTGAAACGGTACCGCTCCAGATATTCCTGGTGTAACACAGTTGTAAGCCTGTCCCCTCGTGCCTTACTGCTAAGAGACCTTGCTACTGGGAGTTCGTTTGGGGTTCCTGCGTCAGCTTGAAAAGTAGCAACCTCCTTGCTGCCGTGTGCTCCTTCAAACAATGCCATGACAACTGTACCACGCGGTGCCTGCCAGGTTCAAGCAAGGACATAGTGGAGCACACGTCAACAGTGGAGCTGCAAATGAGGTAATGTGTTATCAGCAGACAGGTCAGGGCTCTATGTATCAACTCCTGCAGCGCAGAGTGACTAAAAATAACTTTCTATTGCAAGTACCCAGTTCCCGAAGAAGGAAATGCCCTCGTTTAACACCTTCTACCCCAGACAAACCAAGAATGACTTATCATAGTCTCTACACCCCTTGGTATCCCAATGGTCTAGCTGGATGCCTGGCTCAAGTGCTCTGCTTTCACCTCCAGAAGGTGACCATAAGTCAAGAGTAATATAAAGACCTGAGCAATCCCAGCCACAGCCCCATCACCTGACTGTCACCACGGGTAGTGTTACAGTTATGCACCAGCCTCTCTCTGTCAGGAATGTGAGTGTCTGGAGCAAGTGTGGGACTGAACTATTCCTCGTGCCTTTTAGGTACACATCATCAGGTCAGGATCTAGACTACTAAATTACCTCACATGTCAACTTCCCATTTGGGTCTGAACTGTGAAGAGAGAAGCCCTTGGCTTTGGTTATTAAGCCAGCTTTATACCCATACACAGACACCAGAGAGATCCCAAGGAAATATTTCTACTATTAAAAAAAAAAATAAAATTTAAATCACTATTCATTTGTAGCTTCTGGTGTGCCCTAAGAAGTTTTATTTTATCCACTAAGCTGCAATGGATGTTTTGGTCCTTGCCACGTATGAAGAGGTCTACAGCACAACCCTTCAATGCAAAGGGTGTCAGTCTGTTCTCCCTAGCGCTGTGGAGTGGCACGGGTTCAAAGCAAAGGGAGAACTGAAGTCTAGTTTATCATTAATACTGGACAAGAAAGGTATCAAACTTATGTACTCTAACTGTATTTTTGCACCTTACAAAAAATGGTTTTCTGATTTCTGCTGGCAGTATGTTTCACTACCTTGTCTATCAGCTCTGATGCTTTCACTCTGGCCCGGCAACTTCGATTTCCCCGGCCTCCTAATTATTACTTTTCCGGATGTTTATATTAGTAAGTTATGAAGTGTGCTAATCCTGTCTAATGAGAGTGATAGACCATCAATTGTGCCACTACAGGCCAATGCAGTCTTCTCCTGAAGATACTCCTGCTTTGAAAGCGTGCAATAGAGGGCAAAAATGAATAAGCAAAAGAGTTTTGAAAAGGCAGATACTAATAGACACACCAGAAACAAGCCTGCTCAGCGGCAAATAATTCACAGCATATCTCCTAGGTACCAAAACCACAGGTGTGTTTTATTAACACACAGAGGCAGTGAGCTTAAGCGGGGCCATCAGATCAGGCAGGCCAAACTCCTCTGCATTTGCATTAGTTGACTCAGGACTGGGCTTTTTTTTTTATCTTCCTGATTACAGACAGTACAGTGAGTATAAAAAGGACAATTAAGCAGCACTGCTGAGCATGTCTCTTCTTCCCATGTTGCACACCCTGGCAACAAATCAATTTTGTCTTTTGCTGTGAGACATTTTCTCTCTCTCTCTCTCTCTGACGGCTCAAAATTACTCTCCCAGAATTCTCCAGTTTTTTCCCCTCCACAGTTCATCCTGCCAGTTGCCACTTTAGTAAAAAGCTTATAGCAACCTACAACTTTATGTTTTCCATTCCCTCTAAAGGTTAACTATAGGTGAATGTTTTATTCTTTGTAACAAGTAATTGACATGCATGAGCCAACTTTCTGTTCAGAACATAATTTGTATTCTTGAGAGATCTGTGCATGTTCTTGTTCATACTGCTTCTTCCCTGAAGGGATCTGGAAGGGGGAGGAAAAGGAGAAGCTTTTAAAGTTTGGCTCACAAAAGTTACAGAGAAAGATCCAGGCTTTCAGCTCCATCAGATAAACGGCAATGTGACTGCACAATATACAGTACACTGGCACATACCGATAGGAAAAGAACAGAGTAAAAGGGGGGGAAGGAGAAGGGGAGAACTGAGCAGGCAGAAAAACCAGAATACTCAGTGACCAGGCAAGCTGGCTGTTAAATCAAAAATAATCAGAAACTTTGAACCCAAAGGTTGTTGGGCTCATTAGAAACACAATTCAGGTGGGAATTTAATGAGAGCTTTCTATTGAGAAGTCAATACAGTTCTTCATGTACTTGCACCTGGGCAGTTAGGCAGCATTTGCTTAACGAAACTTAATGATTTGATTCCAAGACCACTGAAATCAGATTTGTTTCAATCCCTTCAGTGGGGTTAGGATTAAGTTCAAAAAAGCACCGTTTTAGTAGGGGTGTGGCAGGGTCGTTTACAGAGCATACTTTTTTCTTTTTTTTTTTTTTTTTAATAGAGTCTTCTCATGTGGTTACATCTCCTTGTGAGAAGGTCTTTTTAGAATTTTTGTAAAAAAAGAGTGTCAGCACATATGCAATGCCTGTAATTTAGAACACGGCTCGTGGGTTGTGGTCTCCTCAGTCAGGCTGATAGGTGTGGTGGGTACAGCTGTGTAATCCTTGTGATGCCAGAATCTGTCAGCTGCCACTTCAGGCCTTTAATTTTACCACACAATAGTGATTTTTTAATTTCAGTGTAAGGATCTTCAGCCTCCCTGCATGTAGTTTTTTCAAAATTAAACAAACTTAAGACCCCTTTAGCAAATACAGAATATATTGAAAAGGTAATGTGAAATCAAACACAGAATATATTGAAAAGGTAATGTGAAATCACATTTAGAGACTTGGTATTCACACTTTCACCTATGAGGATAGGTCCTGCTTACCAGCAGTAACCCCTTAGCTTGTAACATTCAAATTTGTGGTTTTAGAAGAATAAACAGTATAGTTTTACTGAAGAAAATATAATTTATAGACAGAACTGGGACAGGATTATGTATGCACATTATCACAGCAATTTATGATATTTAGCTAGTGGAGAGTCTTCACGCTACTTAGGTTACAGTATCCTCTTGTAGTCCCCTGCCTGCAGTTTCCCACTGTACCCGCTAATAACCATTCTCCACACATGGATACCAGTTGCCTACTAAAAAATTACTCTAAATTCTAAGTAACTAAGGCAACTTAGGCAGAGACAGCCACCTATCTTGTACAATGAAAGCCTGAAAGGGCACCATGAGGTTGTTCTTTCCACTCACACTTTATTTCAAACAGGTGTGCAAAGGGAACATATCAGAGAGATTTAAATAGAAGGTTAAGCAGACTGTAAATTTCCATCTACGCTTGGTCTAATTACAGCTATGAACATACGTGAGACTGAGAATTTTGTTTAGAGTAATCCCCTTATCAAAACTGTCATATGCCAGGAAATGTTAGAAGCAGAGTTGCTTATTCCCCATGTTCTTGAGCTACTGTGCCTGCCATTTAAATATCAACATTTCCCAACAGCTTTCAGTTTAACCCACAGAGGTTTTCCCACAGTAACTTCTGGCTGACTTATGAGCCCCTTACTCATACCAGTGATTAGTTAATTCCACAAATAGCTCCACTGTCTGCAGTGGGATCACATTTAATTATGACTACATCAATGTAAAAGGTTTCCAGCCCTTTAGGACTAACCCAGATAGCACTATGAGATAATCTCCCAGGGGTTGTGATCACCAGACTTATTTTCTACTTCTGCTTGTGTGAAAAAAAAGCCACTGTCACCACAGACAAGTGGAAAATGTTCCTATTGCAAGCCATGCTAAGCCTAGGTTTGGGGTTTTTTTTAATGTTATTGTCTTAGAAACAGATTTCTGCCTCTTCCGACTCTTACATTCTACCATAAAAGCAGAATATTACGGTCTAGGGTGCAAGGATTTTCTCAACTTTACACTGTCTCACTTTGTGCAGTACCTGAGCTTTGTGCCTCTACCCAGCATTTGCACTTATAAATAATGTAAAGTCTATACAGAAAAAATAATTATGTGCTATTTATGTACCACAGTAATGTTTTCAGGTCTCTGTTGGGCCTCCTGTTACACACTGTAAGGATATGTAAGCGGTTTATGATTCCCCTCACTATTACCTGTTTCTTCCCAAAGGGCTATATTCTGAGTTTCATACATGGATGAATGTAAGATCTTACATGTGATCTCACTGTAGTCAAGACATTATTTCTGAGATTAACTAATGACCACTGTGTAAAAGTGCTCATGTTCATGTTATTGTTAATGAAGGGAAGAGGGGGAAAGAGCTTTTCAGTGCAAGGACCACAATCCTATATGGAGCAGCAGTCACAGGCTAGGACTGGAAACAGGTGTTCATGCATGAAGCAAGCCCTCCTGAGGCCATTGAGTGGATCCAGGGCTAAATCTTCATACCACAGACCACAGGGCTACCCATTCCCCTTCAGCTCTTTTTGATGGTGTCCAAGGGACAGATTTCCCTGCTAAGCTTTTGCCTGCATGTTACAAAGCTTTCTTTTTTAAGAACTGCTATGTAATAACCTAAAATAGCCTGCCCCATCCATCCTGAGTGCAGCTGGGCAGAGTTCCTTCATAGTATCTGTCATGCCTAAAAATATTCCTGTTATGAAAACAGAGAGAGATGTGTGTTTTTGTGTGCTGTGCCCGTGTGTTTAGTGTACGTGTGAGTGCATGTGGAGTAAGTCTGAGGGTGAGCTTCCTCCTCCACAGAGCGTGAACGCTGTACTGAAGGATTATCTAATGTCATAGTGTCATGAGTAAGGGCTTGACACTTGTTTCTGAATATCTGTCTGTAGCTCTACTGCTGCACTATAAATACATCTAAACCAAAGCAGACAGTATGTAACGCAGGGCAGGGAATACCTCTGACTTCTAGACTTGCTAAACTTGCAAAGCTGTGGGCAGTGCAGCTCGCAGCGATACTTGACAGGCGTGAGAGAAGTACGGTGAGCAATGAGGCAGGCTAAGCCTCACCAGTGAGATGAGCTGTAATATCTGAATGCTTCCAAGAAAGGAAACTAAAGGGCAGTGCAAAGTGGGTAAGATGTACTTCGGTGTGTAGAGGATGACAGTGGTGAGGGCCATGGTGACAAAGCACAAAGGTGGGAGGTGTTTTAGATCATATGTGGTTTTCCTTCTTTGAAAGTTTTAAGTCATAGAAAAAGCCCATAAAGGAATCAGATATGACCATACAGAAACAGGAACTGGTGAAAAAAATTAAGTCTTGGAGTAGAGGAAAACCCTATTAGTTGACTGTTTCTCACAGCTTTTTTTCCCTTCTTTCTTTTGAAATGATCATGTGCTCAGCTTCATAAGACAGGCAAACCCTGCAACTGAACCGGCCCAGTTTAGGTGTTTTAAAGTGCAAAAACATGCAAGCACAAACACCTGCTGAGTTCAGGAGAATAAAGAATAAAACAAAGAAAATGCCCAGGTTATCTCCAGTTCCCTCTGAGCCTAGTCCAGGTCCGCACTGTTGTGCTGGCTATACTGCAAGATATGAGTTTCTGCAGGATGCCCATATTTTATGAAATAGTTTTTATTTGTCACAAGCACTGTCTTACATGAGGTTAGTGCTACTTTGAAACCTTCTTTGCTTCATAGTTTCCACAGATCTACAACCACCATCTCCATGTACTCATCCTCTGTGACTGCTGAAAACTACTACTAAATTCCCTGGAGGGAGAGACACAGTCAGATGAGGCAGCACTTTCCTGCCCAGTTCTGCACAGCAGAACCAGTAACCCTTCCAAAAAGACTGTCATTTACCCCCTTGAATACCCTGATTTAGTGCAAACTCACATTCACGTATATAATTAACATCTTAGAAGGATTTCTGAAGTCTGTGTCATAGCCTATAAAATTCTTTGGCAAATGCAGAGGAATTTAGGTACTTCATGGTTAAACAGTTTTGGCAGAATAAAGAAAACTAGAAGCAGTAATAAAAAGCCCAAATCCCTGAAAGTACACAATGTGTCTTTCCCCATGCATTAGGCTTCAACAAGTATGTTGATAGGCAGCATTAGATATGCAAGGATGAAGTAAACAAAAACCCTGGGATTGCAAAGTAAATATTTGGGTGTATTAGCTAACTGTTTGTGGGGGTTTTTTCAGCTTTTAAATTTGTTTGTATTAATGCTTAAGTCTCCAACTTACCTTCTAAAAAAAGATAACTGCAATGATCTGTCTCCTGCCCACAGTCATCTCTTCCATCAATATTTTTGCTTATCTCTCTTTTCATGTTTCATGTTGTTTCAAAGCAGCTCTTTAGCAATCCACAAAAATGTTAGCTATCCAGCTGGATTTAAGTGGACCCCAGCTGAAGTAAATACTCCACACAAGCTTACTATCTTTCTTTTCCATTTCTTGGTTAGTCCTCTTTGGGCCTCTATATGTAGATTAGGAGTCTTTAAAATGTTTAGTGAAAGACCATGCAATACAGAAACTATTGCTTTCACAGTGCTGTGTTTCTATAGTAACCATCTTATTAAAGCACTGCAGCCATCTGCTTTAAATACTAACTTCACAAGACCATCAGGACTAGCTTAAAACAATATCACAAGTTCATTAAATATTAAAACTAGAAACAAGAGGACAAGAAGAGAGAACTACAGGAGAGAGCTTTTTCCTTTTTCAATCTAATCTTCAAAAAAAACCCATACTTGTTTGCTCTTTTTAGATAACTTAACAGTTCATGCCCCTGCTTTAGAAAGAACTGTGACCACCCTAGCTGCTGGTGGCATAAACTGCAACTTTCTGGGATGTTGCAATTACAAACAAATGAAGAGAATAGCTTCTCGGGGTAGGTGTTCAGTTTGTGTATGTTCCTAATAACAGATTTTCTGGACCCTGTTTCTGTAGCAGTACTCTCAGACATAGGAAGTCTTTGGAGGAGGGAGCACACAGAGGAAGAGCCAGCAGCAGCTGAGAGATGCCACACTGAAGCAAACAACTGTCTGTTTTTATCATAGTCTGCTAAAGGGCAAATGCCTCAGAGAAATGTATAATCACTCAGTAATGCATTCAGCAACCTCCAGCTTTCAGCCAAAACCATGAGACTTAAACCCCCCTATCACTTGTGTCCTAAGGAGCAGGTGCCTAGACATGGTCCTAATTCACAGAAATGCCTGCTACCTTCAAAAGAACCTGCATCGGCAGCAGCTTGGGACAGCAAGGTCCTTAGATTAAGCACACCTGTCATGTTTGTTTCCTTTAAGCAATTTGAAATCTGTTGCCTGTTACCTTCTTCAAATACTGTCTTTCTTCAAACGGTGCTAGAGAGCCAAAGGTGAGCTCCTGAGAACCCTTCTCTGCCTTTAGCCTATGGTATCTAGCTCACACTCCAGAGTTACTTTCACTGTGTTCTATTTCCTGCTCCCTCATTCTGTGCTACCCCTTTAGAGGCCCAGACCCCGGCGTCAGAATACATGGGAACATCTGAAAAATTCACTGGAACAAGAAAGAATAGGAGAATTCAGATTTTCCCATGGAGAAACCATACACCTCTGGCACTACACCTCAAGAGAAATATTTTCTAGTGTTTTGCATTCTCTCAAACGTGTTTCTATCTTCATCCATGAAGACAGCTTAACCAAACCATAAATAATACTAAGATTAAGTACCGTATTGGATTTGTTTTTCCCACTTCTCATAACTGCCACATTGAGCAAGTGCCTACACTTAAGCTGTTCGTTATATTGTCCAGATCTGTGGCAGAGAGCATTTGCAGCATGCATGGAATAGCGGCAGTGTGCCCAGATAACACTGACATGGTCCTTGGCCAAAAAATTTCACAGTCTAATGGATGACCAGATCCTCATAAAAATGTGTAATTATTTATTTTAAGATTCCCCCCGCCCAGTATGCAATTCCTCCTCCTTGATGACACCAACTTCTCTGTTTCACACACCAGCTTTTTTTCTGAAGTTCTTCTGAGGTCCCTCGAATAGAAAACCCAAGGGCAGTGTCTCAAAAGGCAGAAACAATCGTAAGCACAAACACTGAATGAGGAACAGGAGTTCCTGGAGTTACACTGAATATCAAGCTGAACAGTTATGCGAGTCCTTTTGAGAAAAAAAGGCAATTTTTGCACAGGCTGTAAGTCCTCTTTGTGTGGCTTTGTCAGACATTGTTACCTTACTTCTCAAGCCTTGGCAGGGCTTCAACTGGAATGCTAGATCTGTCCAAAAGGAAAAAATGTTCATCAAAATGAGAAGATTTGGCAGAGTACAGAATCTCCTTTAGCAGAGGTCTTCTAGAGCAGATTATCCAACTATTTGTCAAAATGGCAGTCACAATTTGCCTGACTTGCAAGAAAAAAATGGAATAAATGGTCTCTTCCATGACTATTTCATACAACTTTTAGGAACAACTTGTCCATCATTCTCACTGCTGTGCACTGGTACATGAAATACTATTTAGTATATCCCGATAAGAATTTTCCTGGATAAGGGTGCAAGCAAGTTTGCAGAGACCGTAAAGAGGCTCACAAAGGCCACTCTTTCCCTCAAAATTAAACTAACCTAAATTTTCCACATCAAAACTTTACACTGGAGCTCGACATTCTTTTACATGGAAGTTCATGGTATTTGCTGTGCTTGAGACAACCATACTCTCCACATTTGTGGACCTTCAGCAAGGATAAATAATTAGATAAAAAAAAGGCTGCTAGGATAGTGGAACATGAGTAGAAGAGAAGGCCTGATTTTGCTGCTTCCACCGTATCTCTACTGAATTCATAAATCAGTATTTCTGCAGCTTGCCTGTTAAATAATAAAGGCTGTTTTCTTTTATTGATGTGTAATTTGACTACTAGAAATGGGGGTCTCATCCTATTTTGAAGTTTTGGAGGTTGGCCATGGCCAAAGTCAGGCTAGTGGGCAAAGAACAGTAGTGTTTCTTGTAGGACTGAAAGACAGGGGAAGAAACCTCAGCACCTCATTTGCTTAATCCTGTGAACATGAAGAAGCCATTGCTGACATGGTTCAGACAACTGTTTTTTTCTTAAACTTACTCTGTAAGGTGAGATTTTCTTGCTTTCCAAAGAACACCTCTGGGCATTTTCCCCTATACGTTCCCCAGTACTGTAAAAATCTAAAATGCTCTTTGTTTCTTTCATTGTTTTTGTTCTCTTTTGCACAAGTCACAGTTCTTGTAACTCTCGAATTAACAGGACTTTTTACGTTTTTAAGGTGATGGGAAACATTTTCTACCTGTGGTTTGTGCTGAGCAGATATTCTGCAGGTTGTTTGCATGTTTCCACCTTGTCTTTGAGTGCTGTGGGCAGTTGTTAATGTGACTTAAAGAACTGTCCAGCAGGTGTTTTTAAGTTTTCTTCTCTGTGCACACAAGCAGTAAGCAACTGGTCTGTTAAGGAACCATCTTCTTCTGAGAAAGCAATGAGTAACAGAGACATGAACAGTGTGACCCCAGTCTGTCTACCTCTCAGGTCAGGAAGTCCTCCCACTGCCTCACCCAGTGCTGCAAATTTTGGTAGGGCAATTCAGATCCTATATAAGATTCTCAGCTCCAAAAGACATTAATGACAAATCCCTCAGGTAAATACCAAGGTGCTATTTCAACTCTTCTCCATCTCCCCCCGCTTTTCTGGCAGATTGGTTTTTCAAAGGGATGAGGGAAGGGGTTGATTGGCAGCAAATTATAAACTGGTGAATAATCTCTCTCTCACACACACACACATATGGCAGAGAAAGCTGTGGCCAGGGATAGTTCTTTATTATGCCAAGGGATTTTCTTCCCCAAATTATGCACTGTCATGACCATTGATCAGCATATCTAAGAAAAATCAAAGGTCCCAAGTCTGTTCTTTGGGAGTTGTAAAACTCTTTAGTAAGACTTGCACCCATGGATCTGAAGACATAATTAAACTTTAGGTGTGCCTTTTGCTGAACTTGTTAAACAAGATTTCCATTGCTTTTTTACCTAGAGGACAAACCCATGACAGAGTCTGTATTTATTTTGAGATACTCATCTAAACTGACACAATGGCGGTATTCACCCTGTAGCATACAATGGTAATCTTACACTGTTCCTTCCCTCCTAATCCAACCGAAAGTATGGGATAAAATAATCTTTATCATACGTGGCATTTCTTCCCTTATATTCTCTTCACTGGGTGGCTAAAAGAAGCTCTTTGTATAACATAAGAAAATATCATAAATGGTAACAGTAAGATGATTCTCCAAGTCAAAGATGCACCAGACAGAATTCGTGTATCTGTATGGACCTTACACTGATTAAGTTAAATGTACCAGCGAAGCCCACAGACTTCATAAATACTAATAATTCAGTCCTTGTAAACCTCAGTACTTTCTGATTAAGAACAATTTAAAAAGTGCTTCAGGGCTTCTGAAGAAAGACTCCAGAAGATGTACAATGACGTACCCAAGACAAAAGCTATATACATTAAGGGAAGACTTTACACTAAAGCTCTAATTCTCCTTTCTCCAAGTCTGCCCATACTTGTACAGTTTCACAGTAAGGTGGATTTGCTTTCCTCAGGCAGGAGAAATGATACAACGAGCTCTTAAAATAGGAACACAGCAGTGACCTATTTTCAGTACTTCCATTCTTATTTCTAGGTCCATTATATACAGTGTAATGAACATTGGAATGAACATTCAGCAGTGAAAAGACATCAATAACCGACCAAGTACATTTGCTCACATTCTCAATGCAAGATTAAAAATAGCCAGGAGACTGGGCAAAACCAGCCAGGAGCTGACCTGCACAGCACTGCATCTGCTCAGGGTAGAGTTGTCTGACCACAAGAAATGAGTTAGTGACCGGGCCAGAGTGGACATGTGTCAGCCTCTCTAGTTTTGTTTTGTTTACATAGCAAAAAAACTCTGCATGAACTCTGACAACTCTAATGCAGACCTGCCATGGGTATGGTTAGAAAAGATGAAGACTGTGGACTAGCTTTACACTTACAAAAGTTTTATTCAGTAACCAGGCTGAACTCTATTGGAGGAGAGGGATGGAGAAGTTCACAGTGTATCTTCCCACGGGCTTTGTCATTATTATTTACAAACACTGAGATGTATTATAGCGACTAATATAAAATAGAACTACCATTTTTCTACCATCTCATTTGCTTCTGAAAGTCACACGTTCTATTTGGGAGGGGAAAAATAATTTTTCACCATTTAGTAGGCTTTTGCAAAGCTGAGATTAAATTCTTTGATTCCAAAAGTGAAAACTGGAAGCGATTTATTAACAAGTGTAGGTTATTTTTGCTCATTTAGCAGCTTTTCCAAGGAAGCTCTGTTTATCTTTGGCAACTACTCAGAGTTATAGAACCTGTCTTCCTCCACATACACGTATTTCTGAGACAACTACAAGAATAGTAGAACCTGTCAAAAACTAGTTGTCTGACCATGTACTCCACTTTACTACGAACTGCCAACTTTGAGGAAGCAAACTGCTTTGGAGTAATTTAGCATACAATGCAAACTTTTTTACAGAACTTCAAGGATAAAGAAGAGATGCCTTTTTTTTTGAAGTAGACATCTACTGTAAAAAAGATACATGTGACGATAATGGACATATGCCAGTTGAGCATACAGTGCTTGGTTTGCTAAAGGAGAGTTTCAACTACGATTTTTTTCCCCTAAGGCCCATGTCAAAAAAACCAAGTCAGTCATAGAGTGGTATTCATATTTTGTAGATGGAGGTGTTTATTTTGATCTACTAAGGCATCTTTTTCCTAAATGGATGGTTATATCCTGACTACAAAGTGTTCATTAGTGCCCAAGTGCAAGTGTTAATAAAGGAATAAAAAAGGAACTGTCAATCAGGAACCACCTGATTAGGCAGTGTTCTTTTCTTTCAGCCAAAGTAAGTCAGCTTTGCAGTTCCTTCCCATTTTGAAAATTTTATGTACTTTCAGAGTTAGCTCAACAGACTTACGGTGCTGAAGAACACAGTCAGTTCTATCCCCGAGCTGCTGAATCACTTACCCGCCGCTCCTGCTAGCTAATAGTAGCTATTTTTAGTTTATGGTGTAAAACGCTCTCATGGTGGCAATGATATTCCAAAAGAGTGCAGGAGCAAAATCATCTGCCTGTGTTGGGTACGAGTGCCTCGCTATTCGCTCCCAGCACTGGCGATCTAGGTCACCCTGGCGCGCGGGATGTGGCATTCGCTGGCTCTTTCATAACTGCCCGTAAGAGTTCTGGGGTCATGTTTGTAAACACTGCTGCCATGTGCGCGTAAGCACGTGGCGAGACACCAGCATGACCCGGAGTGCCAAGACGGGAGGTAAACCTTGGCGCCAGCGTCGACGTCGCTAAGCCAACTAGCGCCGACTCTCCCGCTGGCACGCACCCCTCACGGCCCTGTGGAACACCACGGCGGGCGGTTTGAAGGGCAAAGGGGAACCTTCTTCCTGTTCGTGGCACGCGTGGACGTGTGCTAATGCTGATGGTGGCCCAGCAGGTTCGCCTCTCAGTGGTAAGCAAATGGCAGTGCTGAACTGTTCTCAAGAAAAATAAAACCGATTTCTGCCCTAAGTCACTGAAATTGGAGTCCACGTGGTCTCATCGCACAATGCAAAGCTCTGGCTATTAGGGAAAAGAACCATATAAGGGCATACTGCCAAAATTTCCAAAATTACTTCAAAGACACATAACCGAGACTTTGTGCCCGTAATAGCTTTTTGCTGGCTTTGCACTGATGAAATTAAGACCACGTTTCAGGCATTTGAGGAAGTAGCTCCTAAATTATTTCTGTTTATCAGCAGAGGCTGCATGATACGGCCAGTGCAAACAAAAGTCACGAGTCTTTCATTTCCTCTTAATGAGAAATGAGCAGATCCAGCCACCCAAACCTATGCAAAGTTTCATCTCACCCTGGCCGTACACTTTATATGCTTCAAAAAAAAAAAAGAGTGGGAGAGGGGGAACAGTCTGTGGTCAACGTGTCTCTCCCCTATAGCGGCTCTGTTTCAAGTGCAGCTGTCTCGTTTGCTTTGACCTTTGCTGGGAGAGCTGAGAATAGGACAAAGAGTTAAAGTGTTACCAGTCCCTGCTGAGTCTGCATTTCTCGGCCAGGCAAGCCAGAGGCGGCTGGGAGAGGGTGTGCACGCAGCAGAGGGTGAGCGGGTAGGAAGGTAAAACAAAAGGAGAAAAATAAACTGTGCACACCCCAAAACAAAACAGGAGAACAAGTACAGAAAAATGCTTGTCTTTGAAGAACAGGAACTTTTCTGTTTGTTTCCCTCCGTGTAGTTATATCTTGTTATCTGAACTCAAGGTACAGTAGATATATGAGTCCTTGAACTCTGAACTGGTGAGGAGAGCAGCAAAAGTAAGTCAATACAATTTTAGCTGAGCCGCTGGAAAGAAGCAGGCTTTGTCTTTTTGTGCCTCAGCTATGGGAGGCCATTTAATGCAGCAACGCACAGCTGTTCAAACCTCTTTCTTGCTGTACGCCAATGGCCTGCTAAAACAAAGCAAAACCAAGGCAGTCTTCTCCGAGTGATAATGCAACTGTGGTTTCAAATACTAGCTGCTCCAAACTGCTTGTGTTTCATTGAGCCCCGTCTCTCAAACCTGGACAAAAAGCGGTCCCTGGTTTGTTAGCAGGAAATGAAAAAAAATGCGCCCATTCATTTCCACAGGTTTTTTGAAATCCTGCCCTACTGTAAATGTTACCCAATTCCCTAGTAAGTGTCTCTGGAAAGCAGAAAAGTACCTTCCTCGCTGTTGCGTGTATATCTAGCTAGCGCTCTCCAGTGCTACTACTCTATCGAGCAATAGTTTCTATTTTTGACTCACTGTGGACAACCTTGCTCTAAACCCCTGGCCTGAATGTTGCTTAAACGTAAAATGAGCAAACCCAAACAAGCCAGCAGGCTCCGCCAGCCCGTCACAGCCCCGCCAGGAGCAGCCACGAGCGTGGGTGAGAAACGGGAGCTCAAACAGGAGCTCTCGCAAGCTGCGCGAAGGGAACCCGGCCCTGCAGCGGGGCACCCTCAGCCCATCGCTGCACCTGGAGACACCTGGGAGCATGTTTGTAAACAGCAGGGCCACGTGCACGGGAGCCACATGGGGGCTTGGAGGAACCTCCAAACTTGGGAAGAGGAGCAATGGGGGAGGCAAGTCCGAGTGCCCCCACTCCATCATCTTCCGAAGTAGCTTGCAATGCAATTGGATCCCTAAATATAGCAGGGAAAAACCCATCTGTCTTTCATGGTCAGCTGCCTCAGCCAGCATCCAGAGACACTGCGTGAGCTAAATTACGAATCGGATTTTATTTCAAAATGCATTTTATCGTGGATTGTATCACGAGTCTGTGAATATGCTGAAGTTAAATAGGGTAGGCTCTCGGTGAAATGCACTATGCACCAGGCAGGCTAAGCTGTGACTATCACCCACAGCACAGGAACTCTCCAAGGCCAGGAAGAGACATTAAAACTTACCACCTCCATTTCAGGTCTAGGAGATAACAGGTGACTGTTGCACAGAAAGCTATGAATGCTGCTCAGGTTGTGTCACCTGCACAGGTTTGTGCATCCCATCTTCAGCAGAGAGATTTCTGACAACAAATTAAAGTCTGTTTTGGTTTTTCCCCTCCTTTGAGCTCTGTTACCAAGTATGATGAGGGTTTGTGAACCCTGACAAACCTTTAATTGGTAAAACAGATCAAATGGGATTTGTGTGCTAGGTTGGAGCTGATGTACACGAACAGTTTGCAGACCGTGGGAAATCTTGCCTGAATGATTAGGAGGATCGAGAGCATTGAAGGGAGTTATTGGAGCACTTATTGAAATGACATTACATAACTCTTTCACTCAATGTGATTAACTGACACAACATACTATTTTTAATCATTGTTATATTAATTATTTGTTTGGAGGTGCATGGAGACATCTACATTGCCAGTAAAATGGAGATAACATCCCTTCCTGCACCTTTCTCACTTGGAGTGGGGTTTAAACAGCACTGCAAAGCAGTGCACAAAAAGAGCCATCCTCTTCCCTGAGGAGATCTATTTAATTTTAATTTGCTAGGTTGTTTTGGATAAGCACTGCTGATTTAAAGGTCTGAAGGTTTGTGCAGCAAAGAGAGAACATCTCAATAAACAGAAAATGCTACTGAAAACCAACTTCTGAAAAAAAGTGAAAAGTGTCTAGTTTCTGTTTCTTAAAATTGATACTTCTGTTATCTTAGTAAGCAGAGAAAACTATCTGTAAACCTCTGAATGGGCAGGAAGGAGGGTATCATGGGTAAAGCACTGGGGTTTAGGAGATATGGGTTCAGTTCCCAGCTATACCACAGCTTTCCTGTAGGTCTTTTAGGGTTAAAAAAAAAAAAAAAAAAGACACTGAAATGAATTACTCCAGCAGGGTTTGTACCACAGTGCGTGATCTCTGTGTGCTTCGGCTCTCAGTTGTTGCTTATTAATTCTGTACCCTCTCTCTTACTCTTTTCGTCTTTTTCCTGCTCATTAACATTGGCACGCTTGGGAAAAGACTGCAGCAGTGCTGGTGAGGAACTCCTCTTACATATACAGACGTAGGTACACAGAGCGGGCAGTAATAGCAGCTTTGCTTTATTTACTGAAAATATTTAGGTTTTTTTGAAGGGAGCTGCCTGCCTCTGCTATGAACAAGAGTTACTAACACTCTGACCCCTTGTGTGCTGCCAGACCCCTTTTCCCTGCCTCCTTTGCTGAATTAAATAGTAAAACAGAACAAAAATGGCTTATGTTTGTATAGCCTCAAGCACAGTGGGATTCTGTTTCATGGCAGGGATATGAGGTGCCTCCTAATGTGCAAGAATTAATTTCACTCTATCCGCTCTCCTTATATTTAGAAGCATCAGAGGTGCCATCCTGAATTAGACTCATGCTCCAGCTTGTCCAATAGTATCTCCAACCAGCTAGTTGTTTCAAGGAAACGCACAGTAGTTAGACTCACTCTTCTAGAGGCAAAACTTCATTTTAATCCATCAGCTAGAGTTTATACTTTATTGCACAATGCATGTCACCTTGCAACTGCTTTGAAAACTTGGGTTTCTTTTTTAAAGTAAAAATCAGGTTTTCGCTTCTGTACCTGCCTCTTAGTCTTTCCATGCACTTTCTCTCCCTGTCCCCTCAAAGAAGAAAAGAATAGCCTCAAGACTACTTCTCTCTTTTTTTTTTCCCCCAGTTACTACAAAATATAGACTGACTAGGTGCCTCACTTCTGCAAGTGTCTCTGTTACAGTTCTCTGAGCCCCAGGAAAATGAATAGGGCCCTGTGAAAATGGCAGGGGCTGCCATCAGTTTGCAGGATCACAAGTCAGCGGACAATACTGGGGGGGGGGAAGCCACCTATACTTCACATATTGTCAACTGCACGCATAGGCCCAGTGGGAAAATAGAAATCTGTGCTTTCCTGCCTGGCCTCTCACTTTTCAGGCACTACACACAGTAACAGAGTGAAAAAAACCCCAAACAGATCAGCACAATTTTTCTACTGCCTTCTCACACCTACAGAAGTTTCTTCTCTGCATTAAGGATTATAGGGAAGCAGAAAAGCACAGGTCTAAACTTACTTAAGGAAAACAAATGTTCCATGTAGAATACAGAGAGCACCACAGAAACAACAGAGAACTGAAAGGCTGTATTTTTCTGGGTTTTGCATTTTTGTCTTTATAAATATAAAGAGTGTTTTTCCCTATTTGGTCAGTATTTTCACTTGCTTCTGGGTATGTGATGTGTACACTTGCAACTCGGTATGGAATGAAAACTAGCACAGATTTTCTTTCCCCCAAAATGTCTACTAGTTATATAAAGTTAAATAAATGTTAAATCTAACCCCTTCCAGTTGTTCAGCTTTCATGTTTTTGATTTTTACTATTGCCATTTTAGTAATAATTCAGAGCTTTTTGGGCAGACAAACTTGAAATCAAACAGACAAGCAAGCAAAGGAGTACAGAGGAAACAAAAATTTGGTAACTTGAAAGTATGTTAAAGTCTGTAATACATGCATACACATATCCCAACTTCTCCATATTCCAGGGAGAGGAGAGTCCAATGTATTTTCCAGCTTTCATATGCTCTCTTTTAGGGATAAATGACATTCCTTTTGTTAAGCAGTACATGCACTTCAAGCTTCACAGAAATATTTCACTTCTGTGAACTTGAACTTTGGGAGAAGGGAAGAAACTCCTGCTTTACTGCAACAATTCCTTTTCCTCATTTTACCATGAGCAGGACAGTAATGCTACTTGCACACAAGAGGAAATATGCAATCATTCTTTTCTCCTTTTTGCTTACATAAGAGCTGAAAGAGTTTTGTGTCCTTTGGCAAGTATAAAAATTGTATAACTTCAAAGAATGTGACTTCAAACACAAGTGAAGTAGCACTGAAAGAACAAACAGATTAAACAAAGATGAAAAAAAACCATCAGGGGCATGAAATGGGGGTGAGTGCAGCTTGAACAGTCATTGTCTCTCATGTAAAGGGACAAATATGGAAAGATACTAAAGGACACTGAAGTTGAGGGCAAAACTCTCCTGCCAGCATCAGGCCCAGGGTTAATGTCTACCCTTTGATCTCTCCAACAGCACTAGAAGTGGCAAGAGAAGGAACAAATACTCAGTGCAAACTCAGGAATGCCTTTGTCACATATTCTATCATATATTCTTTACTCTTGCTTGCTACCTTCTTCTACCCAGCTGCTGCAAGAGTAGTGGGAACTGTGGGTCAAAAAGAAGTCAGAAAAGAAAAGCAAAGACAGTAAGGAATTGCTGAAACCATGGATATGGATGTGACACAAAAATTGTGTCTCACAAGTGAGACAACAGGTGAGCAAGAAAACACTGCAGTGTAATACCAACAATACAGTGATGTAACAGACATTAACATAAAATGGAAGCAACCAATGTGAACATAAAACTGCTGGCAGAAGACATAGGTATAATAAGATCTGTGGATCAGCCTTCATACTCTGTTGCATGACAGTGAACACCATGATTCATCTAGACAAATTCAGAATATGGAAGAGACATTTGTACCAACTGCTTCCTCTGTATGAGGGAAAAACAGACCTTAGGATTCATTTTTGTAAGGCAAGTGATGTGCTTTGCACGCTGTTCCGAGCACTTGATGAAAAGCTGTGTAAGAAAGTCTGAAAAATGTTCATGAGACTGGATGAGGAGCAGAACATCTGACAGTGAGGTCCCACAGTGCATGCAAGAGCACAGGCTTCACGTGTCTCTGGAGACTAAAACCTGTCTGACAGCTTTGGTTTAGGTCCGCAGGGGAGAGCATGAAACACGTTGCCACTTGGGTGCTTCTCACCAGCTACAGTGCGTTGTCACAGAATCACAGAATTTTCATCTCTGCAAGGCATTCCCAGTAACTACTACCACTTGTCCCCACTCCTTTTTTTTTTTTAACAACAGATTGGTGGCATTATTCATTTGGCTGACTAAATGCAGAAATCTCCACCAAGCTTCCTGTGTCTAATGGAGATCCAAAACTTGCCTTACAGTGGTATCAGCTTTCGTAACAGCAACGCCTCTTTGTGTCAACATGTTTAATTAAGTAGTAAAGTCTTTCAGCTATTTGATTTTACTTTTAAAGTTAGTAGGATTCATGATTTCTTTTTTGTTCTTTAAAAAGGGAATTGTTTTAGTATCGTAACAGGCAGTGAGTAATGCCTAATTAAGTAAAAAAATATAACCATTTACAGTGGGATTCTTGTATTGCAAAGAGCTGTTTTGTCATAAAAGCTTTTGGGGATTGAATTATAAATTTTTTAAAAGGGAAGGAGGGGCATAAAAATAATTCAAAACTTTTGCAATAATTCCCTTAACCCCCATCTCATAGTTCGGGTCAGTCCGTTCCAGACAAACACGTCAACACAGCCCAGACTGCGCTCCAGTGCTAAGGGAAAAAACAACAGCATCCGACAAAGGACCCAGAGATTCAGAATGCAACACAGATGCAGAAAGCTCAGCCAAAAACCAGACAGCGATATGGGTTCTTAAAACTGTGCATTTTTTTATTTCTTTCCCCTCCTCCGCGGCTTGCGGAGGACCAGGGACATTCCTAGAACTCTGTCCTCGCTGGCTGCGTCAAGGCAGCTGCCGAGGATGCTGGGACACTGTTTGTAAACACTGTAACCACGTGCGCGCAACCACATGGAGAGTCATCATCCTGACCTAAACGTCTACCCACTTGGTAAGCCGGGGTTTTACTGCAATGGAGCCAAATCCTTTCCCAACACGATGTGACTTAAAGCAGCTCACGCCAGGCCATTGGAAGACAAACTTGGACTGCTTATGCATTATTATAAAGGAAATTAGGCAGAGAAGTTGGTTAAACTTTAGTCATTGAAATGTAAGTTTGAGGACAAGACAGCTCACGTAAAGAAGTCATTCTTTATACATCTGCAAAAAATTCAGCTTAAACCTAGAAACGGCTCCTTCACCGTGCACACACCTGGTGAAACCAATATTCATATGCTGGGAAACCACATGGAATATATTTGAGGTTAGAGGTAATGCTGTAGAACAAGTGAAGGTTATTTCAAGTTGTCTAAATTGCATCATAGTAATTACTCAAAGAGTGCCGGGGCTACTGCTCTGTACCTGGGGAAGACATTTCCAAGGGGTATTTGGTTATTGAGCTGCTCTCGGTTATCTTAGCTATCTAAACACTCACCTGCTCACTTCTGTGCTACTTCTTTGAAACAGTCTGTTGTGGTTTAACAAAGCTCTGTACTCGATTAGGGTTAAAATGCTGAATTATCCCTTCTTGCTTAACTTGAGCATAGAACAAAAAAATTTTTTTAGCAAGAGGAAAAGCACACACACCAGGAATTCGGTCGAATACTGGAAGCCTTTATTTATCTGTAAGAATAATCCTACTGGGATTTCTTGCCATATGTATGTTACAAGCAAACAGCACTCCAACCTGGAATCCACACCTCCACAGAAAACTTTGCTTTTTAACGACAGCCTGAATTTTGTTCAGGTTCCTTAGATGATTCAGAGTTCTGGAAGGTGTTTGACAGATATGAACAAGCCTACTTGAAAAGACATCTTTATGGCTTTTATTCGTTAAAAGTTTTTTCTCCATTTTTTCAAAGCATGGCAACTTTCTTTAAATTGACCCCAGATTTAAAGTCCTTTACTGTGACAAACTAGTAAAACACTCTTTCTGATCCTCCTACACTTTACAGCATTTTTTTTTCTTCATTTCAAGAACAGTGTGAGATATGCGGGTGAAATTAGTTAGCTGTTCTTTCTATTTCTCAAACCTTGTTTTTCTCTACCTTCCTTCTGTTACTCCCTGCTACATAATGCAAGGCATATTCTCAGTATTTTAATCCAAACAACCTTTTTGGGTCAGTCATCAGCTGTCCTTGGGATTAGTCCAGCTGATGCTGGAGATTCAGAATTTTATTCCTTAACCACACCACCACTGTGTCCACCCACAGAGCAATTCCTTGACAAAATGGCTGATTTTTCCTTTCTTTTTAAACAGACATTTATCCTGAGGGAAGGCAGAAGTGACTTCTTTTCAATGGGTGACTGAGAGGATGATTACTCATGGTGCTTTCCATTTGTAAGGTTTTATTATTTAGGATATTGGGACAAGCTATGCAAATTGAACACACAAGCAGTGATGATCTGACAGTCTAAAAACTGGAACTATGGCAACTTGTTACTAGTTACTTGTTCAGTGCTCAAAAGCATATTTTTGCTGCAGAATGTCATTAAATGAGTAAGATGGTATTCACTGCCTTATGGAGTAAGGGATGGGAAAAACGCTTCAAGTGTGATTGATTCATATAATTCTCTTTTTGGCTTTCAGCCACGATGCAGTCATATGCTTTATCTCTGTTCAGACTACAGCTTTCTTTTTTTTTTTTTTTAATAATGAATCATAGTACATCCCACTCCATTTCAGAACCAGCACACTGCCTTTCAAAATGATGTCACAACACTTACTGCTTCTGGCTGACTGCCTTAACAGCAATCAGGGAGCTGGACTAAATAAATACTGTATATTATTTGGCAAAATCATTTGTGGTTGTGTTCTCCAGCACAGTTTCCAAGATAACCACCAACTCTACTTGAAACTTGGCAACTTTATTCTACCACTTTCAGGCTCCAGTTGTGAAGCTGGCTTACAGATGCTGCTACCATGCCTAGAGCTACTGTGCAACAGCCCAGTGAGAGAGGTAGAGGGGTCTCTCACTGTGACAAGCCAAATTTGACAGCTCTTCCGAAATTCCACCTTGAAAAATTACCAGCTTTTTAGAAAGGACTTCATTTGGCACCTGTAGAAGCACAAAACATCTCCCCCTCAGACTTAAATGGAGCAAGGGATTTAAAGTCACTGCTTTGGCACACTGAATAAAACTGTCCATGCAAGTAACTTAGAAGCGAAGCATTCCCTGTAATCCTGAACAGGGTTGGTAGCATTAATCCAACCGAAACTTCACATTTTTCAACATCTGAGCAGCAGACTTCTTCCAAAAGATGATGAGGTGGTTTTTGGTTAGTCTTTTTTTCTTTTCTTTTCTTTAGCACTGTCTGACTGTTGCTAATACTTAAAGGAACTGTATGGAAGACAGAGTCCCAGCAGCATCTGAAGTGCCTGGGGCAAAAGGGAACAGTCCCATCCAACTCTGGCAGCTGAAATCTCTGTTCCAGCAGCAACTACAGGGTCTCCTGATTCTGCATGCAGAAGCCAAAACATTTACAACCTTCTGTTCCTGTTACCCAGTGCAGCACTGGTGCCAACAAGAGACCTTGGAAATCTGTCCCTCATAATAACTCCTCAGCAAGCACACGTTTCTTGTTCTTTAAACAATGTTGACATGCCAAAGTCTAGGACCATGCACACTATATCAAAACAATACCAGTTTTCCTGGCTAAAAGCCAGGAATCAGCACAATGCCAAAGTCCTCGTTAAAAGCCTTATTACAGTGATAATTCGGCAAATCCAGGAGCTTCAGTGTCTCCCGTTCAACCTTTTCTTCTTTTGAAGATTTGTTAGGAATTAGTTTTGAAACGGTCAATACAAAACTGCTTTCTGAGGTTCCCTGGATGCATTCACACAGGTGTTTTTTAAAAGTCACTTCCCAAAATGAAACAACTGTTTCCACTGGAAGATGACTTCTGAGTTCTTCATTTCACGTGAACAACAGTTTAGCCCCACCACCAAAGCACTCTTATTTTCCACATCTTTGCCCTCCCTTTTTTATCTCCTCCCTACACTCTGGCTGCTCGACTTAAATGTTTTCTGACTTCACTGGGCAGGGTTCATACTACACGTTCCGTGAGAAAAAGAGACAAAATACTGCCCGACAGTGATTTATCTTCATTGGTTTCAAGCTGCTTTTTTTTTTTCCTGCGGGATAAAATCCAAGATGGGTACATTCTTTCAGCGTTAACAGCAGCAGCCAGATCCCTCTACAGCTCCAGTTTATGCATGACTATTATGCATGAGTTTATACACGACTAAGACCATTGACATCTCCCCGTTGAGTATCTTCGGCAACCGCGTCCTGTTTTGCACTTTACAACCTCCAGAGAAAGTGCCGTAGTGGAATACACATGCAGATATGAGAGTGAATGTACGTGTAAACTGCGCTCACCCCCTGCTGCAGTAAGTCAACCTGCCATTAACATGCGAATAGAATGGCCTCATTAGCCGACAAACAACACCCACTGACCTGCTTTCACTAGGGACAGTATCTCCTCATCTCTGAAACTCTTAAACTTCACAGCGAAAAGAAGAAAAAAAAAAAAAAACAAAAAAGAAAACGATGCCGAACTGATATTCAGAGCTGCTGATCACTGCTCAAAGCCCGCACATTCGCATGCCGCTCATCATGGAAAACAAATCTTGTGATGAGATGTTCGGCTGTGATAAAAGCACGCTAGACCACATCACTTCTCCCTTCACCTCGCTCCGAAAAGGAAAATTACGTAGCAGAACAGGGTCTGCCGAATTTCCAAGATTCAAACTGCGAGCCGGAAAGCCTCCTTTTAGCCGGTGTCTACGGGGTGATTTAACGCCGACCACCGCCACGATGCGAGCGAAGCACAAGCACACACCGCCGCGTCCGACTCAGGCGTGGGGAGGTTGTTGCTCTTGTCTGTCATCTGCCGGGGAGCAAGCCCGACCTCGCCGACAGCTTTATTTTAGGGGAGCACGCTCGGGAAAGCGATTTCTCCTTTTCATCCCGCGGCCGCACCGTGCAAGCGCTTCAGCGGCGCGGACAAAACGCGCGTGTCGGACCACTGCACGGAAAAAGGGAGGCCCCGCACCGAGCCCGCCGCCGAGCCCGCACTTCTCCCTCCCGCGCCCCCCGGGACCGCGCCCCGCTTCCCACCCCCTCGCCCTCGCCAAGCCCCGCAGGACCCGCGCCTCTCTCCCCCTCTCCCCGGGGCTGCGCCCGCCTTTGTGCCCGCCGAGGGCCGGGGAGCGCCACAAAGCCGGGGCTGCCTCCGGCCGCCGTCCCCGTGCGCAGACAAAGGCGCGGGGAGGGGGCGGCGAGGCGAAGACCGGGTCCGGCCCCGCGGGGAGGGGGCCCTGTCAGTCAGCCATGTTCGGGGACCCGCGGCGGCGCCCCCCGCTCCTCGCCCATCCCCGGCGGCGCGGCGCGGCGCGGCCCCCGCGACACCTCGCGGGGCGGCGCGGCGCGGCGGAGAAGGCGGCCGGCGCGGGGGAGCCCGCTCTGACCTCAGCCGCGTCCCTCAGCCTCGCCGACATCCAGCACGCACAGCCCGGGCGCCGCGCTCCCCGCTCCTACAGCGCCGCCATCTTGCTTCCTTCTGCTCCTTGGCGAGCGCGGCCGGGCCCCCCGCACCAATATGCGCGCGGCGCCCTGACGTCGGCGCCCGCCCCGCGCACCGCCCCGCGCGCGCGGCACGGGGGGGGGGGGGGGGGGGGGGGGGGGGGGGGGGGGGGGGGGGGGGGGGGGGGGGGGGGGGGGGGGGGGGGGGG
>JAWMRA010000130.1:24376620-24400529 GCA_035584735.1 Pseudotriccus pelzelni | reverse complement strand
CCGCCGTTCCTGCTTTCGCCGGCGGGTCCGCGGGGGCAGCGCCATCCCCCGCCGCCCCCCCCACCCCCCCCCGTGCGACACCCCGCGTCCTCCCCGCGCCCGCGGGCCGGCGGCGCTTTCCCACGGCCGCGGGAGCCCGGCTGCTGTCCCCCGGGCTGCGCTCTCCCCAGGCTGAGCCCACGGTGGGGGCACTGGGGGACCGGCTCGGTCACGTTCGGTAGCCAGCTGACAGCGCAAAAGAAAAACCGACAGAATCTCCCCGGGTGTGCCCAGATCGCAGCCCCGTGCCCGCAGACACCGGCGGGCCGCCAGCGGGGCTTGCTCGGCGCGGCGCCGGCCGGACACCCGTCCCGGGAGGCGCCCGCGGCTCGGTGCGTGAAGAGCGGGGCTCTCGGCACCGTTCACCGCCCCGCGGTTCGGTGCCCGCGGCAGCCGGAGCCGCGGAAGGCGGTCTGGCTGCCCGTCTCAGCGCCGCGGCCCCGGGAGCGGGGTTCGGTGCCCCCCCATCCCGCCGCTGTCGCCAGCCGGGAACAGGGTCCCGCTGCCATCCCCGCCGCTCGCCGCCCTTCTCCGAAGGAGCAGGGACTTTTCCAGCTGGGCAGCTGCGGGGAGCAGGAGTAACAGTACGCAAACCTGCCTCTCTGGGAACCAGTGCTGGGCTTTCACACCGCCCCGGGGGCCTCCCCTCCGCCGCGCCGTCCCCTCTGCGCGAAGTCTGCCCGGGACGCGTGCGGGGCTGGGGGCGAGTTCAGGAGAGCATTAGCTTGCCGGAGTGAGCCGGGTCCTTCATCCCGGGGGTGGCAAGCTCTGGGTTCATCAGTGGTGCCCGGGAGATGCTGAATCCCCATCTGTCACCTGCCCGGCAAAGGCAGGCTGGTGAAAAACGGACTTCAGAAAGATGACGAATCCCGTGCATTCGATGCAGATCAGAGTGATTTCTAGGAAGTTCAGGTCATCACTGAGTAATTTGTTTTTCACATCACAGGTTGTTCTCTGAGTTTTGGTTTTACTTTAATTTCTGTGAAACATTTCAGAAGCACGCTGGAGATTAAAGCCCTTACGACTTGCTAAAATAGTTCTGCGCCGATGGCAGAGAGTCAGTCACTTCTGTACCTGTGCCGGGCAGCTCGCTCTCTCCAACCCTTGAAAAGGTGCTGGCCTGGCTAGCCCTATCCCGTAGGAAAATGCATCGGTTTTCTGATTGATCGTTGCATTTACTTCAGCAGAGCTAACTTCAGCATCATTTTGTTCAACCTAAATCTGAGCAAATAGACTCAGGTTTCTGTCACTTTCAGCCAGAGGAAATGCAAAAGAAATGCAAAGGATGCAAAGAATGGTCAAGGTCTGTCTCAGTTTTACCAGGTGTTTTTATGCTTTCACAGCACTTGCTTGATTTCCAGCAGACTTTAATCAATATTTCAGACTCTTTTAATTCTGTGTATTTATTAAAGCCCAGGGTTGCTTTTTCCCCTGGTGTGGCACATCCAACTGGCATTACAAGGAACGAGCGTGCTCAACCTCTCAGCGGGTTCAAAGTGCTGCCTTGTCCCTGAGCTGCTCTTATAGCACCTCCAGAGACACCTCCGTCCTCTGCACAGTCTTGTTCTGCTTAGCCAGACCTCTCTCTCCATGCTTTTCCTCCAGTATTTGCATTGCACTGGGAGAGGCGACCCTCCTTTGCATGACTCAAATCCCTCCCGTGCTTGCGCGCCCTTTGCGCCTGGAAAAAGCAGGTGGCTGGTTTTGGCAGGACCATGCCACACCAGCTCCCGGTTTCAGCAGAAGCACAGACTTCTCTTCCCTTTGCATGAGCAAGGTGCAAACCTGGATAACTGACTGGGTGGGTAAAATGGAAAAAAAAAGAAGAGGAAAGAAACTTCCAATAACCACTAACCTGAAAGCCACAAGCAGGAGTTTGAAACTGAGCTGTGATTCTTTTGTTTTCTGAATATGCCACTGTGCTGAAGATAAGGGACCACTCATGCATATGCGGTCTGCACGTATGAATGTGAGAGACTGAGAGACGGGTGCATTTTTTAAATGCTTCCTCTCATAGGTGTGGTTCTCTCTCTCTCTCTCTCTCTTTTTAAAACTTTACTGCCCTAATGACAGCCTGTTGTAATCACCAGGCTCAATAAACCCAGGAGCAGTCTTGCTGAACCAGCAGTACTGTCTTGACTCCTGGAGCACAAGGCACATTTACCGGAGCCTCCCCTGATCTGCCGAGTTGTGCTCAGCTATCTTGACCTACAAGCCTCCTAACTGACCTAGTGGCATCCCAGAGACCTGCCACATTTTGACAAACCGCAGGATCTTTTGGCTTCTAAATCAATGGCTTTCTGTTGCACATGCCTCTGTCAAATGCAGCTTGCTCTACAGTGCACGTTTCTTGGTATCTGTTAGCAGCCTAATGAGAGGGACATGGACCTAATTTCTCCCTTGGGGTAGTTGTGTTGGCTTCAGTGTATTTATTGAATGAGCAATTTTGACCCATTTTGCGTTGCTGTATCTATCGAATGGGGAGAAAAAATGACTGAACGTGACCCAAGTGAGAAGTGGCTTAAAATCCCCTATGCCCTTCCACCCTTAAAGAGTTTGGGGGGGGGGAAGCGCCTTTTACCTCTGAAACATGCTATTCCCAGCCTTAAGTTGTATGCATTTTTCAAAACAAGTATCTGCTTAAAAAAACAGATATGCAGCTTCCTTGGATATGTGCTGAAATGCAGTTAGCTCAGGCGACGTTTTGGATCTGTTTCTAGAGCTATCCCAGTGACACCATTTTTCTTCTTGGTTGGTCTTTGCATCTGTAAGCAATGAAAAAAGGAGATGTCTCAACTGATTTAAATGCATGGAGTCAGGAATCCTACCAAAAAAAGAGCCCACTCCAGACTATGTGTGTTTATTGCTATCCTTTTCAGGAAAAGCTTTTGCTTCTTTTAAGATCTGTTGGGAACAGAGTAACCTTCAGAGAGTTAACAGCAGGAGGCTGATCATCACACGGTGTGGCTGCAGGTAGTGAGCAGTTTCAAAGAGTGTGGGTCTTGCCCCCTCTACTAGAGGGAAAGCTTGCTCCCCGTGACGGGTGTTGGGGCAGCCAGGGCACGAGTTGCTGCCAGTTTCCTCCTAAAGCTGCAGTGAGCAAACCTGCCTGACTTACTGAAGGAATGTAATGTACTTGGGCCCCTCAAAGCCCCACCTGAAACATTCAGAGCGGTGAACAGTGCAAATAATATTTCATCCTGTACCCTGCACTGAAGAATAAGGGGGGTTGTATTAACTACCACGTAGCTTGCTGGGCCAGCTTGAACTCTGACTTAGAATTAATGTGCAAAAATCAGTTCAGAGGCATAATTAAATTGCTTCTACTGAGACTGCACCTCTTTTTATTGTTTTATTCATGTTTTCTTCCCCCCATGATAAAGTGTGAACAGCTATGAGAGATGAGAGGAAAGAAATGTGCTAGGTAGCCCATTTCACCTCCTCGAGGAAACCTCTGGAGTCCAGAGGACCGTCCACTGTGACATGATGGGCCTGCAGAAAATCTCTCATGTCCTTTCTCCACATGGACATTTTCCTCTGTCATGAGGTACACTGATTTCTCAGGGGGCCATCTGCATCACAGTACCATCCACCAGAAGCCCAGAGGGACAAGGTGTGCGAAAGGCAACACGATCTGTTCAGTGATCTATGGTTTTGCTTTGGGTTATACTTTCAGCAGGGCTTTTTCAGGTCCTGAGACATCTGCTTTTCCACATGAGCTCGAAAGCCCAGCCTCAGAGCTGAGGGATCACACTAATGCTGGGGTGAAGCCAAGTGAGCAGGCAGCTGGGGGTGGTCCTGAGAGACTCATGTCTGGCATGAGTCAGTCTCATGTTGATGACAGCACACCACTTCATTTTTTCCCTCTGAATTCATCAAAGATCACTATTTGTCATTTCTTTGCATTCCCTCCCTGGACAGGAGGGGGCTGTTCCAGGGCCACGTAGATAAGTGCAGGAACACATGGGGAGCCCAGTCTGTTTACAGGAGTTTTGGGAGCGAGGTGCCCAATGGCTGGGATGCCTGTTGGGATGATATCAACACTGTGGTGTGTTATCTGCCCAGTGCTGTTATTCTGTTGGTGGGAGATGTGTCTCTTGGTCATGGAGAAGAGCTGTAGATGGTTCAACTTTTAAGCCCTTGGCTTTTGCCAATGGATGTAGATGTCTTTATGCTGCCCTTCAGTGTTCATGGCTCTGAAGGTGACTGTAGCCTCGTGATTGCTCGGGCACTTATGGCTGGAAAGCCTGAATCTGGACACACCAGATACGCACTAGGCAATTCCTGCCTCCAGGACCATGGTTGGGATTAATGCCCTGGGGCAAGGAAGCCCCTGGCAAAGGAGCAGGAGTAAGGGCGCCAGATGCATAAATCCAGAGCCATAGACCAACAAATGCAGAACAGACCACACAAGAACAGAATGAGTGGTTTCCCTTCCTCATGACCTGCCTCCATGAGCAGAAGGCAACCGGTCTTGCTCCGTCAGTCAGGCTTGCTGCGTCTGAATGCCCTGCTACAGGCAAATGCCTGTCATGGCAAAGTGTGGAGAGCTGTGCTATGCTTCTGTCGAGTACATTATGCAGCCATCAGGTGGCTTGAAGCCACACCATCAGCCCGTCTAGCTCTGGGGAGGAAAGATGCACCATTAACCCTCTGTGGAATTGCTAAAGCAATGATGTGAGACCAGGAGTGCTCCACCAGTGTCCGGCTCTGTATGTGATGGTGTGTATCTCTCCCTGCCTTTCTGGGCTAGAGCAACATTCAGTAGCTTTGTCCATTGATTCTCTGATTGTTGGAGGAATGAAAATCCTTTGATAACCCCTGAACTGTGAGCATTTTACTGCTGCATGAATAGCTACGGTCTCTGGTGGACTGGGCAGTAGAGGCAGCCTACAGCTGCCAAATCCCTTCACTGATGTTTTTTCCCTGCCTTCTCTGCTGATGTTTGGTTCTCTCCTTATCTTTAAAGCCTTCCACAACCTTGCAGTCAGCATCCTGGCATGCATCCTTCCATGCTGCCTACTGCCCAGCATGACCTCGCTTGCCGTTGGCCCTTTCCCTATGGCTCCACAGCAGTGTTAAGGGAGCAAGCAAACAGACAAGGCCATGGAGTCTCCTGGTCTCTGCTGGTGATAGTGATTGGGGGGGGGATCCCTCGCATATGAGCCCTCAGTAGCTGCATAAACAGAGCCGGTGTGAAGCAGGGATGGGTGCAGGAGGTATTAGTGCGGCTGTTGTGAATATAGAAATCAGTAGCATTGTCTTGAGCCAACACAGAGCTGGTCTCAGGCTCTGCCTTCTCAGCTTTACCATGAAGTGTCCCAGTTTGGTTTGTTTTCAGGGGACACTCTATACTCTAACACTGAGCATGACTTTTTGTTGACTATGAATTGAAGGGAATGGATGGAGGTCTAAATTCCTATGGATGCAGTTCCCTGAAAGGGGCTTGGTGTCTCTTCTTGGAAACTAACTCCAAATTCCTCAGAAAATCAGGGTAGAAAATGAAGGAGTGACTTGGCACTGATCTCCTGAAACCACACTTTCAAATTAGGCATCTGAACAAAGGCTTCCTATATCTGTAGCACTGAGGAAGGTGTCTTTCAGGTGAGCTTGCTGCCCACTGGTGACCTATGTGACAGTCTCAGGGATCAGTACTGGTCTTTTTTAGTTAGATATTTTCATATATATATATATATATAAAATCACATACAATCTAAGGTATCAGGAATGTGGTCATTTTCTACAGTTCATCTCTCAAGCAGGAGGAAAGAGGTCTTGCTGTTGACTCAGAGAAGTCAAGGAGATGTGCCACTTTTTGCAGTGCAGCCTGTGATTTCCTGGCATATAATGAAAGCTGTCTCCTAAGAAAGTCTTGTAAAGGGAAAAGCACCAAGGGAAAACCAGCAGGGACTGATGAAACAGTTAAATGGGGTGATACACAGAGACCTGGGCTGCGATGCAGCAAATGCCTGTCTTTGGAAGGAGCCTTAGCTGTGTGCCTGGGCAGGATCTGGGAAAGGCAAGGGCTGCAAGGCTGTGTGACTCAAAGAGCTTTACCTTTTCATTTTTAATCATTTGCCTTTTTAACAAGCTCAGTGGGACTCTGCTTCTCACAGTAAACCCAGATGAGAAGCCCAAACCTAATCATGGGGTTGCCATCGCCCCCGTGACTCAGAAATTCTCAGCCCCTGAGCAGAAGCGTAACATTTGTGCATTTGTACCCTTAGTTCAGGCACAGTTACATTGAGTTAAATTCTGCTTAAATCAATTTTACCCTGTAAATAAAAGCTGTATGCAAAGCTAACTGCTTTGCAGTATGCATTTAAGCAGCTAAATAGTATTCAAAAGCAATGTGTGTGTATTCCTGGTCTTGTTAGTGGAGATTTTCTAATCTAGAAGCAATGTATAAAGAACATAAATATTATAGCTGTCTTTGTCTCTTTTGATTTGCTTCTATGACAGAGCAATTCATATGTGGTCTTAGCTGAGCTGTCAGCTTGCTTTGATTTTTTTCTTTCACGATGCTACTGTTTCAGGTAGGGAGTTGGCACCGTAGCTCCGTGGGGGCAAGACATGTTTGGATATGACCTGGCAATAGCCTGGGGTTTTGCAGCTCAAGGAAGGAGCTATGCATTCAGTCCTTTTTCTTTGGGTGAATGTGGGGTTGTCATATACAGCCGCCTTTATGCCCCTCTTTGAAAAGCTGTAGAAGAGCTCTACTGAAAGATGCAAACATGCGTCAGACACACAGTCACCGCATTATATTAAGAATTGCATTTTTTATCTGAGGATTTGAAGAACAAGAAGTGTAGACTGGCAGGGCTCAGCAGCTCTGAGGCACCAGCAGAAGCCCTTGACACCCTGAGTAGCTTAAAAAACTCCACAAATCCTCTCTTCTTTCAGGATATTTGGACAGTGAAGAAAAGGAAGCTGCCTTTCCTGGCTCACTGGAGAAGCTTTCACTCCTGCAAGGTTTACTCTGTCATCAAAATGTACCAACCTGTGTCCATTTTTGAATGGCAGTGGGGTGATGCAGATGGCACTTGATTTTGGTCACTGAATCAGCAGGTACTTCAGGACAGGGCTGAGGCCTTGGGGATGGTCTGTGCACCTTTCCATGGCACTGTGCACCTTTCCATGCAGCCACTGCCTCCAATGTAACATGCCAGTGGCTGTCAAAATGAAAAATGGCCGAGTGCTTCTTGGTGGTGAAAAGCTGCCCTGTCTTCTCCTTCCCTTAATTGGAAGTTGAGAGACAAGGAAAAAAATGATTTTATGAAGCTGGTAAAAAGTAAAAATAAAATAAAATTATAGCTGTTGGGATGATCTCTGCCTTGCTAATTCCATCTCTGAAAAAATAGGAGAGATATTAAAAAGCAATTGCTGTCATTGAAGGACACTGTCTGTGACCATGGACTCTGATTGCCACATAGCCTGCAATGTATTATCTTATTTCATTCCAGGAAAAACCTAAGGATGATCTCCCCCTCTCTGTGACAGCATCCTCAGTTTTCTGCAGTATGAAGGAAGTGGGGGGGCCACTGATCAGAGGTCCCTAAACTGAAGCAGCTTAAGAGGCACAAATTTTAGGGGACACTTACTTGACATTTTCAGAAAATTCAGCTGCTGGATGCTTTTAGGACGTCTCAGATTAGGAATTTTTACTTCCAGTCCCACTTTGCCTTGCTTTTCCATTTGTAAATAAGAACACTAATACCCTTATCAGCAGAGGGATTTAGCAAAGATAAACAGATTTGGTTTTAATTCCTTCAGAAATCATGCCAGAAGTACAGAAAATAAACAGGAAGTATTTGGACGCTCAGCACAGAAGCAAACCAGGATTTAACAGGCACCACAGAGACTCTGGGGGCAGATTACAGCTTGGAAAGATGGATATGGAAGGGCACAGCTGATTTAGGAAAACCAAGCAAAGAAAACAGGGGTTAAATTTTGCAACAAATACCACGAAAAGCTATTCTTCATCTGACATTCACAAGAAAGCAAGAGGAAGATTTATTGAATTTGTTCGGAGACAGATGAAGAGGGAAGAGAGGAGGGTGTAAAGAGGAGGGTTGTTACAGCCCACTTGGTTGGAAAGGAGATGTTTAGGAAGGTGCTGCATAAGCAGGTGCTAAGCAGTCATCCACTGGTAATGAAGGACACCTACCCCAGCCTGCGGGTCAACGGAGAGTCCCCCCCTCCCTGAGCACAGGCTCAGCATCAGCAGAGCAGGCTGCTCTGGGGCCAGCAGCCGGATGGTGCTGTCCAAGGGCAAAGCGTGCCCCGTGGTGTTTGCCACTGGGAGGTATCCTCTGTTGTTCACTGCTTGGTGAAGCTTCAAATGGAGAAATGTTTCCAGCTGGAGAGCCGTGCTTCCAGTAATATATTAGATGAGGGAGTTCAGAGATGGTCTGCAGGAGTGACAGCTTATACAAGCAAGGCTCTCCCCTGAGCAGAAAGGTTTGGAACTGCTGAATTGGGGTTTTGGCAGCTGTGAGGACATGGTAAGTCATCTGGTCCATGTTAAATTCTGTTAAAATGCTGAGCATCAACTGCCCTTTGCATCCACTGGAAATAAAGCAAGAAAAACCTGGGCTAATTAGCAGCAATGCACATCTATTGCCGGGATAAGAATTTCTGACTGTAAAGATTGTTCTGCACTTAAAAAAGTTGCCTGGGGAAGACAGTGCACCAGAGACTCATCAGGGCAAGGGCCGGTCAGGAAACATCCACCCACCCAGGCCAAGGGTGCATCAGAAACCACCTGAAGTCCTTCTCAGACCCATATTTCCATCACACCAAGAAAACAACAGAGTTTTTAAAGAGTCTCAGGAAGAGCAACAGGATCCTACTTGGAGACGATGCAAAAAATAAAATCTGGTTGCTCAAAGTAAGATAAATAGTGGATATCTGCCATTTGCTGGGCTGTCCGTACTTACAGAATTACAGGACACGTTGTCACAGGTGAAGGAGGGGGCAGAACTTACATTACTCTTTGCTAGGATGCTAAGGAGTGAGCTGAACCTGGAATATTAACCTATACCTTAAAAAAATATGACTGGTTGAAAACTGAGGAGTGACTTGAATAGAGAAGGTTCTTTGATGTATAGAGATGGCAGTCCAACAAAGCTAAGCTTCAGAAGTATTTTAAATTACTTGAATCCAACAAAAATACATAGGTGTAAAGTCAGTTAAGGAAATAAAATTCTAATGGGAAATACACAGGGAAGCAGGGAAATTCAAAGTAATCACTGGAAAGTTATACACATTTGAAGGTGGGTGATGGACATCCAAATGATGCTAACAGGTTGGAAAGGGTTCACAGAGGACCTGCAAACTTCCCATCAGTTTCTGACCTTTATTTTTTTGGTATCAGAAAAACTTGTCTCCCTCTGAGAGATGCAGATAAGTTCAACATATTTGTTTTAAGAAAGGCAAGGTTAAGATACAGTCCTCAAATGTCTATGAAGGGAAAGATTCTCAGTAGCTGCAAGTTCTTTAATCGATCGGACAAAGACAAAATAAAACACTGAAGATGGGGGCTAAAGCTAGAGAAGTTCAGTATGAAAGGTTCTCACTTTTAAGAGCAAGTGGCATTCTTTTCCTAAATTGTGGAATAATTTATCAGTGAAAGTTGCAGAGCCTTTCCCTTAAGGGTTTGTCTAAAAGATATATTGTGGTGCTTCAGGTGATTACCTACAGGCCATGCTCTATGAGAGGTCAGAAAAGATGATTGTGTGGTCTAATTTAGTCTGTGGATCATGCTTCTAAGTTCATTTGTGCTGTTCCTGTGATTAAAGCATGGCACAAGTGGTTAACCTGAAGATGTCTCCCCTGTTGTTGGAGGTCTATCCAGTGAGCAGACATCTGGCATTTGAGAGCAAAGAGATAAAGTGCAAGATGTCTCATGCAAAAGAATTGTAATGGTATTAATTTCACAGTCCTTCCAGGGCTTTTGAAGTCAGAGATTGATGTAGGAGTCAGGAGAGAGGTGGCTGCTAACCCACGAGTTACCTCATGAAGCTTCCACCCATGTCTTCCCTGTAAAAGAAACTTTGTGGACTATTGCTGCTGAGCTCCCGTGGCTTTGAGTATTTCAGCTTGCTGTCCCTCCCTGCCAGAGCTCTTCTTAATTTTCAAGCAACAAAGAAAAGGGTGCTCCATCTGAGGGAGGTCAAGAGAGCAACAAGTTTATGAAAAGGGCAGGACTCAAATTAATAAGTGTGGGTGGGACAGAGATGGTGAGGTGCATTTGTCTTTCACTTCTAGTCACCCATGTTAATCTGTTCTAATTGCATTAGAGAGAATGAACAGGCAACAGAGCTGATGTTTGCTGAAGCAAATGCTTGTAACAGCTCTGGGCATCTGTTGGGAGATATCACCAGGTCAGCTGCACTGAAGGCAAAGACACTGCTCTCAAGTGAAGGCAGACACCATTTATGTATATATGTGTCTATATTAGATTAGTGACAGCAATGTATATGTATATGTATAGATAAATAGTCAGGAAAGATATCTTAGCTTAAAAAATTTCAGTTGTTGAACATAATACCCCTTTACCCCAAACTTAGGTGAGACCTAGACTTTGCATGTTGAAAAACAAGCTCTTCATTTCTCATTTGCTCCTTTTGCATTTCAAACACAACCTTTGCCTAGAAGATAACATTAATCCTGCCCCACATAATATGCTGGCTCTTTCATGCTGATCTTCTTTGGCAAAGCTCTTGAGTAACAGATTGTGTCTTGTCAATGGAGGTTTCAGTGGTGGTGGGAGCCTGTGAGTCTCACTGAGGAGAAGCTTTGCCAAGGCAAGGAGGGCAGGATCTGGTCTGGGAGCTGAACATCTTCCAGAATTAATGTTGTTTGCATTTCAATCCATTTAAACTCATTGAGACTTTTCACCCAAGTCCATGGTTTTGCTATGTGCAAATCAGCAGTAATGGGGAGGTAAAAATCCCTATTCCCTCTTCATGCTATCCCCGTACCTGAAGTGCATCACCTGGTGCATGGAGGGGACAGTGTTTTAATGATGCCTCCAACCCCTTTTGGCTCATGCATGTCTGTTGGCAGTACCTGTGTGTGAGGAAGAGTGGAGAAGAGCAACATGGGAACGCAGAGACCTTGTGTGTGTGTTCGCTTGATCCAACAGCTGCAAGGAGTTTGCATTTCTTAACAATTCCCTCATTACCTCCCATCTTGCTTTCCTGGCTTATTTTCAGTTCTCAGGTATGGCAGCAGTGAAGGCAGTGAGCTGCCCCTTGGCAGAGCACCCGCCAGCATGAGAGGAAAGAGTGTAGGCACGACTCGCTTCTGTTTAGTAGTTGAAGACAATTTGAAGGGAAGCATTGACGGATTCCTCATCCCTGTGGGCCTGGAAGAAACATTTTCCTGCTCCAAGTGGTTTCCCCATTCTCTTCTGTGGATGGTTTGGTGCCCTAGAGGCTGGTTTTGTGTGTGCTCCTAGTGGGACTGCCCATGGCAGAGGCCACCAGGAAGAAAGCCTGGAAGCAGCCTGGAGCATGATGTATCTGCTCTGGGAGGGTTTTGCACAGGCATGTTGAATAGAGTGTTATTTCCTCCCAGCTGTGATGGGTGGCAGCAGGGGAATGTACAAGTGTCTTGTCGGGTATTAAAGTAGTACATACCTCCATAATGTGGTCAGCAAAGGCCTGTGAGATTTGTTTAAAAAATGTTTTGTCCTTTTGTGATAGCTTTTGCACTTTCGTGTTGAACCATCTGGGGTTTGAGCATGTTGCAACTGCTTGAAGTTTCTCTAAAACTGTCATCTTGAGCTGCAGCTTTCTGGGTCCCCTTCAAAGAAGAAGATGCTGGTAAACTAGATGACTCCAAAGGTTTGGCTCTTGGGGTGAGTGTGGATCACAGGTAGGTCAGGGTTGGACCTGGGGTGGTCCAAACTGGGTACGAAGGGTGAGGTGTAATGAAACCTGCCAGGTAAAGGGCTTGTCCTTGGACTCATCTTCCTCTGGTCCTCCCTCCTTCCCATCCCTTCCTCCCTTTCCCAGTCACCTTTCCAGTCCACCCTCTGGAGATGGTTGGCATCCATCACCACAGCTGTAGCAGCATCCACTGTAGCAGCTGTGAAAAGCTTCTTTCTAAGGCACATCCTCCCCAGGGCAGTTGGGAGAGCAGGGGGCCTGCATCCATCTCCTTTTCCTCATGCTCTAAAACCATCCCTGTTTTAAGATATCACAAATTTTGGCTGGGCTGAGTGTGGGGAAAGTGAAATGCTGTCAGCATTACTGCCCAATGAGGGGAGGAGTAGCAAACCTCCTCTGGGCAGGATGCTGCAGGCTTCTGAGGGGCTAGGGCTGTTCCCCCTGATAGATTTATTTTATTGCATATTGTGTTATTTTCAAGGGTTTTGAGGGGTTTAATACTTCCCCACACATACACTTTTCCCCACTTAAATTTTGGGCTTTCTTTCTGCCAGTGGATTTTGAAAATATACTCACAGTATGCCAGGCCTCATCCCAAGGGAAGCGCTAAATGAGAATTAACATCTATTTCCAAGCCCCCCAAAAAAGATGTTGACACTCCTCCTGCTGTTAGGTGCTAAGCAATAGGCACTGAGCTGTCTTTACTTGCCTTTTGCAGTCTAATTAGTCTCATATGTGTGCTGGGAGTGTACACATATGTGGTGGCCATCCTCATGTGCCTACTCTGTCTGGTGCTCCTTCTCTGGAGGTGAGGGTTTGGGACCTCTTTCCAAAGTACCTCTGTGCTGGTACAGGATAAATCTTAAAGGCAGAGCATTCTGAGGAAGAATGGACACCAACTGGTGCAGCTCAGTGAGCAACCAAACTCACATCCCAAGCGTGGAGAAGTGCTTTTAGTTTAAATACACGGGCACTTTAAAGTCAGGGGAGCAATCTCAGGGAGTAACAGTGTGGCCCAGTCTGCCTGCACTGCAAGAGTTGCAAGATGGGCAATTTAGACAAGGATTTCCCTGCAGAGAGAGGTAGCCCTAGGCAGCAGAAACCTCTTATTTTGGTGCTTTTTGTGGGATTTCAATTGCACTAAATCCCACTGAGTCCTGCAGGTGTGTTTTTTCTCTTGTGGTAATACTGCTGGGTGGAAAATTGCTTATAAAATGTCCATCCTTTGAGAGGGCAATCGGGGGAGTTGACTTTTCTGGGGGAAGGAGGGAGTGTTTTTTCATTTTGTTGATGTATTCATTTAACATTAAGGTGTTGAAAATGTATCAGAAAGCAGCCACCAGATAGTCAGTAAAAGCCCTGATGGTCTCTCCCAGTTTTGAACAGAGAGTGTTGTTCTCTGCACACATCAAAGCCAACCCAAATCAGTGCAAACAATTGTTAAGTCATTAGCAAAGGCTGTGAATGCCAGTAGTCCTAATATTCAGCCTTCTGGTGCTCTCCCTGGAATTGTCTGGCTTGACTGCATTCTGTTACACTTCCAGTCTGCTTTCTGCTCTCAGCAGATAGGCTAGCAGATGTTTAAAATCTCATCTAGACAAATCTGAGAGTGCTTGGGTTGGGACATTTTGGGTTTTTGTCTGGCTTTTTTTCTTGCTCTGACAAGAATGTCGTGGTTCCCAGAGGGCAGCCTGGGGAAGGGCTTGATCTTCCTTGGGGCTGAGCACCAGCAGCCTGATTTTGGGTGGTGTAGTCCACAGCAAGGACAGCCAAGAGGAAGAGTGAGCCTTGTTAGGTGTGGCAGACATCAGTGTGCTGCTCCCACCACGCTCCTCATCCTCTGTCCTTGTCCCTTATTGGGTTTGTTTTCCAAGGATACACGGGAGAAGGAGATGCCTTCATTCCCACAGCTCAGGGAGGCACAAGCTTTTTTTGGGTGGGGGGTTTCCTGGTGCAAGGGGACAGCATGAGGGACACAGCAGGGAGATCACTCTCATGGAGCTGGGGTTTGGGTTTGGCACAAGGTTAAACTTAAATCTTCCTGGGTAAAGTAAGGTGAAGAGAAGGTGTTCTTCTAACACGAACAGTGAGCTTCTTCCTCTTCAAACAATTGCGCTCCTCCTCTTGACACAAAACAAGTGGAGCAGGGAGAGTCCCCTCTTCCCATCAGCCCCTCTTGCAGCCATTTGTGCAATTCTGATCCTCGGGGCCACATCCCAGTAGTGAAACACAGTTCTCCTATTGACAGCCTCCTGAGAGAGGGCTGCACACATCCCTGGTCAAGGAGAGCCATCACATGTACCTAAGTCATGCTTGAGGACTTGCGGGATGCTTTGATGAGTATATTTCCTCTATGGAAGACACTTTTTTTGGAGGGGTTTGGGAAGCCACAAAATGCGGATACATCCTGTGACCTGCTTTCCACCAACATGTGAAAACTATCCTCCCTTATTCTTTCAGTTCTGTGAGCTGGGGATGGGCCTGGCCTGGGGACTGGTTCCCACCAGCATGGTGGGATGGAGAAGTGCTGCGTGGTCTGGGGGCAGTTTGGTTCAATCTCATCTGCCAAAAATGGTCTCAAGGGAGGCTGAGTGCTGGCCTTGCCTAATGGCCATACTCACAGGGAGGCACCCACTAAAAATCCTCAGGTAGATGTAGGAAGCCTAGGAGAATGAAAGGGCATTTTGGTAGATGCTCTGAAGTGCTCCAGGAGCAAAGTTAAGTCCACCAGTTGAACATCAGGCTAATGACTTCAAGATACAGCCTCAATATGCTCTTTCTCAGTCAGACCACAAATTTCCTGCAGGGTCAGCCTCTTCATCTCTCTGTTACATGGAAACACGAGAAGTAGATTTGATCTTTCAGCTTGTGAAAAATCAGTCAGGGTGGCAGGGGACAGTCAGGGTTTCCCCCCAGAATCAGCAGAGATCCCCCATCTTCATGAAGGTGGGACTGCATCATTTTTACCCAAAGCAGAAGTTGATGTGAGATACGGGGGTCCTCTGCCACAGGTGCTGTCATACCAACAAGCCTAGCCATCACTGACATCAAGGAAGAAATGCCTGCTATTTTTAAGGAGGCTGCTATCGGCAGTGTGGGGAGAGGAAACTGGAAAGGAAAAGCTGCAGAAGTTAGATGACTTTCCTCCAGGAAAGGTGCAAAGAACAACACCACCTGAAAAAGAGGCAGCAAATCCCACTTTCCTGTCACAACTGCAGTGTACCAGAGCCAGCAGGACAGGTGTGGGCCCAGGGATGTGCTCCAGGAAGGAACAGAAAGGGAACTGGCCCCACTCTCCCCCTCCCCCCAGTTTTGCACCTCCCTGATTGAGGACACCAGCAGTGACAACAGCTCCTACTTTGACTCCCCACAGCAGCTCTGGGGGAGGAGAAGAAGCTGATGGAGCCATTAGGAGGGAATTGCATGCTTGCAGTGTTGGCACTGTGGAACATGAAGGTAGCTCAAGCAAGAATGGTGCAGGTATAGATGTATTTAAAATATACATGTATTCTGGACCCCTTACAACAAGAAAGACATTGACGTGCTCAAGTGTGTCCAGAGAAGAGCAACAAACCTGGTGAAGAGGCTGGAGGGCAAGTCCTACAAGGAGAAACTCAAGGAACTGGGGTTGTTTAGCCTGTGAAAAAGGAGGCTCAGGGGGGACCTTACCGATCTCTACAACTGCCTGAAAGGAGGTTGTAGGCAGGTGAGGGTTGGTCTGTTCTTCCAGGCAACTGGTGATAGGACAAGGGGAAATGGCCTCGAGTTACACCAGGGGAGGTTTAGATTGAATATTAAGAAAAATCTCTTCAGTGAGGGATTTGCCATGTGGAGCCCTCCTCAGTGTTTCACTTTTCCTGCTCCTTGGGCTCATTGGGCTTCCTCACTCGGCTTCACAAAGGACTGAATTGAAACACTGAAAAAGCAGCTCCTGCACCTCTCTTTCCCCTCCCTTCCCATCTCCTTGTGGTATTGCTGGGGGAGAGGGGTGCTGGTGGTGCCCTCCCTGCCATAGCTGAGTCTCCCACTGCGTGGGCAGGTGTGGAGACTTCACACCTGCAGCTGTGCCTAGAGGCCAGGTTTGTTCCTTGCAGCACCTGTTTGGGGAGGAAATTACTCCTGTCTCAGGAAGGGGCCCATCTCCCAGTAGGAAGGGGCTTTACCTCGCTGCCAGCTCCCCTGCAACGAAGCAGAGCACCACAAAACTCTGCCAGGGAAATTAATCCCCCATGCAGAGACAGGACAGGGGAGGGTGGGTGGTCCAAGCCCTCCCAGGAAGGCTAGTGATGGGAAGCTGCTTATGTGCCCTGAGGGGAAACTCCTCTCCCTCCTCTGAGTGACAGGTTTATGACATGTAGCTTAAGGATGCTTAGTTTCTCAGAAGTCACAAACACCTCTCAGTGCCAATAGCTGCCAAACTACGCGTGCTGTCTACGGGTATATGTATGACTGCATAGGCAGTCACACCAATAGACATGCATGTGCTTGCACACGTGCAGATGTATATGCACACACATATGCATGTGCACAGCATGTGCTCCCAAAGCCTTTATCAGTGAACAGGGTCTGACTCAGTGACATACAGATGTCACGTCAAGGAATACATGCCTCACCATCCCTGGCTCCCTCCCTCCCTCCCTCCTGGGGGCTTTAGGGCACTTTCCTCCACTGTGTAGGTGCAGGGGCCTTTGGCACTGGCTGCTTCCACAGCACAGCTCTGAGTCAGCGCAGGTGGCAGATGATTAATCTCCAGCATCAGTATGATGCTCAGCTGCACAGTCACAGGTTAGATTACATTTTTTTTTCTGTTTTGTTTTGTTTTGTTTTGTTTTTCAATGCCCAGATGACTAAACTCCTTGTGCTGGTGCTTCAAAAGTTTCAGTCCCGGGGGCACTGTCTTCTGTGGTCAGTGTAGGAAAATCATGCCACTGCTTCCCTTCCTCCATGCTGAGCTGCACTGTCTGGGCTTTCTGCACTCTTTTCTCTTTCCTTTCATATTGACTTACATTTGTTTTTTGTGGCATCCAGATAGCATTAGCTATCCAGGAGTGACAATTTTTCTCACCATTTCCTTGGCAAGAGAATATCCTTGCCCCAATAATTTAGGAGGGCAGTGATAACCACAGGACCCGCCAGGTATCACTGCTGCAGGACTTGGCTGAAGGTGGTAAAATGGTTTTGCTGAAAATGTCTTATACTACCAGAAAAGTCTCTCCAGATGCCTCTCCTTGGATTGAGTGGGCACGTCCCCCCTGCAGGAAATCAAAGTGCTCACCCAGAGTGATAAAACACATAGTCAGCTTTTAGCAGCGCAGAGGTGAAACCCTTTCAGCTGCCAGCAGTAAAGCTAGCTAGGTAATGGTCCTCTGCTCCTGAGGTGGAAAGAAAGAGCTTCTGGAGATAAGGAGGGTGAGGTGCATGAGGGCCTTAAACTGTGTATCTGCAAGCACTGAGTGGAGATGGGAGATGATAGAAGATTATGGGAAATGGGCAAGTGGACATCAAAGAGCCATGAAATTGGTCCAGAAAGCGAGAGGACTTTGAAAGTATAGGTGTATCCAGTAGAAGGAAATATCCTCTCTTTCAGGAAGGAAATGTCCCCATGGATGTGGAGAAGGATGAGGGAGAGGGGCGGAAACCCCAGACTCTAGCATGGATGTGGTAGAGACTAGGTGGTTTTCTGGCTTAGATTTTGGCTTTAGTGTTTCTCAAAAATAGTAATAGTTTCTCAGAACACTCGAGCAGGTGTGAAATGTGTCCTCACCACAGATACGTTTTCACTGCTTGCAGTGTTCCCTCTGAAGTGCGCTGTAAAAAGCCTGCCTAATTGAGTGTGTGTGTAGATGGAGAAGGTATAATCTAAGATAATTAATGCTAATTAATTATTGCATGGTCAAATGAGCAGGAAATTCATATAGAAACTTGAAAAAATTAATTATATGAAAATAGGATAATTGCTTGTGTGTTCAGATGCACATTTATCTGAGCAAGCATATACTCAGCATTTTAAAAAGGGTTATTATAGGACAAAAAAAAAAAAAAGCTGTGAAGATAAAACATTTCCTAAAATACTCCCTACTGCATATTAAAAAAACACAAAAACCCAAAAAACAACCAAACAACAAAGGTAGCAAAAAATAGATGAAGTTAAGAAAAAGAGGGTAGTTTTAGTATCACTCCTTCGAAAGGGAAAACGTGACACTGCACAGCCTACTGCACTCTCACTGTACAAATACATCTGACCTGTGAATGTATCCACTGTTAAAAAAATTCAACAAAACCAAGAAAAGGATAATCTTTGGTAATTACTTTCACACTGTGCAGCATTTTGTTTTGTAAGAAATTGCATGAGGCTGGAGAAAAGCAAGGTGAGAAGGCTGATGGGTGAGTGGCTGAAACCCATGGGATGGGAGACTGCAGAGGCAAACTGATGGTTTTTACATCTGCCATAACTTGGCCCAAATAACCATTACAGCTGCATCAGACAGAAGCTGATTTCCTCACAAATATAAAAATACTTGCTTAGAAAGTCTCCAGAGCTGTCAGGATCCAAGTTTTCTTCCCATATGTTTTTTTCCCTGTCAGCTCCCTGACTGTAGTGCATGAGGAAATGCTCCTCCTTAGCAGCTGAGTCTGGGCTCAGCGCTGGTGGAGGCAAGAGGAGATGGTGGCTGTATCCTGGGAAGCTGACCTGTGGGTTTCACATCCCTGGTCTCCACAGGCTGTTGTGCATTGGTCATACAGCGTTGCATTGCTAAGCAGGTGCATCACCTCCTTCAAGCACCACCTCCAGGCTTACTGTGAGGTGTGAGACAGTTTGCAATGGAAAACGCAGAAATATCTGCCCAGGGAACCTGGGATGGGCTTTCAGCTCCTGAGAGACATTCAAAATATAAAGCTTTATAGCCAAAATTTCTCACTTTCTCCCTCTTCCTCATCCAAGGATTCTCATTTAGATGTTTTATTGAAAAAGCAAGCTTGCCAAATGTTTGCAAAAAATTTCTTAGTGGAAAATCTAATTTTATCCTCAAACTGTGTTTGATTCAGCAATTCATCCTAACCCTTGTCTGAAGACTTGCTGTGCCAAGATGCATGTGTTTATCTGCTTACACCTTTCCTCTGAGAAGCAAGTGGTAGGAAGATGAACGGAGCTTGGACCTTTCTCCAAGAAGGAGCACCACACTTTGCCGTTGATTCATCTCAGTGCACTGTCTATCTACCTTTGCAGAAAAATAAAGAAAGATGGAGGAACTATCCTTGGAAATAGATAATGGACTCAGCATTTTCTGGGACCTGCTCTTGCCCAGAGGGCTGGAGGACGAGCTCAGCACTGCACCTAAAGGCATAATGAAGTCCTCAGAAATATTTAATAGCTAAATTCTCATCTCTGTAAGGCTGCAGCAGCACTGATTTGGGATTCATCGAATATTTCATCCAGGCACAGACATCAGATTCACTTCCAGCAAGAGAGTGGATGAAAATGTGAGGGGGAGTGTGTGACGTGTGTTAAATTAGAAATAATCAGTTAAGCCAACAGCAGTTCCAGGGAGCCCCAGCAGACCATTTCATTTGTCCCCTGATGATTAACTAATTCCTCTAACAATTGCATCCTCTCTGAAATGACAGTTTCATGGCTTAGAAGTTGCCGGGAGCAGCTCTGATCACTATGCCTGTGCAGTTTACGCCTCTAGGCCGCTCCCACCCCATCCCTCCAACATCCCCATCCCTCTCAGCCCTGTCCCCCAGGCTTGAGTCCCCAGGCTCTGTCCTCGAAGCTGCCCACTTGCACGTGAGAAGCTCGTTGCAACGTCTGTAAATGTTATATAAAGACAGGGCAAACAGCTCACACCCTGGCCCCAGCACAAGGGCCGTGCCTGGTCTGACGCTGGGTGCTAAAGCCTATGAGACAAGAAGGGAGGCTTCAGCAGATGCCAGGGTGGCTGCCGAGTGCAGGAGTTGGGACACAGGCATCTCATTTCTCACCAGGAACCTCGACATTTGCTTAGACTGGGGATCCAGTGATGCTGTGCAGTAGCTCAGGCAGGAGTGACTTTTTCTCTCTCAGCAACTGTAGGGTCATGAGTGTTTGCAGTTGGAAGTGCAACAACTCACAAAGGAAGGGTTTTTAACTATGTGCAGGGCCAAGCGTGACTCAAAAGGGTTGTATGGATGTTGTGCACTGTCCACGCTCTGTTTCAAGGTGTATTTTCAGCATACCTACAGACAGATTTCTGCTACTGTATTCTATTTAAAACTGCCTCCCTTACTCTAATACAGTTAGTAGAGCATGATTAACCACTTGGTCCATCCTTGAGTGGGAGCTGCACAGGCACATCTTTTCCCAGAAGAAAGCTGTACACTTGAGGGTGTACAATGGAGACAAATCCCTGTGGCCACTGGCCAACGGGGTATGATTACAAACTAGCAGGGGCGCTCACTTCCTTCAGCTTCATATAAACCGTATAATTATCCTTTGGCTTTAATGCTGGTATCATCAGTGCAGCGTTGGCTCATCAAGTTGGCAGGAGCCTGCTCAGTCTAAGCAACAGGAAGTTTCCTCTGCGAATGCTTAAAACTTTAATAATTATTTATTGAATAGGTAGGATGAGAGCCAGGACATAGCAGAAAACATGAGGAGTTTCCCAGGCAACTTTCCGAAGTCTTTGAGATACTAGCATGTCCAGCTCCAAAGTTATTAAAAGAAAAGAAAGTCTGCTGGAAAGAGCTCTTCACTATTCTTCTTGCTCTCTTTCTGTCCCTCATTTACCTGGCCAAATCTCTTCAATCTGCCTTTACTTAGTAAAGTTAAGGAAACAATTTTTTAAAGTAAAATTAATCCTTCCTGAGTGATCTTTGGTGGAAGAGATAGAAGAAGAGAATATGAATCACAGCGCCACATTTATTCCTGACAACGAGAGCTGTTGCTGCTAGTCCCAAGACAAACAGATAAGTCCAGTAATTATAGATAAGTGCTTTTGTTTGATCTGTATAACAATTTCTGCATTTTCAGGTAATTTCCCTTAGGCGTTCATAAGCAGGTAGAAAGCTGTTCTTATACGGTCAGTATTTTAATCTATTTTCAATTGACTTTTTTACCAGCAAACAAACAACTTTCTTCCATTTTTAGGACTAAACCTTTTCCTGAGACTTTGTACGAGCTGAATTTATGGTTGGGTTTTAATATTATACTTTCTGACTTCTGCCCTCTCCTCCAAGTTAAGTCAGCAAATAAAATAAAATACCCCTACTGTTTTGATATCCCAGCTTCAGCTCCCTGAAACAAAGTGGAAGTGATGGGGCAGGCTGGTGAGCCAGCAGGTGTTCAGAAAACACTCATCTGTCTGAAATCTCCCAACTGTATTGGTGGGTTGAGGTGATTGTGAGAAACTTCAGAGCTTCAGCTGGCGAAGGATGTATTTTTTGATGTGTGAAGTGAACCCAATAGGAGGTGGCTTGCCAGCTTGACTGGAAATTGTTCTTTTGGTGGTCAGAGAGCAGCAATTTGAGAGGGCCTAGAGCAAACCAGGTATGCTGAGCTTTGCATCTTGCTCTTCCTCTTCTCCGCACTTTCTGGCCCCAGAGGACTAGTCTTGCTCCAGTGCAACAGCATTCACTGCTCATATCTCAAGGCTCAGTTTGGCTCTAATGGTAACCCTGAAAGGGGTGGCCAGTGGGTCTGGCTGAAGAAGAGGGTAGGTGGGTGGCTTACTTTTTTGGGGTTTTGTGTCTAGCTGATGCTGGGGGTAAGGGTGGACTAAATGGTGGTGCAGAAAGGCAATGAGAGCGTGGTCTAAGAATCGCAGAATCATAGAATGGTTTGGGTTGGAAGGGACCTTAAAGACCAACTTGTTCCAACCCCCTGCCACAGGCAGAGACACCTTCCACTAGACCAGGTTGCTCAACACCCTGTCTAACCTTGCCTTGAACACTTCCAGGGATGGGGAAGAAATTTGCTTGCTCTGAGAAGTCCTTTGTGGCCCTGTGGTAGCTGCCCCTTGATGAGGGGCAGTCATTCCTTGGCAATGCAAGACCTCTTGTGGTCAAAGGAAACATCTATCTTGGCAGTGCTGTGACTAAAGCCACATCTGAATGGGTTGCAGCTCTGCTTGCAATGAAGCTTCAAGGATGTTTCAATGAAGTTTCTAGGGCCTGACAAACCCTAGAGTTTCTTAAGCATCTGTCTGTGTTTGGGCTACTGCTACCACCTTAATGAAAAAGCTGATATCGAACTGGATGAAGAAACATCAGTATAAGGCAAAAGTGCTGTGTTTGTTGCCATTCTCTTGGTTGGACAGTGAAGGACTAGCCAAGAGGAGGTTTCTCAGCTGCTGGGAGGTGGGGACGGGAGCAGAGACGATTGCTTCTGGGAGTTGTCTGAGAACAGGGGGTCTGTGAAGGATAGTCACTGCAGTGTGACAAGGATATGTGCACCATATAGCCAAGTGTCACTGCTCCCAGACAATGCTGAATTGCAATGAGCTTCCTGGGTGCAACCCTTGTCAGTGCCCACCTGTGGTCCCTGAGACAGAGCCCTTGGAGCAGGCGGCCATGCTGCCTGGTGGGATGGAGAGCTCAGCTCGCAGGCTTGCAAGTCTTTTGCTATTGGCCCATCCATTTACTAGCCCGGATATCACCTCAACATCCCCTTAAGAACAACGTGTAGCAGAAACTTCCAATGAGGGTGATTTTTCTCTATGTCATTTTTGACACTGGCCCCTCACTGATGGTTTTGGCTATTTCTGGGCATACCAAAGCCAATTTGACCACATCCCATCAAATACTCCCTGGTTTTTTTCCTTTCTTGGACAATTTCTGGGACCAGACAAATGGAGAATGACACATCTCCCCTTTAGGAGCAAGGAATATCTAGTGAAATCAAGTTTGACAGCATGATTGTGTCTGGCAGTGAGAGAGTACAAGTGTTTAATTGTGGGCCATGTTAGTGTCAGCTAGGTGTAGAGGGAATGAGTGTCTAATAAGTATTTTACATAGTTCACTATCAGTCATGGTAGATTAAATAACAAGACATACATTAACTCATTTAATAATTAGCTACCATCATATCAACTTGATAAAAGAGTACTATTAAGTAAGTCTGACATTGTATTTATACAGTCTTTAATTTTTAACATGAAAGATGAAGATAAAGTGACTGCCAAGGATCACATTGTAACACCTTTTCCAGCTATGTTGGGGTAAATATCTTTTTGACAACATTAAAGCTTCCTGGGAGCAGTTAATGTTAATTCCCATGTCTGGTATTTTTCTGAAGACTTGTATTTGTATTAACAGCTCCCTTGCCTCCCTTTCCTTTGAGAAAGAGCAAACTGGGAATTAGCACTTGCCACAGAAGAGCCAGTTTTAGGGGAGGAAAGGAGAGGTCGTGTGGTGAGGAGTGGTGACCTCTCATGGATGGGAGCACAAGGAGGAAGCATGGCAAGAATCACGGAATCAACCATATTGGAAAAGACCTCCAAGATCAAGTCCAGCCCTTGATCCAACACTGCCATGGTTACCAGACCATGGCACTCAGTGCGACATCCAGTCTCATCTGAGAAACCTCCAGGGACGGTGAACCCACCACTTCCCTGGGCAGCCCACTCCAATATCTGATTGCTCTCTCTGTAAAAAATTCTTCCTAATATCCAACCTAAACCTTCCCTGGCAGAGGTTAAGCCCATGCCCTCTTGTCCTACTGCTGGCTACCTGGGAGAAAAGACCAATGCCCACCTGGCTACAACCTCCTCTCAGGGAGTTGTAGAGAGTGATGAGGTCTCCCCTGAGGCTCCTCTTCTTCAGGCTAAACAGCTCTCTCAGCCTCTGCTCATAGGACTTGTGCTCCAGTTCCTTCACCAGCCTCGCTGCTCTTCTCTGGACCCGCTCCAGCACCTCAATATCCTTCCTGAGCTGAGGGGCCCAGAACTGGACACAGCACTCCAGGTGTGGCCTCACCAGTGCTGAGTACAGGGGAAG
>JAWMRA010000130.1:24356530-24376520 GCA_035584735.1 Pseudotriccus pelzelni | reverse complement strand
CATCCTGTAGGTGCTGTGTGATTGCACTCAGGATGATCTGCTCCATAACCTTGCCAGGCACTGAGGTCAGGCTGACAAGCCTGTAGTTTCCCAGGTCCTCCTTGCAGCCCTTTTTGTGGATCAGAGTGACATTTGCCAACTTCCAATCATCTGGGACCTCCCCAGAGAGCCAGGATTGTCGGTAAATGACGGAGAGCAGCTTGACAAGCTCTTCCGCTGGATCTGTCATCACCCTGGGATGGATCCCATCTGGTTCCATTGACTTGTGAGGATCCAAGTGAATCAGCAGGTCACTATTTCCTCCTGGATTACAGGGGGAATTTGGCTTCCTGTCTCTATCTACCCGCTCCAGAGGCAAGTTGTCCTAAGGACAACCTGTCTTACTGTTGAACATTGAGGCAAAGAAGATGTTAAGTACCTCAGTCTTATCCTCATCTTTGGTGACTATGTTCCCCCACCCCGTCCAACAAAGAATGGAGGTTTTCCTTGCCCCTTCTTTTGCTATTGATGTATTTGTATAAGCACTTCTTGTTATCCATAACAGGAGTAGCTAGATTGAGTTCAAATTGTACCTTTGTCTCTCTAACGTTCTTTCTATGTGACCTAACTAAACTCTTCATGAGTAGCCAGTCCTTTTTTTCCATAGTTGATAAGCTCTCTTTTTTCCCTAATTTCCTTCAGAATCTCTCTGTTCAGCCAGGCTGGCCATCTTCCCCACTGGCTCACCTTTCAGCCCACTGGGCCAGGCTGCTCCTCTGCCTTCAAGACTTCCTTCTTGAGGCATGTCCATCCCTCCTGGACCTCTTTGTTTTCAAGGGCTGTTTCCCATGGTACTCTCTGAACCAGTCTTCTGAGGATCTGGCTCAGGTCTGTTGTGGGATACTCCATGGTGCTCGAACTCTTCATTCACCTCTCTTTGCATTACTTTATCCGTGTAAAAATAGTTATATTGATCTTTTTTCCATGTTGCTTCATTTGCTATGTCACTGCTAGCGTTGCTGTACTACGTGTAGGGTTAACCACATTTCCTGGGGTGGTTTGGGAGGTGCCGAGAACGCAAGAGCTGCTGTGTGTACTGTCCTGTGTGCATTTCTGTTGACCACATGGAAAGTCTGGGTTTATGCTAATGTGGCAACCAAAGTGGTGTGTGGTTTGCGAGTGACTTAAGCTGGTTACACCTTGCAGATACCTTCCCCAGAGTAAAATGCTGGTAGGAAGTTGGATGAGAAACAATCACTTTGGTTTCAAACACGTTGTATAAATTTGCTGTATGTATATTTTGTTTTTATTTTACTTCTGTTGATGCTGGGTTTTTTTTTTTTGTTTGTTTGTTTTTTTTGGTGCTAGCAGTGCTTGTTTGAGCCCCTCAGGCAGTGCCTAACCTCCAGCAGGATCTTTGTTCCCTTGCCTATACTTCTGGATTTAAAAGCCATGCAGGAGAGGACCTGCTGGTGGGAATCACGGCCAGCAATAGGTGAGGGCGTAGCAGCAGCAGTCCTCTGGACAAGGCACTAGTGGGCACCCAGGGGAAAGCAGAGCTACAGTGGGGTTTTCCAGCAAAAACTTCCCCAGTAAAGGTGCTCCATAATGGTGCTGGAAAGATTTCTATTGTAGGAGCTCATCTGATCCTTTTTCAAGCCTATGTAAGCTTTTGGCACAGGAGATGTCCTGCCAGGTTTGGCCAGCCACTGTGCAGAGGAGTATCTTTCCCATTTTCAACACACTGCTGCTGGTTCCTTTCCCTTCCTGCTTAGTTCCTATGTTAAAGTGAGTGTGAACAATCCCTGCCTGTTGATGTGTACCAGCTCACTGCCTGTGCAGTGTCACTGGGCAAGTCACTTCGTATTAATGTGGAGGCTTTTGGGGATTAGTTTCAGTTTAACTTCAGAAGCTATATTTAAGTTTGGTTGGCTTGTGGGTTTTTGGGTTTTTGTTTTTGTTCTTTTTTCCTGGGGATAAACTGCTAGAAGCTGAATATTTAATTTGCAAATAGATATTGACTAACTTGAATATTAATTTCTGTGTTTATTGTTGTGCTGACATGAAAGACTAAGTGGCCGTGCCATGGAGGGGTTGCAGAGATCTTTATGAAAGGGATTTAAATACTGTTATACAGGTGCATTCCTTGTTAAATACTGCAGTAATACCAGTGGCCAATAAAAAATAACAGTAGATTCAGAAAAAACAGAAGCCAGCTTAAAATCATAGGAATGATAAATAGATAGATACCATTTTAGTTCTTATTTACGCTTTGGATTTTGGGACTGCTGTTTATGCTTGCAAGGTCTTTTCCTACACTCATATGCTGTATCAACACTTTTTTATTATATTGAAAACCTGGTTCACATGATATTACTCAGCTGGAGGGCCAAGGCTTTAAGGAAAGTAAATATGACAAAATTCTTGATAAAATCATGGGAGATGGCAAGCTACTGTAGCTGCTTAAAGCATCTTTTCTGGTGAAACAAGTTGAATAGTCAGTTGGGAGTGGGTGCAGGTAATGAGTCTGAAAAAAATCACATTAACAGTGTTCATGCAGGAAAATGAGCTCTTGATGGGAGGTGCTAATTGTTATTAATTAAACAACTTACGGATGATATGATTAGTATTGACCCACAATATTAAAACAGTAAATTACTTACAGAGTGGGCAAGACTACAATATGGGAAATTGAATAAGTTAATAAATCAACATTAATGGATGTCTGGAACAATTATAGTCATTAGTGGAACTACAGTCACTTTAAATATGTAAAGGGAAGTTCATAAAAGCTAATAATGTTACTCTGGAAAGGCACTTCTTGGACCAAAACAGAGATACAGACTACCCCAGATCCCACATGGGGGACCATTAAATGGTGGGTCACCTGTGGAAGGAGAGGCATTTCTTCTCTGTATCTTTCTTAAGGTGGCTCAGAGAAACTTTCCAAGGTGTATGCAATATATACTTCTTCACCGAAGCCAATGAAAATTAATAACTGTAAATATCTCTCAAGATCAGGCTTTGATGTGGTGTCCTCCCAGAGATTTACAAAAAATTTAATTTAATAAGCTGAAAACCTGCTCCACACTCATAAAGGGTTTTTAAAGCTATCCAAAACTTGGAGACTCACTAAGGGTTTAGAAGACAAACTACTGCTTGTTGGCTGCTGCTGGCACAGTGGGCTCCCAGTGATTTGTGTTGCTTTTGCTTTCTTGTCAGGCTATGTTGGTACGGCTGCTCTGCTCCACTTCAGAGCCAGGCCTCAGTCCATAAACTTTCTCTCTCCCTCCCTCTGAGCACAGCAACCATCTGCCCAGAGAAATGATCATTTTCCGCACCGTGGAAGTGTTGCACTGCCCATGACAAGAGGAGCCTCTCCCAGCGGGCACAATCTGGAAGAGGGCTGTGATGTGTGTGAAGCCCTTGGCTGCAAGGCAATCCCTGGGAGCTGAGGTACCTGCCCACAGCTGGCATCTAGGGATATCTGTGCAGGTTGCGCTGCCTCCCATATGGAACAAGTGTGTGCACTGGCAATCTGCTTCCTTCAAACCTCTCTTTTGAAAGTACAGCCGCAGCACTGAATGCCATGCACAGCAGGGCATGTTCCCTGTCCCTTGTCACTACAGCCTTAACAAGGAAAGGAGTCCTGCTAAGTTCAACGGCGATGCCTTCACTGACTTGAGTAGAACGACACGCTTACTCTCCAGCTATGAAACTCATGTGTACCTGTGAGATTTCCACTGTGGAAGACAGAAGGGCTTGCACTTGTGTGATGAACTGTTTCCACCATTCAGGATGCAGGACCTTGTGTTTAAAGATGATCTTCTTGCTCTTCAGCGTGAAACTGTGAGTCACCTGTGGAGACCACAGCCACCGGCTTCTGACCTGCAGGGTCATCAGGCACGTAGGGCTACTTTTGAGAAGAGAAAGGGACAGGAACACACTTTGAAGCCGCAGCAGGGCAAAGGAGGTAGCATGCTATGGATCTGCTCCCCTTTGTTTTTGTTAATTTATGTGAAAACGCAGCAAAGCCTTAACATCCAATAGCAAGGAAACTGAATAATTGCAGCCAAAGTTGTACTCTGTTACTGAGGCAGATTTAATCAACAGGAACCAGTGCTGGAGGGCAGTGACAGATAAGCTGAGAAATTATTCCCAGAGTCCTTGTAATTAAAAACATCTGGGTGATGTCAGCCTGCCTAAAAGGCCATTTTTGTGAAGAGTTTGTGAGTAGTCCTAAAACCCTCATACTGATTGGAAAGAGCAATCCCTTGTATTACCTGCCACACCTTTTTCTGTGTGCATGTGTGCATTTCTGTGCAATATTTATGGGTTTGGATATTCCCACAGTATCCCGTTTTTCAATGCTGGAAAACCAATGCCGCTTAAGAATTTACAAGGACAAATTGATGGCCAGACTCCTCAGCAGATGGAAATGCTCAACAAATTTCTGCATCCGCTGGAGCGACTTCCACACGTGTATCTTACCCAGGGACTTCAGCCAAGTCTTTATTTGTACATGGGGAAATGCTCTTTTCTTATATGAGAATTTCACTGACACTGAGCAGAAACAAGCTGCACCTCTCATCCCCACCTCTGGCGCAGCAGAGTTGGCTCTGATGGATGCAATTCAGATGGAAAGCAGGCAGAGTTCAGCTTTCCTTCCTGGAATGTATGGCAAGACTTTCAGCCTCAATTCCCTTCAGTTGGAGAGTATGTCTTTTGCCTTATTATTAAGTAGGGTGAAGAAAAATGGGTTACTTCAGGGTCCATGCTGGAGTAGGAGTTTTCTACCAGGACACTGGGAGGGTTGAGCTGAGAGCTGAGCATGGAAGGGGATGTTGAGCAGGTGCTGATGAGAACAGGGCACTGCTCTGGTTTTCTCCAGCATGGGAAAGAAAGAGGTGGCCGAACTCTGTACCCTCTCTGCTTCTCCCATGCATTGAAACTGCCATCTGTTATCCTGAGGGAACGAATGTAACCTGTAACCTGGATTTCCTGCTTAGTGTCTTTGTTCCTCACCTCTGCCTCTGTCTTCAGGTGCACCATAAATCCTTTCTGTTGGAGGTGCAGATGGGGTGGGGATGCTCCCATCAGGCCACCATGGTGCACAGGAAGCATGACCTTACTGCAAGCAGGCACCCGTACTGCCTTTCTGGGAACTGGCAGCTTAGGGACATGATGAGGATTTCCCCACCAGGGAAATCAGCCAGAGCAGGTACAGCCACAGGATGTTTTCCCTTTCCTAAGGTCAGTAATGACCTTATGATGAGGAAGAACTAGTATGCTTAATGTCTGAAAGGGCTTATTATTATTTTTTATTATTAAGTTTAACTGACAGCTGATCATGATTTTTATTGTTTGTAGGGCTTGCTCTGCCTCTGCCCATAGCTAAACTCCACAGCTTACCTGTTTGGTTTACAGTCTGAGCGAGAGTCATCCTCATTAATGTTAACACGAGACTGTCAAATAAAAGAGAGCTCAGGCCTTTTTCAGGTGCTCTCCTTGTTATTTTATACAATTCGATGGAGGGGAAGGGATGCTTCAGTGCAAACTTGCTGCCATTGAGAGGGCTGGTAAGAGAGGGGCTGACGAGGGTCATGAGAGCTATTGGAAGACGTGCCATACAGCAAAATGTCACCGACACATCCATTAATGGACTGCTGCAGGGAAGTTTCACTGCACTAAAATTAACCTGAGGTATTATTTAAACATTTTATCAGACTGATCTAATCTGCTCTTCCAGGTGTTTATTGCATAACCACAGTTGGGATATTTTTGCATGCTACAAAACTCTCTGAAACTCTGTGAACACGTTATACTAGAGTCTGAGTTTTCTCTGTGCGAGAGTCTCCCTGGAGCAGAGAGGGCTTGCCTTGTCTTTGCTGTACAAAAGATTATAAGGGTTTTTTTTAGGATAAGGCCACTATAATACATTCCATGCTCGTTGCAACTGATTTTATGGTTGTCTGCAGCAGAGAACTCGATCCCTTTAGCCCCAGTCTTTCAGGAGCAGCTTCTAACACACGGTGCTGTGTCTGTCAGGGCCAGTCATTTTGGCGCTGGCTCACAGAGGTGCAGAGGTTTGGCTGCCCCGGGCCCTGGCAGGATCCTCTGCAGCTCTGAAACAAGCCCGCAGGCTGAGCACGCCACAACCGATGCGTGAGAAAAACAGCAGCTGCTTTTGTAGATGTTTCAAACAAAAGAGAGGAGGAAAACAGCCACATTCTCTGACTTCTTTGCTGCAGTGTGCTCACCATACGATTTCTCCCAGCCCAAAGGAGGCTGTGTTTTCCAAAGTGCACAAATAGCTCTCCCAGTCGCCAGAGCTATTTTGAAGACACTTTTTTTTTTTTTTTTCTGGCATGCAGTGTCTTGAATATATTTAAATTTTCTGCTAAATAGAAAATAAGTTCTTCAAGAGATTTGTGTTGTAGGAATACTCAAGAAGGAAACCTTGCCAGGTATTAAAAACACCCAACTGAACCACTTCAGCTTGTATCAAAATGCATCATCTATACCATGAGGGGAATGGACTGTCGTGGGGTGAGGTCAGACAGGCTGTCTTTTTTTAACTAAGCTTCAAGACAAGCCACGTGATGGCAAAGTCCACCTAAGCAAACCCTTAAGAGCAAAGAAATGGCCAGTGAGAGGGATGCTTGTTGTCAGCCTTCCTGCCTCATCCTGCACTTGCAGCCCCCAACAACTTCCTCTGCAGAGGGAGCGAGGGTGTCCTGCCATCAATGCCGCACAGCTGGGATGGAACAGAGTTGTCATTTGCCCTGTCCTCCCAGAGCTAATTCCCACCACAGATCCCCAGGTTGACTGTGATGCATCCCCAATGAAACAGGGAGGCCAAAGTTTCCCCTTAGGACAGGGTGGTAGAGCTTGTCCATCTGCATTTGCTGCTCCTCTACCTCCCAAGGCAGTGGTGGATGAGAGGTGCAGGCACCTAACTTTTGTGCAGCTCCAAAGCCTTGTAAAACATAATAGACCAGATCAAAGGCCTCTGCAGCTTAATAGCAACTTCCCTCCTTCCCTCCTAGCTTTTTGCTAAGGCTGTACCGGGAGCACAAACCTGAACCAACAGGTTGAGAGCAAAATCACATGTTTTCCTGGGGAATGACGTTTGCGCTTCAACAATCAGGAATAAAAAGCCTGAGACCAACAATTTGCTGAGTGTGACAGCTTACTAGTTATTAGGCATGTCCAAACCTGAGTGAATGGCTGCTCCCACAGCCTCATGCCCTTTGCATCACTCATCAGCCTCAGCCGTCCTTGCTTTGGCAGTGCAAACCAGTGGTACCCACTCCACAGGGGCTGGTGGTGGTGCACTGGGGGAGAAGAGACCAAACTGCATGTTTTTGCCACTGGGATTAAGTAGAAGTGGCTGTGCTGGTGCACTAGAGGCAGGAGATCTTTAACAGGTGTATCACTTGATGAGGAGCAATCATGCCTATCTCATGCCTTGCTGTTTTCCCTGCTTCCATGCTCCGTAGTACTATTTCCAAACAAGTTGGCCCATTTACTCTGGATGTTGATTGCCAGGGAGCTTGTTGATCATCCCAGCTGATGCAGATGCTCTTGAAAATTAAAAGTTTTAAACTTCGGAGTGCCACCACTATTTCCAGTTTTCTTGTCAGGCTGGGCTGCACTGGAAGCAGCAAGTGAAACTTTGAATAATTACCCAGCACTTACGGAAAATAAAGGTGTCCTTGTCACCTGCAGAGCAAGGTGATTGATCATCGTCAGAGGAACAAGATCAGAATTTATGGAAAGACCTGTTCTATAGGAAGGGGGTGAATACAGTGTGATGCTTCCTATGAGTACTCATTCCCATTTTAAAAGTGACTTTACATTGTCCATTCTGGCATAGTTGGTGTCTCTGGAGACAACTACCCACTTATGGATACTGGCTAGTTCATTTGCCTTGAGTTTTTTAAGAGCAAAGCTATCTTGCAGTGTGTTTTCCGAGTGAGACATTTTTTACAGATAGGAGCAGTGAACAGTGCCTGGGCAGCCCATACAGTAAAAAAGCAGGGGAGGCTCCCATCAGTTGCAATTTGCCTTGGCTATTTCAGCAACATTGGTCTGACTTTGGTCCTTGGAAGTATGGCAGGGGTAAACCCTGAGGTATCTGCTGTGATTGCCTGCCTTTCCCCTATAGCCTGCCCCTGCCCACATACCTACACCCCATCTCCCCCCCCCCATATATACCACTATGAGAGCAAGCTCTGGTAGAGTGCTGGTACCTTTGGAGGCACCATTTTCTGGACTGGGTCTATGGGGGAGTTCCACACAGGGCCAAGGGGCCAGTGACTAAGATGTATGAAGCGCCTCCAAAAAATGGTTTTGCCAGAAGCATCTCACCACCAGGCATCAAACCACCATGGTAACCTTCAACCGAAAGACACCACATATACAAAAGACACCTCCATGAAACATGGTCAACTTTGTGCCTCTACAGCTGGAGATGGGGCCAGTGGAAAGGGGGGGGAAGATGTCCCGGTAATACCTCATGGCCCACACTGCCCCATGGTGTCCTCTCCCTCAGCCTGGCACAGTGCAAGAATGAACCTTCCAAAAGCTGGGGGCTGTGGAGAAGGTTTTTTACCATGGTAGTGAAGGTAACTGAGGGTAAGCCAAATTACGGCTGCTACTGTCATTCTGGATTTGGAAGGAAATTATCTTGATATCAGGTGTTTCATAGGGTGCCTCAAACTTCCTCCAACTTTTTTCAAATTTTATGCAACAAAACTTTTTTTTCCAGATCAGTGTTTAGATTGGTAACAGTGCTGGGTTAGGGCTGTGTCCAAACATAATGCTGAAACTGACTAATACCACTTCTCTAGGAAGCAGTTTTGCTCTTGATATCCAGGAGCGTTGCAGAAATGGGAACACAAAACATAACATGAGTTATAGGAAAGGCATCTCCATCACTCCAGAAGAGCTGGAGATCTTTAAAAGCTAGAGGTGCTGACCATCCTGTGGAGCCTCATCTGGCTCCCCTCCCTGCTCCCCACAGCTGCCTGGCAGGCGGTGACAGTTCTGACAGCCGCTGGCAATGCATTTGGTCTAAACACTCCCAAGCTGCTGTTTAGATCGTTAAGAACCTGTTTGCATTAGGACAGGAGAAAAGGGGCTATGCACTGAACTAAAGAGCTGCCGCAAATCTTCCAGTGCTCTCCAGCTTGGCTGCAGGTGGACTGGTTACAGAAAACACACGTAGGACCATGTGGGACTAAAAGCATAGGGCAGCCCCTGCCCGGTGCCTGGGAGACGAAAAGGACGTGTGGGACTTGCCAGCCCTGTGAGCATATTTGGTTGAACTGGTCCTGCCCCAGGCTGCAGTGAGCCAAAGCTTGGGACCCAGAGGAGAGGATGCATGGGGAGGCAGACTAGGACGACTGGGACCTCCACAACCACTGCCTTTTTCTTGGGTTATCACTGCAGATTGGTTATTTGTGTTGCAATTTTTTTTTTTTTTGGAAAACATGTACAGCATTAATAAAGAATGTTTTGCAGCACTCAACTTTTAAAAGAAAAACCAAAGTAACTTTGCAGGGTGTTGCCAGCCCTACCCACTCAAACTGCTTTTAGCTTTAAAAGACTTTACCAAGTTGAACACAACTGACAGGTCATATTTCAAGGAAGTGAGCCAAAAATGTTTTCACTGTTTTGTTGGGTAAATTCACTAGCCGAGCAGTTTAACCCCCAAAGCACCCTCCTCCTCTGCTCCCTGTGCGCGTTTTAAAATGGGTTTTGTAAAGGACAAAATGTAGCTTGGCTATTTGTTCACTGAAACATGAGTAAAATGCTCTGTTTTCCACAGTATTATAGATAGATGGATGATCATTTATTAAAAGGTAACCGGGGGGAAAGGCAAGAAACCCCCCACAGGTGATTTCCATCAGTGTTTCCAGGCTCCACTTCCACTGTTATGCAATTAAGTCCATTTCAGTTGATGCATTGGTTATCCAAAATGGAAAGACAGAAGGTTTATATCGCTTTCCATTATTATGGGTATGATGAAAGTACCAGAGGACCCCATCCCTGATAGAGACCGCTATTGTCTGAGACACAAAGCTGAGTAATAAACAGTCCCCAGGGGAGATTCTCAGCTGGTGTAAATTATCACAGCAATTAATGTGCTATTTTGAAGTATGACAATTTACAACAGATGATAATCTTCCTCCTGGCCTGGAAGAATTACTGATTTTAGCACACAATTCGATAAAGCTACTACAATTGCAAACTGCCGTGATTTACATGCTCTGCTAAAAACCATCTTCTCTGCCACGTTCCTCTGAGTTGAGAGGATTAAGTGCAATGTTTAGGTTTCCCCTCTTCCTTACAACAGACACCTGTTGAGCACCCATCTTCCAGGTGCAGCCAGCAGTTTTTAGGCATTGCTCTTCTAGTGGAGAGCTCTCTCTCAGCCCCCTGAAGGCAGTCTGGCTGCACCATGCCAAGCTTACCGTGCCTGTGCTGTCTTACTGCCTCATGTTACAAGGGTCTATTTCCCTGAAGGTGTAAGGTTTTATAGTTGCTGCAGTAAGGAATCTCTAAAATTATCTTTGGAAATGGGATGGGAATGCAGACTCTGAAAAAAAACCACCAAAAATGCAGCAGACAAAGGTGGTGTATTTCTGCAGCTGCCTCCTGGCCTGAAGGATGAGAAGTGATGAGGTTAGTGGGAAACAGTTCCTGAGCCCCCTCCTTGTCACAGGAGCTGCCAGCACTGGCTTCTCTTTGCCTCACGGGATATACTCATCCGTCATTTTAGGGCACATGAGATTTTATCAGCTCTTACTTTTGTTACCCCACTTGGACCCTGGTGCATGTAGGACACCAGCATGATCTCTGCCACAGCTGAAATACTCCTGTCTCTCTGGGAGAGTCTTGAGAAGCATTGCATTTTTAAAGGGATACATACAGAGCTTCCACAATGTCTAAAGAGAGAATTTCAGGGTCTGGCTGAGGATTTAGGCACCTAAATAATCTAAAATCCTCTTTAGCAAAGTGATTTTCTTAGGTTTTTTTTTTACTTTCTGAGGGTTGGGCTGCTATTGTTTCCTATGTGCACAGTTATATTTAAGCCTCTGAATTACACTGAAAACTGAGAAGAGTGAGGACCCCTCACACGTACTTAACATCTAACACAAATACACACTAGACTGAATTCTGGCTTGATTTTTTTTTTAAATTTTTTTTTTTTTTTTAGCCTGGAGGTGTTCCAGATGCCACTGCTGTTACATGTGTGCAATGAAAACAGGATTTCTTTATCTGGTTAAGCACTTCTGGATCCTGCAGGATTCAGACATTACTATTATAATAATGGTTATGGTAATTTCCAAGGTAGGTGATAAATCTATCACTTAATCCATCTCTTCCTTAATTAGACAGCAAGCATAACATCACTATCTGGGATAGAAGAAGTCTCAAGTGAGATCAGTGTTTAAAATCTAAAATTCAAATTATCCTTTCCTTTCTGAAGATGGGGTTGAGGGCACCGTGTAAAAATAACGGGCTCCAGTGATTTAAATGGTATCCTCTTGTCTTATCAAAACCCCACAGATTCAAACTGAAAAAGCTTTAGTGGTCCTAATGGAGAAAAATCTTGAGTTTAATCCTACTAGGCATTTTAAAACCATGAGATGATACAGAGCAGAGATTTTAAGAGGCAAAATGAAATACTTAATCTTCATCAGTTAAAAAAAGGCCACTTCAATAACACAGAAGATTATGTAACTTTGAGGAGAGGGTTTAAGTGGTTACTACCACCTAACTAAACTGGGATTATGAGAGCTGGCAACAGGAGATGTGAGTAGGGGTTTTGGGTCTGACTCAGTGTTAGGGCAGGGGGGTCAGTGTGTGTGAATTCTAGGCCTGGCCATGTAAGTTGAGATCCTGGCTCACTGAGGGCCCTCCTTATGCGGGAAAAGCCCAAAATGTTTCAGTAACTCGAAGGCGTGGGACAAGCCGTGCATGTCCCTGTGATGCTGAAGCAGGATCCAAAGTGCTGCTTTGGAGGTGGGTTGGCTGGTACAGCTTGTGTGGTGGTGGATTGCTGGTCACCCTCTGTGTTCTGTTTTACTGCCCTCATTAACTGAAATGCTAAAAATAGTTCTTTTGTAAAGGTTTTGCAGCCAATTTTACTGGCTCAAGAAGCCCTTCAGGTGCTGGCTTAGAGGTCTCCTGCCCATGAACTGGAGCTCTTGTAAAGAGTTCTGTGCTCTCGCCTGTGGCTTCTGGATTAGTATTATTATTACAGGGCACTTGGCATCAAACCTACGTGAGCTGCTTTCTCCAAAGGGCTTAGAAGAGAGAATAAATTTTTACAGGAGAAAAGAAAAAAGGTGAGTCAATCTGATTAAAATGTCACCCAGTACGAGCTTGCAGGTGCTCTGCTAGTGCTGTGTAACTTTTTATTCTGTGAACTTTTAACAGGATGTGCTTGAAGCTGGGCTGTAGCTGCAGTGCATCCTTTCCCCTCTTATTTTCCACTGCTCTAAACTTTTCCTTTTGTAAAAAAAAAAAGAAGATGCTTTCTACACACAAATCTGAATGTTAGACTCTGAGTGCCTCTGATGTAACAGGTGGTTTTGAGAAGAAAAAGGTTTGCATTTAGGGTATTTTTAGCTGATTTGCAACATAACAAGCAGCTTATGCCTGTGGCCTTGAACGTGAGTGGCAGGGGCTTGTCACTCATAAAGCCTTATTTGATGCAGAAGATTTCTTCCATCTGGAGCTTCTCTTTTCTGCCAACTTTTATCCTACTGTGGAAAAGCTGTAAGAGTTGGATCATTAATTAATAGTATCTTAAGGATATTATCTTAAGCAAGTGCAGTAAAACAGAGCACTTATTTATTGAATTGTTCCTTTTTCTTGCCTTAAAAGACTTCAAAAAAACTCTCCTACCCACCAAAAAGCCTACCCCAAAACACCAAACCACACAAGTGGGGGTGTTATAGTGGCAAAATCTAGACATAATGAAACTGCTGCGTATGCTGGGGGATGGGGGAAGAGGGAGGAAAAACCCATCTTGCTTCTCCTTCTGCCAGGACAGCAGTGTGTATAAAGCAGCTAAACTAGTTTACCAGAAAACCTGTGCAAACAGGGCTGAAAGCAGCATTCAGCACTGCCTCAGCAGCAGCCCTGGGATGTCCCAGGTGACCTCAGTGGGCCTGGCTGGGTCAGGCATGCACAGTCAGGGTCAGTCTCTGCAGGAGGACTGCTTTCAGAGGAGACATGCAGAGTAATACCAACCATGGACCTCCGTTCACCAGCCACCATTTTTTTTTTTTTATACTTCTAATTTATATCGGCTTAACTCAGATCAGAATTGGGACTGGTATGCCAATAAACCCATGACCACTGTCCTGATGGGGTGTGAATTGGTGGCCTATTACTTAGACCTGCTTGCATTAATTTCATATACCAACATAATCATCTGGCATTAGCATCCAGATGAGGGTATTAAAAGAGGAAAATTAACACAACGTGTCAGAGGTGACATTCAAATACGAAGTTCCCATAATTTTCATGATTAGAATTCTGGAAATATGAAAAAATGAGCCTATTACACGCTGGGGGTCCTTTCAGACTGCAGGATGGCCTTGCAGGCAGGGAGTGTGGCAATAACACAAGCTGTACGTTATGTTCAAACAGTGTTTGACAGCACTAAATGTAAAACAGGCTCATCTAACCTTCACGTCTCCATTCAGGTGCCTAACAATGGCAGTGGTGTTGTTTTATTACAAATTGAAGTGCATTTTCCTTTCACTAGCTTTCCTTTCCCCTTCAGAGCGCGCTGGAGAGATCTAGATGGACTTTTTCTCATGTATCAAGAGAGCTGAGGGTATTCACCTACATATGCTGTCTTTCCCACAGCATGGGCTGTCCCCTGCAGGCGGCTGTGGGGGCTCAGCATCTCTCTAGTGCTGTCAGGGGCTGAGCCCCCTGCTCCCAATTTGAGGGCAGCACTGAGCAGCTGGTGAGTGGCAAGAGGCTGTGTGGAGGGGATGGGAAATGAAGGTGCAACAGATCGGCCACACTGGTGCTGTTTGACTTCTCACACAGTCGGCAGCAAGCGTGGAGGGGAGGCAAGGGTCTATCCGACTGTGGGTTAATCTATCCTGACAGCGGAGCTGCCAAGGTATCTTTGCTTAGTGGGACCTAGAGATAATTGGATTTAGCACTTGAGGCCTAGCTGTGAACTCCTGGGATGAAGGAGCTGGTAATTGGGATTACCTCCCGTGGTGGGGTTGGGGTGTCTGCCTGGCCATGAGGTGGCCGGGGCAAAATCCTTGCTACAGCCCCTCTTGCATTCTGTAGAGCCTGGGGTAATGAGCCAGAACCCGCTGCTCCCTCCTCAGGGAGCTTTCAGCATCACCTTATTTTGCTCCCCCTCATCTCAAATGACGTTTTCCTTCCCCTCAGTGATTAATCTCAAAGGAATATTTTGAGAAAAAAATATTGATATAAAATTTTTTTATTATTATTTTTTTCTTTTTTTAATTGTAGTCTTATACAGCATTTCAAACCATCCTTAGGAAATAATAAAAGTTACAGAAGTCAGAGTGAAAAGAAAGATGAAACGCAATTATACCAAAACGTAATTTAAAATGCAAATTCGCTGGAGAAACTGCAAGCCCCTAATTGCGGTGTTCTCTCTTATCATTGCTTCAAAAGCTCTGAGTGCTCCCTTCCTCCCTCCGGGAAGGGCCTCAGCCGCGGCTGTGCTGCCACACTCTGACCTCTCCAGTGAAATACGGGTGACCCGAAATAAAACCGAGAGGGGAAGGAGGGGACTGGGGTGCCTGCCCCTCCCCCGGGACTCGTAGGTCTGTGGTGGGTACCCAGGTAGGGGTTTCTGCCCCAGGGACAGGGGTGAGAGCGGTACTTTACAGGGTGCAGTCTATGAATATGTAGGTCTGGAGAACTCTAACCTGCTCCCTGCACCTTTGGGTCAGTCTGCAGTGGCAGAAAAACCCCATAATTGCACTTTAAAAAAAGCTTAGCTGAGAAATTTGAAAGTACTCCTGCTATTGAGACACCTGTTTCACAGAGCCTGGTAAGTGAAAATCTAACAAAAATATAAGTAGTCGTTGAGGAAAATATTTGTATCTCTGCAGAATGGTCCTCTGCAGCTGACGTTCCCCACACCACCATGACCCTGAGGCCAGCACATTTTGCCTCTGGTTGGGGCAGCCAGAGGCAGAGGGGCCTCTCCAGTGCCCTTTCCCCTGGCTTCATGGGCAGCTGCTGCTGCCCTGCAGGTGCTGCATTAGAGGTGCCAGTCTTTGCCAGCCAGTGTGTGGACATGCAGCCATGCTCTGGTCATCAAATGCGTCCTCGAGGACAACACAGAGGCAATTATGTCCCACGGTCTCAGGCAGACTGGCCTTCTGTGAACATCTCTAAGCACTTTCTGAAGCTGTTTGTGCTTTAACCTTTGCATTAAAGCTGTGCAAGTAGCCTCTTGTTTTACTCTGATTTCTTGCTTGGCCTCGGAGGATCTTGGCCAGGCTTTGGGCTCAGCATCTCACAGTGAATTCAGAAGAACTACATATTTCTAACCACAGTCATGCTGTGGCCTTTTCTGCTTGTGGTCTGTCACACTTTCTACTGTAGTTATGCTTTCTATGTGAACTTGAGGTGCCCTGAGACTTTCTGGTTACTGAAAGGCAATGGAGTAATTTCAGAAGCTGTGATCACTGTGGGAGGGGCTGACACCTCCAACCCCCCTGCACAGGCTGCCCAGGGTGGTGACAGCCAACAGGGTGGCACCAGTCAACCAGTGTTCACCCTGCCTGCCTCATGACTGTGAGGTTTAATTCAGAAATCACAGACCTCTGCTGAAAGGTACCAAGTGGTTGGTGGCCTCTGGCCAAAATCGTGGAGTTACAGATGGGATTTGCTGATCTGATGCTCACCATGGTTGCAGGACGCATGTTTCACTTTCCAGTTCCCTTCTGGGCTGAACACTGCTGTACTTTGCCTAAATTTTGGCAATGCACTGAGCCAAAGCACTGACTTTGTCTTTTCACTGGCAAGGTTTCACAGAAGTTGGGACACATCTGGGATGCAGGGAGGATGTCTCTGTGGTGCTTGCTGACTCCTGCAGCTGTGTGGGTCTGAGGGTGTTGGGATGAGAGGTTCTTCTTGTACCTCTGACTCAGTAGTGTGTCAATGTGAGCAGTGGAAAAGCCATGTCAGGGTATCACCTTTTTAATGGTCCTAGACGGAAGCTGGGAAGGAGTAGGTGGAAAAGAGGATGAAGGCAGGCATATGACACTGTTTCCACTTGCACAAGGAGCTCAGGAAATAGTCAAATGGGTTGTGCTGCTTCAAACACTCAGAGTCCTGCTCTCTGTTTTCCCTCTTTTGCATTGCAGCATGAGTAGTAGAGCCAAATCAGCCCATTTGGTGACTTGTGGTTAATTTAAATCCACTTCCATCAGTAATGTAGGCTCAGATCCTTGCACTGACATGGCTGAGCTGCATCCTGCTGGGCCAGCATCTGGGATAGGAGCAGCAGGATGGCAAGGGGCTGTGGGCCCAGCTTCTAAGTACCCATGCGTAGGACCTGCTGCTGCAGTGGCTGCTGATTGCTGCTTAATTTTGCTTATCATAGCCCTGCCTTTCACAGGTCCTGGCCTGCTTTGTAGGGTCACATCCTGGACAGCTGCTCTGTAGCCACAGGGGCTGAGTTCCCTCAGTGATTCTTCACCAAAGGCGTACCTGAGCATGATGAGGGCTTCACAGCTTCTATGCTGGCTTTCATGGGAAAGAATTGTCACAATAAAGCATTTGGGATGCTCTAAAATACTGAAGAAATGGGTTCCTCAAGATGGCTCTTGGCATCTCCTCCGGCCTTGCGTGCGCTGGGGGACACTTGTGGCACAGCCAGTCACATACTCCTTTGATTTGTAATGGAGAGGGGACAGGGCTTTGCAGGCAGGCTGGCATGTGTACTGCTATCCAAACTGGTTTGGGTAAAATGACTACTGCTTGGCACATCCAGCCTCGTTTAACTGCGTGAACAGCTTGCTCGGCAGGTACGGCGCCAGCTGGAAGCACAGTTACCAATGTAAGCACGAGGAAGAGGCATTCTCATGATCCGAGAATCAAAAACTGGCTCTTAAAGGCCAGAGTGTGTTGTTTTTCCTGAGCTGGGATCTTGAATTATTAATGCAGCTTTATGCTGAAGATATGTATTAGATGTGGAAATTTTTGGTGTTACCACCTGTTGGTGACATTTCTGAGCTGGATTTTGCCAATCTCATTGACTTGATCAGTACTTTACCGAATAATGTCCCACATTTTCCCTGGAAATACTTATCTAGTACTGCTACTTCCTGTGTGACCTAATGACATGGTGTTAATTTGGCACATCATTATTACTGCTACAGTTACTGTGCCCTCAAAGCACCACAGCGGTGTCTCAAGCTTTCACCAGGCCAAGGGCTGGCCAGGAAGGTGGCAGCAGGGGCAGCAACACTTAGCTTAAGGAGCTTAAAGGAGCAAATTAATTTTCAAAACGAGCTTCCAAATGTTATTTCTGCCCCGAACCTGGGTTCCAAAGGGTCTCAGAAAGCTAAACACAGTGCACAGACACTAGTCACAAAGACGTTTATAAAGCCAAAATGTGGGTCATCCTTAGTTTGTGTAGATGGGTAAAGGCAGCAGGCACTTTCTTTAATGCTAACTGCAATATGACTTTCAAATTTTGGAGATGGAGGTTGGGTGCTTACACACGGTCAAGGGAGCTGCATATGCCGGTTATGGCTTGACAGCAGCAGAGCTGAGCGAAGATTATTTATTTCCACATAGCAGAGCCATAATGAAAAACTTCTTGCCTCAGACAGGCGCGGTGCTCACCTGGCTCCTTCTGTGCTGATGGATGGGAAAGTGAATGAGGTTTTACTTGCCTGCAGAAAAAAAATTTGCAAAGAAAGCCAGCCTGATCTCAGCTCATTGGAAGGGCTGCCAGGAACTTTTAAAGCCATTTTTGGGAGTAGGGCAGTCGTGAAGTAATTATTATCTAGATGCATGCATACAGTAAAATTGGTATGTTTTCTAAATGGTCTCTTAAAGCAAAACTGAGTAGTAAGTAGGAATGCTTCCCTGCAGGCTGGCAGAAGGACACAGTTGGTATCACACGTTTTAGCAGCTGGCATGTTAATGAGGCCATTTTTATTGAAATGAGCTAAATACTATTAACATTTGTGGACTCCCAACTGATTTCTGAAGCATTTATTGAACTTCAAATAGTGCCTCAAGAATCAATTAAAAATAATTTTTTAGATTTGATAGAAAGAAGACCAAAGAAAATTGTGCTGTCACGTTTATGTTTATCTGAACAGATCTTACCTTTCTGTCGCTGACTTTAAAGAGTTTCCGTTCTTTTTTCCTTTTTGTGCTCTAAATGACACTGAAAAATCTCTCTTTTGAGAAAGTGATAAGGTAGTTTGTAGCCAAGATGATTTTTGTTGGTGTGGGTTCTCTTCTGCACGGGAAGAGGGTTTATGTGTGGTTGAAAATTAATATGTGGCTCTGTTATACAGTTGTTGCACTTGGCCACTTTTACCAGGGAACTTAAAGTGTACTTAAGTTATTAATTTAATTATTAATTGAAATATTAAAAACTTCTAGAAAGCAAGAAAGCCATGAACAGCTGTCTGGCTTAGCATTGTCGGGGAGTAGGATGACAAACAGTGCTTCCCATTTATCGTCTCTCCAGGCAGATCTGGGGGAAACGCTTGAGCTTTGATATGCTCTGGGAAGCCTAAGCAGCCAAGTCTGGGAGCAGTGGTGAGGAGCTGCTTGCCCCACCAGCAGGGCATCTGGGGGTTCAGCACACCCGACCCCACCGTGGCACAGGGAGGCGAGGTGTTGTCGGCTCCTCCAACTGCTTCCCTTAACTTTGTGAGAGCTGCAGCCAGCCTAATATTTAAAGCGTTGTGACAAGCTCTAGTATCTTCAAGGCAGAGTCAATTATTCGGTGCTAAGGTGAGGGGCTTGTTGGTAAAGACAAATGTTTAAAAGAAAAATCAAGCCCTGTTCTTGAAAGCGACATTAATCTAAGCAGTGTGTCAGCCTGCAGATGCTGGTGGAGTCATTATCCTGAGCTGAAACAACAACCTATGCAATTTTATTTCCCTTGTTTTGTATTTTTTGTCACAGCAGGGGTTCGTTGCCTGCAAATACATGTAACGTTCATCAAAGACAGTCAGAGGTTGCCCCAAGCCCTGACAGTGCATTAGGGTGGTAGGAGCCAGGCACAGTGCAGTGGCTAAGGGCACCCCACCTTGATGGGCTTGGGGTGTCCTGTGCAGTTGCTTCAGCTGGGGGCAAATTCAGACTGACTGGTTTGTTGAAATCAATCTGAATAAGGATGGCTGGGTCTTCCCCGGGGTGTGCAGGGCCATAGGTTTTTGCTGTCAGGTGGGCTTTATGGCTGGAGCAGAAAACCTGCTCATCAGCAAAGCTCTCAGGAAAGCAAATTTGTACATTGAACGATACTGGAGGAACCGACATAAAAACCTGGAGTGGGAAATCTAGTCTTTATCCCAACTGTATCTTGCCTATTTACTAACAAATCCAGCCTGTGGCAGAGAAATGCTGCTGGCTCTATTTAACAGCTCTGGAGAGGAAGGCAGAGCATCAGAGTATGATTTCCAGTTACATACCAGAGATATGGGCTCTTAGGCCTGAGTGCGGTCAGCGAGACCACAGCCTGCCACAAACGCGCAACCATGCAGCAGCTAAAATGAGCTGCCTTTCTGTTTCTGTATCCCCTCCAAAAAGCTGTATCATCACTTCTAGTTTTATCTCATATCTAACCTGAAAACTACTAGCTGCTAGGATGGCAATTGTTTTCATTGGTTTCCTTTGAAAAAAAAAAAAAAGACAACAAAACAAACTGTCAAGCAAAAAGATCCCATTATGAAAGCACAGCTGGTGCAAAAGTAACCAAATAGGCAAAAAAAAAAAAAAAAAA
>JAWMRA010000130.1:24340538-24355440 GCA_035584735.1 Pseudotriccus pelzelni | reverse complement strand
AACAAAATAGCAAAAAAAAAAAAAAAAAAAAGACTACATATTGTATAAATATGCCTAGAAGTGGTTGGGTTTTTTGACTCATTTGACTCGAATCCTTTCCCAAACTTTAAAAATATCCTGGTCGGAAGAAAAGATAAGGAAAGAAGAAGAAACAACCTGTCAACCCGGTGCCTTTAGTAGGAAACCTGTGCTTCCCAAAGGTGCCAAGCAGTTGCCCAGCCCGTGCTTAGATGGTGGGACACAAGCTAAGGAGACCAGAGCTCACGAGGAGGTGAAGGAGGGAGGATCTCCCCCTCTTAAATGCTCACTCTGTCACTCCCTCTGTGAATGATCTCTGTACTTGTATATTGCATTTATTTAGAATCCAGGGTTAGTGATCTGCCTGGCATAACTTGACCTCTTTTAATACTGCTGTCATTGAGCTGATATAGTACAGCTGTGGATCTTGATCATTCTCTTTAAAATACAGATCAAAATACTCTTAAAATGCTTTCTGATTACTTTTTGAGTAATCAGAAACTCTCTTTCACCTTCTTTGTGCTGAGGTTCAAATTTCTTACCCAATTTCCAGAACAGGGGCAGAATGCAGGTAAGCCTGCTAAAACAGGACATGAGCATCACCGTGGCAGAAATCAGTGCAAGACATTCTTGTAACTGTGATGCAATTTCAATGCACAAGTAATCGACACATTTAAATAAAAACCCCAGCTGAGGTGTTTGGTGCAAAAAGCAAAATTCAAAAGCTATTTTTTTTTGGTTTTTGTTTTTTTTCCTGTGGTGTGGGTTTTTTTTTTTTTTTTTTTTTTTTTTTTTTGGTCCTTTCTACAAATCTCCATTTTCACCTTTTATTGTTCAGGGAAATCTATCTCATCCAGCCCCTGCCTGTCTTGGTGCCTTTGCTGCTGCAGGGATATTCCTGCTCCTCTGCCCAGTTTGGCCACAAGGAGCACTGGCAACGTGCCTCCTTGGGAAGCTTTGCAGTTTGAATGCTGTTTCACTTATATTCTCATTTGAAAAATTAAAAATGTAGCAGGAGTGGAGACCTTGCCCACAGGACTCCAGTGTGCCAAAATGACAGGAGCCAAATGGCATTGGTTGCAGCTCCCTGTTTACATAGTGCCACTGTAGCCAAGCAGCGTTTGTTGAAGCTGGACAGGGTTGGGTCAGATTTTTGATTCTTGTATGACACTGTGAGAAATGTTAAAAAGCAGGGCTGGCTCTTGCTTACAGAGAAAGTAGGTAGCTGCTGAAGAACAACAACAACAAAAAATAATGTCTGCTTATTGCCTGAGAGGGCAAATGGCTGTTTCCCCTGGCAAATGAGAGTTGAGGGTTGGCACGGGTAAAGATTATCCTTCCTGTTGCCTCCTGTGCTTGAGTCTGTGCCCGGGTGAGAGTCTAGGAGGGAAAGGTTTGCTGAGCAGGGAGTTCCCTGTGCAGGGACGTGAGAGGGGAGATCTCAGAACAAACAGCGTGGCCAAACCTCTCTCCTCTGAGCTTGGCTTTGCTTCCCCATTTGCTGCGAAGGTGTCTGCTTTTCTGGGACAGACAGCCCTCACCCAGCATGTGCAATAAGCTAGAGCTGCAAAGAGCTACTGAGATGAGTGAGTTGCCTGAAAGCCAGAATAAAAAATGAGCTCAGACGGGAGCTGGCATCTCCTTTATTACTCACTGAGTGACAGCCCCAGCCCCAGCTGCTATACGTAACCCAGAGGCTTTAATTTGAGGTGACTTATTCAGGAAATAACATTTTCCCTCCCTCCCCATTCAACCATTCCTCTCTTCCAAAGTGTCAGGGCCCTCTCTGCTCGGCTGTTCCCCATCCCAGCACACAGGAATACTGGCAGCCTGAGCTTACCTCCCTGCCTGTGCCTGCTGGTGGCTTGCCCAGGGCTGCAGCAAGGAGCCAGGGACTCCCTTGCAGACGTGCAAGAGAAGCAACAGTCATTTTGTAGAGACTTGTCCAAAACCAAGCAGGTTTCTCGGTATGATGCTGCTGAAGTCAGCATCGCCCCACATCTGGCCACGTGCACAATGCTGTACCGAGCCCCTGCTTTTTCCAATTGCTCTCAGTTGTGTTCAGAAGGCATCTCTCTGCCTCCCTAAAAACCAACCAAACAAAGATCCGACAGAAAAAAAGAACACCAAAAACACAAAACCAAAAAAACCCAAACCAACAAAACCCCACGAGACAGAGAAAGGGTGTCACAACAAAATGAGTCAAATGGAAGTGTTTTCATCTGAGCTCTGCTCTCTAATGTCACAGTGTGGTCAAAGCAAAGAAACAAGAGGTCAGATTTTTTAAAGGCTTAAATAATTAATTTTTAGTGCAAGCAAGGCATAAGGGCTGACATAGGACCTGACTGAATGATTCCTGAGTAGCAGGGAGTGCCATTAGATGTGTAAAACCAAGGAATATGGATCTCTTTGAGGAGCTGGTGTGGTCTGTTGGTGGTAGATCTGGACACAAAATCAGCATTCAGACCAAAATCAGTACAATTAGTAAAAACAACTCTTCTCTGAAGCTCAACATTTTTGCAAACACTGTCTTTATCATCGGCTCCTGCTCATCATGAGGAATATAAGGGGCTGCCTTCTGAATTATCGGACTTTATTTCATTTATACAGAAACACCTTAAAATCATGTGATGGTGCCATAGTCTTCTCCAGAAAAATGCTGCTTTAAACAGAAATCTCTCTGCCTGTAGAATTATAAAAAATGCATGACTCTGTAAACACAAACTAAAAGAGCTGAATTTATCCTTCCTGCAACTTGATAAAGCTGATGCTATGATCTGTGTCTGTATGAATGAATGAAATCAGACTTAACAGCAAGGGAGCCAACTTTATACTAGAATACTGTAAATGTTTGCAGATATTCCACTTTGTTACCAGAAGCACATCACTGTGATGCAAATTTTTTATACAATGTATCACATAAAACCAGAAATAGAGAGCTCTGTTTTACTGAATGTCAAGTATTTGTCATAAGCACCCCACTTTGTGAGATATTGGGAAACTGCTATCGCATTTTAAGAGCTCGTTTGCAAACCAGCAGTCACTAGGAACTCAGAGTTTTGATTTTGCAATGGGGTGGTTTAAATGGTTAGGTTTGGTAAAATTTTGCTGTTTTGGATTTTAAGCAAAGTTATTGTTCCACTGCTGTCTCTTCAGGAATCGTGCTGCTATTTTTCACTTCCCCATGAATGGCAAAAACATAAAGCAAGCTGGCATCAAGGACTGTGCTTTATAAGAAAGGAACGAGGAAAGATAAAATGGCTACATATGGCAATATGGACAGTTTCCAACTTAATGGAAATAAAAGAGTCGGATTTTTGCAGCATATACTGAGAATTGAACTGTATTTTTATGCAAATGCTACAGAAAATGCAGCTCAGCAAAGGCTGTTTTCCTGCCATTGGCTGGAAAGCATTTTGAGTGCCTAAAGACTTGTATTTTCCACGAGAACTTGGTGAGAAAGAATATAAAGAGGTAATAGAGCATCTAAAAACATTATGCCTACCACAGTTTTGGTTTTTTTTAAGCGAAGAATCAGCTAAGAGGAGGAAATACTACTGAGCCTTTAACAATAGTGATTCGTCCTCCCTATTTTGGTTTTTGTTGTTGTTGTTGGGGTTTTTTGATTTGTTTGTTGTTTCTTAAATGCAGGTCAAGCGCAAATTTGTTTATGGAGTAAAACACCAGAAAAAGTGGTGTATGATCCAGCCTTGAGGGCAGCCCCTGAAGGCACTTTAGGTGCAATACAGATCTGATAGGGCGGAGCTTTATGTGTCAGAGAGGAAAGAGCACAGCACGGTTGTGCAGTGCCAATTCACCTCTGCTGCTGAGAGGACGCAGCTTCGTCCAGGCACCTCTGTATCACACCATGCTGTGCACATCGACTGAAAACTCACTGCCTGTGGTGAATAAAATGGTATCACTACTCCGTAATCTAGGAAAAGCTTTGGGATAGGGTAGCTGGGACACATCTGGGCATATGGATGACTGTGCCTCAGAATGAAGATGCTCCTTAGAGAAAGAGCTGAAGAACCTGAGCCCCTTTACTGGCATGGATGCGATGAGCTGGCTTTGTATGTATTCTGTTAATGTGAAAATACACCATGAGGTGTTAAGCCTGAGAGATCAGCAAAGAAAAATTTCTAGAGTATGTCCGAAGGAAATGAACTCGTTGTTAAAGGTGTCCCAGAAAGGACAGATAAGGAGTTTTAGGCTGTCTGGTCATCACAGTAACTTCTGCATGTGCCTGTTTGCCCTTAGAGTTAATTGGGACTGAAAGAGATGTCTCCTGCTGATAGGCAGAAAGTGGCAATATGTAAGTGTAAACCAGACCAAAGAGCAGCACGACAGGTAAAATATAGAGCCCTATTTAGGGCAGACATTTGTTTTATAAGCAGCACAACAAGAAGGCTGGAGGGAGCAGGTGATGCCCTTTCTCAACTGGTATGAGGCTGGTGCCATTTGTATAGGGGAGGGTGGCTGTGGAGCGGTGGTCAGAGGGATCAGAAGAGCAGTGGGATGGATTGCAGAGGCAGGGTATAATTTCACTTGCAGATTCCAGGGCAGGGACTATATCAGCCATGTGTGGTCCGAAGATGGGGTGAGGATTTGTGGGAACTGTAAAGTCACTGTAAAACCCCATCTGTGAATTGATCAATAACCCAATGGCTACACTGTAAGATTCATTCACAGCAGTTTTGGGAAGGGGGAATTCACATCTCCCAGCCGGTCCCAGGTCTTCCAAACGATTTGATAGTGAGCAGACTCAGGAGGCCATTTGCAAACGTGCCATTAACCCTCAGAGAGACCAATCCATATGCCACAGAATGAAGGGGTGGGAGTTACCTGGGTTTTTTGGAAAATGTTTTAATGAACGAGATGAGTTCAGATGAACAGTTCTAAAAGTTGGAGGGGATGCTAAAGACACCACAAATATGTGGCTTTACTATTAACAGAAGTATACTCATTTCACTTCACCAGACTTACTTGCACTGTATAGATGCAGGGGCAATCCGCTTATGAAAAGGGAAAGCAAAAATGACTGAGAATGTACCAGTACCACAGAATGCGGTTTCTGGTCATGTTAAGCTGTTACAGTTTAAAAGTTTTCTCCAAAAGTATTAGCTTGGATCAGCTTGATATCTGGCTTGTTTAAAAACAGAAAGAAAAGCTTCATTCAGATGAGTGAAATTAGATATTTTGGCAATCAAATAGCTTAAGCCCTGTGATACATTTCATTTGTTAGCATTAACACTAGTACCTGTACTGGAAAGACCGGTTCCTGTAATTTCAAATATCTATTAAGAGATGAGTAAAAAAACCCCGTATTGTTGTTTCACTGTACATTCCAAAACTGAACATCGTTCATCTTAAAGGTGCTGCTCTGCTGCCCTCCTTTCACTCTAAAAACCTTTTGTCCATCATTTGCAGCTAAATGCTAAAGGGACTTGTTGCGACGAAAATACCCTCTTCATCACCAATCCAATACTACTGCTAGAAGCACTGAGGCTGAGAATATGCATTTCTCTGCTGGCAGAGGCCAGATAGCAGACACTGAGTTTTGTTAGGTAAGCATTTTACCAAAAACTTTTTAGAATAGACCCTCAAAAATGTCTTTTTTTTTACTCATGGAGAAAAAAAAAAGAAAAGTAGTTCAGTGTTTGTTTTCTATTCTGTAGACTTTTTCTTAACAGTGCTAAAGAAATTGTTCTGGAACCAAGAAATAACTTCATTTTGGTTATAGTTATACACTCTGTACTTTAGGGATGGCCACATTACTTCACTGGCGGCCAGCTTAAGCCAGAGTGCTTTTAGAAAATTGACGTTTTCCTTAGTTCTTTGCCAGGGGGAATACTAGGGACAATAAAAAAAGCTTACAAAGAGACACACTGGTATAATTACCTGAGTAGTACCAAGAGACTACTAAATTGAAAAGAAGGAAGAAACTCATTTTGTGTGCCTGCTGCTTTACCACAGGGTAGGCGCAGGCAGCAGTTTCTGTCCTTGCAGCAGATCATGGGATTTCCAGAGGCAGGGTATGCTGTTACCTGGGGATGTGTGCCATGCCACCATGTGTTAATTTTACAGGGGGCAGAAAACCCACTGCTTTCATTGCTGGCTGGGACATATTACTGGTGTGGGATAGGAACCTGTGCTGTAAAACAGGCCAAGCACTTCATGAAGCAAAATTTGCTGAAACCAGATCCAGCCAACCTCCATGCCGACCCCAGTCCTAGGAGGCCCACCCTGCTAGCTAGACCAAGTGCTTCAGAAGGAAGGCAGTGGGAGAGACCTGCTTTAGTGCACTGTTACAGCTTCCCTTGACTCACATAGGTCAACTGTGCAGAAACAGTGTCAGCAGGTACCCCTGACTTCACGCATTCCCTGAGCTGACTCAAACATCTGGCAGTGGAAAATCCCCTGTACAGAGCCCCCCACATAATGCCGTAACTTTCTGCTTGGGGCTAACAGTGCCAGCCTGGAATCAGATGGGACAGGGAAATCTGGGAAAAGACATAGTAAAACAGATTTTGGTGCCGTGACCTAGTATGCAGAGGTTAAAGGGGGGGTGATGAAGAGATGTGCAGATGAATTGAAAAGTTTGAAGCAGATGTAATATGTGGGTCCAGAAGTCAATAAAAATGGCTTCATTTTTACAGAGTTTAGTTGTGTCAAAAAATGATAGCCAGGGATAGGAAAGGATGGAAATATGTGCTGGGTCCCAGAAAGAAAGGACAAGAGAAAAATTAGACAATGTGCTTTGTCCCTGGTGCCCACCACTGACCACTGAATTCAGAGTGCTCCCCTGAGGTTAGGCTCCTGATTTATTTTTCTATTGGGGATGTGACTGGGGTAATGTACAGGGGACAAGCTTGCTGTATTGACAAGCCGTGCTTTAAAGCTTATGTTGCTGCTGATTTCCAGTTGTCTGGGTAAAAAGCATCAAAGATTTTGTTCTTCATTTCAATCATGATTACAGCACAGTGGGGGCTATGGACCTTCTGTGGCCATTTCCTTGCAAGAGTTACTGGGTTTTAACTTCTTCGTATATATCAGCTACCTAACTGTTTGGAAGCAGCTTATTGAAATGAATATGAAAGATAACAGCAGCAATCTAAAAAAACTGTGGAGAAATTAATTGAAAAAATGAATTGTAATAACCTCATTTAGATTTTTGCAATGGACAGCACAAATTACTTACAGCTGATAATGTTCTTCATCAGAGAGACGGCACCTCACTTACTTGGAAGACAAACACCCACATGCCTTTAAAGAGTCAGGTTCCTCACAGACTGGGAGTACCCATCCTTCCCTGCGGTGTGACCACCCCCTTGGGCATAAGCCATGATTTGGTCCAGGTAAAGGGATGCTACCCAGGGGATGGCCCAGGGGGGACCTGGCCAGATACTGACTTTGTTGGTTTGTTGACCTTCAGCCAAAGGCAGGAAAGGGGCTGCATTAGGACATCTGTGCTCCAGGGTTGGTGCATGAGCAGAGGGGTTGGGGGTGGCCCTTTTCCAAAGGCACAAGTGTAGTCCTGGACAGCCTTTTGCCTCTTTCTTTAAGGGCTAAGCCTTGCAAAATGTTTATACTCCAGCTGCCTGCTTTTACAGTCTGCCACATTTTTCTAATACATGATTCAAAGAGGAAAAAAAATGTTAGATTGTAATGTGCAGCTCGCTCTTCCTAGAGAGATGAAAATTTTCCTCCTATGGAGGCCATTAGTATTGCCAAAGATTGCTTATTAAATGCTTGTCTCTTATGGACTGTCTCTGTAAGTCTCAGAGCTGTCTGTCTCTACCTTTAGCACTGCCAAATCACAAGCTGAAGGGGAAATAGAGCTTTCCTTGAAACTCCAGCTCCGGGACTCATGTGATTAAACTGGATTCTCATTTTCCATTGAAAAAAGTAAGTTTCCAGCTGCTGTGATTGCAAACAAAAGGTTGAAAGTCTGAGCCCAAAGCATGCAAAGAAAGAGAAGCAAATATAAAGAATATGAGGTTGTCTGTTGGTTTTTTTTTAAATTTAGTCCTCTGTTTTGAACTACTCCTTTCTCCAGGAGGCTAATTCATTCTTTTGAATGGATTGTACTGCCAATACTGTATTTTTTTTTCCCCCAAGGGATAACTTCAGAGCTTTTCTTCCAGAACTTCTTTGCCCAGTGTAGACATCTCTTAGAAAAAGTAAATGAGAAGGAATTTTTAAGAAAAATTAATGATCTGCTACAAAAATTTTTCACAACTTCCTACATACATGGAGTGGGTTTGTAGAATTACAGAACTGCAGTGACTAATAATAGTAATAAAGTGTCTGATTGTATTATGTGGTTAAAGATAGTCATAATAGTCTCATTGTCTTTGCCATCTTCCCACTCCTTGCTGTGACATCAGCCCATCCCAGACCATCACATCCTGCTCATGGCTGTGTCTTTGTTGATAAATAATGAGTCATTATGTGCTCTGCTCTATGACTCCTACAGCTGTATTGCCCAATTTTCCTTCCTCCAGAATGAAATCTCCCTTTGCAAAGATTTAGTATGCCTTTAAATCAGCAAAGTTTGTCTTGTGACAAATGTACACTTCAGCAGAAGCAGGAATGAATGAATGAAATAAGGTTCTTTCTGAATGTCAGGTACCTGAAGGAGGCTCACCTACTGCAAATGATGTATTTTTATTAATGACAAAACTCCACCAGCATTACCACGTACTGATGGTCTAATCTACCACATACTGAAACCATCATTTCCATTGGTTGTCCCTGCAGGACACATTCAACTTGAAGAACCCTGCTGCCACACAGACATTAAACTCTGCACAAAATATTTGGATGCTTACATGTAAACAGACTGATGGAAGTTGCATGTTTTTTCCACAAACACCAAACTGATTTAGTAATACTGAAATCAAAACTTCTTGCTCTCCAGCATGCTGCTACCTACACAGCATACTCAGGAAGCCCTTCTAAAATCAAAAGGATAACAAAGTGTATTTAAAAAGCACAAGAAATATTTGTAATGCTTTCCAAAAAGACAAAAATATGCTCTGACACTGAGAATATTGAAGAACTACCACAAGCAGCCTGGCACTCTAAATAGCTGATTTGCATAGTTGGAAGATAGTTGTTTTCTTTCAGTTTTAATTTAAAAGTATGATCAAGCATGTGGCATAGCAAACTTCTTGCTCTGCAGACCTGCTGAATTAATATGATTTTCTTATCAACAACGAATGTGCAATCCCGAGGTGTGTGTGGGGAAGATCCAAAGGTGTAACAGATCCTCACTGAGGCAAGACATGAGATACCTTTGTTTTTCCTTCCTCCATTTTAATCGGTTATTTTGTAACTTGCCCTTGCAAAGCCTGAGAGATCAGGTGGCCCAGGGAGTGGCAGTGAGAGTGTTCATGGATGAGGGAGGGATAGCTAGAAATCAGAAGAAAACATGTAGTTCCTGGGGTGGATGAATGGATAGACGGATGGATGGATAGATGGTTTTCAACCCCATCTCACATCTCTGTTGCCGTGCCATCCCTTCTCTTTCTCTAGATTGAGGGTCCCTAGCCCCAGCCTGTCAGCTGCCAGGCATAAGCTGCACATAGTCAGGGATCTGGTGTAGAACAAATCATTGGCCAAAATCTTGACAGTAGGTCTTGCTCTGCTGGTGACCCCCTGTGGGGCTGCACCTGTGTCCCTCAATGAATTTCCACCCCCCTTTCCCTGTCTGTAAGCACAGAGGTGTAATGCGCTTTCCAGGCCCGTGACATGAGATGGTCAGGTATTGTGTGGGTGGGCTGCTATCAAGCAACATCTACACTTGAAACATTGCATACATTTGCTGTGTTCAGGGGTGGTTGAGTGGCGGGTGCTATATGGAAACCCTTTGCCTCGCTGGCAGAGCCTGTGTGTTGCATTAAGTCCTTCCTCATGTCTGGCTTGCAGAGCCTTCCCATGAGTTTTCCATTAGACCTAAAGTGATAGAGGAAAGTCCTGACCTGAATCCCTCCCAGAAGGATTCTAAGCGAAGCTTTCTCACCCCTGCCCATACTCCATGAGCTGGCCTGGGCCAGCTGTCAGGATCCTGCTCTCACCTCGCTAACAACCCTCCTGCAGAAATGAAGATGTTTTGACAGCAACAAAACAGTGTATTTCACTGCAAAACAACTGTGTTGACTACTTGAGCATCTGTTCCTTTCTTCCACATATCTCCTCCTTTGGGTTTCTGAGGGCTAGGGGCACCGCAAGGTACTGCTTGGGGTGCATCAGACCTGTGCTCTCTGCTCCCTAACCCCATTTAAGAGCCTTTCTTGTGCAGAGAAGGGACTCATTTTGGACAAACAGAAAAGTGCCCCTGCAGCCGTACATGGGAGATGTGCCAACTGCCCATTCGCTGCTTCTCTTCCTCTGTTCCTTCTGATATATTTTTGTGTGGAAGGATTGCAAATTTGATTTGTTAAATAGGTTTAAGAAAATGTAAATGATAATTATAAAATTCCCCGAGTCTTTTTTTTCCCTGATAAATTTTATGTAGCTGGCAGTTAAAATAAGTGATTGCCTCATAAATACCACTTTAATAGCCTAGTCAACGGTGTAGCCTCTGCTGTTCTGAGATTTTTATCTCAGAAAAGGGAGAGGAAAAATCATTTCCTGGGGATTTATATTGCTATAGCGGCTGCTGCTGCTGCTGCTGCTCGTTACTTGCTGAGTAATTTGGGGGGAACGCATTCTTCTAATGCAGGCAGACAGAAAGTGAGTGAGCGTGGATGCTGGTGGGGGCTGGCCACCCTGCGCCCACACCACCAGCTGTGCCCCGGCCAGTGATGGCCCTGGCCAGCATGTCAAATGCTCCAGATGAAGCTCTTGGGGTAGTAGACTCATGTTTTCAAAGCCAGTCATTCCTGCCCACAAACACCGTCCTCCTCCATCAGAGATGGCCAGGCATCCTTGTTGCTAAGTTGTAGAGAGAGAAGTTTGGTGGCTGGACTGTTCGTTGGACAGGAACTGGCTGGATGGCTGCATCCCAGTAATCGCAGTCAACGGCTCAATGTCCACATGGAGATCGGTAACAAGGGGTGTCCCTCAGGGATTCGTACTGAGACTGGTTCTGTTCAATATCTTTATTAATGCTACAGACAGTGGCGGTGAGTGCTGCCTTGGCAGGTTTGTAGATGATGGCAAGTAAAGTGATGCAGTGGATTTGCTTGAGGGAATGGAGGGACTGGGCAGGCAGGAGCGCTGGACCTGCATGAGCTTCGTGATGTTCAAAAAGGCTAAGGGAGGTCTTTCTGACCCCTTCCAATCTGAAAAAAGGGGATTACAGGAAAGATGGAGGAAGACCTGTGGTGACAGGGCAAGGGGCAAATTTTAAACTGGAAGAGAGTAGGTTTGGGTTCGACATAATGAAGAAACGCTTCACTGTCAGGGTGGTGAGGCACCGGCACAGGTTGCCCAGAGAAGCTGTGGCTGCCCCATCCCTGGGAGTGTCCAAGGCCAGGCTTGGCTGAGGCTTTGAGCAACCTGCTCTAGCGGAAGGTGGGCAGGGAGTTTGGAAACAGGGCTCCCTTCCAACCCAAACCATTGTGTGCGGGCGGGGGGCCGGGGGCGCCCCGGCGTTTCCATTGGAGGGCCGTGCAGGGCCACGACAAACTCCCCCCCGCTTTCCCCGCGGGCGCTGCGGGCGGGGCGGCGGCAGGGGGCGCTGCGGCCCCGCCGTTGCGGCGGCGCGGGGGCGGCGGGAGCGTTGATCCTAATTGGAGCCGACGCGCGGCTCCTCCATAATCCCCCGACATCCCCCCGCCGGCTCGTAATTCCTGGGCGGGCGCAGCCGCCGGCTCTGCGGGGGAGCCGCCGCCGCCGCAGCCGGGCAGGTGTTGCCGCCGGGCGAGCCGCGCTGTGCCGCGCCGCCTCCCGCCCGCCTCCCCGCCGCGGGGGGCCCGGCCGCCATGTTGGCCCCTGGCAGGGTGACGGAGCAGAACGCTGAGGGAGAGGCGCCCGTCCCCTTCCCCCCCGGTCCTTCCCCCCCCGCCATCCGCTCCGGGGGTTAATAATAAAACGATAAAAGCTCCTTTGTGCCTTTTAATTGGCGCACGTAGCCCGGGCGCTGCGCAGGCAAGCGTTGGCGTCATTCCCGCAGAGGCGAGGGATGCCGGGGCTCCTCGCGGCTCCCCCCCCCCGCAGGGCAGGATGGGGATCCCCGGGATGTGGTCCCTGCTGCCCGGGGTGTGCCAGCGGCTGGGCTCGGGGCACCGCAGGAGCCTGCTTTAAGTAAACGCAAGGTTGGTCGTGTGCTGGCCGCTGCCTCGCAGGCCGGTTGTCCTCCTTCGCTGTGTTTAAGTCGGTGTTTTGCTGGAGGGGCCTGTTTGTGGCTGGGCGGTATTTGAGGGAAAAGTATGGAGCAACTGGATCAGACCCTAAATGCGTGCTTGTGTGGGTACCAGTGCTTCCAGTCATAACGCCAGTGACTTTCGAGGTTGCTTTCGAGGTTGCATCGGAGCTCTTCCTGTGGCGTAGGAGGGCAATTGAGTTCCGCATGGCCCTGGTCAGTAGGAGAAGCTGCCAAGTGTCCTCTCTTCGCTCTCACCGCATCTGCCTGGGGTCTGTCTGAGAGGTGGAGTTCCTTTGCTCTATGCACTCTCTGAACAAAGGGTACACATTGATTTTGCTCCCAGGCTGTGCAGGGCCCCTGGGCCTCAAGTGCCACAGCCAGTGCAACGTGTGCATGTGTTTGTGACAATGGGACAGAAATACCAGGTCCTGCCTACTGGCTCCCCCAGCCCTGCTCTCAGGTTGTATTATCAGGTGACCACTGTTTGTCTCTGTATTTGTGTCAGCACGCATTTTTTTCCTCTCCATGTGAACACACAAATTATTCTTGCTCGGGACCATATGCCTCTACAATTTTGCCAGAAGTAGAAATATGAATTGTTCAAGCTCAGTCTTAAAGGTTTGGACTCTCAGGTCGTTTCCACACTCGCTTTAAACAAATGTAAATCTGGAGTTAACTCCGCTGAAAGAAGAGTTATGTGACACAAAACCATTGTGCATGTCTGTGATCGGATACAGCTGACTGTTGGAGAAATAAAAATAATGAAGTAGCGGTGAATAAAGCAGGCGCCTTACTTTCAGCCATAATAAGCACAGTTTCTGAGAAGCAGATGTTCTTCCTCTTGCAATCACTGGTCTCTAGCTGAAGATGGCCAAGAAGGCAGTGAGGTCTCCTGAGCCAGTGTGAAGCATGAATGTACATACAGGTTTTAATGATGTCTAAGAGGCAGAGTCCTCACAATCTGATCCTTAGATGTAGAATTACAATATTAGATGCACTGCAAGACATATTATAGATGTGGATTGGCTTTACAGGGACCTGCCTTTGCAAGTCTTTTGATGTGTGCCGTAAGCTATTAAAGCAAGATTAATCGACATATTCTTTGGTAGCTCTGTTTTTCGGGGCAGATTTATATCTCTAGGTGGGTCCTGTAATCACTGGTGCCATACATTACACCTTCTGCTGATTGCGAGTGCCACAGTGTGATGTGTAAAGGACTCTTTCAGTGCTTTACAACAGGTAGGAGTGCCATTTTCGACAGGACTGGGCAGCTCTACCACTGCCTGGGCTATTGTTGTGTATTAGCAGGACTGATGAAGTTTTCTCCTGTCCTTTCACTTTAACATGCTCCCTGATCCCAGCAAATAGCTGTGTATTGAACTGGGACAGTGGTTCTCTGACCTTTATATGAGCCTGGAACAGGCTTGAGGAGAAACTACCTACTCTGCTCCTCTGTTTGTGCATTCGGACTTGAGGTAAACCTGTCATCTAAGAGTACTCCATTCTCAAATGCTTGCTTCTGTTTTTCTTACAGAAAACACTGCTTATAACATGTGTTACAGAGGTTCACTTTACAGGAGTTTCTAGCTATTTTCTGTATTTAAATAGCTTTTCTGTTTCTTTGCATTGACTTTCTTCCCCATATAACACCTTCATGCTTTCTTCTCTGGTGTCTTACAGTCACCTAGAATGGAAAGGAAGGATGTATTTTTTTATCTTTGCTATTATGATATCAAAGAACACCCTGAATTCCCCCAAAAAAATTTTATTTTCCCTTTTTGTGTGTTTACTATTGGATCTTGTCCTTCTACCCCCTGCACATTGTAATACCTTTTTAACCATTCTCTTTTCAAAGTCCATCAAGTTTTTATTTCCTCCCAACCAGCCCCTGGATTTACCTTCTGGAGTTCTTTTATAATTTCTTCTTTGCATTCTCTGGCTGTTTGAAATTCTGGTTCTGTTTTGCCATTGTGTCTTCTGGCTTCTTAGTGTTGGCTGTCAGGTTCCCCTTCACAGCTTCACTCTTTAGCCGTTCCCCTCCTGAACAAAGCTACTGGTAAACTTTGAACGGGCTTTGGTCTATCTTCTAGTTGTGCTTCTAGGGTGTTTCATTTGCCCATGCCCTGTTGCCTTTTCAGTTTGGAGCTGAGTATCACCTGGAGATGGTCACTGCAGTGTGAAAGATTTCTTACTTCTGAATGTTTGCACTTGCAAATGCTGAAGAAGCTGAGTGTCATCCTGTGCATGGTACATTTGTAGCACTGCTGCCCAGGGGTGTGGGCTCATACTCCTCTAACACATATGCAAGTGCTGTGCTGGCCGTATTCAGTAATTGTGTCTTTCTTTAGCTTTAATAATTTGTCCCTTGAAGCCTTGGCTTCACTATCTGAGCCCTTTCCAATAACCAGTGGTGTGAAGCAAGGCTGCATTCTTGCACCAACTTCATTCACAATCTTCTTCAGCATGATGCTGCAAAGCGCCACGGCAGACCTCGATGATGAAAACGGCATCTACATCCGATACCGCACCGATGGGAGCCTGTTCAACCTAAGGCGACTGAAGGCCCAC
>JAWMRA010000130.1:24295065-24340438 GCA_035584735.1 Pseudotriccus pelzelni | reverse complement strand
CCCCCCCCCCCCCCCCCCTTAAATAGCTTTCTCTTTTCAAATTACCTGAAATCACTGGGTACGTGGGCTGCGTTCCATGGTGCTGCCCACTCCTCCACACTTGTCAGCCTGGAAACAAGAGGTGTACTTTATTGAAATACTAAACGAAATGAGAACAGGAATTTGAATATAATGCTGTGTCTGCTCATGGGCAGGTGAAGAAGATTCTGTAGTTGAAGAAGTAACAGAAATATGGAGTGTGACAGAGGAAATAAACTGAATGCAAAGAAGCATGCAGAGGGGAGCTAAACTACATAACACGGTGCAGGTAAATTAAAGTGGATTAACTGTTTTTGAAATGGAAACTCAGCATCTGTCTGTTCTTTATCTTCCTTATATTAATGCCAGGAGTCCAGTTCGGAACTCTGCATCCCACTGTGCTAACCACAGTAAAAACACTGTAACTCCGTGTCTCCCACCACCATTGCCCAACATCTAAGCAAAGGCATTCTCTCAGTTTTGATTTGTTTTTTCACTCTTATATTGCCTGCTCTTTGTAGGTCATGTGTAAGCAATTTTTTCTGCTGCTTTTTCTAGGAGGTTAAGTAATTAACTTGGAGGAGAATGGAAAGCTGTGATCTCACCTCACTTTGAAAGGCCGTTTCCTGAGATTTCTGCAGCATGCTTCTTCCTCCTCTGAAATTTTTTACTCTGGATTCTTGCACGGGGAGTTGATATTCTTGACATCAAAACCCCAGCTGGGATCTTTAATTGTGAAGCACCCTATGGTATATTATACTCCTAAAGGGATTTTAACAATGACAAAATTATAAAATACTGGACTATTTGTGGGTTGTTTCTTTAATGGCTATGCCCTGTCTACTTGTACCCTGCTAGGAAGGTTGTCAAAGTTTGCTAGTGCAAACACAGCCTGAAAATTTCAGATTGTGCTTCATGGCTCCGTGATTAAAGGACACAATCCTGAAGTTCTTGAAGCATGTCTGGATCTTCTGGATGTCACTACATGAAATGACCCCATAACTGGTATAAACTTGATTTGTTGTCTAAAATCTGGGTTTATTTAAAATGTAGTTGATCCTCAAATGATGACTTCAGTACCATTTGTTGTTTTCTTATATAACTTTAAATAGCTTCCCTAGTCTGTCTGTGCTGTTGTCAGTCTGTTGGATTTGCCACTTACAGGGTTAATTAAGAATACACCCTTGTTCCTACACATGGAATTAGCACGTTAAAATCGATGTGGATTCTAACTACTCCACTTGTTCAAATACTTCAAACAAAGACCTTGCTGGATTTATTCTCTGTACCAGGTGCAAGTAATGGAGAGGGGATGAATAATCATTTATACATGCTTTTAAACTTTCCTGTTTTTCTAAGTGATATATCTTACCCTTCGAGTTTTTATTATCAGTTTTTCATTCCTTCCTCCTTGGTTTCTCTTTCTCTTTAATACACATCTCAGTCTGCACTGCTGTTTGCTCTTCTTAAGTTGTGATGTAGTTTTGACTCCTATTTGCGTTAATAGCTGTTTTCAGTATTTGCACCCCTGAAATAAATGTCCATATGGTTAAGGATGCCAGAAAAATCCAGCACTGTTGATTTTTCTTCTACTTTTCTTTTTTGTCTGTAACTGGTGCGTTTTCCTTCCAGCTTCCTTGTAATTTGTTTAGCATGAACTCTTTTCTGACAGCAATACTAGGTTCAGGAGCATTACCTTTTTTTTTTTTTTTAAGATCTCTCTTTTCCATCCTGTCTCTAATGTGGGGGGTTTATGCATCAGAAATCATTGTAAATCAATCTTTTCCTCAGCCGGGTTTGAAGTGTGTTTCTCAATGAATCTTCTCCTCCCGTGTTCTTTGTCGTCACGATAAACAACCAACAGTTCCAAACAATGCTGTAATTAAAATTTCCTCAAGAAATAGTTGATTTTATGGATACTGTTAAGTATGCTGAGAAATGTCAAGGGGTTACGGAGGCAGAAGAAATAGAAGGTGGTAACCTGGCCCACCTCCCCTGGGAGGGCGGCTCCTTGTAACGCGGCCCGTGGAGCGCTGCCCTGGGCTCCGCCCGGAGCATCCCTGGAGCTGCCGGAGGGGTTATCCCTGTGTCCGGGACACCTTCCCCCCCTCACCGTCTGCATCGGGTCGTGCTCCGGGATTGGCAGGGCCGTCTGGGCCGGGTGCCTTCTCTTGCCTTCTCTGCGTGTCTCTTGGGTGTTTGCTGCTTGCTCTGGCTCACAGCCTCAGAGAGGACTAGCGGATTAGACAGGATCCCCCCCTTTCCCACTTCCCCTATATCTTCCAGCTGTAGCTTCAACTACTATTGCATATACTAAAGTAAGGCTCTGCAGGCGCTCTTAGATGTAGGTGCATGTAAATTTACTTCATAGCAGGTTTGTTTCTCAAGAAGTCATTAAAATATTGGCAGAAAATAACATATTTGTTTCTGCTCAGCTGTTTAACTCCTACCCTGTATTTTTAGTCCTCCTAAATTAAAAGCAAAGGACAGCAGAGCAGCAGTCTCTGCTGTGAGTATATATTCAGGGATTTCAGGGAATCTCTGCAAAATAGATACTGGTTCACCCAAGACAGAGGTTGTGACCTTGCTTTAACACCCTGTTACAACACCGGATCTGCTGGCATTGCCCATTAGGAAGGGCAGCATTCTGCCCAATAACTCTTGAAAATGCATAAAATCAGATTTCAGGGAAGAGTGTAAATGACCCTGGGGCATTCTGGGAAATCCTGGAAAGTCCTACAAACAAAAGGAAAGTCTAGAATGAGCAAAGAGAGAAATAAAGCTTGAAAAACAATTAAAGTAGGGAAAGCACAGAATGCCCTCTCAAGTGCTGTGAAGACCTCTTGTATTTGAATACCTCATTAAGCAGCTGCATGGGGACCGAGCACCTAAATATCTTAAACTATGATCTCAAATAACTCAGATTTTTTAAGCTGTCTGGAAAGGGAAACGATCTCCTGTTTCAGGATATGAAAATGCAGGATGAGCGGTTACTTTCCACTCCGTGTCTTTAGGATTTGTCTCATCAATCATAAACCTAGGAAATTATAGTAAAGATTTAAATTCTGTACGGCTATGTACTGGTTCATTCTGAGAAATACAGAGGGAGAAGGAATGTTAGAGGTCCTACTTTATGAATTAAATACCTTGTAAATGGAAGTTGTATCCGGTGAAGTGCTTGGCTCTGAATATGTATAGAGCTCTACAGGACTATCCCCGTGCTTGGTTAGGTGGGTGCATGTATGTCCCTTGTGAGATCAAGGCACATCCTAGTTCAGCCTGGAAAAGCTCAGAGGCTGGGGCAAAAGCATTCAAGCTGTACAGAAATACTCCTACCCAATGAAGATATTTCAGTCTTCTATTCCTTTAAAAAGACAAACCTAACCTTTTTCTTTCAGTCTTAGGCTGACAGATTTGGAGTTTTAGGAGAGATCTGCTTTTGGCTTATGATGCTGAACCAAATTTTGAAATGGAGGGGAGAAAACAAGGCATTCCAAAGGCAAAATTTGAGTTAATGCTAAAAAATTTCATCCTATAAACAAAATTATAAATGGCTAAGAATAGGAATTTAAAAACTGCTCTGCCCTCTCAGTATGTTGCTACCGTGACACTACAGTAATTTATTGCTGCAGAACATTTCCTTCTAGAACTCTCTAAATATTTTAAGGAATTTCAATTACATATTGCAGGGGAACATCTTTAAAAGCGTTCAGGTTTGCTAGCTTTAGGGACCTTAGAGGAATCCATATGCAGAAAAGCAAACAAACCTGGTGAAAAATGTACACTGTTTAATTAAAATACTAGGTTTTGGCATGTTCTTTTTTGTACTAACCATGACTTTCTAAGGAAAAAAAAAATCTTTGCATAAAATCCTTAAAGTGTACAGATAGAAATTTTTTTTTTTTCTTCTGAGCTTTGTATAAGTGGTTTGTATTGTCACTGACAAAAGAAGTCATAGACTTTGGTGTATTGTTTGTTCTTTTCATGTGTTAATGAGTTATGGACTGGTTTGCACCATTTATATGATCAGCAGTTTAAATGCTCATTGTCCTGAGAAACGTTGAATTCATTATGAGAGACAGAAGTAATAGACTCAGTATCTTCATCTCGGTGATCAATTGTTATCATAGATGCTCGATTACTGTGGATGCAGGCAGGGAGGAGAGCTGCTCAGTGAAGAGAACTGCCACCCTCGGTGACAGTCAGAACTCGCTGGCTCTCAAGTTTCATAGGGAAACACACAGGTTATTTTTGCTGCATTGGTATATGTGACTAGGAGTTGCAGTTTCCTGGCTCTTGCAACAGAGTTGGCACTTGCAACATGAAACAACGCTCTTCTTTTTGCTCCATACGAATCTTTAATGATTTCAAAGGGTATGGTTAAAAAGGGGAGGAAGGCTTGGCTGCTTCTGTAACTTGCTAAGGACTCAGTTATAGGTGGCACTCCTGTACTGCCTGTCTCTGCAGTGCAATGCAAAGTACTTCACTGCAAATTAGTGCTATGTAAAGCGTACTTCAAAATTTCAGTTTGGGAGGCACTAAATAGTGTCTCTGTTTTCTGACTGGCATTTACTTGTCAGCCAAAATTTTTCTGTGATGTTCTCCGCTTTGATGCTGGACATTTTGTCTGCTTTGTGATGCTGCATAAAATAAGTGACATGTCTCAGGCTTTAAAAATGGATGTTTGATTCCTTTCAAAGTCTAAATAGAGACCCCTGCTTGTAGATTAAAGTTAAAAGAAGTTGTGAGAGGGTTAAGCCTCAACCATAATGATAAGTAACAGAGGCCTTTTTGGGAGTAATGCGGAAATCCTGATGCATCAGAAAAGACATGCTCCGTATTTCTTGATTTTTGTCATATCAGGAATCAGCACCACGAGGGAAGGAGGGAAGATTCTGAGCATGATTCTGGGCTTTGTGGACTAGACTTGACCACACAGTTCAGTGAAATACTCCATCTCCACTTGTGCTAAATCTGGCTGCTCATGCTGGGTACAGCAAGGGATATGCTCTGCAGGAGCTGATGGGGAGCTGTGCTTAACTCTTACATGGGTATGACCAGAATTAAAAATTTGTTCCAAGTTTTGATCACAGTGACATCAGTGTTCTTCTAAAATCAACCAGCAAGGAAAATGTAGCTGAGGCTATTTATGATTATGATCTCTCGTATGTGTGGTCTCAGTGGTGGGACCCGATGCTATTGGCTCCCTAACTCAAAACATCTCTCAGCAGGCATTCAGCTCACCAGCCCAGCCAGGCCTGTACGATACTAATTAATTCTAAAGAAGGCTAAGTGGATTCTGGGTATGATATTATTAGTACTGAGGTAATTGGGTGACACACCAGAAGGATTTGAAATTGCTAGCTCAGTTATAAGCATAAGGGACTCTGGCTTGTTCTTCCTTAAATATCCTCTTTCCATATTCCCTTGGCTCCAGAATATTTACCTGGCTGATTGTTGTTTGTAAATTGAGGCTCTTCCCTCCCCCCTGCCCCCTAAATCTTCCTTAGGTGCTGAGAGGAAAAAATAGCATACAAGAACGTGGCTGTAAAGCATTACTTTTCTGTTCTGCCTCTCTGTGTGAGCTTTTTATGGCACTCAGGGGTGCAGTAGGGCTTGAACAGTCCAGACAGTGTGCCAAGGCATATTCCTGTAGGACATCACTAGAGATCCCTGCTCGTAAACCCTACCTGCAGAGTCGTAACTGGAGAGAGAAAGAGAGAGAGGGAAAGGGAAAGAGGTGAAGCAGAGAGAACACAGAGATGTGATTAAGGACTTATAGAGAAGACAGAGGGAAAAAACTGAGGGGGAGAACATAGTGAACAGATTGGGAGATGGAAAGCAACCTCCCAGGGCCAGGCTGAAGACAAAGGGGCTGAAACACAGACTAAAGGGAAAAAGGTAATTGCAATTCTGGGTTACTATATTAAGATGAAAAGCTGGGCCAGTCCCAACCAGCCTATGTGGAAAGTCTAAGAGCTGGCCGGGAATCAGGAGGCAGAGGCTGTGAAAAGAAGGGAGAGATGGGAGAAAGAGGTTGGCCGTGCGAGCAAGAAAATGCTTTTTGAGGGATTGAGAATTGTTCAGCTGGGAAAGTGCATTTAGTTGTTAGTAAAATGCTCAGGAATCTTCAAGGAGAGATAGAAAAGGCCTTTTGCAGAGGCTTTGCATAGAGATAATTGTTAACAAAGTAAAAAGGATGGTGATTTCATTCATGTCCAGCACTGTGTAAGTGCTGGACACTTACCACAATTTAGTCTGAGGCCACTTAACCTGGGTATCTAAACGTGGATTTAAGGGCACAACTTTTCATGTGTGAAAGAAAAATAAGCAGAGAGGGGAACTTGGTCTACCCATATTGCTGGTGTAAATGTCTGGAGATCACGCTTGCCTGGGTGGCAGAAGGCACAGATAACTGTTGTTTCAGTAGATTGTTACCAAGTTGGATTTTCACTCTTAAAAGCAGGAGAATCTGGGATAGTGGAAAGAGAATTTGGTGGAACTCTTGCAGGGCTTGCTAATGCAGAATCTTCCTGGATGTTTTTAGTTATGAATCAGCTTCGTCCTGGTTTCTAATGAATGATTTAAAAACTGATGCCCATTTGTGAGAAGCACTTTTATACTGCTAATATTCTCATCTTTGTTGTTAGTCTCATAATTTATTTCTGTGTTCGGCTGGCTTTCCTCAGACACGTACAGCCTAAACTGGAACTCAAATTCTATACCGCCTATGGTGTTAAATACCAGTTTTAATGCAGGTTGTTACTGTATTTATCTATGACTGAACAGAAACTAAAGAATCCAGGCGACATTAAGAGGCTCTTTAGAATTTCACCAATCCCCTCATTCTGACTGTCATGAGAAATTGGAAGTGGGATAAGTGAATGGGGCTGGTTAGGGGAGTTCGAGGGCTCCCTTTCTTCCCATCTTCAGTTCCTTGCAACTTTCATTAAATTATAGATAGACTCTTAATAAGAACAAAAGAGTAAAAGAGTGACAGCTGAATTTTTAGATTCTGATGACCTAAAAAATTACTTTAAAGACATAAGGAAACATGAAGGATTGAAATATATGACTGTAAACATCCAGACATTGTATTGTCTTTTCTCAGATTCAGCTTCTGATATACACATTCATGAATAGCTCATTTTGGTGACATTACTGGGACAAGATTCCTATGGGTAAAATTCTTGTTATTTCACTAATATCAGTTAAATTCAACATCTCTGCACAGGTTTGAACTTGCTTGATGAATTTTGTGAGGTTTGTGTTATACATACAGCAAGATGTGGCTGCTGTCACCGATGGGTATACATCGGAATCTGGTGTCAAGTACCGTCTGCTATGTGGGAAGACGGCTGCAAGTGCAGAATAGTCCTTGATCAAGCAGCAAAGGACTCTCTGAGGTGTCCCCTGTGGGGAGGAGCAGGAAGGGAGTTTGTGAGTGGAGAGCATTGCAGAACAGCAGCTACTGTTCTGCAAGGACTCTGAGGGAACAGGTACTCAGAAAAGCACTGAATTCCTAAAAGCAGCTCAGCAAACACTTTTCTATGAAGTTGAAAGGAACTATGAGCAATAGGCAAGTAGCTTTACTAATATGGCTTGTTCAGCAAGCTAACGAGCTCAATGGGGCAGTAAGAAATTGTTAGCAAGTCACTACAGAAACGTGAGGAATATTGCAGTTGGAAAACATGAAACTATACAGCTACATATAATACAAATAATGGTTTTCTGTGAGAGGCCAAAACAAAGCGGGACTCTTGAAACACATAGATTTAAGACTTAGGAGTTGCACAGGTAATCTGGAATCTTTCCCTCAGAAACAGATTGTAATGGGCGTTAGAGACCCAAACTGTGAACAGGAATTGTCGACTATCCCAACTTAAAGAAACAGTAAGGCTGGATGGAGGAGGCCACAGCGCAGAGGCAGACCAGACTGCAGGTGCTAGAAGGAAAACCAAGGCAGTGATCCCAAGGCAGTTGGGGCCACAGCAAAGCAAAACCGATGACTCCAAGGGGAAATGTGCCAAGCGTACACAGAGCTCTCTTTAAATGCTGCCCCAGCACACTGCTATCTGCATGTGATGGCTTTCAGCAGGCTGTGTGAAATGATTTGGTAGCCTTAGCTGAGTCCCACCACAGAAATGCCAAGCTCCTTAAGCTGCTTAACAGGCTTGGTGAAGAGGATAATGATTAACCGTTTATTAAAGTCAGCCCCTCCAGGTCAGAATGAGGGATATTGGGAGTGAGAAAGCTCGCGCTGCTCTTGCCTTCCCAGTGCCTTTTATGCAGATAGGGGACTTTAGCCTTTGGGGATACAGTCAGTGGTATTAAATTTACTTAAAAGTATGAAGTGCCTTCATTTCTCTGCTGAATACCACTGTGGGCCATTGTGAACTTCCCCCATGCAGTTTGAATCTCCTTAAAGGCAGACATGCACTGGTTTCTCAGAATAACTCTACTGAGAGCATGCAGTGTACATGTCAACTTAATTAAATGAATTTGTTTAAAATACGATCGATGGTGTGTGAAATTATATCATTATTCCATAAATACACTTTGTTAATTAATTAATACTTTAATTAAAGGGTAATTGGAAACTCTTTGCGTTATTACCTTTTTTGAAGGACATGAATGTGTCTTTACCTCATATTCACTGATTAGACCAAAAAAACCTTTTTTTAAAAAAGAAGATATTAAACTATGAGCCCAGGAGATTAAAAAAAAAAAAAAAAAGGCACAAGATGACAACTCTGTCCCAGTTTGCTATAGGAAGGAACTTGGCTGCCCTTTAAAATCTTTGCTTTCAATCAGCCTTCAGTTTTTCTAATAACCTTCGTGTCTCTTATTCTGGGAGAGTGATTGTCTCTTTGGGAGTTTTGCCTTGAAATGTCTCCCTGGAAAAAGAACTTGGAACAAAGTGCTGTGGACTAGTTGTTGGTTGAGAGAGCTGGTATTAGCAGTTTGTCAGAGCTAGAAATAAATCCCTCTTTTCCCTCATAATCATTTTCTTCCAGTATCATTCAGTTTACCTGTTTATTTTGAAGACTATCCATATTAACAAACCCAGACTCCCTATTACTCACTGCCAGAACAGCACTCCAATCCCCAGACCGCTTTTTGTAACTGCTGGTGTGGAATAAATGAAAAGAAATCACTGGAAACCAAGAAGAGAGAAATGACTGTGGTCCTTATCTTGCCCCTGGAAATTCATATATAATTCACACTGAAGCCAATAGGCTAGGAAGGGCAAATTTGAGGCCTGTCTGTGAAAAATTATCAAGAGCTCCCAAATTAAGGCTCTAATTTTGCAAACTTGCACAGTTAAATATGAATGCCTTCTTTGAAAGCAGTGGAAAGGGTGCTGCTTGCAGGTATAAAGTGAGCTCATGCTTTTGTTTGCAGCTTTGGGATGTAGACAAATATGAACCAGGAAATTCTGGACTGTAGATAGTTATTCTGCATGTTTTGATCTTCTGCTTATGTGGCAAAATTAAACTGATAACCTTCTGCAGCTGTTAACTACTCTGCAACTGCCTGCTGCTTGTGGATGCATCAAGGGCTAGTAAGAGTTGTTTGACTGTGACTGGTCCAAAACATTGGTGTTTTTAAATTTCTAACCTGTCCTGCAGTACCATACCCACTGTAGACCTAGAAGGTCCTAAGAGAAATCATAAGTTCATTGCAGTGACAGCACTTCAGTGTGTGACGTAAGAGGATTATATGAGGCTAGCACAGAGAGAACAAGGAGCACTGTAACTAGCATAGGGACAAGCAAAAACTAAGTCACTCAGGAGTAGATTACAGCACATCTAGGACAGGCAAAGGACCCAGTGTGCATGCATTTTCACAGAAAATGTTACACAGGTTTTTGGTGATTATTAGATTTTTAAAACAAAATCTGCGATTTAAATTATTTTTTAATTCCTAATTGCAAAACTGAGCTCACTGCTTTGTATCCTCATAGAAGAGCTACTCTTATTTGTCTTTAAATTCGACAGTGAATCACAAGCCATGCTTGACTTATTCATGTGTGAGATGTCAGGTGCATGAGAGCTTACATCACATGCTATGCCGATGCATAAAATTTTTAAGCCTGTCCTTGACAACTGAACAATTCAGCAACCTGGACGCAAGCTGCAAGGATCAAGAAGTAGGACAAAATTACAACTGTTTATACAGCTTTGCACAATGCCATGGCAATGGTTTTTGCAAGAAGAAATATTTACTGAGAGTAAACACAGTTTAGAATGAGATTTAGTGTCTGTGTCTTCTCTGTGGAGATCCACACACAGGACACTGCGTTTAATGCTGCTTGAAGAGGCTGAGCTTTTTCCTTGGTGAGTCCTCTGTTTTTTGAAGGTACAGGAATGTTTGGGGTAAGAGGAAGTGTCCACAACGTGATGAAAAACTTGCATAGGCAAAAGGGAAATTTCATGTAAGTTCTACTTCTGTTTTTCTGCCATACTGCAGATTGTTTGATGAGAATGATACCAATTAGTGCCAGTGATAGCATAGTTTATGATACTGACATCTGTCCAAGAGAAACTGGCCCAAAAACATCAAACTTATTTTGCAGATGTCGCTGAATAATCATTAGGTGGTGATAATTTTCAGTTGCCCAGTGGGGAAAGGTTCCAGCATATTAAATGGTTGAAGTTTCTGATGTTCAAAAAAATTGCAAGTGAGAATTTTCACTTGAGACAGCAGGCTGAGGGTTTGCCATCCATCTTTCACTTTCTTGCAACGTTTAGGAGCAGAGGGAATGGTCTTTTCAGCAAGGCTGGAGAAAGTCTGAAATATTTTTGGGGTTCTGCGTTCTGACTGAATTTACGGGTCCAAATTTATCTTGAGCCTAGCTACACCAGCATCTCTGAAGTCATGCCTGTTAACTGCGGGCTGAATTTGCACCAGTAGAAAACCGATCATTCTGGCAGGAGCATTTTATTACTTTCAGGAACTATCTAAATGTTGAGGTGATTTTAGTTGATATCTGTTTCACATTCAGGCTTGCAAAACTGAAAATACGAACCTCCATCTGTAAGAAGTCACCTAAATAAATGGCTTGATTTTTCTTCTTCCAGGTGTGTTGTGAACAGACAGGGCTCAGCAGAAGCTGTAGGCACGCAGCAGCTCTGGTCATTGAACTCCCCATTTAAGTGAATAAAAATGAAGTTAGGTGCCACTGGACATTCATGTAGCTTACATTTAGAGATCTGATGATATCCTGAGTTATACAGGGGGTGGTACCTTTATATGTCCTTTTGGGGTTTTTGTTTAACTCTAGAATTATCTCCCTAAGAGACAACCTTTCTCTGCATTTCCTGGCAAAGCCTTAAATGTGGAAGGGGCAAGTCTATCCAATACTAATATCAGGCTCAAACTAAGAGATGAACCTGAATAAATCTAAGCTGCTATCTTGTGTACTTCTAGATTCCTCAGCCTCTTCATGACAGTGATAAAGGGATTGGGATTCTTTCTCATGTAAATCCAGGAGGAGGACAGCCAAAGCCTGCAGGGAAAAATCTTGTCCCTTCTCACACCCCAGTGTAGAATTTACACCTTCTTACACGTCAGCTCTGAAATTAATCCTCTTGGTCTTACTGAATCTGAAGTAGTCTAACATGGAATAATTTACATGATGAGGGGCTGAAAGAGACGTGTAGCCAGAAAGACAGCAATCAGAAGGATGTAAGAAGATAGAAATTAAAGTAAGTGGTAGCTTACTTATGCTTCAAATTCACTTAGATTTGTATGTGAGTTTGGTCCTTACTGTGTGTGAGGGAGAAAGCAAGACTTCATCATTTCCTGTTGCTAAATGAGACAGATGTAACAATATCAACATTTTTTAATTCATATATACCTGGTTTTAGAAGGAATTATGAAATGGATATGATTCTTCTTTTATTTTTGAGTTGCATGCTGGGAAAACAATGCACTCATGTAGATATGAACAGAAATCATTGCTCCCTGTTAAAACAAATTAGGAAATATGCTTTCAAATCTTAATATAATTTCTAGAGGAAGGAGCCTCTTGACTCAGATGGTAAAGGTCTGAAAATGGTCAGAGAGAGTCATAGCACTAAGTGGGGATCCCAATTACAGATTAGCAGTAATGCAAATGTTGCTGCAGCGGGACCACTCAGCTTCTGCAGCTCAGGAGCTGTGGCTGTGCCTAGAGCGCAGGCATAGAAAACCTCCCTTTCATTATTGTTTTTAATTATCTGCACAACGACAGAGCTGGAATACCTGCTGCACACTGAGGCCCTTTGTGCAAGCCCGTCAGCAGAGGTTATGCAGCGAAAGCCTGTATTTTTTGCCTGTGGAGGTCTTTCCAGATGAATTTTGCTTTCATGAAGATGCCTGTCTTTCATGTTTACTCCTTATCTTCACTATTTCCTCTGCTCCACTGAACATACACAACAGATGCAGCCTTATGTGATGACACCGGGTTTCGGCTATCCTCCTGCAATCCTGAGGTTCTCATGTGCTACTATAAGACTCTTGTGTTCTTGTGAGAAAGTGAGGGTTCTCTGTGCAAGGCTGGCCTCGGAGCGCAGACCTCTTGGAGATGAGCAGTGTGCGTTTAGCCTCCTTTCTCTTCCATAAAGGAGCTTGAAGGTTTAGACAAAGAGCAGGAAGCTGATAAGCTCTTCATAAAATACAGGAATGAGATATTAGTCCATGCTCTGGTCTTCTCATATATTTTGTTTCATGTGCCCCTCATCTTGTCGCTTATCCCCATGTTTTTCCCATGTACTTAGCAGGCATGATCCACCTTCATGTAAAAGTAAAGCAACCAGGAAAACTAAGAGGAAGAGGCAAGAGTCGGCAAAGGGAAGCTCGCTTTCTCACAGACCGTCACTGAAACTAATGCCCCTCTGAGAAAATCTTGCCTGAGTGGTATTTCAAGCTGTGCTTCCAGCTAGAGGCTGCGTAGTTTGAGACCAGGTGAAAATATAAAATACCGATGGTGTACGTTTGACTTGGACCTACTTGATCATGTGTTGGAGATGCTGTGCCTGTAGCACTGGGAGGATAAAAGGAACTGGCTGGGCAGTCTGTGTGTCCTGGGGCTGAAGGGTCCGGGCCAGAACAAGTGGACAGGTGAGCACAGGCGAAATGAATACCCACTGAGCAACGGTAAGGAAGGATAACTGGAACCGGTCAGAAACAGGGAAGTGCAAGGAAACCTGGTCCAAGTTTTTGGCTCCTTGGCAGTGCTGGGCTGCTCTAAGATGATAGGAAAGAGGCAGAAAGAAGGCAGCTGAGCCCCTCTTCACAATGCTGTGTTTTTCCCATTGGAGAGCCTTTGCCTTCAACTCAGTCTCATTGTGAGGAGTCTGAGGAATGATTAATAGCAAAGGATACAGGCAATTTCTGATGGATGCTGTCGGGGTATCAAGGCTTGTGATAATGCAGATACTCTTTGTTCACCTTACCTGCTTTCCTGACGGCTTTGTGCCAAAGATTCATGTGGCAGCAAATTTCTACCTGTTGTAGACACATGAAGGATGACTTGTATATATGAGGGCATAAGGTACCCTTTTGTCAACAGAGAAGCAGGCAGATGAAAGAAAGAGCACAGCCTGGAAAAATCTGAGTGGATGAGAGAGGGAAAAAATAGTGAAGTTGGTTAAAGCTGGTCTGGGGAACGAGAACTGACTGTACCAAAGCATCATCAGGAGAATTATGCTTGCAAAGAGTGATTTCATTAATAACTGAGGAGGAGGAGGAGGAGGAGGAAAGGAGTGAGGAATAAAGTCATAACACCACCTAACTTCTTTTAGAATAAAGGAAGATTGGGCAGTAATACAGATCTCAGTAAGACAGGTCTTCGAAAGCATAGAGGGGATAGCAGGAATAAATGCAAATCAGCTGGCCTACATCGTGGGTATCCACACGAAGGCAATAAAGGGACAAACTTAGTGAGTTGCTAATCGCCGTTCCTTGGAAATCACCAAGAGCTGCAGCAGCTCCGTAGGGCAGAGGAGGGGGAGAAGCGAAGGTGAAATTCCACCCTGAGCCTGCCAGGGCTGAGCAATTAAAGCCCAGTCAATCCAGGAGCAGTCCTCTGGGAAATAACGCAGCAAGCGAATGGAGGAAAGAAAAATCTTTCAGAAGAAAGGAAATGATGAATGGTGGCGGGTGGCCTGGTGCAGCTCTTCTCAAGGTGATAGGAGCGGTGCAAAGTGAATTCCTGAAAGTTAAGCTTTGAACCCTGTGTTGTGATTCAGGGCTCCATGTTGTTCTCTGGGCAATTCAGAAGGGCAGTGCAGGGGGAAGCTTTGCATGGATATATCTGCAGGGCATTTCTACTTTTTGTTGTGAGAAAGGAGTCCTGTGGGGGGAGGCAAATTCTATTTGACAGTTAATAAGATGTTTAAACATTAACAATACTAAATATCATAATAATATATACTGGGTAAACCTGTACCAGTAGCACTGTGCCATTTAGGATCTAAATGAATACAGGGGAAAAAAAAAAAAAGGAATGAAGAATTCAGGGGAGAAAACAAGTGGTAAGGGTTTAAAATGTATTTTGATTCCCTACTGCAGTTAGACCATTTTTCAAATGTTTTCCTGATGTTATTTCACATCAAAACATCTGTGTAACAGAGCAAGGGCTAGGTTTTCAATTAGAGTCTTCCTCTAAGCAACCTAAGGTTCTGCCCTGAACCCCAGAAACCTTCCCAGCTTAAACACTGCCAAAATCTGGGATATCTCTGCAGAGCATTTAAGCCTTGTCAGGGTTTTTCCAAAATTCTTTCACTGAAATGCTCAATTCTGGTTACCTGTGACTGAGAATACATTTGTAGTTAGATCTATACCACAGTAAGAATTGGATATGGCTGGAAATAGGTGTCTTTTTTAGTCAGGTTTGGTTTTTTTGGTTTTAAGCGGGATCAGGTTTTGGAAGAGGATTTGGGCTTATTTGTGCCATCGCATGCATGCTGGTCCCAGCGAGAGGGATCAGCTGGGTACCTTGGAGGGGGCAGGGTACTATTGCCCAGGTGGCAGCAGCAAGGACCCCTGGTTACCGTTGTGTGAAGTGCTTTTAGGATTCATTTTGTTGATGAGTCACACAGGACAAACAACAGTCTCAGTTTGCTTGTCTTTCACTTTTTGCTCTTGCAGGATTTTAGCTTTTTATTTTTCCTAGGAAGTAGGGCAGGGAGCGAAAAAGAAAAGGGATTTTTAGGCGTTTTTTAATTTTTTGTCAATCAGTGTGACTGAGTGGCTGCAAATGCAACAAACCCTGAGTGATACAGCAAATGTAACAAAGAAAGAAATACCAGGAAAGCTGGATAGCTGGAAAATAAGAGTGGGGAAAGCAACAAAAATGAGGATCAGATTGGAAACAGAATACAAAATACTCGATGTGAGGACAGAGTGCTTGGGAAGAGTGGAAAGGCAGAGAGAGCTCAGAGATTCCTAGCAGGTGTTGAGCCTGATGCACACATCCTTTGCACAACAGTGAGTGGCTAAGCAGGGAGAATACAAAGAAGCGTGACTGACATAAGCACAGTCACCATGCCAATGAGCACAAGTGCCTGTATGTATTAATAGGCCAGGGGGAAGATGTGAATGCAACAGGAGTGCTAGCTACTGAAGGTGAGCTCTATCATCAGCAATATGTGGATGTAGGGTGAGAATTTGACATCTGACTGCATTGCTTGCTCTCTCTGGGGAAAGAGGGCTGTTCAGGCATTTTGGAAATGTGCCTCCCAAAGACAGGGATTCTGGGGTTGTAGCAGGGAATGGTGGTGGTGGGACTAGGTAACATGCAGCTAACATTGCAAAAATAACCAGCGGTGCAGCAGCTGGGGACACGTTATAATGTATCATCAGGGTGGCCTTTATTGACTGGGGTTAGAGAGCAGCCTACAGACCAAAGACCCCAAAAACTCCAGCTGCTCTCCAGGGCACTATGGCAGGGAGCTACCCCTTGCCCCTGCTGGGCGAATCTGGGCTGCTGTGGCTCCTGGAGGGACTAATCCCAGCCAGCAAGTCTCAGCTCATATGACATGGCTCGGTCTTCCAGGATTTAAACTCCCTGCTTTATGCTTTCCCTTATTTCTAAAACATAGGGGCAGATGGGAATGTACTCCCTTTTTCCTGTCCTTCATCTGAATGCCTGGGTACCCTTCCCCATTTCTCTGGCAGTGTAGCTGTTCTCTTTCTGTCGATTATCCTGGCCCTGTCACCCTCTCAGTGGGTTAATCACTGAGCACAGTAAACATGCAAATGGCCTGGGATGTTTTAGCACTGGGGACAGCTATTCTCTTTGCTGATTGACAGCCAGGCCTCCACTGGCACATTGCTTTTCATAGTATGAGGGTGAATGGATATGTAGATAAACAGCGGAGCTTTCATAAACGTTTCAGAAGCTATTGTGCCTCTGTGCCTGTACCCACACATGGACTTCTTGCTCCATGTGGGAGACCACTTTGCTCACTGAATGCATGTGGTTTCTGCTTTAACTGTGGCTCTTCATTTATGGCTTTTCCTCACTTCCCTCCTGCATTAGAGTCTCCTTCCACAGAATTTGCTTTCACTCAGTGAGCAGCCCCCCAGTTTTGTGCTCCGTGCCTGTGCCATTTCTTTGCTTTGCAGAATATTGGCGAAGCCTATTGAAATTGTACTTGAAGCACCTCACCTAATTTCTTCTTTTTATTCAGTCCTTTTACCTGTCTATGGCTTCTACTGGTTGAGAAACATCTGCTTCCTAGTTTGGTTTTTTCTCCCCAGTCAGGCTTCCAGTCCTTTTATTCCCTTGCAAGTCTCTCCACTGTGTTTGCACACACATAACGTAGCGCCTGGTGGCTGTAACAAACCTGACAGGTGCAAATGTGAAAACTAAATAGTTTCTGAGATATTTTGGAGCAAATCCAGTAACTTTGTCCTCTTTTAATATTTGTCTTTCTTTGGAGGAATTCCTTTCTTTGGTTACAAACACCTGAAGAAGTCCTTGGCTGAATTTTTAGTTGTTAATTTTTTAGCAGGTTTCTACAGGTCTTTATGATCCTTATCTTCAATTTCTTTTCCTTGTAGAGATGGATAAGGAAAACTTGGAGGAATTTGGTTTCTGAAATGCACTATAAAAAAAAAAAGTTGGGATGTATGCTAGCATAATAGCAAGTAGTGAAGAGGGAATTTAGTAGGCTGGAGGAGTTTTCTAAAGCCCTACTCAACATTTAATTTTATGATTCTTAATGACAAATGGTGATTGTGAATATTCATGAATTTTTCCCTGGGTTAATGTCATAACCTTTGCAGTAAAAAGGCTGTTTTCACCGGTAATAACTACCTTTCAATTTATTTATGCCTGGGTTTTTTTTGCAGAAATAGACCCCAAATTAACATTCAAAATGCAAGAAAGTAATTTTGCTTGTTTGTTTGCTGGGGGGAGGGGACAATGTATTTTATAAGTCTTATCATGTTGTGTCTTTATTGAGACAATGCAGCTCTTTAATACTCTTGGATTTTTATCTCAGCATTTTTAGAGTGCTGAAAAAGGTGTCTCAATTCAGCTTTACCAAAGAGACAACTCATCATGTTGTATGAAGAATTTGTTTGTCTTTTTGAGCATGAAGAATTTGCCAATCTTTTTTTTTCCTGGTTATTCTAAGCATGCACTTAGTATTTGATCAGTAATTATCTTATATCCTTTCCCCTGGACAGTATTCCCTCTTCTTCCTTTTTCCTGCCTATGATTATATTTGGTGCCTTGCAGTCATTATGTCTTACTTTGCTGCACTGAACTGGATGTGCCCTTTATCTGTCCATAAGCCTAATTTATTCAAATCATTTTAAATTTGCTTGCTCTGTGCACCATTTTACACTTAATGTGCTATCAGCAAAAAATTCCACTTTAAAAATTATATCCCCTGCAGGCCATTTATATAAAAGTTGAATACAAGTGGGTATGGTGCTGAAATTTGGGAGTACTGCCTTGTTCCTGTCCCTCTAGTCACCCTGAACCATGTCGTTTTGCTGACACCTTGCTTCTTGTCCCACAGATAATTCTGAAACCACTTGCCATTGTGCTTCTTCTGTACTGTCTTCACTGATTCTACAGATCAATCTCTCTGTGTCGGATGCGGCACCAAATGAATCTCTTCCATCTGGATAAATTATGCCCGTCACTACACTTTTGACTCTCTGTTGAGAAATGTATTGAGAGAATTTAAAGCACATTTGACAGACATGACATGAATCCAGCTGCCTTTCCTTCCCTGGGCTGGCTGTTTCTACATGTTGCATAACTCCATCCCATATTAATGCTTCCAGTATCCGTTCTGTGGCTGCAGTTCGGATTATTGGTGAATGGATTCCTAAATCCTCCCATGATTTAAAAAAGAAAAAGAAAATGTTTTGGTTTTAAATATTATTATTTTTAAGAAGTAACGTTGGAGTAGTTACTTTCCAGGCATCTCCAGATATACCATCCTCAGGAAGCTATCAAGCAGTATTACTACAGGTTTGCCAATTTCCCTTGCTATTTCCTTCCAACTTCGAAGACGCAGTTAATCTAAGTCTCAGGTCCTGTCAACTTTTAATAGTTCTAATTAACTAACTACCTGTCCAGATTGGATCATAAAGCCTTTTAACATTTCATTTTTTCCCCTCATGAAAATGGATCCCTGTTTCCGGGATGTGACCTTCAACTTCTGTAAATACTCAGGCAAAGGATATTAATTCAGGCTCAGTGCAGCATCAGTCTCATCTGTCACTGACTTCTCACTCATTCCCTTTCGTGGCCCCACTGATTCAATCCCTGGTCATCTGCTTTTCATATATCAGACAAAAGATCTCCATTGAGTTTCTTCACATCCTTGTCATTTTATAAAAGCATTTTCTACTCCAACGTTTCCTGCCAGTGTTTATAATTGCTCCATTTTGAAAGCAATGTCATCGGCAGATCTGCTAAGTAATATAATAACAGTGCAATAGAGGAAACTGAAACCAGTGGTAGGGGCCTGGGTGGCAAACTTCTCTGGATCTGAATATATTGGAGTGGAAGTGGCTCTAGTTTTACAGGGTGTGGCCTGAGACCAGAATCTGGCCTTGTATGTGAAATAGCTTACAAATTACCTGAGGCTTTTTAGCACGGCATAGCAGCGATGCTGGCTGTGTTAATATCTCTAAACAATGTTTTGTAGGGCAATCACATGGAAACCTGAAACTTGCCGAAACACCTTTTGGAAGAAAGCTTATAATTCCTCATGAAGAAAAATATCTGACTTGGTTCTGAAATAAATCCCTTTTTCTTCCTAGAAGGTTTTAACTGCTCTATGTCTATGCTAGATTTTTGTGGCACTTCTGTACATTTTTGTGTTTGATTACATGGCTGTATTCTCTTTACTGTGTCATGCTCCGTTCCACCGTCAGTATGAGCTCAAGTCCCCTTCTGATAAACTTCTTCCTTTCACTCATGCAGATGTTACACGTCAGAGAGCTGTTCTCCATGTGCAGGGAGGGCATGGAGGGAGTTGCCTCGGGAGGGATGTTTCTGGTGTGCAACCAAGGTGACTCCCGACAGCTCCATGACCCGGGAAGCACCTTCAAGAGACAGGCCCCCCAGCCTGCAGGCAACGCTCGCTCGCTTTTGCAGGTTATTAAGCAGATCAAGAAGGGTTAGAGGTGACATAAAACAACCATAGTTTATCTATGAGGTCTCTGTGGCCTGCTTGAAAGATGGCTTATATGCAGGTTTGCCAGGGTGCTGCAGAAGGCACACTACCTGTACCAGTGCTTTGCACTGGAACAGAACCGAGTAGGGAGGTTAGGGGTTTTGTGGTACCAGCTATTGCTCCAGCAAGGATGTGTAGGCATGGCAGCTTGTACCTCTGCCTTCTGTTTTGGAGGGTTATGTACACCTTGTAGCTGGAGTAGAGAATGCTGCTGCAGAAGCTGTTTTAGGCTAGCAGTCACTTTTCCTTCTACCTTGTTTTGGTTTTGTACCTTAATGTCTCAGTCGTATTCTCTGTATTGCTTAATACCTCATCTGGTGTTCTTCCCTTCCTTGTCGGTTTATGTACACATTCAATTAGAAAGCAGTCCTCTACCAGTTCAGGCTTTGCTTCCTCCACTTAACATAATCCACTCCGGGGTCTAGATAATTAAAGTCTCCCACTATCACTGCCGTGGTCTTTTACATGTTTTGCCTCATACACGCTGTGCTTCACACCTTCTCCCTGGTCAAACTGCGCACAACACATGCTTTTTAGTACATCTCCGGTGTAGATGCATATCACTCTGCTACAACCTAGTTTATCCCAGGCTTCATTTTTCAATATGGGCCAGATTCTCTTTTGGAAACATGACTAAGATACTGCAGCTGTGTTCCTTCCTGCTTCTCTTAAGCCACCATTTAAATGTGGGTGTAAACTTGGGGAGAGAGTCTGGGTTGAATCAAGACAGTATGCACAGAGTGGCCCAGGGAGCTTGCCCTCTTCTTTTGCTTCCCAACTTCACTCCTGATCCCAAAAGAACTTGCAGTTAGAATGTTTTAAGAGGAGTGGCCTGAGTTTGAGGCCAACCTTAGACTCAGACTGAAAGCCAGCTCTTTTCTTGTAAGTATTTAATTGTCAAGTAAAAGACTCGAAAGTGAACCAGTACACTCACATGTGACACTGGCTACAAAACAAACCACAGTGGCAAGGCAAGTCAGTGAGGCTTAAGCAGGACCCTTCTGCAGCTCTGCTTCTTACTGCAGCTCTTCCTAGGACACCCAGCACCACCTACCTGAGTGATGTCAGCAGCAAAGGCAAACAGGACACATAAACAGAGTGGTCCACGCTCTGACAAAACGGCTGTCACTTTTAACTGGCATCCAGAAAGAAAATCTTGGAAACTGTGGAGTCAGACTCTAGACATTAACTTGTGCAGAGCTGTCGTTTCATATGTTTTAAGTCCTGGTAAACAGTAGTCTCACAGTATGTCCTAAAAATGTTTGTAACATTTTGTTAGGATGTGTGTGCTCTATTAGAGGCATCTAGAACTGAAAAAGGAAGGGAAGGAAAACCAGAAATATTTCTCTGATTTTTTGTGCACAAGGCATGCTCAGCTCTAGCCCAGTCTTTCTCAATTTAAGTTCAAAATTGTTCCAACTTTATTTCAAAATAGAAATAAAGTGTTGTACTACTGTACACAGTTGTGTTCTCAGTTAAATTTTTTTAGTCAGCAAAAGCATAAATAACGTAAAACATGATGTCACTTGGGGGAAAAAAATTCTGATGCTCTTAGTCATGTTCTGTAGTGCAAATGTCACTATACGACATTAGAGATTAAAGTATCTTGGTCTATCTCAGGACACGAACTGCTTCCAACTTACTCTGAAAAAGAAATGCAGAAATTCTCATTGCACTTGTTTTTAATTGTGTTGTATCTGTTTTTATTTGATTTGGTGTGTGACTATCGAGTCTTTCTGCCAACCAGTGTAGGTGGTTTTTGATGCCTACAGGGTACTAAATATTGGTATTTATGTTAAAGCAAACATTACATAATTGTACTTTACCGCAGCACCTGCTGTTTCTCTCACACGGGAAGACATAACAGCTTCATTGGTAGTTTGGTTTCAAGAAGGTGGGTAGGGGCCTGTGTAAGAAAAAGCAGTGTTTTATCTCAAGAACTGATACTATTTAGAAGCCAATTAGCAAGCAGAATTCCCTGAGATTATAGCATATTTTGTTTGGTCAGGATTACTGAGGAAGAAAGTATTTTGAATGTTTGTGTAGAAATGACATTGGAAATCTTCTCTGTGTGGCTGACTTACACTGGAATCCTAGTTAGACAAAGTATCCACACCACTGTCTGCCCGTGTTCCTGCCCCAGCCTGCCACCGCTGCAGCCAGAAACATTTTTAAGGGTCTGGGTTGTCCTCTAACTTCTCGGCTCAACACTGAACTTGGAGGAGTTAAAAAAAGAGGCTTTTCCTCTTTTTTGCAGCTAACAAGCCTTCTCAAGGAGTCCTCTGTGTCCTTCTTCTCCAGCAGCAGCAGCCAGAGCATCAAACCGTGGGCTGCATCTTTCCACACATCTTTTGTTGCAGAAGAGGGATAGCTGCTTCAATACCCTTTTCTCACTGAGCAGTAAGTGGCTGTCACTGTTACACTTCCCAGCCCCCCTGGGAGGCTGAGGAATGAAGCTGTGCTCCTGGGACCTGAACATATAATTTGCAACACGCAATTTGTGTCGCATCGTACCTAGCTGGAGCTCTAGTTCCCGGAGTACCCAAAAGGTATCTACAAATAGATTATGTCATGTCAAAAATGAAATGGAAGGTGATGGTAATTGTGGACTATATAATTAGAAAGCAAGAATCAGAATGTCTAACTAATGGCAACACCTGGAATACCTGCACAAAAAAGCTAATCAAAAGTCAACTTGAAATCCAGGGAAACCCATATATGGCGGGTTTTGCCCCTTTAGAAAGCAGCTCAGCATATTGCAAATTACACTTTGATCACACTTCTGCTGGTGTAAACTACATGGAAATCGAGAAAATAATCTGACTTTTCAAAAGGTCACATCCACTTAAATATACAAAGTTGAACACGGTAGGGTTTTCTACAGGTAGACACCTGCTCATAAAATCATGGTAATTCCAAGTCTAATAAAATTTTCTTGATGTTAGGGAGCCTAAAATTCTGTCAAAAGTACAGGAGAGGAGGAGAAGGAGGAGGGAGAAGCAGCTTTAGGGCCATGTAAAAACAAAGCCTTTCTTCTCTCCTTTCAAATGCTTCTGCTGAGCCTGATTGAACATAGGATGAAAAGCTGCTGTCCTGAGATTTGAAGAAAGCAAAGGATTTCTTTTTGCTACTATTACATTGAAAAGTTCTTTGCTGCATGAAAGGTCATCCCTTCTAAATGTCCTCGGACTTGTGGCTTAAGTTTTGGGGCAACAGAGCTGTTGGTACCATGGGTAGGATGTGGTATCTCTGAGTAGTCTATGTGGTCAGGGACATTAGCTCTCTGTTCTTTGTATTGGTTTTACATTTTATTTTGTGTTAAATATTTTGAGAAGGAGCTTTTTACTTGTAAGGTAGTACAATGGCATAGAAGGGTGGTATGTTTGCCAAAAACTCTCTGTTATCCCATGGTAAGAATGGCAGGGTAATGATCTGAGATATTCTACTGAGTTTGGCAGTCACAATGCCAATATGAGCAATGGGCTCTTCCAGAATCAGGCCTTAAGATTCGATGTTGCTTTTCAGCTGATGTTTCTATTATCTCGATTGTCAAAACCACCCCTAGCTTCCATTAGAGCTTGTCATGACAATTGTTTGAAGAAAAAAAAAAAACCAAACTTGTAGGAAACATACTTCTGTCAAAATACAGCATTTTACAAAAATACAAAATGTTTCCTGGAAGTGTGTTAGTTTCAGGGAAGATTTCTCAGGGTAAATTTCTAGAGACTAGATTGAAATTTTTTAGGGGGGAGGGGAAAGAGAGGAAAAAATGACTGCCTGGGAAATAGTGTGACCGCCTGGGGCACTGGTGACCCCCTACACAGTCTGGCCTGGGTGCAGAGATGATTTGTACTGAATGTCTGCCTATCTACCTGCCTCTCCCACTTTCTCCCCGCCTTGTCAGAGATATTTTGTTGTGTGCATGGTTCACCCTCCAGCCCAAAGAGTTAGTCTGTAGGTCAGTGGTTAGTTTCCTGGTATCTGTCACAGGGAACAGAGGTCAAAGTCCCTGTAGGGATAAAGGCAGGACAATGAATTTAAACTCACCTTTCCCACTTGTAAACAAGCAAATTTGGTTGCAAGTTGGTCACCTTGTTATTAGCACTCCTGTGGTGGATATGTCCGAATGTCCCTCTTAAGTTTTTCACTTTTAAAAGCATTGTTATTCAACACTGCAATGAAAGTCAGCTCTGAAACTGGGCTTTCCCTCCCGTCCCTGAAACAAAATTGTTATATTCCTGTTACCACTTCTCAAGTACACTGCCCTCAGGTAAAACCAAAATGAAAAAGCTGTAGTCCAGTAGGTACTAGATCCAGTCACTCATGGTTGATACGCAGACTTTACTAGGAGTCAAGGAGAAGGTTTCATGTCTTTGGGTGAGCAGAGGGAGAAATCTTGCCTACCAAGGAGTATCTTCATTTGTACTCACATGCTCTTCTGTAGTTTGAAGATGGTGAAGGTCCTTCCATGAGGTGTAGCTGCTACTGTGATGTTTGTAGTAAAAGCCAAAAGTTAGCTTCACTTTGAAGACAGGAAAGAGATGATTGAAGTCAGTGCTGTGTTCTGGCTGCTGCTATGTTTGAGTTGGGTAGTATGCTAATGAAAATAATGTTAGCATGAACAATGCCCAGTTGTGCTTTCACCCAGGTTTTCAGGTCAAGAAAACCCTCTTGTATTCTCACTCAATTATGTATCAAAGCAGAGGGAAGCAGGACTGTAGTCTACTTCTTCCTTGCCTCTTGTCATGCTATTTATTCTTTGAAGCAGGTGGAAAGAGGCAAGCAGGCTCCTCTTGGATCCCGCTGTTGCAAGAGACTGCTCTACGGACAGCTCATACAGAAGCTGTGATCTCATCTCTTTCCTCTCCTTCCTCCCTTCATGGCCAACTGCAGCCTGTCCCACAGGAAGTATTTCCAAGAGAATCAGGTATCACTGGCATCTTCATGGTAAACCACTTAAACAGTGATTCTAAGACTCACCTTTAGACATTTCCATTGAACTTCAAAGTATGAAGAAGAAAACTGCTCTTTCCTATATGTGTATAAATCTGGTTCAACTCTGCTGAATGCAAGAGCTAAAACTAAAGTAAGGCCTGATTCACTGTGGAGGAAAGCCATGTCAACACCAAACGTTCATATTAATTTGATAATTTGATTTAGAACATGACTGGTGAGGCAAGGTGACCTGCTAAAGCATTGACTTCAGTCAGCTATTCTTAGTGTAATATTATTGAAGACAGGCATTGCTCTAACTGCAGAAGGGCACATCTTTGGAATGTACTATGACTGGGCAGCCTAGTCCAAGATTGTGAGGCAGATATGACAGGTGCTGAAAAAAGAGAGAATAAGGGCAAGTTTTGTCTCAAACACTTCTCCATGTCCAGGGAAGCCGTATAATATTCAGATTATATAATAATTCACAATTACTATACTTGTAGGAGATCTCTGTCTTGTGCCCAGCTGTCCAAGCCCAGCAACATGCAGACCTTCCAAGTGCCTAGTCTTGGAAAGCTCACCCATCAAAAAAAAGGCACTTTTCTAAATGTCCTGCTCTGAATGGCAGCCTGGCCCCAAAACCTGACCCACATGAAGAAGTGGATGGAATGATTTGCACAGGCAAGTTGCTGGAGTGGCGTTGGAATAGAAATTAAAAACTGCAGTCTTGCACAGTGGGTGGTTGAAGCTACAGGTGAACTAATATGCCAGATTTCCTACTGTAACTCCACAAAGCAGATATAGTCTTATTCAGGGGAATAATATAGGTGGCATATTTTTTTTATTTATGAGTTATTTCTTGGTAGCAATTGTGTGAATTTGAACACAATGCAGGGGTTTTATTTGCTTGAAATAATAATAATAAGATCTATAGAATTCATGTGTTCCAACTAAAAATCTCCAATAGTCCATTATTACATCATTAAAATATTTTAGACTAAATAGGTTGTAATATTTTTATGAAAGGCTAGCTTGTGAAGGCAGTAGTTTCCTACCACATGCAATAAAAAGCATTTCACATGCATGAAAAACTAGTGACCAAATTTCAGACTATAAATAAGGCAATTGTAAAATGTAAATGCTTAGAAACACTAGCAAAATTCAGCCAGCAAAGAAGGGATCAGAAATTTATACCCTCGTTACTGGTAATTACAGTCACATTCCTTACTGATCTGTATTCCCAGCCAAGCCATAAAAGTGTCCTGATGCATTACCTGCTTAGAACTAAGTCACCCCTAACACACATGTGCCAGAAAGGGAACCTGCAGCTCTGTGGCCCTGTTCGCACATGGAGCTCTGCATGCGCTGCTGTAAATGTATCTGTCTACCTTTTAAGCAAAGTAGCTGAAAGCCCCTCAGGGTGTTCTTACGAAATGTAAATTCACTGACTTGGAGACCTCAGCATAAAATCGCTGCTTTTAGTGGATGGCAGTTTAACACTCTCCTTCCCATAATAAAGCGAAGAAAGAGAAGTTCAGTCCCACAGGATTTTTTAGCATACACACAGCATTTGTCTTTTTTCTTCTTCTTCGACAAAATAAAAGCAATTTAGGTATCTATAAAAGTAGCTTGCCTTTTTTTTTTTAACAATAATAAACAATAAATTCCTAATGGCCTTGTGACAGATTAATCTTAACCTGTCAGTAATTCATATTTGATGGTTCCACTATTCAAGAAGGAATTATGAGGAAAGATGAGCCTTCTTTTGGGTTCATCTTGACACCTCCTGCCAAATGTTAATATGCCTAAGAAAAAAACCACACACACATGGGAGCTTAGATTCATTAGTGGTTGCCTGGTAAATATTTTGACAATGCTGCATGAATCACATATTTTGCTTTGGATGATGTGCACATAACACTTGATTCACATGTCTTAAAAAGTCCAAATAACCAGTCTCAGTTACATAAAAATATCCATCCAGAGTGGCAAGCATCTACCTATTTGACTTCAGTGGAACTGTCGCAGTTCTTCGTACCTGAAAACTGGGCCCATTTCAATGTGGAGTCGGGTGCCAAGTGCTGCCTGTCCAGTTCCAAGACCACTAGGCTGTAGCCGTGAAACAAGAGCAAAACACAGGTGTCCTTGGGAAGAGAGATTGTTGCCTTGAAGACTGCTGTGACTTGAGCACCTTGAAGAGTCACTCATTCCAATCTAAAAGTATTTTCGTAGTAAGGTTGCTTTCTTGGTTGGGACAGAAACTTCAGGACGTGTTACAGAAGACAGGAAGAATCAAAGAGGTTAGATGAGCTGAAGTCCTCACTGCTGTTAGCAAAATTCTGGATACTCTCAATTTGGAAAAGGGGGATCTAAGACAAATTACAGAAGTCAGAACCCAAAAGTTTTCACAGAATCATAGGTTGGTTTGGGTTGGAAGGGGCCTTAAAGATCATCTAGTTACAACTCCTCTGCTTTAAGTCCCTTTGTGGGACCTTTTGATCTTTCTAAACTCTTTAAGGCTTAAAAAAGTAAAAATTAAGAATATATAGTGCATTTACAAATCTCTGTACACCTTTCTGGGGTGAATAGGTGTACCGTCCTAGCAGTGTTTTTCAATTTTTTCCAGTTTGAACACACCTAAACATTGTCCAGTGGATGGACAGACACTCTGGATAGCATGTCACAGAATTCTAGGTTGGTTTGGGTTGGATGGGACCTTAGAGATTATTTTGTTTCAATGGGCAGGGACAGCTTCCAGTAGACCAAGTTGCTCAGAGCCCCATCCAACCCGGCCTTGAACACAGGGATGGGGCATCCACAGCTCCTCTGGGCAATCCGTTCTAGTGCCTCACCACCCTCACAGTAAAGACTTTCTTCCTAATTTCTAATCTAAACCTACTCTCTTTCAGTCTGAGAATTCCCCATTGTCCTGTCACTACATGCCCTTCTAAATAGTCTTGCTCTGTCTTTCTTGTAGGCTCCTTAGTTCTTATAGGTACTGGAAGGCTGCAATGAGGCTTCTCCAAAGCCTTCTCTTCTCCAGACTGACCAAACCCAGTTCTCTCAGCCTTTCCCAGTAAGTGCTCCATCCCTCTAATCATCCTGATGGACCTCCTCTGGGCTTACTCCAACGGGTCAATGTCCTTCCTCTTCTGAGTACCCCAAGGCTGGATGCAGCTCTCCAGGTGGGGTCTCACCAAAGCAGAGTAGAGGTGCAAAATCATTTCCCTCACCCTGCTGGTCATGCATCTTTTGATGCAGCCCAGGACACTATTGGCTTTCCGGGCTGCCAGTGCACATTGCTGGCTCATGTCCACCCCTCCTTCACCAGCGCCCCCAAGTCCTTCTCAGCAGGGCCGCTCTCAGTCTGTTCATCCCTCAGCCTCTGTTGATAAGGTGTAAGCTTCCTCACAAAAGACTGCCTTTCTTCTGTTACTTTTTCATCCTATTGAAAGTAGTTAATGGAAAACCACCAGTCTTAATGCATTTCAATAAGCTGATTCTCTTTGGGATCTTTCAAAGGCAATGCTAAAACAACCTTGAATTTTAAAGCATAGTGACACTCTATGTAAAAGTGTTCTCCGGGTATCTTCTGTATGTTGCTAATGATGTAAGCCATAAGCTTTCTTCCATTTAAAAGTTAAAATGCTACTTTTCTTTGTCCAGTTCTCCAAATTTGGTTGGGGTCTGGTTGTCCTGTCTCTTTTCTTTTTATATTTCATCATTACTTTTTTTTTTTTTTTTTTTAAGATGTAGTAAACAATTTCATAGACTTTCCAATTAATACTGGTTGTCTTCTGTCCCAAGTGCTGTACAAATATAGTGAAAGAAACAGTCCCTTCCCTGAAGATCTTCCCTGATGATCTAAATCCAGAAGAAAGATGATAGAGATGTATTAAAATAGGCCTTGCAGGTCAGTAATGTTGTCAGTAGATTTTGGCTGGTGGGGTTGATTGAACAAGCTAGCAGAAAATTTCATTGGCAGTGCACAAATTGCAAAAGTGTATTCTGTGCCAGATCAGAGCTGGATCAGAGATGTATCCAGGAGCCAGGGAGACCTTCCTCACGACATGCTAAGGGAACAGGTCACACTCATTCTGTTCTGAGGGCTGTGTATGAGCTGCTTCACAAAGCTTAAAGGCTACAGAAAGGATGCAGTCCCGTGTATCTGCCAGGGAATAGGTAAGAGGAAAGCCACCTGAGTCCTCCAGTTACATCATCCATTGTTCCTGATGCGCTTGATTTATTTCTCTGAGCAAGTGTGGTTCTGCCACTGTCTCCTCTGAATTAACCATAGTTGGTTTCTCAACCCAAGCAAATTCTCACGGAAACTTGCTTCTCTCTCCTGTGTATGTGTGCAAGAAAGTGCTATTTTTTAATGTAGATTTTAGATTAAAACTCAATGATATAACCACAAGACACATCATTAACTAGAGGAATCTGTTAATACCCATATCAATAAATGGGTACAGGATTGTGTCTTGTATTACAGTCACAAAACAATGCATAGTGTTTGCTAACTGCTGTTCACTTCTAAATACTGCATGTTACTTGCTCATTAATTACTGCCACAGTTTGCAGGAATTATTCCATAGTTAATTGGCCTCTAAAACACTCTACTGTATCTCTTTCATATTTGGGAAGCGCTACTTCACATCCTATTTTTCATACAAGTTTTTCATAGGAGCCTTGCTAAGGCTCCTTGAATATGTCATCTTGGCAGATAAAAACATGACTTGGGAATGGCTGCAAGAAATGGGAATGACTACAAGAAATGATATAGTGTGAAAAGTTTTAGAAGCAATGGAATATCACTATTAAATGTAAAATTAATGTGCAATTCCTACATCATGAAATTCTTCCTACAAACTATGAACTAGGCAATACTGTAAAAAGTTTGAATGCAGACTACTTAATAATTTATGTAGTAATTCAGGAATTGGCTCAAGTCTTAGAAAGACTAATTTATTTGAAGCCATTTGAACAATATGACTGACGTAAGGGCATAAATAATAACCTATACAAATCCAGCATCCTTCACTAGCATGGATCCCAAAATAAAGCATCAGTTATGGAAATGGAGCCACTGCTTCAAGCATTTGTGCCAGCTGTATTATAGAACCATAGTCTTCCCCACTACCTCTGGTGAGACATTTGTGAAATGTAGGGATTCTGTGCCACAGATAAGTTAGAAGGAAGTATCTACAGAGAGTTGCAGAGAGAGAGGGGGGCAGGCAGGGATGTAATTACTTACATGGCACATAGCTCGTTATGATCTCTAATGACTGAAAATACTGGGAATGATTTTAAGTCTCGTTTTAAAAAGCACAATCCCCACTTCACAGGATTCAATTTTCGAAAACCAATCTCATAGTGCCAGTCCACACAGAACTGAACATGTAGAGCTCTGGGAAAATCCTGACATTTATTTAGGTGCTTACATAGCAGAAGAAAACTTCTGAAAATCTAGTCCCAGCTGCAAGGGGTGCAAGGCTTTTTGGTAAATTCCTACCAATATCTGGATTGGAAAGCAGGCGATCACAGCCTTGGAGTAAATCAGTATTATGCACTGTTAATCCACACCCACTCTCCAGCCAAAACAAATAAAATAAAAGCTCTTAGTGCATTACACTAATGCAAAGCCCAAGATAATACAGGGGATATTCTCCCATGAGTCAGGATGCCTGTTTGGCTGAGGTTGTGAGCACTGGTGATGAGAACACAATCAACCACACGGAGGAAGAAGTGTTGGGGACAGAAAGGGAGGCAGAATAGGAAAACTATTCTACAGCCCAGAGAATGGTGTCACCCCATCTGTCACACTACATTTTCCAAAAACTAGTAACTTCTGCCTGCTCTGTGCTGGTAACGACATTCATGATAACCTGCCCATTGCCTGCTCTGGTAAATACTGTCTTGTTCAGTCAAAACAACTAAATGGCGTTTTATTTTCCTGTACCTCTCTCTCTAAAAATCCTCTGTCGTGAAGCTTTTGAACTGCTCCTCTTTGGCTTTGGTTAGGGTATTTGCGGTTCTACTAAACCTCTTTGTATTTATCACCTCTGGTCCCCTGTCACAGTCTGTTTTGTCTGTGCACTGAAGCCATATTCAGAAGGTAAACTCTTCAAGGAGAACAAAATCTTCCTAGGCACAAATCTCTACAGTGCATACTGAGGAGGGTTTCAAAGTACTTCCGTGAAAATGAACTCTCAAGTCATCCCTGCTATGTAGTAGATACAGTCATATTTTTTTATTAGAAAAAATGATTCTGATTTATATATTAATTTAAAAAGCAGATGGTGGTTGTGGAGATGGAGTAGATTAGTATTGTGGAGGCTCAGTATAGTAGTAACTGAAGATTTATATATTTTGATGTGGTTTGGGTGCCTTGATAAGGGTTAAAGATGAATAGGTATGTACAAAATGAAATTAAATCATAACCGTACCTAGTGTGTGATCTGCTTTTTGGACTCAAAGGTACTGGAACTGAAGGACTGACCTGTAAAAGCAGTCTTCCAGAATAAAAAGTGATACACATTACACAGTTAAATATGGTCGAAGACTGTACGGTTTCATGTTCAGCTCCTGTAAATACATTAGTGTACTTTGATCTCCAGGGCTGCCAAGCCAGCTTCCGCTTTTGTTAGATCAGGTGCTTTTTTTGATGAATCCGCAGTGGATGTGGTGGTTTGTTGAGTATAACACTGAGCTAAAACTACTGAGACAAGCAATTGTGGACCATCTAAGCTGAAGAGCATTAACAATTAAGCTTTGGTGGCAGTATTTGATAAAAGAAAGATACATTACCCTAACTTTGCTGAAAGGACTGCTAATGTTGTGGAGTATTGGACGTGACTCTGAGGAGAGTACGATTGGGAACTCAAACTAAATGAGTAGAATCTGAAGGAAGTTATTATTGAATTAAATATGAAAATGGTTTAACTGTAAATTTAGCCTGAAAGTTACTTAGAAAGTTTAGCCTGAATTTTTGCATAGTAGCAGAAATGTTACCAGCTATTTGATAAATGTATCATTGCATATGAACATGTTTGATTAGAAAACAGTGGCCAGCTGTAATCCAGAGTACAGGAGAGTATGCAGAAATGTACTGAGGAATGCAGAATCAACTGGCTTGTATTAATACAGTGACAGCAAATACAGCTAAGCTATCAAGATAGTAAAAAGGCTTTCTAGCTTTAATACAAATTCCCAAATTGTTTTGGCACTGAACTCAGAATTGCACAGGCAGACGTATAGCATGACTCTGAACATCACAGGAAGGCAAATAGCTGCTTTTGCTGAAACACAGAAATGCTAACCTTAGTATTAAATGGAAAAAACATGATTTGGGGCGACATCAGTAAAAAAGCCGAGTGTTGTCAGGTGAGAAAATGAGGTCAAAAAAAAAGAAATGTGCTTTCTTCTAATGTTTAAGGAGGCAGAACCAAAGCTGAGTTTCAAACTGGCAGAAAAAATCGAGGGAGATAAAATGATGCAGGAATCTGACTGAGAGTGCAGCTAAATCAAAGAGGTAGGAATTAATGATCTACCCTGAGGTATAATACACGTGGCATGGTTTAGGTGGCCCAACAGAAGCAGCAAATCAAGCTTAGTGAGAGGTTTGGAATCAGGAAAACTGAAAAGGAGAAAAAATGGATCAATTTATTGCAGAGGGAGAGAAATTTATAATAAATGGGAAGCAAGGTATAATGCAAAGTGAATATGTGGGATTAGCTGCTAGATGTATTGTTTTCTTCTTGAGCAATATGACTGAACATTAATATAGATTCCATATATAGAAAAAGTAGCAAGGCTTTGGAGGGAAAGCTTTTTTGTCTTATTAAGATATGGTTCTCAACCGAGAACTTGAGGTAAAACACTGCAGTTGACACATTCCCCTCACCAAAGGGATACTGGGGAGACTGAGTTAGACCAGCTGATGCACTGTACTTTCCTACCAACACACAAACATCTAAACCAAAACCTTTATTTGTCTAATCATCTGCTATGACTAGTCTAAATAGTACCCCAAACTATGCAATTAATGTCACTAGATCCTCTTTGTTCTTGGTCCGCCGTATGTGTATGGCACTCGAGGACAAAAATGAGTTTAGGTTGAATGGGGAAGTAACCCAATCCCTTCACTGATGTATGCTAATGCTGTTAGAGTGTGCACAGAGTGTAGAGTGTACCATATTCTACTTACCTACCTGACTTCATCTCAAGTGTCTTAGAGAATGGTCAGAGTGGAGGAAAACATCAAACAAAAAGCTTTAACTGAAATGAGAGTATGACTGAAGGGAAAATGCAGGTTAAAATTGTTGATGCTTTTTACAGATTACAGCAACTGAATCATCTATTCCCTTTCCTACTGCCAGGTCAAACAATGTAGAGCTAGAACAGAGAGAAATGTCCTTTTGAGAGAAACAGCATGTGATCATTAATATATACCTTATGTTTTCTGTGCTGTATCAAGCCATGTATCCACTTTTTCCTGGGTCATAACCAGGAGACAGATAGTTTCCTAATGAAATGGAAGCATTATGATATCTACCTTTTATCGCTATTATTGAGCCAGCAGACTTCCCTGCTCGCTAGGTCTATTTCACAGCCTACAAGATAAATCCTTTTGGGTAAAAATCACTGGAGGAATTAAGTGGAATTAGAGACATACGTGTATATGCAGATTCCCATGTATTCCGAGGCTCTTCCTAATGATTTAAAAAAACCTTTAAAAGATATACCCAGCGTACAGAAGTGATCTCCAGAAATTGCTCATTGAGCAGTCTTTATTAGTATCTCTTAAGGCAATTCCTCTTCCAAGATGGAGACTGCAGGAGGTGTTGGAAATTTGGTTGCCTTTGACTTAAATGTGTTCAGACTTTCCAGCAATGCAAGAGATAACACTCTTTCGCTGGTACAACATACGTACAGTACTAAATGCTTCTCTTATGAGAGTTCTGACTACATTATCCTTAACAAAGGGAGAAAAGACGAGAGTTTCAACCCTTTTGCTCGTTTACACCAGATAAAAGGGAAAGAATAAAGTAAAGCCACTCTCGGTATCCTTTGTCCAGCTGACAGAGATTGCTGGAAACACAGCAGAAACCAGCTGTGAGGGTTCTGTTTTCCCTGTGGCATGGGACGGGCAAGGACAGGGCTTGGAGTGGCAAGCAAAGGAAAAAAAGCACAAGTCTGGGGAGGATAACCTTGGGATGTTTATGAAGACTGCAGGACTTTCTTAACTACGTCATTGAATTCTTCAGCACCCCAAATCAGGGTGATCTAAAGCTCTAGGACAGCTTCTCACTCTGGAATAACTGTGATTTTTGTCTTTTAAATTACATTATTGGCAAACTGGATAATCAATTAGAATCACATAAAACAGGGAGGAAAGATACAGGCATTTAAGTTGCTCAGAGGTGAGAGAGATTTCCTAAATATAACAGTAGATGGGAACTTTAGTATTTTTTTTAATTCAATAAGTGGAAATGTAGCAAAGACAAACTCTTGACTTGTTGAATGACATGTTAATGAATTGTGAAAACCTAAACACTACAGAGAAAATATGCAGTAAACAGAGAAAATTCAATTGAACCAGAGGAAACTGTAAAAATAGAAAAATAATAGTTCTTTGGGGTATTTTTCTGGAACTTGAATGTTTTCTCTGACCAGCATATTTTTCTGCATGTTCCCTCAGTCAATCCCTTTCTCCCTCCTAAATGCTGAGAGTGAGGAATGTGTCAGAGTTGATGGAGAACGCACCGTGACTGTACATGAATGGGTTGTGAAACTTCCTGAAGAGCTGGTGTACAGACTGAGCTGGAGTTCTTGCAATAATTATACATTGCTATTAACATATTTATTCATCTTGGTCGCAAGATTTGCTATGAGGAAAATATTCATGGGTGTTTGATGGAGGAAGAAAGCAAGACTTACCTACTAGAAACTCCTGGAAATGGCTAATATGGTCATTTTTGTAACTGGAACAGGCTCTTCTACAGTGACAGAGTGATCTGATGTGTCCGCTAGGCAGAAGGAAGACCAGTGCATTAAATCATGCCCACCTTTTCCTCCCATGACGGTGTTAATTTTCTTTCATTCCGTAAGGATCTCCAATCCATGCCAGCTTCACCTGCCTTTTACGTCCTTCTTCCGAACTTTTCAGTGCGATTCCTCAAAGAAACACCTTGCAAAGGTACCTAGCTTGATTGGTAATTTAAGGAGAGATGATTTTATTTATAGTTGAAGAGTTCATACATAAGCCAGACCTAGCAGCAACCAGAGCTACTTTGATTGACCCCATTGTGCGTAGCTGCAATGATCGTATGACTGTACTACTAATGCCCAGATCTTCTCCAGTCTTGCCCTTTTCATTGCTTCCCACCCTTGGTAATTGTATTGCATCTTAAATTAAGTCTGCCATAAATCTGATCAGTATTTGAGTTTTGAGTCTTCTCTCGATCAGTCTTGGATTATGCTTTGGAAACCTCTTGTTTTCCCTGCATATCTTACAGCATCTGATGCAAGAGCCTTGTTATTGCACATGGATCATTTCAGCACTATGGTTTGGATGCACATCACCAGTTTTTACCTCCTAACATATAAAACTGAGTCAAGAAAGATAGGTAAGAATCCTTGAGATGCCATTCAGACTTAATCTGTGACCTATACTCTACAGCAGGTTACATTATTGACAGCTCAGGTTTGGTCTCCCCCAGATGGCCATATAAATGTACATACGTGTAGGCATGTGTTCATTTTGAAGTCTACCCTAGGAAGCAAAAATTATTCAGAAACTTCCAGTGTTCTGTTAGGAAAAATGAATGTTTGTTGAGTCGGATCAAAAGCAGAGGAAGGTCAGGTCAACTGACGGTACTACAGTGATTGTTGTGAGTGCAGTGGCCAAAGAAGACTTTCAGTCAGGGAGAACCATGAACTCAATTGTGGAGGCTTCTATGCATGTGTTTAAGCATGGGGTGCATATATTATCTGTAGACTCATACATCACACTGAAATGAGCAGGATGCAGACAGATATTTGAAGTACAGATTTGATAACAACAGAAATGAAAGATGAACAACCCTAAAATCCCTAAATATAAAAGGACATTTGTCATGGCTGCAGCAGGAAGTGAACCACAGGAATGTAGACAGAATTATGCACAGTGATGAATTTCATATGGTAGGAAAATTTGGGAGCTTTGTACCCCTGTCAGTGTGTGAAAACATACATTCCTTAAAGGTCCATTTCTTTTACATAATCTACTGGACTGCTGCGACCTCATTGTTTTACAGCCACAGCATAGCATGAACAGGAAGCTCGGTGTTCCTGTTTCATTGTACATTCTCTTTTGTCCACACCTGGCAGCAGATTTGGCAGTAGTGGGTTTTAACAGCTGAGATTCTCCAGACGGGAGAAGGAATGATGTGAGGGAGGAAGACAGGCAACATAAAGCTAATTCTGAGGCTGACTTTAACCAAAAAAAAAAAAAAAGCTAAAATGATCCAGTCATTAAAGTCAAGATATTTAGAAGCATTCCCAAAGGATACCTTTAATTTTGTGATTCAGAACCAGAATGTTCTACCATTTAACCTACAAGTGTACACGAGAATTAAATGATTTGCAAAAAGATACAACTTGCAGCATGAATTGAATGGTTCATGAAAACATTAGTATTTCTGAAGTAAACATATAATTGGTGTTCTCAATATCTTGCTTTTAAAGATGCAAAATCAATACCTATTTTAGGGAAGTGTTTATTCACTCATACCAGTACTTTTACAATAACGCAGACATTTAAGGAATCATAACACTTGCAGAACGTCTAGAAGCACTAAAAGAAAATAATGTATCATTAAACAGAATAATCAGTGTCTGAGATTTTTGACAACTGTAAAGCCAACGCCCTTTCACAGGCAGCATTATTAAGTAATTTTAATTTTCAGTAATAGTGGGGCTCAGGTTCTCTAATGATCCTGTGAAAATGTCCACAAAAATATTGAGAGAACATTTATTTTGTGGCAGTAGTAATCCTAGGTGACAGACAGTGTTCTCAAGGCTTTTTTTCATGACAAAGAGAACAATAATACTTCTTCATAAATAGCTGTATAATGACTACAATCTGCAAAATCCAAAGTAATATAAAAAAATCTACATTCAGAGAACACAGTCTTCACTCGTCTCGGTAGTTTCCTTATTTTGACTTTTTCCATTTTGATTGAGCCAGATGCCAACAAATTTCTTTTGGGATCTATTCTTTAAAAACGGAGAGCAAATTATTAGCAGAAGCCAGCAGCAAAATAACAACAGAGTGCATGCAGTTTGCTATAACAAACTTGAGAAATAATTACCAGACCCCTTACGCATCTTTACTTTCTCCATGGTTTTGCTACTGAAGAGCAGTATCATGACTTCCATGCAGATGCCAGGGCACAGCTCCTTACTCGTAGCAGCAGTTGGTTCGGCACAGCTGCAGTGGGGAACATGGATTTACACCATCTCAGTAGGCCAACTGGCAGTCCCTGGGACTGGAGAAGACTGGCACAGCCGCTATATTAATCTTGAACAGCATCATTTTGCCCTCGAGACATCAAATACTGCTGACCTCTCGTAAGTCTGACCCACATCTTGTGATGAGGGCCAAGAAATACGCATCAGTCTTGAATTAGTGTTCTTCATTGTCACAACCCCATTAGAACTGGCACGAACAAAAGCAAGAAGCAATACTTTCCTCTTCCCACCTCCTGGCTTCCTCTTAGGATGGCTGTGTCCGTAAAATGAAGATCATGAAAGAGTACTTTTGTATTAATGATTGAGTGTATGTTACAGTAATCAGATAATGGCTATATCAGCTTTCATTAGAAGTCTCAAGAAACCCATCTTTGCTATGCGTGATAAACTAATTTTTTCTAGACACTTTGAGAGCATTGTGGATTAAAGTCTTAATGTTCACTTTATATCTATAAGGCCAATTGTTTTTGGGTCAGTTTATTGCTTTGTGTAACAGCAAACATGAATATTAAATGGGCCTGAGAAGTGTTAAGGAAAACTCCACATACTGAGTGATCTCTACCCTAAAGTGTTTGCACAGGGGTTTTATATACATATATATATACACATATATATATACCTACATACAGTACAGGTATAAAAGAAATAACCCTGTTACTTGACCCCAGTTACCAGCTAAAATATCTCGGGCCATTAAGAACCAAGAGTAATAAAATAATAACGTTAATTAACAATGGGCATTTCTGTCATCCTGCTTAGGATAATGCGTCTGCAACTTGGGATCAAGCAGATTCAGCAGAGCAGGGATAACAAACAGAATTTCAAGAATGGAGGTGTGCTGGTCCTTGTTCAGTTGGTTGATAATATCTCCTGGTCTGCCTATAGCATGTTTTAACAAGATCTCTGCGCTCAGGGCCTTGTTTCTTCTGTTCTGCAGATGCAGTGCAAAGCAGGTATGTCACCGCTCAAGGGGGCTAAAGTTACACCCAGAAAGGGTTGAAGCACTGACTGAAACGTGACCGTCATTCCGAGCACGTAGGAAGGTGTGCAGGGAATCGGCCGGCATGCCAGCGCGTGAGTGAGAGGAGAGAGGGCTTTCTCTGGGGGCCCGTCTCGGCAGCACAGAACCGGCTGCCATGATAACAACTCTCTTGCTGGCAGGAGAGAGCAACTTAAAATATCTGTGTGACGGCACATTTGGACAGGACTGCACACGCATGAGAAACAATAGCTATCTTGTTGAAACAAGAAAGTTTGCTCGTGTCCCTTGTGGCGCCTTCTGTGTTTTGTTCTGCCCCAATTTTCCTTTTAAATCCTCATAATACAGTTTTCCACATTTCTTCCACTCTTACCAGCTTTTTTCTTGTTTGCTTTTCACTGTGTTTATTCTTTTTCTTCCCAAGTCCAGTAGCTCACATGTTGTTGCCATTCTTGGGATTGTAGTGTATTCTTCTGACCACACATTGGCATCTGGGGTATCATTTCCCTTTCCCAGAATACTCTTTCTTGAACCTCTGTGTCCACAGCTGTAAGTAAGTGAATATTGAAAGGACCCATAACTGGGGTACCAGTGATAAAATGATGGAAACTGGTATTATCTAAACCACAGCAATTACCTTTTCTGTGAGACAATACCTGCTGCTGAGTGTCCTGACTTACAAAGGAGGTGCTTAGTTGTGGTCGTCTGAGTGACAGACACTGTGCTGTCAGCTTCCAGCTGCCTGCAGCATCTTTCAAACCACCTGACGAGTGGAGCAGCCAGCTGGCCTCTGCACCCCTATTCATCTGTGGATACCTCTGAAATTAGAGAAAGAAGCAAGTTCTGGGGGCATCGACAGAGGATCAGAAGTACTCCTCTGGGGTCATCCATCAGTCCTACACTGTGCAGCTTGTGGAGTTCTGTTTTTATGGCTTCTGACAGTAAAGCCAAGGGCTGATTAACATGACCTCAGGGAACAGTAAGGGAAATGACCATCCACTGCCTGCTGGTGCTTATTGTAAGTCAGAATGATGGTCTGTAGAAGGATACGAGTGCTTCTGGCACTGAGACCATCTTTGAGTCATGATCGATTCTCATTCTTCCCAAAGAAACCTTGACCATAAATAGTAGTAGTGTGTGAAATCAAGTATTTAAAAAAATAAGCATATTCCAGACGAGCCTTAACAGCGACAATATGACTACAGAAGAGGTGAGCAAAGCATTAACAAAACAGATAGTAAACTATACACGTCTTTTGTGTATATTTAAAGTGTAAGAACTGAGGTGATAACAGAATCTCTGGCTATTTCACTGAGAAGGTAACCAAAGCTATACAACATCACAACTACAGAGAAAAGACTTTTCCCTAGAGAAAAAAATCTTACTCAAATTTCTCTTCCTGAAGAAATTAACGGAAGCAGCTACAGTTGTTTTCTTTTGTTGTTTTATGAGGTAGTAAAAAAGTTTGCTATACTTACTGTTTTGGTTTTGGATGCTCTTTCAGACTAATAGAACATGGAATAGCTCGATGTAGCTATCCTGGGCATCCCAGGGCCAAAGTCATGGCTTGGTGGTATGAGCCTGGTTTCTCATTGCTATTATCTGTGAGAGGTGTTTGATCACAGTGATGTGAAAATCTGGCACAAGATGACTGTCATTCATCTGAAGATGGTGTTAAATTGACAAAACTCTGCCTTCTAATTAAGTCTTTACTCTCCCGGATTTATTAAACATGTAAATGGAACTATCTCATCAAAAACTTACATACAGAGGTAAAGCAAAACCTGTCACTTCCAAGATGAGTACCACAATTCAGAAGGCAGCCAAGCCCAGGGAATAGAAACCTCCAGAATCTTCACAAAGTTCAAAGACTGAAGGGCTCAAAAGCTAGGAGATGCCCAGTTGAGTTTATCCATGCAATCCTTACTCTACCAGCTTGGTACATATGCCTGATCACATACTAGTCTCCCCACAGGATTACTTCCTTATTTAGTCCATGGTCCCTTTTCACCATCAGTTTTTTCTTCCTTCACACAGTTTCCTCAAATCCATGCTTCCATATTCCAAAATTTCTACAGGTTCTCTCTGTGATACCTATGTACATCTCAAGCATCAACAGGACTGTCTCCATATTCTAGAAGTGGGATCACCTGTATTTTGATAATTTGATAAGAGAGATCACTAAATTTGAATGCTCTGTGGCTGATGCGGACCTTTTGCTACTGTTGGATCACTTAGCAGTTCCAGTACAGGGAATGTGTTTACTGAGGGAATCTTTTTCAAAGATCGGACAAAAAAGAGACACTTTAGAGAATTTTTCCCTCTTGCACTTCTAACAATTCCTGCGTGTGAACCATAATTTCTTTTTTATAGCTCAGAAATCTGTGCGATTTGGCCGAATGAGGTATGTTCACAACGATCAAATTTTAAACTTTTTGCTTCTGAGTACAAAGGCATTACAGCTCCTTAGAAAAGTAGTTCTTAAGTACTTATTATTTTAGCACAGAAAATGTGTTAGTTAAGAATGAAGTCTGGAAACCAGCTGAATGGTTTTAGAGACTGCATACCTCTCAAACAGGGAACTTTTAGTTCAAAGAGGTGAAACTTGACAAATTGAGAAGTATCTGAAAATAGGGCCCGAAAGGAAAGAAAAACTGTCAGCCATCCTGAACTAGCTGCAATGATTCAAACCTTTCTCATGGTTTTTTTTTTGGGACATGCAAGCCCTGAAAGAACAAATATGCTTTCTGAGTAGCTGCCCCAGAGGAGTGTTGGTACAATGCCATTTGACAAAAACAGAATACAGCCTTAGCACTGAGGAGCCCAAAAGCTGATTAGGTGAACAAGCCCATGCTTTACTGTCTACTGGCCAGGGACTGCTTATTCTAAACCCCCTTGATAGCTGCAGGCGTGACATCTCTGGCTTGATATTTAAATTCATACAACATTCACGGGGTAAAAGCCACTCCAGCCCCTCCCTCCAGTGAAGGGCAGTTTTTAAGAACCGCAAAGAAACGAAACTGTGGTGCCAAGGCGTGGGCTGTCAGTCACAGAGGAGAGACACCTGGAGATGCTGAGGTGGTCTAAACAAACCCAAGTGGTTTTAGTAGCCAGCTCTTTGGACCCAGGCTTCAGAACTCCCCTTCTTTGTCCTGTCAGGATCCTGATATCAACAGGGTGAGGATCACTGTGGGTTTTGTTTTTCCTGGGCACTGCTGTTTCTCATCTGCCAGCATCCTATCAGATGCAGAGCTGCGACGTTGACTTGCATCAGTGACGGATCGAGCCCTCTGGGAGTCGGCATAATTGGAGATCAGCAATCTGGAATCCTGCCTAGGAAGCATCAAGAAAGTGGCTGTACCTGACACAGAATCAAACCAGATTCAAAGTGATGGGAATGTTTAAGCTGTGATAACTTTTTAAAAAATCCCTCTGCTACATAATTTAAGTAAATATTTGTAGGTGTCTGTAATAGGGGTAATTGCTGCATTTCCTTTCAAACAAAAGCAAGGAGTGCAGTTTTCAGTAATGTGAAAGAGAGGCATTATAATGGATGGGTTTATCCTGATTTTTGCTGGCAGATAATGCTTTTCAGCACTTCTCGGGTGTCTTTTCTTGCAGCACACAAAAACTAGTTTGTACTGGACTTTACTGATGCCAGAACTCCACAGTAGCTGACAAGTAGCGAGGCCTCCTCCATCATCAGAGAGCTGGGATGGGCTGCATGTGCGGAAAGCAGCAGGGGTAGGTATGAGGGAGTGAACAGGAGGTGTCTGGCCACAACCATGAGAAGGAGGAACGGTACGTACATGCCAGCAGAAAGGTGACCATCTACAGAGGAAGGAAGGAGGGTGCCTAGCACTGCTGGAAGTCACAGAGATGAACTGCAGCACAGAAGGGCTGGATTTGGCATCATGGCGGTGCAAACAGACAGCTTTCAGGTTAGGCTGAAGCCCAGGTCCCAGAGAATCTATGAAATAATTTGTAGCTCAAAGGATGTCAAAGAGTTATAAAGGATTCCAGGCAACAGGGTGCAGGTGTGCTTTTATTGCTGTGGATGGTGTACAAGACATTTCCATATGTTTTCATGTGTTTCTTGCACCAATGAATTAAAAAAGAAGTTCGGGAATTTTGGGAAAACTTCTGCATCTGTTCTTCAATTTAACCCCGTCTCACAAGAGAAGGACCATATATTCAAAGTGCCCACAAGACTGGTGCTAGAGAAAAAGCTGTGCCAGAAATGTGTTTCTTCTCGAGGGTGGAAAACAGCTGAGCCACCGTTTCCATTTTCAGCAAGGGGTGAGGCACAGACAGAGCTGGCGGCAGTTGAAGACACATGGTCCTGAATGAAAACCTGCCACTTCCATTGCAAGGCGGGAGATTTCCTAGCGAAAAAGTGAGGGGAGCAGTGGCAGCTGCTTTTCCAGTCCCCATCCATAGTTCTTCTGTAGCAGAGGCCCACACCCCAAGGTTAGCCTTGCTCAGGACATGTGCCACATGGACCACCGAGAGGAGAGCCAGAGTCACAGCGCATGTGGTCTGGGACATTTTAGAGCTCTTGGTTCCAGCAGAAGGAAACCCAAACACAGTGACAGTGTCAGAGCCTAGCCCTGACAGTGTATCTGTGGGCTTTGGAAGCCCTAGGAAAACAGCACACACCAAAAAAAGAGTAAAAATATTAGGGAAAAAAAAAAAAAAACACAACAAAAAAAAACAGCTAGCAGTCTGTAAGGAACTGCTGCATTCCCCAAGGGCTGGCTTTGCCTCCTTTTTCTAATTCTGGTGCTTATAATACTTAATGGAGCGGGGTAGGTTTACAGTGGCCAGTTTGCAGATACATACTAGAGCCAGTAACAGAAGGAACAAGAACTGAAAGTAAAGTTCAGTTTGTGTTTGGGTTTTGGTTTTTTTTTGCAACTTTCTTTCAGTACAACCTCAAAGGCAGGGCAGCTCCCATGTTGCCAATGTTACAACATACTCCTCTACCTGCATTACTGCTAAAAATGAAATAGGAAAGGTTTCTGAACAAAAAACAGAGTCTGTGATTTTTAACTTTGTGTCCCTCCCATCAAAGCAGTGATTATGGTGAAAAGGACAATCTGGAGTTGTTTTCTCAGGACTCATCATGAGATAGCTGTAGCTGGAAGGTTGGCTACCTCATTGATAAACACCTGTACATTTTCCACTCTTACAGTCCTCCTTGGCTCCCCAGCTCAGGGCAGAATGCAGAATAAAACAGATTTTTATCTGAAAACAAAACAAAAGATAAACACATACACACACACAAATAAAGAAACCAAACCCCAATAATACCCCCCAACCAACCAACCAAAAAAACCCAAACTCTACGAAGCAAAAATATTTCAGAGAAAATCCATCTGAATTGGATTCCACAATTCTTCCCCAACACCAAAAAAGTGTACAAGTTTCCGGGCTGGAGCAGAAAGGTTATATATAGCACTGCAATTTAATTCACATGACAATTAAAAAATACATGAAATGGTCTTCCTTATGCATGAGAAAAGATTATCAGAGTTTTCCCCTTTTCCTCTTTTAGCTTATTAAAAATGTAACTCCTTCAAGAGTAATAAATTAACTCGGAAAGGATTACTTAAGTGAGACACAGGTTGTGATTAAAGGAAGTTTGGAGTTCAGGAGAAGTCTGTGTTTGAAAAACGTCCTCAGTGTTTGGAGTATTGCATATGGCTTTTGACAACTAATTTGGGAGAAAAGTGGTAGGGAATGAACCTCAACAGAAAAAGCTCTTGTTTTTTGTCACTTTGTGACATTACTGAAACACTGTTTCACCTCATTTGTATTCTCCTTCCCAGCCCCCCCAATAAGTTTGTTTTAAAATGTATCAAAACAGAAAAGACTTTGAAAAAGGCAGCAGACCTGTCATAAAGGATGCCGCTAGCTAGTCGGGAGGTTACACTTTATTATGTAAATCCATGTTTGGGGGTATTTTAAAATGCATATCATGTGGTTAGAAGCAGCTAATTAGTTTGATAAACTGTACTGGTTCCAAATAAAGCGCACCAATCCATAACATAAATGCCAGGAGCGTGACTTCTTGCAGATTTGCAACCTACCTGGTTGACCGTAACTATCCCTCTCCTGTACCAGTCAGTCTCACTTGTTGGAGCGCTAACCACAAGGCTGCTGGTCCTTGCCAAATTCCACTGCTCAAATCCATCTCGTCTTGCTGGTCCTGGGAAAATGTTCCTGCAGCGCTTTCCCATCGGTAATTCCCTAGCACTGAGCACCCCAAGCTTGAATTCAGATTGGAGCGTAAGGAAATAAAACTTCAGTCTGCGCATAAATCCTTCACTTACACATAAAGCCAGTGAAACGGTACAATTTTTCCTTCTTCTTCTGTAATTTACAAATGGCTAAAATGATTTTCCTGGCAGAAACATCCATTTCTTAACTGCTTAGTGCCCACACTGGCAGCACCTGGCTGCAGCAACGGCTCCGTAAGTGCCATCGCTCGATCCAAGAGGAGCTGGATGAGGAACTTGTGACACATAATTTATTTGGTGAATATAGGCCCCTTTTTGTGCTTGCAAGAACTCTGGGGAAGGCAGGTGGGCTTGGTTGGGGATTTTTTAATAGTTTGCTGAAATTCTTTAAGGATCTGCTGTGTGTTTGCATGCAATCTCTGTACATCAGTTGCTCGTTGAGAAAAGCGTTTTGACGTTGGCAGTTCAGGTGCGGGGTATGCGTGGCCTGCCCAGATAAAGGCCGTGCACCTCCTGGGCTCTGGCACAAGCAAAGGGCAAATGTGGGGAAAGCGCTTCCAGTGAGTGCCGAGACACTTGTGTAACATCTACGGTTCAGCTAGCTCCCATTCGCCTAAATACGCCTGAAATCTGCAGCACCTCACGCGTCTGAAATAAAAAGCTAATAGCATGCGTGGGGGTGGTAGTCATTAGAGACACGCAAACGGCTCGTGAAAAATGCCATGCTGACCGGGGCACCGGCCTCCCGCTCCAGCCTGTCGGGCCGGGCCAGGAGGGGCTGAACCCACCCCCCCTCCCCCCCAGTTCCCCTCCGCAAACTTCCCGGGTCACAAACTTTGCCGGCAGTTCCCCGCCCGCCCGCGGGGAGGGTGACAGGGCGCAGAGCGGCGGGGCGCGCCCTGCCCGCCACCGCCCCCTCCCCTCCCCTCCCCTCCGCTCGCCTCCCCTTCCCTCCCCTACCCTCCCCTCCCCTCTGCGGCGCTCGGCGG
>JAWMRA010000130.1:24221854-24291907 GCA_035584735.1 Pseudotriccus pelzelni | reverse complement strand
CGCCTTGTGGTGTTGTAGTTGTATTAAGCGACCCCCCCCCCCGTCCCTCTCCCTGTCCCTCTCCCCCCGGCCCCCCATCCCCCTGTCCCGTCCCCCCCCGCGACCCGGCCACCATGAACACCAACGTGTGCGTGGAGAGCGGCCCCAACCCCGAGGCGCCAGGGCTGCCCAAGGACAGCCACCTGCCCGAGGGGGCCCTCAACAGCCTTGTGGATTACAACTCGGAGATGGAGAGGTACCGCTCCTTCGCCACCTTCTACAAGACCAACGGCGGCGCCTTCCCCCAGGCGGCCAAGATCGCCCGCATCACCACCCCCATCTTCCCCAGCGCCGCCGCCGCCGCCGCCGCCCGCATCGGCATGTCCCCATGGAACTGCGACACCGCCACGGCCGCCGCCGCCACCGCCATGCTCTGGGGCAGCGGCGGCGGGGGGGGGGGGGGGGGGGGGGGGCGGGGGCCGCGGCGGCGGCGGCGGCGGCGCGGCGGGCGGCGCGAGGAAACCCTCCTCCTCCTCCTCCGCCGCCGCCGCCGCCGCCGCCGCCTCCGCGGCCGCCGCCGCCGCCTCCTCGCTGCACGCCGGCAGGGGCGGCATGCACCACCGGAGCGACTCGCAGCGGCTGGGCAAGCCCGGCTGCCCGCCGGCCGAGCAGCCCGCCCTGCCCATGGCCAACGGCAACTTCCTCTCCACGCTCGCCCCCGAGCACTGCCGGCCGCTGGCCGGCGAGTGCATGAACAAGCTCAAGTGCGGCGCCGCCGAAGCCGAGATCATGAACCTCCCCGACCGCGTCGGCACCTTCTCGGCCATCCCGGCGCTGGGCGGCCTGTCCCTGCCCCCCGGGGTCATCGTCATGACGGCCCTGCACTCCCCCGCCGCGGCCTCGGCCGCCGTCACAGACAGCGCCTTCCAGATCGCCAACCTGGCGGACTGCCCGCAGAGCCACGCCTCGGCCTCGCCCGCCTCCGCCCTGGGAGCCGCCGCCGGCGCGGGGGGCGGCGGAGGCGGTGGCGGCGGAGGCGGAGGGGGGGCCGGCGGCACCGGCGGCGGGGCCGGGGCCGGGGCCGGGGGGGGCAACCCCGCCAAGAAGAAGCGGAAACGCTGCGGGGTGTGCGTGCCCTGCAAGCGGCTCATCAACTGTGGAGTCTGCAGCAGTTGCAGGAACCGCAAAACGGGACACCAGATCTGCAAATTTAGGAAATGTGAAGAGCTTAAGAAAAAACCGGGCACTTCGCTAGAGGTCAGAGGAGATGATTTCTTTTTCCCCAGCCTCCCGCCGTCCCTCCTCAACCCCCTGCCCCCGCCCCTCCAGTGCTTCTTGTCTAGCTTCAAGATGCAGCATCCCTTCTCCGAGGCCTCCTTCAGGCTCTGAGGGAGCTCCCGCCGCGGGCGCGGCTCCCCCGCGGCGCGGCCCCGCCGCCCGCCCGCCCCTCTCCGCCCCGCAGGGAAGAGAAACGCCGCCCCCCGCGGCGCCCCGCGGAGCCGGGCTCCGGCCGCTGGGCACCGGCCCCGGCCCCGGCCCCGGCCCCGGCCCGAGGAGGGACGGCCTGGGGGTGCCGGTCCCCGCCCCGCCAGCTCGTGGCCGTTACGGGACGATGCTAACCTGGTTTACCTGCCGTGCTGTTTCCATAAGACTGCTGGCTCGCTCTGGTTTCTTTTCTTTTTTCTTTTTTTTTTTTTTTAATCATTGCTCTCTCTCTTATTTTTTTTTTTTTTTTAATTTTTTTTTTAATTAACAGCAATAATGACGATTCGGGGAGGTTTGTAGGGGCGGGGAGGTGGGAAGGGGAAAGTTTTAGCAGAACGCCCGGCTCTCGCTGTCAGAAGTTCAGGGGAAAGCGATGGCGAGTTCATCTCCAGGTTGGCTGGTAGCAGTTTGTCCCAGACAGACAACTGGCCATAGAGCCTGGTAGTCGGTGAAACGTGCCCAAGTGATCTCTTTGGCAATGTCTTTTACGAAATAACCTGTTCGTGGTGTATTAAACACAATGGAAGAATAGCACAGGTATGACTGGACTGATTTCTGACTGAACTGTATGTACGGTTATTTTTACGATGTGTCCTCGGAACTGACAATGTATTGTGCTCCCCAAAGCTGAAACAACAGGTTTTCAGGTTTGCCAGACGTAGGAGAGACAGGCAGATCCCATGTCGCAGACATTTCGGTTAATGTATTGGGTACGACAGACAATGGGAACCAGAATACACATCCGTGAGGAAAACGGCAATTGGACGGTATCGTTAGGGGGAGGAAACAAGTGAGAGAGAAGACTAGTAATCACACTTAATCCCTTGTCATTATTAAAATTATAGTGTTGCTGGTTAGATGCACATATCAGATGCATTTGAAGGTGTCGAGGATGATGGATTTAGTACAGAGGAGTAGCGTATGCCGGGTGACACCAAGATTTGTAGTCACAGAAATCAGAAACTAAGTGAGAAATTGCAACTTCCCTCTCTCTGTATGTGTGTGTGTGTGTGTATGTGTGTATGCCCGTATATGTTTGCAGAGTGGTTTATTCCCTTATTGCTTGCAGGAGTTCTCTCCAGGAAGAGGTGGGATGAGGGATTCCAGGGAAAAAGCAACACTAAGAGCCAATTAATTTATTCTGTGTTAAATAAATGGAGATAATGGTGTTGATATTGACACTGCCATGGGACAAAAGCAGCATTTGGGGGTTTAACTGACATTTGGCTGATACCATTAACTCTTTCCTAACCAGCTTCTTCAAAACAACTAATTAATTCATTTTTGCAAAAGTGAACTGTCCTTGCTGAAAGTTTGATTCATAGCTCTCCCTCCTTTTATCTTTTTCGTGAATGTATGGTGACCCAGCATTGCTAATGCAAAAACCAGGATGGACTTTCCAGGGCATAGAAACTAGACTGGGTTTCCAACTCTTGTTTTCCACAATAACATGCCTTTGTTGCTTTTGTAGCAAGTTTGCAACAAAGATACTCAGTGCCCCAGTCTGTTAATGATGGATTATAATGCTGAGTACAGCCTAGAAGAGACTTCTCTGAGTCAGAGGCATGGAGAATCCTCCCCACACCACCCAGCACTGGGGGTGCCTTTGTGTGCCAGGTTCCCTCATTAGGCTTGCAAACCAGGATGCTGCTGGGATTTAATGTTTGTGATAAATGATAGGTTCTGATGGCTTATCGATTTGTGCAGAAAGTGAGCTATCTCTGGAACAAATTTATACATTATCAGATCTTCCTTTGGTTAGTGTGCATCTCTGAGCACATTTCCAGAACTTCCTCGCTCCTGACAAAGGTGTTCGACAGCGTAGAAACTTTTCAGGCGTGTTACGAGAATGCTGCCTGTTAAAATTGTTTAACCACTGTGACTAGTAAAACCTATGGTTTAATTAGCCACTTGTGTGCTCTCATAACCACCTGCCTTCACCTCTTTTCTTCATTCTCTCTCTCCCCCACTCACTCTCTCCTGTTTGTGCTCCGTGGGATACGTAAACACAAAAGCTCCTCTGCTGCTGTACTGTGACTCGAAGAAAACAGGTTTCTCTTTCCACCTGTGGAGATGTCAGTAAGGCATTGCTTCTCTGCAGGTCGTGGCCCATCACAAAGTTTTGTCAAGGGATGTGGCTGATTTCTTCACAGAAATGTGGTTTGTCAGTAGCAGAGGAAGAGTTAACTTTCTTCTATGGTTGTTTTCCTTATGTCTTCTTTCTTCTTCTTTTTTAAAAAAATAAATTACCTAATAAAGAGTGACAGCAGGGCTGCCTACAGCACAAGTGCAGTGCTCTGGCTGTACGGCCACCAGCTGGAAAGGTGTCAGAAAGTGACAGGGCCTTCATGAGGGTACTGCAGCAGCAGTGTTGGTGTCGAGGGGCAGGCAAGGGCAGCCGCTCTGCAAAGCAAGCCTCTGGAGTGACTCCTCTGGCCTGTGCTCCTGGGAAAGCCCCCACTCTGGGTGAGTGATCCCCTGGCCCCTCGGTGGTAGGCACAGTCCCATGGAAATGCATCAAGGATTGAGGGGCTCACATTCCACGACACACTTGTAAGACTTGTGAATTATGCTCAACAGTGTCTGCAAGTTGCAGGGGTGATTTAAGGCAAGGAGTGGAACCATGTTTAAAAACAAAATAAATGAAAAATAAATATAATGCCAATAAACAGTAAACTGGCTGATCCCATGGAAACCATTTCTCTCTTTTTCCTTTAAGTTTCTTCTACTCGTGCGATGAAGGCACAGGATATAACTCTCAAAGTTAGTACATGGAGTTGAAGACAGATTCACATGAATGCTTTCTAGTCCCTGACCCTCACATTTTTAATGGAATGCTTCTCACCCAGCTTTTTTTTTTTTTAAACACTTGAATTATTTTTTCCTACTTTTCTTGTACTATTTTCACATTAAAAGTGTCCCAATGCTCTAGTATTTTTCATAGAATGTTATTATTACTAGGAAACTTTATGTACGGCAATAATAAATCTATAAAAATAAGATTGACGTCACGTTGCACGCTGCCTACTTGTGTACGTATATTCTGTGTTCATTCAGATTTACAGTCGGTTTAAAGAGACATAATCTTTATTTACCCATAGAGACTACTTATTTTCCTCTGATTGGTATATGTGTCTATAACTTCTGCTGCAGGTTATGAAGATTAGGAGCCTGACGATAGTTTACATCCCCCTCTCTTTGAAGTGAACCATCTTCATTCAGCATATGAATCTCATTTGCCCTGCTCCTCATTTTCATTATGGCAACAAGGTCAGGCAGAGAGGCTGACCTGCATTGGAGGGGCTGAAGGGTCCTGCCCAAATAGGAACTATCATCTGTTCAGGCATGTTGTCATCATAGCTGGTACCACTTGCTTTCTTCGTAACAGCCCAGCTAATCGATACATGCGCTCTTAAAGTGAATGTTTGCATACCAACCTGATATAGTCGATACCAGCCTCCAAATCCGAGGCACCTCGCTGAGTTGCATTTCAAGCCAGCGGGAGTTTGAGATGGCCTTCTCCAGGGATAGGCTGTGATGATTGATTTCAGCAGGAACGGCGTCTGATCCTGAAAATCCTAACACCATATGGCATTGCCACGGGGGAGAGAGGCGGCGCTGGCACCCTCCGACCTTGCACTTCGTCTTGCGGTAGGGTGTGTGAGCGTGTTAAGGGAAGACTGCTGAGCTCTGTGGATAGGGGTCAATTAGTAGGGGCCTCAGAGGAAGCAATTTCCCTGCCGTCTATCTAGCTTTAAAATATATGCACGAGTTAAGTGATGGCATGATGGAATTGAGTAGTGTGAGGGGGAACTGTAAAGTCTGATAAGGAGCAGGTGGCTAGCACGATCCAACTGGCTAACTGGAAGGTGGAAAGAAAGACCACCTTGTAGCCTGCATTGCTGTTCATCACTTAACATCAGCAATGTTGCTGTATGACAGTCTGTCTTTCTTGCCTGCCACTGCCTTGTAGCCCTCCATCTGGCCAAGTCTCCCCATGTGCATGTGCTGTGCAGAAGAGCAAAAAAGCAGTCCTTGTTCCTGGGCATTTACAGCTGGAGCAAGAACCACAGTCTGTCCTGAGAGCAATTCACATTGGAACTGGCTGCAAAGCCCTGATTGACCCTGAGTCCTGTTTTTCCCCTCTTTCTTTCTCGTTCATGCCCCTTGTGCTCTGCCGAGGATGCTCTTGTTTTTCTGTTTCCAGGCCTGCAGGGAGTGTGCCTGGCACTGGAACTGGTTGCTAGTTCCCCCTTGCTGGGGGACTGTGATACTCTTGCTTGGGGCTTCCAACACGGTGTGTAATCCTGTCATGATGATGTGGGCAGGGAGTGGGGGAAGTGGTAGGCAGAGCAAGATCTGACCTTTGCTGAGTGCTTTGTGATGGTTTTTTGTCACTATTGCAAGTCTGGGTTAAACATACACTCAATGATGAATTTTCCTTTTGATCTCTGGAGGTTCTTGGGGACAACACAGGGCCTCCTACTGCCACCTCCAGCAGAGACTAGAGCAGGTGCAAGCATCTTTTCTCACTGGTGCCTGCTCTCTGCTGGTCAGAAATCTCATTGAAGCTAATCGACGTTATGTCTTAGGATTGTGTCTTGCAAGGCAGGAGCGCACTGTGGTTGTTGGGACGCATGGGGTGGAGGAAGATGTTTAGAGCCCAGAGGAACTGAGCTTCTGGTCTCCTTCCAGTTCTGGCAAATTGCTGAGTGCAAGTGATTTCCTCTGAAATGGAGTTGGTTGTTGTCTGGTTTACCATTTCATGTATTGTTGCTTCCCTTTCCTCGTGTGATACTTGCAAAGCAGAGGAAGTGCCCACACCCCATGACAGTACTGTTCAATTTAGAATATAGACTGTTGCTTGATATGTTACAGTTTGTTAGAGGGGGGCAGAAATTAAGTCTCTCTTGCCTAAGGAGATCTCTTAGTGGTGGGATTGGTACTGAACTGAACAGAATGTCAAGGAATTCTGCAAAATTGTAGGCCAGTCAAGGACTTCACAGTCTCTTTGATACAAACACTGGTTTCTACTTGCACTGGAAATTGCTTGATCATTGAACTGTGGTTGTTTGCCAGTGAAATTGTCCGTATGGCAAGAGAGATTAACTGGTTATGGGGGTTCTGCATTTCGATTGCACTGAATAGTTCTTTGCACATTTTTCAAAGTACTAGTATAGGTGATGCAATTGGGGTGTTGGGATTCTGTGCCAGACTCTGTGTTTCAGTGTCATGACTGATTGGTTAGTCTGTTTTTTTAAGCTGACATAATGAAACCTTTTTGTATTGTTTAGGCTGGGCAAGCTGCATGTGCCATGAGAAAGATGATGAATGAGGGCAGTTTGGGCATTTTTTGAGCAGTAATTATCATAATAAGTATAATTTTTCTTTTTTTTTTTTTTTTTTTATTTCCCCTCTCACCCCCCAATCATCTGGGTCACTCTGAACTAGATATTTCAGTTAGAGGTGCATAGAACCATCATGACTTGGAGTCCTATGGCAACTGCAGGATGTTTGGAAAATCTTTCCAGTGTTGTGTTTCTACAAAATGTAGACTATACACATCATGCCTCATTCATACAGGGAGACTCATTTAAGCTGGTAGATGTGTGAATGCCATGTTATACATACCATTATTTAGGAGTGATTAACAGTAAGGAACAGTCTCAGTTTTTGTCTGCCTGTTCATGTATGGCCATATTATTGGGTTTTGGGTCCACCTTCCATGCAATTATATTTGATAAGTGCACACTTAACACCTTTACTGAAGTTAGGGAAGATGTTGCTTACTTGGAGAATGAATCAGGATGTCAGAAAGCAATCCCTTTGTACTGAGGAAAGAAAAGGGACAGAAACTTTTATTGGTCAAAAACCAACATCCCGGTGTTGTGCTTTTGATTTTAAAACAAATATGTTCTAGAGAGTTAAACAAAAGGTTGATACTAATTTCTGTATGCTGTGTCAGGCATTTGATACGTGGCAATGACTAACAACAGGTCCTTTCCAGACATCCTAAAAATTGATATTGTTAAAAAGAAAACTAGTAGTCTTCCAGGTCATAACATGCATGTGTTTTAAGGATTAGGCTCGGTGAAGTAATTCTAAGCAGGCAAACCTAGAATATACACTTTAAAAACTCATCAAATATAGCATTATTTGATTGCTGTTTGCAATGGGAAATGGCTGTCAATTGCAGAGGGAAAGGCTTTAAGATGAGCTTTTTGGATGTACCCAAGTGAGTTAGGAGCAGCAGGAAAGTAACTTGTGTCACTGTAAAAAAGTCCCTAGGACTTGGCCTCGGTTGCTAACAATTCCCAAGTCACTGACTACATGCTTAAAAATTGGCAGCAGACACCACGTCTTCCGAGGAGTACCACCATCCAGAGAAAGTGCTTCTCTGCTTCTGTAGTGTCTATATTTTTGATAGCTCATCTACTTGAGTGATCGTACTGAACCACAATGTCTTGAAGCATGCAGCTTCATTTGACACTTCTTTTGCTGTTGGGAGCCCATACTGCTGTGTCTGTCTTCTCTCTTCTTTTGGGTACCTTTATTGTTTTCCACAGTCGTATCTTGTTCAGTCACATGCAACCACCTGTCCTGAAATTGAATTACTCTGTGGTGTAATCTGAAGTCATCCCCCATTTCAGCATCCTGCGCTTTCTCTTGTGTGTTGAGTTATGTTGCACCATACTTTAGATGCGACAGCCATTTAATAATGTTGAAGCCTTAGCTCTGCAGGGGCTAAAAAGATCCCAGCAGGCTTGTTAACTTCTACTCTCAGACATTATGGGAAATATTTTCTCCTCCCTGGAACTCCTAGGCATCCTCTTAATTAACACTATAAAAATACATAGCCAGGTATGCGCAAAGCCTGTTTAATTTTTTTTGCAGTTTTCCAGAGTTTCTCCGTTCCTTCTTATTTAACCAGACACTCTGGTGCCAAGTGAGTTATGAGAACATAAAAGGAATAAAAGCAGCCTGGGTCATGCTGGATACTGTGTTCTTGTCAGGCAGCATACTCATCAAGTGCCTTCCCCTTACTCACCATAGGGTCTTATTCTTTCCCTTGCTTTACTCAGTATTTTCCTTTATCTCAGCCTTGGAAGTGTTGGGCATTTGAAAACTTAGCACCTCTCCTGTCTCAGGAGAGTATTCCTTTCTGTTCCACACTGCTGTGGTCATGGTGTCTGTTGTACTTTTATATAGGATCCCCACTAGTTGGTATCAGACTTCATTTGACTAGGAGTTATTTGTACAGAGATGAGAGAGGTTATTCAGTGGTTTAGGAAGTGGAGAAGCAGTAATAAAATTTGAGGTGGAAGGAGGAACTTAATAAATACTGGAAAATGGTGGGGAATCCAAGGGAATTCAGGATGGATATGACTTAAGATGAGGACAGAAGAGGCGAAAAGAAAAGCTGCAGAGTGCTCAAACAGAGTAGGACGCAAAAATGGCTGAGGGTTGTTATAATGTGTGAAGCCTCATGTGTGAAGGGGTGCCTGGTCCTCCATAGGGGTGACTCAGTGACCATGGGACAGACTGACTGAGCACTGAAGGGTACAATGGTAGGGCTGAAGATGGCAGTGAGATCTCCCCTGGTGAGAAGAGCATGGAATGAGAAGAGCATGGAATGTATCTGCTGCTGTGAGCTGGTTTACCATTAGTAATTCAAGTGAGGCAGTTGAAGAGCTCACCAGTAACCGTCTTCCTTGCACTTGCATAGGGCAAGGCCAAGACTTCATACAGGTGAAAGGGACCTTGGTGAGGGAGAGCAGGGCTTTTCATGTGCCCTTGTTGTTAGGGTAAAACCAGTTTCTTTAATTAATTTTTTAAAATTGACTAGAATTTATGGAGAGAATTTGGATATTGATGTGAGCATTTGTTCTGGGCAGAGTTGCATGATCCAAACAAGTTGTTCAAGGGCTAAGGAAATGATAAAGGAGTACATAAAGCCAAAAAATGTGAAAGGGAGAGAGGAAGCTTGCAAATGAAAGGCTGAAAATGATGATTTGTTGCATGAGGACTTCTTGGTCTTAGAGGTTTCTTTGGTGGTATGCACTGTGTGTCCTAGGAAAGCTGGAGCACGGTGACAGCACGTCAGTCTGCACTATGTTAACTCAAAGAATTTGCTCCATTGTTGTGAAAGAAATACCCCAAAACAACTGCAGTTCAGTAACATCCGTCCTTCTGCACATCCTAACTGCTCGATGGGGAAGCAGAGTGGATGCTGCAACCTTGGCAGTTACAGGTTTGGAACAGAGCTGAAGAACCCTGGGTGTCTGTGTAGAACGTGCAAGGAGGGCAGAGCATGATTATTGTGAGGCAATTTAAGAGGTAAGAAGTGGAAAAGAGAGGCAAGGAGTATACATGGTTAAATATGTGATCTCCAAAGTGAATAGTATCAGTCAAACAAAGGATTTTAGTTTTAGAGTGAACAAAAGAGAAGAAAAATATATTTGGAAGGATTGTGGGTATGACCCACGTGGGAGGGGGTGGGAGAGGACTCGATGATACCATCTGAGTAATGATGTAAAACCTGCTCTCTCTAAATCACCAGTTCATCTGAGCTCTGGGATGTGCTGATACGGTTGGCTGGTTGCTTGGAAGCTGATGTAAAGTAAATTGGAGGTCAAAGTCCAGTGGAGGTGACAGTGTCATGAAAATAATTACTGAGATGTGTCTTAATTGTCATCCCTGAAAATTTCAGAAGACACACCCGAGAATGAATGGGGTTCAGAACCATTTACAATCTTTTAACGTTTTCCTTGCCAGTAGGAATTGTGGTGACCTGCTGTATAAGAGTTCGTGTTGCTAGTCCTCTTACTGCATCCAGTCAGACAATACATGGTGCTCGCCTTGATGTTTGGCTGCAAGAGTGCCAAGCTGGCACCTGTGATGAGTCTTAGGCATTGGCTGATTATCCTCCCTCAGCCCAGATTCCAAGTGCTGCATTTGAGTGAATGTGTTTCTGTATTTCCCCCCACTTTTTTTTTTTTTTTTGGCAAGCTTAGCAGAAAAACGAAACAAGCAAGCAGAGACCAAGCATTTAGTGGATATATTTTTCACTGGCTCTTTTATCAACAGCATATGAAAAATCCCAAAGGACAGAAGCAGTTAGCTAACCAATGAGGCATCATAGCCGATTTTAGGTTCCATGCAGGAGGAAAAGATACTGAAGCCCCAGCAGCTCTAGGGGAAAGAGATTTAAATTTAGGTTTAGTACTAAGAAACGTGCCTCCCCTCTGCTTGGAGACCAGTCTGTAAGAGATTACTGTACCCCAGGGCAGCAGTTTGGAGGATGATAGAGATGTCAGCCTGTGAGTGCAAAGACTTGTACCACTGGATGATGAACCAGCAGGGATTTCTCATTAATGGAATGAATGTTAACAAGAATAATTCTGTTTTGTGAGCTGGTGGGTGTGTGTGTGTGTGAAGGATAAATGATAGGGACTGATGGATGGTCTTCACAGAGATTTGATTGGGGAGAAGGTGAATGGCAGTGTGTGTGTGAGAGAGAGGGGGAGGTGTATGCATGTGGTACATCAGTTGCAAGAGGCAGGCACACTTGCAGTTGATAATGTCTGACAGAAGTCAGCAGAAGTAACCAGGCAGGTCCTAGGCAAAAGCAGAAGCTGAGCACTCGTGTGGCATTTAATTTTTACTGTCTTTTGCATTGTAGGGTCTTGGTTTTTATGTTGCATGGTGGTAAGAAACCTCTACCCAAGAATTTTTCTATAAAACTTTTCTCAGTAACAGAGCTTTCTGTTTTATGCTAATAAAACATTGGACTATTTGATACTAATTCCCACAGTCAGTATGGGAGCACTGAGTGACAGCTTTTTTGACCGGGTTAGCATCAGTTTTGGCTCTGAAGTAACATTGTTAAAGCTTGTATGAGCCCTTTCCCGTTCCTGAAAAAGCAGGAGACAGGCCAGACCTACTAGTTGAGAGGCCAGGCAGGCAGAACCAACAGAAACAATCCCTTATTCTGCCCGAGGCCTTCCTATGCTGTTGGAATGCAAATAATAAATTAAGAAAAGCAAAATAGTAGCATAAGCCGAGTAGGCACTCTAGCAGACTTAGCAGGGCCACCTTCAGGATAGCTGAAAAAACTGAAGGAACTGCATGAACTGCTCGAGAGGGATGTAGAAATAGGGAAGGAAATGTGAATCCCTTCGCAAGTGAGATGTGGGAGACCCCTAAACTGAAAAGCCAAACCTCTGAGATCTTCCCTGCTGCCTTTGCCAGAAAGCCGTTAGGATTCCCTGCCTGAGGCCGGAGCGTGGCCAGCTGGAACTCAGCTGCAGGGTAGCAGACGGCAGGAGGAGTTCCCGACCCCGGCTTGCCCGTCGCTGCCAGCCCTGCGTGCAGGATGCCAGGCACGGGGAAGCCGGCGGCCAAGCCGGCTGCCTCCCGGGGGACCGAGCGGGGCGGCAGAGGTGGAGACTTGGCTCCGTCCCTCGGCTTGCTGGCCAAAAGAGCTGCACTGGCACAAGGGAGGGAGTGTGCTGGAAGGCGACCGCGGCCAGTTACTCCCAGCCTGTGGAAGGAAGGGGGAGAGGAGGTGTGTTCTTTTCTAGGGCTCTGCCTCCATCCTGGGGCGATGCTTCTGCCTGCCAGCCTCGATGCGTTGTTGGGATGCTTAGCGACTGGAGCTGACTCCTGGGGATGTTAGGGATGGTGGAGCAGAGCGTGAGAGCTGCTCCGCTGAAAGATGGTGTAGTTGCTCGTAGCTTTAGATACTTGCTGGCATGGAGAGGGGTCTGTCACTAACATTTCCTGGGACTGAGCTGTTTTTCTTTGAGAGCATTAGTCTGAATTCCTTATGATTTCTGATCTGTGTTTGCCATCTGTTTTCCCCGATGGCATTATGCATTTTTTCAGATCAAAAACCCATTCCCCAAAATTTAATCTCATCTGTAAAGTGAAAAAAAAATTAATATATAAAATAAACTATGGTGTGTAGTGAATGTAAACGAGGGACACCTTTGCTCCTTCTTTCTCCTGTGGAGAAACACATTACTTCTCTGACTAATCCTATTGATTTGGCTGGGGAGCTACGGCCTGCTGCTGAGTCCAAGTGGCAGCATCCGGCCATACAGTGTCAGGTCCCTGTGGCCATTGGCACAAATCCTTTATTCCCCAGCCGACTCCACTGAAATTTCATGAGGTTACCTCTGGGCGAGCTACTCCAGAGGAGCCAGGTTTTCAAACCATGACCCTGACTTAGGAGTACATTTTTAAAATTTCTATTTGCAATGTCCCGTGGCAAAGGTTTACTTTTCACTCAGTGGAGCTGGCGGCAGAGAAAGTCAAATGAGTTTCCTAATCTGGTATGTTCTAAATCTGGTTTGTCTCAAATACAGCCTGAGAGATATGCACCGCAAGTGGAAAAATAACTGCCAGCACGCAGATGCATTTCCTCTTGGAGCAAATAAAGCTGACTTTTAAAATAAATGTTAAATCTCATCCTTGGTATGAAGGGAGACAGGCCTGTAGCTCAGGTATGGGGAGAGATATTTTAAGGTGGGCTGTGGAATACAACTCACCACCAAGCTTCTGACCCAGCGTACGTGTCCCTTTTTATCTGCTAAGTCCAATAATAAGCTTGTTATTAGAGGACATCTGTTACTGCCTGATAACACGTACAGCGAGCAGGAGTGCAGTGTTGGTGGGCAGCCAGGGATTTTGGCAGCTGTGGGGAGCGGCAGCTTCGTGGACTGTTTCACACCTCGTCCAGAGCTGGGGCAGCACATCCCTCCCATGGCCCTGCAGCTGGGGGGGGTGGAAGATGCCAGGAGTTCGAGGTGAGGGCTGTTCCTGTGTGGAGCTCTCTCCTGTGCCAGCTGGTGTGCACATGTGCCAGAGCCCAGACGCATGCAGGAGCAGTCCCTCATCCACTCATCCTCCCGCAGCCGCAACTGGCCCCCTCGGTGTCAGGTCACCGCGGTGGGTCTCCTGGCACTCCTCCAGGACAGGGAGCGGAGCAGCTGGCGGGAACGTGCCACGCTCCAGGTTCTGCCTTTTCCTTCTGCGTCAACATGAGATGCAGTTCACACACTGGTTTCTTGCCCCCAAGCCTCCTTGCCTGAAGAAAAACATTCAAGGAGACTCTGTGAGCTGAATCTGAGCAGCAGGAGGTTTTCCCAAAAGTCATTGCTGTAGGTAATGTATATTTATGAGTGGAACAAAGTGGGCTGCAGATACTTTGAAAGGCTGCTTTCCTCTTGAGGTGGCTGAGTATTTAGGCAAGTAGGGAGTGGAGATGCTGTCCAGATTGCATTCACCAGTGGCAGAGCAGCATGGTGCAGGACAGATGGCAACTTCTACCCACCTTCCTGTGGGTTAGGAGATGCTGGTATTCTGAGGTTCAGGAGACTGGATCCTTCCAGTACGTAGAGTGGGCCTACAAGAAGGCTGGAAAAGGACTTTTTACAGGGCCATGTAGTGATAGGAAAAGGAGGAATGGGTTTAAGTTGAAAAAAGGTAGGTTTAGATTTGATACTAGGGAGAAATGCCTTATAGTGAGGATGGTGAGGCACTGGAACAGGCTGCCCAGTGAAGTTGTGGATGCCTCCTCTCTGGAAGTGCTCAAGGCCAGTTGGGATGGGGCTCTGACCAGCCTGATCTAGTGAAAGGTGTCCCTGTCCATGGAAGGGGGGCATTGAACTAGATGATCTTTAATGTCACTTCCAACCCAAGCCATTCTGTGATTTTGTTGTGCTCTGCAGGTCAGGAGATGGCATCGCTCTGCTGGGCTGTAGCACATCACAGTGTGACACAAAACTCCATCCCAGCAACGAGGCTGGGTCTGTACCACCCGTGTGCCTGGCAGCCCGGCACTTGTTTGGGGAAGGGTCTTTCCAGAGAGGGAAACTGGGGATGGAAAGTGAGTTTTGAAATTGCACCAGATTCTGCACTGTTTATGTATGAACAATGCATGATGTCATTTCCAGGGTGTCTGACTGACAAATAAATTAGCTTGTGGCACTGGAAATAGAAGGTGTGAAGTGGAGGAAAGGCCAGTTTGCCTTCTTGCTGGTGGTCAAATGAGTTCTGTGGGACTGACTAGGTGCATAGCCTGTATGTGCACAGTGTAAGGAAAACATACAGGCACTGGTTTATGGCCAGTGACCGTCAGTGTTTGCTGGGGCGGGCTACTGATTGATCCAGATGGCTTTTTATGCAGGGGCCAGGACTTTACAGCTGAACATTTTTGACCACTGTGGAGCACTGTATTTCTCTATGTCTGATATATACATATATAGGTATATTGAGATATACATAGACACATATATATCTATATAACTTTGTGGGCCAAACTGCTCCTCTTGTGGAAGGCATTTAACAAAGGGATTGTCCTCCAGCTTGAGAAGCTTATGTGCAGTTCTCTGCAGATCTTGGGAAGGTCAGCTTTCCCTATGTCGCCAGCACCATTCTCACTGATTTGGGAAATCCACTAATTACATTTCATTTGCCCTGTGAATTTGAGATTGCTTAAGGTGCTGTCTATTTCTGTAGTTATGTAGGTCTCTGTAAAGACTGCCAGGTAGCCCAAATCTTGTTGAATGTACCTCAGCTGTAATATACTTCCCAAAGGGCCTCTTTTGAGCTGGATTGTTTCATCCAAGCCTCCTGAAGAGGAATAAGGAGTGCCACATTTGACTTATAATTTGCTGTAGCCAACGTGTGAGTTTACTTCGGTGAGAGCAGGATTTTTGCTCATGGATCAAACATCATAGAATACTTACATAATGCAACATCTTTTAACATTGGTAAGATATTAGGTCATAATCATGTAGTGCTCTGATGTATTTTATTATTTTGCTTTATTTCTGAATGTGATTCACCTCAACTCAAGTGATTCCCTAGCCTTGCAGAAAATAATAATACAGATGACTTACAGTGAGTCTTGTTTAGGTAGCTGCAGATTTTGGCTGCACCCTAAGCAACAGCATCCTAAGCAGGAGCAGCCAATTTTCCTGACTTCTCTGTATCATATCTTTTGTCTGGCTGAGAGCCAAGGATACAGGGGTCTCTGGCAGGTTTGGTAGGCTTTAGCTCCCCAAGGGATGGGGCTGGCTGGGCTGGGCAAGCAGGCAGGCCTTGGATGAGCAAAGCTCACTGTCTGGCATCCCAGGGGGCAGTGGGCGGCATCGTTCTTTAAGGAGTGCTTCTTCTGTGAAAATACAGGTGTTGAAACAGAGTATTTAGTGAGAAATTTCCATTACCTGCCTGTGTGCTGTTTTCATGTGTTGCATGTAGCAAGGGTCTGCTTTTACATTTCCCTATGAGGCACCCAGGACAGATACGGAGGTATTATTTTTCCATTGCTGTTTAATTGAAGAGATTTTCTGTTGGTTTCTCTTGCCTTTTTTTACTTCCTCCTCCAAAATTGTAGCATGCCTGGTCCCCTACATGAAGCTGATTTTTCAAGGCAACAATTAAAATTTCAAAGTTCAAATATTTGAGCTGCTGCTTTTGCCATGAAAGCTGGCAAGCAGGGAGCAGAACAGAGAATTTGAAAGTGTGGAGGTCATTTCCTCCCAGGTTTGTGTAGGGATAAATTCTCTCGAGTGCTATGGTTTATGGCATTACCTGCTTGGAGAAGCCAGGGCTGCAGATTTCTGAGCATCCTCCTGAGAGCGAGCCTGCCGTTTGTCAGCATTTGCACCGGCACAATCAGTGAAGGCTTTTGCAGCTAAACCACACTGATCAACTCTGGTTCTGCTCTTCACCACCCCTCCCTAGGCTTCCAGGGGGATCTGTCTTTCCTGTCACTCAGGATAATGATTCCCTACCGGCAGCACAGAGATCCAGAAATGTGCTGTAATCTCGCCGAGAGTTTGATTCCCTGGCTGTGACTGCTGGATTTATACAGCCAGGCAGTAGATGGTCATTGCACTTAAACTTGTATGTTGATGTGCTGAACCCCTAAATGGGCTGAAGGGTCTCTGTTTGTCTGGAAATAACCTTCATTCTTAGCGTGGTTAAATCTATGGATTTCATCACGTAAATTGGTTTAGATTTAACTTGAACCAGCTATTCAATTTTAAAAGATTTCATTTTTTGTTTAAGGGTGGATTAATAATTCATTCCCAAATTGGTAGTTAATGCAATGGATATTTAATTGTAAATGTGTATCTTTCATTAGAACTTTGTACACAGATGCAAAAATTCCTTATCTTGCAGTTTTTCAAAAGCACACATATTAAACCACAGCTTTGCCCTTCAGAAATACTATTCTGTGTATTTAAAGGTCTGAATGACCTTTTAATCAGACATTACACCTTTACTTCCAGCTGATATGACAACGCCTGACAGTAACTCAACCTGATGTGGCAAGAAAATAAATAAAGGCCATCTCAGTCACTATGTCTTTAAATGTCTCTGTCTACCTGTGGTTTTGTGTTCAGGCAGATGGACCCACAGTAGAATATTACATTTAGTTTTCAGGTGAAGACAATCTATCGAATATAATACATTTTTATGTTTGGCTGTTCTTTTGAGGTCAATTTAGTCATACAACTGTTTCCTGCCATTCCAAACTCCAGCCTCTTCTGCAGCCAACCTCTTAATAAATTATAAATCTGTGTACCTCGCTCTCAGCAGCCATCTTACAGCCCACAAAGACCGGGGCGGATGGTCTAGCAATTGCATTAGCTCTCCTCGGTGTACCTGGGGATGAGGGCTGCTGTGCTTTGTCACTACTTGTGCTTATGCTCAACTGACGTTAACCGGGCAGAACAGGGTCTGGTAGAGGTGGATATGAGCAATTCCTACTTTTGGACTACCAACACAAAGAAAACTCACATTGATCAGGGCGATTGTATTCAAAAAACAAGTTCATTGTCTTTGGGAGTTAATTTTCAGATGATTTATTAAAGCGTAACATTCGCGGGAGGGGGTTGGGTATGGAATTGACAGCAGGTCAGACTTCTACTGACACAGCAGAATTATTTTGATCTCTGGTATTTCCGTGTGGACAAACAGTAAACATAACAATAACAGCTCCCCTTTCATATGGCGTTTACAAAAAGAGGAGCTGGGTACTGCTTGAGCCTGATTATCACAAACTGGGCTAATTATTCAACAAAAAATAGTTGCCATACTAATGAGCAGTTTTCTGGAATTTAGAAAGAGATATTCTGACAGCAAGTACAATGCACACTGTACCCTGCAGGGTCCATGGTTTGTTGGATTTTTATGGAAAAACTAGGAAAACATTTTAAAGTGCTCCCTGGAACAAAAAAAGAATTCTTTCAAAAAGAGGCATGGCATCTATATGTGACACCAGCAAAATCCTTGAGAACTTTTTCGTATTTATCTGCAAATTTCCAGAGTTTTGCTTTTAAGGGAATTTCTTTGGATGTAACAATAATATTCGTGGGTAGTTCTTAATAAAATAAGTATTTGTGAGCTGGGACAGACTGATACAGAGTCATCTTTGGGCTCGTTCTTGCTTCCCTAGACAGTGCAGTCATTAGTTCTGGTGGAGAGATATGTGGATCTAGATGCAGGGGTTCAAGGACTCTTTTACAATCTTTTAACTGAAGGAAACTGAGGATAAGAAGTACCCTACAGAAGTGACACAGTCGTTGCAGGCTCAGCCCCTCAGCCTCTCATGTGTGTGGGGTACTTTAAAGCTGTGAAGGGAATTTGCTGGTACTCAAACATGTATGGAGGCACCCGAGTGCAAGTGGATATCATTTCCAGGGGGCAACAGGCGGGGGAAGGAGGGAGGGTAGCAACTCTGTGAGCAGACTATTTTTGTGTAAGCCAAGGTCCAGCATGTGTGTGAAAGAAAGTACGTGGGCAGTCTGGGCAGCACCCCAAGGTGTTTCCCTCAGTGAAATGAAGTCAAGGATGTGTTTAAATTCTTTCTGCATTGCAACCTGTTCCCAAGGTGTCTATAGACACAGCACACTTTCTGAGTGACAGATCAATGCCTTTGCTATTCCCTGTCACAAACATGGTCTTGCCAAAGCTTGTGTTTAAACCTGCAAACCCTACCAAGCCATATCTGTGCATCCAGTATGCCAAGGCACAGGCAGAAACCATTGTACAACTGTGTGGTTATTCTAAAAGCACTGTCTGTTTTCCAGATATTTTTTCTAGCAATGTTTACATTTTCATGACTAACTTGTTAACTAAGGAGAAGACAGCACGTTAGGTGTGTTGCATACCGAGTACGATGTTTTGCGTGTGATCCTAAAATGGTGTGTGTTTGGAGAAGGATGTTTCTATTAATTGTCAAGCAATGTGAGGCATCGTGCTGTTCCTAGATAACTGAAAGTATGCCTAAAATGTAAAGGAAAAGAACAACTAGAACTGGAGTATGCCAATGCCGCAAAAGAAAGCTTAACTTGTTTTCTTGCTTTTTTTTTAGAGAACACCTGTTCCCAGCGCTGAAGCATTCCGATGGTTCTTTTAAGCAGTAGTGTATCTTATTTTCAAGGCAGTCCGAAGTGAATGGCAAGCTAAAGTCTTGTTTTAAGAAACTGCTTAGTCCACCATTGAAGAATATACTCAGATACTATTTTCATTTATGTATAGGGGTTTCCTCAAAAGCAAAAGACAAAAATCTGGGAGCCTGGGGAATTGGCCAGCTTCTTCACATTCAGTACACCGATTCTTTCTTTGATGTAACCTAGCTATACTAGTGAAGTTGTTGTCTATTTTTAAAGTGGCTGTAAAAAAAAAAAAAAAAGTTTGGGTAAACCCCTGCTATAAAGTCATGTATCTTTGAAAAGTAACATATCTATACTTCATTTTCAAATATATGTGTTTCAGTACTGTAAACTGTACAGATAGCCGCTTGTATTTTGTGTGTTTAGACACAAGGAGACAATCATGTCTGAGCATCAATGGAGATAAACGGTTTGTACACAACAGTGTGGTTCTGTGAGTTAAATCCGGAGCAATAAATTCTAGCTTTAACTATTATTTTGCTAGTTGTTTAGCATCAGCAGCAACAGCAGCACTGTTTTACCCTGCATCCTTCCATAGAGACTTGATGCCAAGTTTCCAAGATAAAAAAGATTGTGACGCATCTAGCAATTACCTTCCGTTGTGGTGTTGTGAGAGGGGAAGACGTAACATTTAAAATTAATCTTTCAAGCACTCTATTAGAGTAGTGGTTTATGCACTTGCATTGCTTCTAAACAAGCTTTACAGAGGGGTATCTCTCCAAAAATGCTGTCTGGTGTCTGATTTATTTTCCACTGTGCTGGAGTGCCCAGCATAGGCGGATGTGCAAAACTAGTCGTCCAAATAAAGGTTGTTCTAGGGTGCAAAACAGAGTACCAGACTTTAGAAAAAATGATGACTCAGCTTAATTACCCCTCACCTATGAGGTCTTGTGTAGCATTTTCAGTCAATGGAGGAGGCATTTTATAAAGTGGAATGCCGTATTTTTGGTTCACGTGGAGCTCTTCACGGTTAAATTAATTTTGACAGTTGGACTGGTTTGGGTCGCACTTGCACTTGCGCTCATTTGAGAGCCTGGATATTTTTGCAGTATAAAAATGAGCTTTTTTTTTTTTAAAGAAAAATGCCTTTAAAAAAGACCAATTCTCCCCACACATTTCTTGGTTCACAGATCCTGGATTTGCTGAGTGACTGGTCCCTTAAGCCCCCAGAAAAATGCTTTGCTGTTCTTCCTGCTCTAGCTGCATGGAGGTAATGTCTACTCCATAGAAAGGCAGCACACAGAGGGATATAACTCACATGCTGTAAAAAATGTGGAAGATTCTAAACTTAGGGATACTTTTTATCAGTTGATCATCACTTTTTATTGCTTGGCTTTGTCATACCACTCACATGCGAGAAGGCCATGCCATCAAAGTAAGTGAATGCTGTTGTGCCATGTGTTTGATAGATTTATAATTTTGTATGAGATAGGACTACCAGTAGTTTCACAGACAAGGTGCTGGACACGGAAATAACCAGTTAATGTTTCACAGCACATGCAAATCTCCTACTGTTTCAGCACTTTCTCCGTTTTTTTGCTAAGTACTTTAGCCTTTGGTCCCTGGTCACACTTAAATGGTGAAGCACAAGGGATGGGTGCGGAATGCTATAGTGTGGGACCTGTGCAGGTGGGGAAGATGCCATCTTTGGCAAGTGAGGGAGCTCACAGGGCTGGCAGGTGCTGGGAACAGCTCAGAAAATGAAGACCAGGGGATGGAGGAGGAGGAACCTCCAGAGGTGACATGTGTGTGTCAGCAGGACTGGGCAGAGCGTGGGTGACCCGGGGTAACTGGAGGAGAGTGGGCAGGCTGGGCTTACGCCTGCACCCTCAACTTAGGGTCAGTGCATGTGTCATGTCTTTGTGTCATATGACATCGCATCCATGGCTTCAGAGGTGGAGTGTCACATCTAAAATGCTTCTATCATGGTGCCCCTCTTACAGTTTGTAAGAGATCCTTAGTTAAATACTCATCCAGTGCCCATTAAACTAGCTTTATGTCTGTTTGTATGGCAGCTATGTACGGATTTTTTTTGTGTTGGAGACATTTTGGTTAGGGCCTCTGTTACTGATCACTAGACCAATATGAGCTCTGCAAGGTCTTCTCTACCAAAGCACTGATTGATTTACAAACTGAAGCCTTATTTGCACATCTGGCTGGTAAGCTTGCCTTGCTCTTTGGAAAACTCTGATTGCTCTTACAGAAGCAGAGGCAAAGTTGAGTTCAGGCTACATTAGGTGTACAAAGATACTCATAGCAATGTACTCACTGTCTAATACCCTAATGTTGCATGTCTTGATGTGCTTTCTTTTTTTTTGTTTTGTTGTTTTGTTTTAAAGAACTGATGGGTCTGTATATTGTAATTGTGGTGTTTGACATGTCAATTCAAAACTGTTAAAACAAACAAACAAGCAAGCCTGTTGATTATTGAAAATGAACAAGAGTTGATTTTTCTTTGATTTACCCATATGGTTTTTCTTTTGGATGTTGTTCCTTTGCACCATCAGGTTTTTAGATTTTGCTGAAACAGTATTTATATGATGTAGTGTGCATAGAGCATTTTAATTAGAGATGTTTAAAGAAGGAAATCCCTTTTCTGGCCTGTCTCTTTCTGCTGCGTTTCCCGCCTCCCCACCCCTCCCCCTTTATATACATATTTGTCAATCTGATTATTGTCAAGTTCTAATTATCAAATTCGTGCTTTTCACAAGGTCCAATACAAATTTTCACACTGAGAAATGGTATTCTTCTTCAGTCTTCATTCTCACAATGAAAAATGAAAAATAAGGGTGTGGGCAAAAAAAAAAAAAAAAAAAGGCAGAACTTTTGTAGTCTTCTAGGTGAGAGTGCTAAGCCTAATGGAAGCATTTTTGGCATACCCCACATAAACTTACCAAAAACTGTAAGGTTGAAAGGGAGGCACACGTACCCATTCTGTCAATTAATAACAGACCCTCCCTATGAGGGAAAATACTCCCTTTTGTACAGACCCCCTGGTATGTAAGTCCTACAATTAATGTTGAAGAATGTAAAGTCTTTAAATGGGCTATATCTGTAATCAAATAATGAAGAAAGAAAGTAGTTAAATGAACATACCATTCAGGGTCGAATGCATTCAGCAAAAAGCAGTAGTGGGTCTTTGATCATGGTTAGATGCATAGCGATATCAAACAGTGGGTTCTCATGTAACAGCTAAATGTTTCAGATTTTGTTTTTATTAAATTTGGCAGTTTCACGCTGAGCTCTACTGTATTCTTAGTGAACAAAAGACAGCTCCTATGTTAGAAAGTACTCCATTTTCACAAATGCAGGGAACTAGGAGGGTATTTTCAGAAACATGGGCCACAGAAATGTACTCCTTTCACAGTGTTCTCCTATTTCTGAACTGTGCAGTTATCTATTAAATTTTCTAATAGATATTTGTGTAAGGTGTATGTATGCTTGTGCAATTATGGAAAAAAACAGTTTTGGAAAACAGTGTATTTATGAAAAAAATAATCACTTATGGGGCATGTACAAAACTGTATAAAAACATTCAATTTGCCCAGTAAAGTTGTTTTTGTGATATTTCTGTGTTGTTGAATAAAGGACTTTAGTATTCAAAATATCTCTCTTTTTCCATAAACAGGTCTTGTTTGTGGGATCTTAAACAAAGAAAACCTCTTTTAGGAAAGAACCCTCAAAATGAGCGAGAAGGTCCAAATGCTGACCTCAGTCTTGCTTATGGGAATGAATGCTTATGAAGTGATGGTACAATAGCTACAAAACTAATTCCTTCTCAATTGGCAATTGATGGAAACCCCATAAGTTGTGCAACTCAAGGTAGCATCATACTCTGGAATTTTTTTAAATAGCAGAAAAAATACTGCCTTTTTTGACTAGGAATGTTACTTTGAGATTTTTGAGGATATGAAAAGGTTAGTGAAGTAGGAGCAAGACTGATGACAGAAAGGCCTTAAACCCTTTAGTGCAGACCTGTGTTGTATAAAAAGAGTGGACTAGTGAGGGTGATGTGATAAATTAGCAGTTAGCTTGGTAGGGAGAAGCATGCAAAGGTGAAATCTCATCTGTAGTTCTTGCAGCAAACAATAGTCCTGAGAATAGATCATCCTGTTGCTGTTGGAGTATTTGGAATCATGAATATGGTTTGTGAGAGAATGACAATATTATCTTCCTTTTCACTTTACTGCTTCTCAGTTCAAACTTCAGCTCTCTACCTGTCTTAAAAAATATACATAGCTAAGGAAATGGTTTTCACTTGACATTTTGTTTCCCCATACTACTTGCCAACATTGAAGCAACTTCACATAGTTGGGAAAGTTTGTGACAGTGCCGGCAGCACGTCACCTGATTTTGGTGAAATCTGGAATGTCATTTTTCTGGAAATATTCCTTTAATCAACAGAAAGTCTGCTCTCAGGTGCCAAAACAGAATTTTTAAAGAGTTTGAAAAATGAGGTAGGTCCTTTAGTCTGTGAGATTCCTTCAATGCCAGCTGATTTTCCAGGGGGAGCCTTGGTGTATCCTTTTGTTTTTTAAAGAAAGCAACAAAAGAAAAAGGAACAGGAGTAGATTTTCCACTGATCCTGTCTGCTCTTATCGAAATCCATAAGGATATATGTTCTTGGGAGACGTAGACTGCTCATTAGACAAGAGTGAATCTTGAGGTCTGTTTGAAGAGGAGGAAAAGGGCTGCCAGGTTGCTCAGGCATACTCAGTGATCTCTCTGGATTAAATATAGAATTCACAGGGAGGAAAAACACTCATTTCATGAGACGGTCGATTTGGAAGCGGGAAGAGGTCTCTGAGTTCCTATTCCTTTAATGCTTTCTCTTTCAACATTTTTTCCCCTCAAGTATTGTTTTATACTAGTCTGAATGAAAAATGTCCCTCAGCTCTGGAGAAATACTCGCCCCAGATATGAACCTTGCAGTTTCAAACTACCTCTACTTTTTTATAGCTGTTATTTTTTAATTTAAAGAAAAAAAAAAGCAACAACCTAAAAAAACCTCCAAACAGCAAGCAGGTAATTCTTCAAAGCTGAAACTGGCAAACTTATTACTGAGCCTGTTAAAGGAAGGAAAATACCCTTTTGTGTGGAAGCTCAATTCTTCGAGGCTGTGTTGGACTCAATTTGGTTTTGCCACTAGCCATTTCAGTGCTCTCATATATTTCCAAGGAACAAGTCTGAAATTATGAACGGTCTAGAGACACAGGGCAGTGTGTCTTCTGGGAGGCTCTAGTCCTCCCCAGGTTCCCATGGGCTTTACCAGATAGCTCATGAAATTGGAGGATATTACATAGGTGACTTAGTTATAAGTTCGATCTTACTCCACTGTAAGGATCTACTCAGTCACCAGCGTGCATCGACCATGGATAGATGACCCCAAAATCTATAAAGGAAAGAAATACTTCTTCTCAGTAATAACCGCAGAACATACAATAAAGTGAGACTGCTGGAAATACCCAAGGAAAGAAAGGTGAAGTTCCAGGTCAGCAGAGATGTCAGGATCTGTTCCCACCATAGCCTCATCTCTGTTTGCCTTTTGTTTTTTAGGATGGACACGTTCAGCTGGGTCGCTGGGTCCTTCAGCAAAGCACTTCTGCCCACGTAAGGCAGACTGAAGGAAATGCTGGTGGCAAAATGTAATCTTGTAAGGCAAGACTGCCTAAAGTATTTCCACTGCTTTTCTAAGTTCTCAGATGAATTAAAGGATTGTCACATTATTATTAATTTAATAAGCAGGAATAGTTTGTCATGCTACTGCCCACTCCTGAAAAGGCATTTTAGGAATTAGCCTTAATGGGTTAATTTCCCAATAAACTTCAAAGGTATTTCTTAGTCTAATGTGACTTCCCCATAACTGAAGATGCTGTGACTGTGGGTTCATTGGCCTGTATTATGCCTTGACTTGTAGTGTCAAGGATCTTTGCTAGAAAATAATTCAGCTGCATTCTGGTAGAAAGATCTGCAGGTGATGTGGTGTCAGCCAGAGCCTGGATTAATTATTCAGTGCAGTTCTGCCCAGCTTGGTTTATGATGTGTTTAAGCATCCTACATTTGAAAAGAAAACACCTTTCTTCCCTTGCTCCTTTAAGTTTGCTCTCTTTACACTGACCCTTTGTAATTCTTCAGGAAAGCTCAAAGCATTAGAAGAAATACATCTCTTTTTGGCTAGACGTTTTCCTTTGGAAAGAGAAGGAAGAGTTAGTCCAGGTCAGAAACTCCTGATGCTTGCCCAAATCTCCTAATGGGTCTTCTCTGCACTGGATGTAGCTTGTGAGCAAAGTCCATACATCGGCGTGACTATTGGACACAATCCTACAGAATAGCAACACTAAAGCAAACGGGACCCAGTGAGGAACGTTCCCCTTGCCACCTCCCTGGTACATGCAACAACCAAAAGTTTATGCCAGATGTCCAACACCCCTTTCCCTCCCGGGGGTCAGGTTTGCTGTGCCCAGCAGAGAGGTGAACCTCCCCAGATCTGATGAACCTGTAGCATGCTGGAGGTTTTTAAGAAGAGAGAAGGTTTACGTGTCCAGACAGGGACTAGAATATCTTGACCCGCATGTTTCACGTTAACTTTTGATTTCTAGCTGTGAGTGTTGGAGGCCTCCAAGCTTTAGGAGAAGGTGTTGAATATACCTAGTCTCTTATGTGCCTATATTTTAATAGTCATACCTAGAGATTGATAGAGAATTTGAGCAGCTGACATGTTGACGGAGAATGTACTGTTTAATGCAAAATTATGACAACTGGCTTTCAACTTGTTTTTGGAGAACTAGTGGGTAAATAACCATCATGATCTAAAGAAACCTGTCACCCACATTAGGAACTGTGAACTAATTATTGCTTTCTGATACTCTGCTCTTACTTGTTTTGCCTTTTTATCCTGATTGTTTGCATTCCTAGGTCTGATTTGCCTTTCTGATGCAATGCCATGTGATCTGCTGATTAATTTTTGTGAGCAATCGTAAACTCCAACCTATGGCTGACTCGGTATATTTTTATGCTACGCTCCATAAACATTCATTCATTTCTTATGATTACTGTGTGGAAACAGACTTTTACAGGCTAATAAACTTGGATTTGAACTGGATGAAGAGTTTCCTTGTGCCATTTCTTTTCTCTTTTGAAGGAAAAAAAGAAGTCAAAGAATGAGAGATAAAGATGCAAACCTTGACTTGATTTAACCAGGTCTCTGTAGCTATCTCCACGGGTGCTGTCAGTACTAAACTTGGAAATGCCAATAGCAAAACCTTATTCTCGGGTTGATTTCATTGGCAGTGAGAAAGATACCTCCTTTAAAACAAAACAAACTTCCAGGGCTTCAGGCTGGGAGAGAGGGGGAAGGGAAATCATGGGCTTTTCTTTAATTGGTTACTCTGGTGTCTTCTCTCCTGTAGACCTGCTTCCTTAAACACGCTGACATGCACAGAGCAGCTTCCAGCTGAGACCAATTAAGCAGAGCATTTGCCTCCAGTATGGCTCACTGGCTCTGGCCGGGCGATGCTCACTGCGGGCTGTGCCGGCACAGGGCATAGCTGGAGCACGCGCGGGCAGGCGACCTGTCAGCACTCAGAGGTCCGGGGCCAGCACCTTCTCACGCTCCTGGGGTCTGACGCTCCCTGACCTGCGATGCACGGCAAATGTCCAGTAAGAAACGACTCCGCAGGTGGTGGAGCATTTCTTTTTTTTTTTTTAGGTGGTTAGTTCAAACTCAAACAGCTTGGAAATACTAAGCGTAGTAAACAGAAGGAACATGAATTCTCATGTCATAACTGTTTAAAGCACCTCGGTAGTTGAGTGAGCTGGCAGTAATTGATAACCCTTTACATGGTCTCTTCAAGCAGGCCACTGGAATGGAATAGCACTTTCTGCAGGGAGAGGCCTCTGATATAAAGAAGTCATCGTCCTTTCCGTGTGTCAATCTGATGCATTACAAACATTATGCTAAAAATTGTATTTTTGAGTCCACTGGAGACCCAGGGCACACCCAGGATCCTAATCTCACCAAAAGGCATACAGGAATTTGAGAGCAGAAGGAGGGCTAGTTTTTATGAACTTTCTCAGGCCTTGAATGCAAGCAGTGAGATCAAGTATCACTGAATGGGACAGCTGGACTAGGCAGGACCCAGCTTCCATACACACTGACCCTGACAGTGGTGCGGCCATCCTAAAAGGGATCTTTAGGGGCACTGATCTGGCTTCTACCCTTCCTAGTTCTGCTGAAAAGAGTGACTTTTACAAGATGGGGATGATCCCAAGACAGTCTCACCACAAAGATGAAGCACGAGCAGGATTATTAGCTGATCACTTTTTTTCCCCCTGTCATGACCCAGCGCATCTTACTCCAATAACATAAGCTAGAATTGCAGGAGCTGAAAGAGAAGCCAGGAAAAACTGTAGCACATCCAAGCCACGCAGAAGAAAAAGCTCATTTGCTCACTCTTTTTGCTACCCTTTCCCTGTATTTCCTTCCTTTAAGTCCTCTTTTTCCTAGAGGAAGGCAGATATGGCAGATGCCATGGCTTCTGGGTCCCCAAGTTCTGTGCTTTGCATCCCAGGAAGGTGAGGGGGGCTGTGGCTGCACAGAGGCCTGAGCTCCTGGAGGCTGGAGCACCTGCAAGGTAGGTGGGGTGCTTGGTGTGTGGAGTGGTGCCCCAGCAAGTGTTGGGGCTGCTGCTCTTCTGCTTGTGCCAGAAGATTCCATGGGGAAATCGCGGTGGATGAAGCAACCAGTGCTGAACTTTTTACACCTTTGAGCGTGACAGCATTAGAAAGCTGATGCAGACTGCAATGGTAGCAGTGAGTATGTAGGTTACTTCTGCCCTAAAATGCTGGTGCTGACCAAATCTAGGTGGATTTCAAAGGGCAGAGAGTAAGATGTGTGTTTGACCTACCACTGGTGTGTCCTAAACTTTCTTCTCTTCTGGAAAAGAGGTTAAAGTAAGCCAGGTCTTAGCCAATTTATTCCTAATTATTTTCTTGGAAACAGCTGAGTTGGTCTTGCTAGGAATTTGAAAGCACACCTAGCTCAAGGCGGACACTGAGCTGGAGGCAGATGCCTCACCTGGAAGCTTTCAGCCTGCAGGATTAAAGGTCTGAATGAAGCTGTGAACTGCTGAAGATGGGACTCTGTAATAGGCACTTAGGCAATGTAACTGCAGATGTTGCCACCACCTTTGCTGGTAAAGGAGGGAGTGAGAAGGGCATTAATTCTGCAGCGCTGCATGGGGGGATTCAGGCTGGTTCTTCGCCAGCAAACCTGGAGGTAGCAGATGTGGGTCAGTGCTTTTTGGATGGGCATCCCCCTAGCACAAAGTACCACTTGTGTGATGGCAAGGAAAGCAGATAGCCATGGCAGCCCCAGCCAAACCGCTCCCTACAGCTACCAAATTGTGCCCCACGGAGCAGGCAGGAGACGGTCTCCTGGCACGTGTGCCATGGGGGCTTTTGCTACAATTTCTGTCTCTGGCTCCTCTGAAAAGAACCAGCAAGGCACACATGGTTATATCCAGGACGGTAGTTTAAAGAAACATGCTGGGAGTGATGGTGATGCCCCAGCAGTGCCGTGCTGGGGGTGCCGTGCCCCCCTCCCTGCTCCCCACTGACGGGGTGTGAGTCACTGCCGTGTTTTGATCCGATGCTCCATGCTGCTGTTCTGACACATTGCTGCTCCTTCCGTGGCTGCTGCATTTCTCTTCTGCTTTATGTTAAAACGAGGGAGGTGTTTAAATATTTATTATTGCTAGAAACTCCAGAAGCCAACGTTCATTTGTATAAGCGACAGGTTTTTTTTTCCCAATTGTCAGTAATAATTCATTAATTATTATTTTAAAGTTGTTGTTTTTCTCCCTGCAATGTGTCACCTTCCCACCGATTTGGCAACAGTCTGCACGAGATGTGGGATGTACAGCGCTGTGGTTCTTCCTCCTGTGGGTTGTTGTTGCTCCTTCAAATATCTTCTTCTTAAACAAAGTGGGCGTTGGAGTTCCCGGTGTCTGTTCAACCAAAGGGAGAATTTTTTACTTGCTCTTCCTCCAAGTTATTTTTTTGTATCCAAGTACCTTCTGCTGCTATTACATCTGTGGAATGGGGGTCTGCTCTTGCCCCTCTGCAGATGCAGGAGACAAAACTCATGTGGCTTTCAGCACCCAGGAATGCTGCATTTGGCTGTTGCTGCTGGATGAGTATTTCTGCTCACTGCGGTGGGTGCACCAAGCTGTGCCAAGCCTCAGTGGTCCTAAGCATTGAAGTGGCACAGCCTGGAATCCAGAGCCATGCAAAAGCAATCTTGGTGGCTGTGGCAGGTTGGCATTTTTCTCAGATTACTCTAAATGCAGTGTTGCTTGCTTTCCCCTGCCTCTGCCTGCAAATGAGCAGGGAGGTGGCTGGGAAGTGGCAGACTTCATCTGCGTGAAAATGGGAACGGGAAACTTGCACTAGAAAATGTGTTTTGTTTGGTTGTTTGTTTTTTAGCCCACAATGTGATGTTTGTCTTTTGAATTCCCTTTTTCCAATTTGAATACTGTTGTTACCACTTGTGCTTTTGCCACTTTTGCAGGGGAGAACTCTCTCAGGGACCAAAGTCATTTCCCATCTGACTGTACTACATGACTGTGCCTAATGCCACTAGTGCTGTATTCCCATAGATCATGGCTTAACTGGGTACGGAGTTGCCCATGGCTATGGAAAATGGGTGGCAGGCTGCTCAAGGCTGTGTCCTTACTGGGCTGTCCAAAACCTCTGCCGGGAAGTGGGGAGGAGGCAGGGAAAAAACCACCAGGGTTGGTAATCCTGCGTTTGCCTGTGGTAACCACAGGAGCTGAGCATCCCTGGTGCAGCCTATGGGGCTGAAAGGAGAAACCACTCCTCTGGCCTGAAACAGGCCAATGAGGACTGCCTTGCAGGGTCACCAAATGCAGCTGGCTGGCTCCGGCCTTGCTTGGGAAGAGCTGCAGCTGCCGTGCCGGGTGGTACAGGGCTGTCCTGGTCTGTACAGATGATGCTTCCCTGCTCCTGGAGCTTGGGGACACCTCCAGGCAGAGAAGCCTGGGCAGAAGGAGATCCTCGTGTGGGCACATGCTGATGCACGCAGTTGCAGATGCCTGTGTCCCAGCTAGCCCGAGCACACCAGTCACATCACAGCCCAAAGACCATCTCTGCTGCTGGACCCATTGGTGCCACCATGTCCCAGAGCATTTCCATTTGCTTGTCATCTGCACGGACGTGTGAGTGTTAACAGGCAATGCTGGGCTGGAGATTAGGTTTGCTATTCTGACTCTACTTTTTTGCTTCTTAAAAGATACGCTGTGCAATTTGGCTCTGTTCCCGCTCTTTCACTTCCCTCCTTCCCTTTCCCTTCCTGCCTTTGCCACTGAATGGCTCCATAATCCCTATTTTCTTACGGGGAGAAAAAGAGGGAAGATCGAAAAAAAGCTAGACCTTGATTAGTGCAGCCGAGCAGTTCCATCAGGTCCGGCCTTGGTTTCCCTGTAAGCCCATGCACTAATATTACAGCAACGCAGAAAGCCCCCTCCCGGGGTATTTTGGCTGGGACGCGCAGCTTTCTGCTGGAGCTGCTGGGACTGCACGGGAGTAAACTCAAGTGTGGCGGCACTTTTTTTTTGGGGTTTTTTTTTTTTTTCAGGGGGAGGCGGGAGATGTAAAATCGTGTGTCCTTTCCATGGGACGGAGTTTTGCCTTTGCCACAGTAACAGCTCTTGGGAGATGCCTTCTGGGAGGCAGGGCGAGGAGCTGCGGGAGCGGGGCTGAGCTGCCGGGCTCAGCGGGATTCGCCGTCTGGATAATACATGGCCAAGGTTCAGCCTGAATGGCCGGCTCGCGCTGTGTGGTCACAGGAGTGATTTGCCGAGAAGGGCTGAGATGAATTGCTTTGCCTCCCGAGAGGCCCTGGAGCAGGGGGAGCTCAGCCCCCGCCCAGCGGTGCCCGCGGTTCCTGCCGCCCCTCACCCTGGGGATTTCTGCCCCGGGGCACAGCTGCTCCCAGGAGGTTTTTAATGGGGAACCCAGGTTTGGGTCAGGGCTGCGAGCGCTGCCAAGGCATTAAGCAAAGCTATGGCAGGGACGGAGAGCTTTAGCCGGAGGAGCGCTGAAATACTGCTTAAAATACGCACACCCATAAATAAAGGCACCGCAGGTTTAGCGGGGGTAGCCAGATACTAAAAAACCCCTGTATGCAGCCCTAACCAAATGGATGCAATCACCACTTGCTGTGCTGGGAAATGTGCTGTCACGTTGCCCCCCCCCCCCCCTCACTGGAGGAAGCTGGCAACAGTGCAAGGAGAAGAAACAGGAGAGGAAAAAAGCCCTAGCGGTGCTGCCTGGATGCATACAGTGGAGATGGGCATGGGGTGCTGGGTGCATGGCCATGACCCCGTGGGTGCACCTGTGCTCCTGGCCCTGCCCACAGCCCCAGCTGGGCTCTCCTCCATTGCTGCAGCAGAGCATCCACCTCTCCTGGCCCTTCAAGAAATGAAGTTGCTCCTCAGAGCCCTTCCAGCATCTGAGGAGCCTGGCAATGTAAGGTATCGCATCTCCAGGAAATGCCCTGCAGGGACACCCTGCTCCAGCCATGGCACTGGCACAGGAAACCTGTGATGTGACTCCAAGTCTCTGCACTAGACCAGACTGCTGTTCTGCTCTCTGTTTCAGGTTTGGGTGATATTTCTGTTCCGTTCCTACTCTCATGGACACCTGTCACAACCAGCTCTCAAGCCCATTTTGCTTTGGCTCTCGGCCCACAGAGGTGTAGGCAGCACCTAGGTAGGGCACCAGAGGAGGAATTCAGGGAGCTACAGTGGTATTGAAGTGGTGTGGCAAGGACTCCTTGGGACAGGGTGGGAAAAAAGGACCTCAACCTTGACCAGGCAGTGGCAGCTTCCTTCACTGGAGCATGCAAGGAAAGCCCAAAGAGGTATTGCAATAAACAAGGGCTGATCTTAGGTGCTGGCTACTCCCTACACTGCTGCCTCTTCTGCAACATGGGCTTGACTTCCAGCTTCATTGCCTGACAGTGATCCAATAAAGGATTGCTGTCTTTCCACAGGACACTGTCACAGACCAGCACGCCTCTCCCACTCCCTTCCGAGGTTCTTAGGCACCGTCCACTGCAGTTACCAGCTGAGCAGCGGGCAGCAGTGTGCCTGTGCCCCTCTCTGTGCAGGGGAAGAGGCCATCAACCGCTCCTGGTGTTGAACTATCAACCTGTGCAGAGAGAGAGGGTGGGCTGGTCTGCACCAGTGTGACTTCCCGTACAGCCACCAGCTGGTTTCTACTGAGTGGATGTAACCGTGTTTCCCTTTACTGTGTGGCTGTATAATGCCCACCTTCAAAAAGGTCATGCTTACCGGAAAAGGGATTTTTTTTTATTTGGCTGCTGGTGGTATCTACATTGCATGTGAGTATTGCGAGACGGACCTGTAGTCTGGGCTTAATTCTGGTTCTGCCTTCATCCAGTCTCCAAGTCTGGCAGCAACTAGGGTAGGAGTAATTTGCTGGGCTGGGGTGTCACTCAGTCATGAGCGGCGGGTGACAGCCATGATCGAAAGGGACATTTATTTGCCTTTAGGATGGAAGGGACATGACACTTCTTGTCAAATCCCATCTTTGCAAATGTGGGCTGTGAGGCAGTAAGGCAGAGGTCATGGCAAAAGGTCAGACAAAGCTGCGCTCTGCCTAAGCGGGTGTTTGTCCCGTGCTGCAATGGCACGAACACGGCACGGGATAGTGGCAAGCATGAGGAGCAGCTGGTCCACCTTCTGCAGGCTGCTCCCCCTAACAGCTCAAGTGATTTTGTCAGTAATGGCTTACATGCTGTTTTGATATGTGCATACTTGATTTTACGTGGTGATATTTTGCACCACAAAAGTTACTCAGAAGACCAGGGGATGCTTCACATGATGCTGACTGGCTTGATGGGTTTTCTCTGCTTTGGAGGCCTCTTTGAGAACTGGAGGTGTGCAGCCTCTGAGAAATATAGGGGGGTGTGTGTGTAGTTTTAAAATGGATTAAAGAAATGCCTTTGTTTAAATGCAGCTTATGGACTGTAGTTGAGCTCTGGTGGTCAGCACGGACTAAAGCAATGCAAACTAAAAGTGACCATCACCTGTGGACCATAAGGGACTCCCATGTCCTACTCTGCTGCCATGAACATAAAGAGACAAAATGGATCAGGAAAACAAAGGTGAGGGATTTCCACACCCAGGGCGGGGAATTTTTCTGGGCTACAGCCCGACAGCTGCCCCATCCTGGGCATCAAGATTAGGTTCTGGGTCTCATTCCCACCTCCTCTGCTGCTGGCAACACCATGGCCACCCTGAGAAGCCGTGGCACACATGCAAGCCCTCCCATGCCCTTCCCTTCTCCAGCCCTGCCTGCACTGCTGAAAGCTGCTCTTTTTCAGCATTCAGGGAAAAACCAAGCCTGCAGTTTACAAAGGCCCACTCTGCTCCTCTTTTCCCATCAGTAAACGCATATAACCAGCACTTCGCACCATTACACCTCCTTAGAGATGCAGAAAACACATAGGTTGTTTGTTTTCACATATACCTACCTAATTGATGGGTTGAGAAAGGGGAGGCGGGAAGGGAACTTCAGCCCTATTAAACTGTTGGGAATTGCGTTCCTTAGATTAGAAGTATTTGTATTATAAACACTGCGAGGAGCTGAGGTGGGAGGCGAGCTGGCTCTTGGCATCCGGGATAAAACCACCAGCGATAGTGGAGCCCTTTATAAACATTTGCGTTTTTCCAGATACCGGGGATAGTTAATCCAAACTGCACACCTGGAATTCAGTTCTCGTGGCAGTCAGCAGTGTTGCCTCTGTGCTGTACTGGGACCCGAGGCGGCAGGGCTGGGATGTGCACGCATCCCTGCCTTGCCTGCCTGGTCCTGTTTTCCAGAGGAGCTGCTGGTAAGCTACTCCCTGGGTGTAAATACCTGCAATCTTTCCAGGTGGATTTTTAGATCTAGAATTCAGCTTTGCAGCTCTGATCTATTTATACACAGTGTGTGGGGCAGAATTATACTCAGGTGGAATTTTTCAGGGACCAGAGAGATTTGTGGCTTAATTATGGCTGAGCATAAGAAGAAAAAAAAAAAAAGACAACTTCAAAACCCACCCAGAGTATTTTTTCCTTTTTTTTTTTTTTTTCTTTATGTCTGTGTACCTCACTAAACCTTAATCAGAAGGAGAGTGGCTGGAGCAGATGCAGACAAGTGTCTGAAAAGCCTTATTCATATTTCTCAGGTAACACTGATGAGTTTTTGATTCTGGAAACAAGGCTCATGGCACCTGCAGGAGAAAAGCAGAGTTATTACGTAAAACAGAACCAAACAGATCCCATTCCATTTTCTCCTCATTTCAAGGGGTTGTGGTGAAATTAGGCTGTGTAAAAACCTCCTTTCAGGGAGCCCTTTACTTTTAACCTGACAGACCTGACACTGTGCAAGCACTCTTAGGTTGGAGATTTCTCCCTGTGCTTCTCCCCAGACCCACATCCCTAATGGCGCGCTGCTGCCCCGTCCCCCTGCCTCCAGCTCAGGCCAGACAAGCAGTCGAGGGCTCAGAGAGTTGTCAGGTGGATTGGGCCGTGCTAAGTGAAGTGTGCAAGGAGCAGAGAGGAGGAAAGAAAAATATCAGGGCTGCGTGCCAGTTCTTCAACCTCTGGTAGAGTGACAACCTCGCAAGGGCAGCGGAGCTAAACGTGGCTAAAACAGATCCTCTGGGGTGGTGACTCTCCACTTGTCATCTCCAGCACAGAGCTGAACTCAGCCTGGCTGTCTGTAAAGCCAGGGGAGCCTATGCATGGATTAGTCATTACCTTTCCCCTAATAAGAAGGAAAAAAAAAAAGGGAGAGCAAGAGGTCCTTTAGCAAGTTATTGCTTTTATACGCTGCACCTCTGTGCACTGAGCTGAGACAGCTTCCTCTGTGCATTCAACTGAAAACAAAGAGTGAGAAGGAGAATGAAAGAGCAGGATGCAGCCTTCCCCACAGCCCCCTCCCAGACCTGAGCCTTGCTATGCTGCCTGCCTGCATGGGGGGAATACACTGCCCTGGGTGTGGGGGTTTGTGGGGGGAACCCACCAGCCTGCCCTCTCCTGCCCACCTTCAGCACTTTCAGAAGAGTAAGGGGAAACCACTACCAGTTGCAATTATGCAAAAACTAAAAAAGCCTCTTCCCACTCAAAAAATCCCAACAACCCCCCGGGAAAACCCACTCAGGATCACCCAGGCAGTAATTCCAATGTGCACAAACCAGTCTAAAATGGAGAGTGTTGCAGAACGGCGGTCTGGTGTCGCTTAGGTAAAATGGGTGCATTATCTGCAGTAATATAGCGATCTCGCTCTTTCACCTCCATGGCTCCGCCGGCATGGAGGCGATTGCACAGACAATGTGCCATCCCTCATTCCCTCCACTTTTAATTCCTCCCCCCCCGCCCGTGAATCTATGCAATTTTCTGTTAATAAAAAAAAAAAAAAAGAAAGAAACTAAAGCTCTTCCTCAGAAATCCAGACATTAGCATACTCGCCCTAATACTTTAATCCCCATCATTGTTTATAATCGGGCTACACACAAGGTTACGCACAGTGCCGACTGATTTATGAATATATATATATATATTTTGTTTTAATTGAAACAGCAACATTTAGGTTCCACCTTAACAGTGCACCTTAAAAGATTATCTCGGTTATTTCACAGGCACCGAGCCGGCACTAATAGTCCAAGGCAGATATTGAAAAGCAGCACAGGGCCAGGCAGATCTATTAGAAATTCCCATCCACGCGCCTCATACATATTGATTTCTGACACCAAGCAGCAGTGAAAGCCCCCGTGGGAATAATATATTTAGCAGGGTTCGCTGCGAGGAGGTCACAGAGTGCATACAGATTAGCTACAGAGGACCAAGGCACTAGTGTTGGAGCCAAATGCTAGATTTTATATCATTTTAATCTGAACTTTTATAATCCTTTTAGTTCTTCTTTCTCTGGATGGCAGAGGAAAGGCTCCTCCGCATGTATCATGCATCTTTTTTTTTCCCCTTCTTTATTCCTCCTATAAATGTGCAAATGCTGTTGTAATGGGGAGGAATGTACCCTTAGCATTAGCAGGAAGAAGCACAAACAGATTTGGGGTTTATATATATGTGTGGGTGCATGTGTATATATGTATATATGTATATGTGTGTATATATATATGTGCCTGCTTGTGGATAATAATGGTCATTTGAACTGGAAACATCTTTATTTGCAGGTTTCCTTCCATGGGGGTGGTGGGAGGGGGTGTCAGTAAATTTCAGGCTCCAGTTTTAATGTGCAGAAATAAAGAACAGCTCTAAGACCTTATTTTATTTTATTTTTATCCCAGAGCTTAATTGAGCAGAAGTCACATTTATGCTGTTGAGCCTCAGAAAGCAACAACAACAACAAAAATACCTAAACAGTTTTAATTACCTTTCTGCCTGTGCTGAGTGGGAGGAGATGCCTTCTCGCTGTGTGGGGGGTGTTGTGGCTGGCTGAGGCAGCGGGGCTGGGGGGCTGGAGGGATGCCAGCATTGCGGAGGAAAAGGTTAGAGTTGACAAACTTTGACACGAGAGTGAAATGCGCTCCGACAACAAAGAAACCAGGAGATTGCAGCTAAACAGACACAAAAGCTTAGGGGCATCTTGCAGGCGAGAGAAACACACTGACTCCGATTTTTTGTCCTTTTTTTTTTTTTTTTTCCTCCTAAGGAAAAGTTCTCAGTTCTTCCTGATAAACAGTCAGTATTCCCATACTGTTCAAACTCACCTGTCTCTGGCAGGGAGGTCCCTCCTAAAAGCTGTTCAAGATGCAGACCCACTACTTCCAGGGACCCAGATCCCAGAGTGGGGCAATGGAAGTCACCCACCCACCCTGCCAGTTCTGGCTGCTGGAGGATGACTATGGGTCAGCTCCTGCCTGGGAGGCAAAAAATCAATTAAAGCTTGTTTTCTTATTTGCAAAATGAAAGGGAGGAGCAGCTTTTGACACTTCTATTGTCCCTCAAGCCAATGAAGTGCTGGACCTTGGGCAAAGAGAGGCTGCGAGTGATGTCTGAGAGACAGGAGTTGTCTTTTTTTTACTTTTTAACTCTTTGGATGGTGGTTTCCCTGCCAGAGGTGTCCCTCATTACCTCAAACAGTGGAATGGCAGTCGGGATGTCATGTGAGAGGAAACCCATAAGTCTGCAACAGGTACTGGAGAAGGAAGCAGGTCAGAAAAGCCCTGGTGTGTGCTGTAATGGCCTTCATGGGCTGCTGGTGGTGGCCACTTGAAGTTACCGCCACTATGTTGGCCACCTTCTTGTGAGAGCTTTGGAGGCACTAACAATGGCTTTGCTCTGATTCTGGTAAAAAATTGAGGTGCTGCATAGCAAAGAGGTCTCTTCAACACGTTCAACATCCCATTTCATTAAACTCAGCATTTCTTACGCATTGTGCTTAGCTGAGCCAAGTGCTGGCATTTTGCAGAAGAGTTTGGTGGGAACTGTCTGCATTCTACCCAGTCCTTTGACATTTGGAAAATTCTAGGCCCGTGTTACATCTGCACTGCTGGTGAGGTTATTCAATTGAGCAACTGCCTGGAGCCAAGTCCCACCTGCAAAATTTGTTCTCTGTCTGAGTGGTAACTCAGTGCTCTGGCACAATGTGTGTGTTGCCAAGAACCTCACATGTCAAATAAAATATTTATAAACTCTTAATTATATTTGTCAAGATAAAAGATTGGATTTTATCTTCTGTTGTTTACTATTGGATACTTTAAATTAAATTAAATTACAGCTGAAAACCTGCCATATTCATTGACCTTAAAAAAAGCAGTGGAAAGAGTGCCTGATGCAAAAGTGTTTAGGAAGAGGGGCCTTTACTGCAAGCAGAGCTTGATCCATATCCATAATGACACTGAATGGAAAACACTATTTTTTTACCCAGGACTTCAGTCCAACATTCACCACTCAAACAAGATTGCTTGGTAGCTTGGGACCTGTTCCCCCTCAGATTTTGTTATTTTCTGTTTGTTCATATTTGAAGATCTCCATCTCAGCAGCAAACAGACCCAGCATACTGAGGTGAGGTCATTACTGGAGCTTGGCCAGTCTCTTCTACACAAGTGCCCTGTTTCCTTCTGCGTCTGGAGGAAACGAGTTTGCTTGTTTCTAAGTTGTGGTTGTCAGACTCCTTGCTTTATTCTCTCATCTTGGTGCTCCTCTGGAGCGCTCTTTGTGGCTCCTTAGTAAGAACCATTCAAATATGTGAGGGTGGCAGCTGTGTCATTTCCTGGAAGCTTTCTGCCTCTCTGATGGCACAAGTCCTGTGCAATACTTCCCTGAGGCTGCTCTTGAACTAGCAGCACACCTGGGGAAAGGTGAAGACTGATGGTGATGGGTATGGTCAGGAAGGTCCTGGTAATGTAGCTGGGAGTGGGTCGTTGTCAGTAATGAGAAAATCTGTGTTCAGACCCATTATCAGACGCTGTGGGAGGACTGAAATATGTCAAGGAAAAAAGACAGCTGAGGTCAAAGCAGGATGTGAAGGCTGGGGGCATGCAGGGTGGTCTGGAGAGCAGATGGGCAGCCTGCTTAATGTTTGTGTTTGTTATGTCACTTTTGCCTCACAGCTGGTAGGTCAGGAGCAGACACTGTCTTTGGTATGTGCTGGTGCAGCCACTTCTGCAGAAGGAGATGATCAGTCACCAAAAGAGCCAGAAGTGATGGGCTAAGGTGAGGTTAGATGGGGCTTTGAGAAGCCTAGTCCAGTGGAAAGTGTCCCTGCCCATGAAAAGGGCATTGGAAACTAAGTCTTTGAGGTCCCTTTCAACCATTCTGTGATTCTATGAGCTGGAGTATGTAGCTTTGAGGTAATTTCTGTCAGCAGCCTTCACACAGCTGTGGCACGTGCTTGTGAGGTCACTTTTCCCTGAAAAGCTGACTGGCCAGCAGCAGAGCCAGGACCGGAATTTGTGGTTCTGAGGCACCTTCTGCCAGAGCAGCTCCTAGGACAGCTGATGGCAGGGGCATGAGATGTGAGGCTGGGAGGTCACTCTTCACCAAGTCTTCTTGATTGGCACATTTCTGGAGTATGTGGTCATTATGTTACTTGTGACAGCACTACCAGTGGACTGGCCAGCAGCAGGACTGTGACCCTTCCCAGGATCTGCACCAGCCGTCTGCAGCTGAGGGCCATTTCTGGTTTTGGGGTGGCTCTTGATGCCTAGACCAGCTTGGAATGGCCATCTGTACTTCCTCCCCGCCGGGCCCTCTTAAGGCTGTGCTGGTGAATGCCTCACTGCGAACCCAGATGTGACAACAGCAAAGAAGTCACTCCAAAGTTCATGCTTTTTGATGCCGTTGGGCTTGATGTGTGTCCACAGGCTGGAATGCATCTTTTTTCCCCCTCTCTTGTTTGCCCCTCATTCCCCCCAGTTGTTAGAACACAGAGGTCTGTGGGCTGCACTTGTATTGGTTATGGGTGACACACCAAGATGTACCTGGGCCCTGATGCCGCAACACGGTGACCAGACGAGACATGGCCCTTTTGGAGAGCAAGGCCAAGGAAAAACAGCAATAATAGGCGGGATGCAACCTTATGCTCTCAGAGGTCTTGGCCCAGTGAGGCAAGAATTAATAAATCTTTCTTTGTCTTTTCTGACATGGTGGGAATCTGATGGCTGCTTCCTTAGACCAGTCCTTTAGTGACTGGCTTCTGCTAAGATGGACAAAATTCCCTCAACACTTGCACCAAGGCAACTTTTATTTCCTATCCAGTTCTGTGATTGATCTCAGACACAAGAAGCCTGAGATTTTCTAGCATGTAGATAGGATCTCTTAAGCAGAACATTCCTTCAGAACATCCAGAAGATGCTTTTAATGGTCAGAGATAGTCAACGGTATCCAACAAAACCAATCAGGTCACAGCTCAGGTCTTTGAGGGTCTGCGTGTTTTTTGTGGGAGTTTTGTGGGGTTTGGGGATTTTATTTCTATTTTTAATTTCGATAGTGCATAATACTGTTTGTATCATTCCCAATTAAACAAAATATTATATTTTTCTAAGAAGTAGTCTCTGCCTACAATTTCTCTCTCTTGAGGAGGGAGTCCCCACAGACGCCATCAAAATCCCTCAAACCGATTTTTAGTTTCAAAGTCTTAGGATAATGTAGAGATGCTCCTTTTTAATGCAAACCGGACATGAATGCAACAGCCTAAGTTGCTGTGTTGAGGAGGAGAGCAGGCAGTGGGGCAGACAGGGCTGTGTAAGTCCCTGCTCCTCAGACCCTGGCTGTGGAAGGGATGCACCAAGGCTGGACTCACATCTGGCTTACACTTAAAAGACTGCATACACGCCAGCTTCCTACTGTTTATACAGCTGAGTTTTAACACACCGAGTTTGTTCTGTGCTTTTGTCTCATCATGTGGTAAAAAGCTGCGGCTTGGTGGTATTTCTTTTGGCAAGCTACCTCGCAGGCATATCTGAAAATGAGCAGCATTGGTAGGAATACCCTGTCCACATGAGCATCCCATCCCTTCTGGTACCAGCTTGTTTTATACCCCTATTTTTGTACTTGTGATACATTTATATACATCTACATCCATCTGTGTATATATATGTGTGTTCTAAGAGAGGATAAGGAAACATTTTATTGTGATGCAGATATGTTCCATGTTCTCATGATGACAAGGAAAGGGTGGCCCACTGTTAAATGAGGTGGGAAAGCCGGCAATAGGTGATGTCAAGAAGATAAAAGCATTCCATATCTTTCTTATTTTTCTTCCAGCTTTGCCCATGTAATAACCAATGAACATTTTTTAGGTTGACAGTGTTCATCTCAGCAACAAGGAGGTCAAATTTAGGGTGGAAGAAGACGACAGCAGGATATTTTCCAATAGACTGGATCTGAGGGAACTCACAAGAAACAGTCATTTAGCTGTTGGGTTTTTGGTTTTTTTTCAGAACTAGAGGCAACTAGGGGAGGTTTCTGAAGCCTAGGAGAGGATAACTAGAATGTCCATCTTTGAAAAAAGGCAAACCAAGGGGACTAAGGAGCTGTAGACCAGTCAGCCTATTTAGTGCATGGAAAAATGCTGGAAGAAATAATCAAGCAAATTATTTATGAGCCTCTAGAATATAGCACAGTGATAAGTAACAGCCAACAGGGATTTGTCAAGAACAAATCATGTCAAACTCACCTTATTTTCTCCTATGACAGGGCAATAAGCCTTGTGGAGAGGCAATGAATATCATATATCTTTGCTCAGTGAGGCTTCTGACGCTGTCTCAAGCCACGCTGTCCTGAAGATGCTGTGGGGATGGAGACCATGAGAGGGAGAAAGCCACTGATGATGAACCATCACCTGTGCCCCATCCCCATGGTGGGATGCATGGCATTTTTGTGCGTCCTTTAGGGATGGGCAAGGGAGGGCAGAGGCATTGAAGGAGGAGAGGTGGGGAGCCCACAGGAGGGCAGAGGCTCAGCACACTTGTGGGAGACAGCGGGGAGAGCTGAAGAAAAGGCGATGGTGGTGCAATAAGGACAAGAGCATAGGACTGGTTTTAGGTAGGAATAAATAACATGCATCCCTAGCGAGGAACCATGAGCAAAACAGCAGAACAACAGGCAAGAAGGACGCTCTGGGTTTGGAGAGCATCACAAGCTGAACACAAAGCACAGCTGTGGAAAAAAATCAGATGCCTCACTGGGTGAAACCAAGGGGTGAATCACAGGTAAGACTTTCTGCACCACCCAGTGCTAGCAAGGGCTCAGCTGGCATTGTCTGCTCCAGTTTGAGCACTGCTGTTGGAGAAAAATATGGATTAATTGGCAAGAGTTTACCTGAGAGCACCAAGGGTGATGTGTGGTCTGGGGAGCATATCCTGCACCGGAAGGTGAAAAGAGTAAGATTTATTTAGGCTGAGGCTCCCCAAATGGTTGGTTCAGAAAGGCAGGGGATGGGATGGACATGACCAGGAGCCCTGGCTGCATAGCATGAAGGGATCAGGAGGCTGAAAATGAGGGAGATTGATGGTTAAGGTGCAAAGTGCTGGAAGAAAGTGTGTGACCTGTTGACTGGTGGGCTTGCTGCTGTGGGGAAAGCTTTGGGCACAGCTGATCCTACAAGGGGAGCCAACAGGGTGGTCCCTCCATAACCTTCCAGCCCTCCTTTCCAAGTGAGGGAATTAGGGGAAGGGCTGTTTTTGTTTTCCTGGGCTTTGTGCCACACGAGGACATTCTCCTGAAATCAGAGCAGGCTGATGCTGCCTTGTCAGTATTTGGGATACTCTTCTGTTGACATGCCTAAACAAGACCTGCATTAATCAGAGCAGCGGGGACATAATTAATTATTCTCAGCACCTTCTCAATGGAAATGTTAGAAAGAAGGGCTAAACTGTCCCCACTGCCCCCCTGTAATCCTATGCCACGGCTGGCTTTATTGGCTCTGAGGGGAAAAGAGGCACATTTGCTTTCCCGCTGATACGGCGTTAAGCATGCTCACTTCACAGGAGCGTGCAGATGAAAGTGTAATTGCATGGAAGGTGAATTGATTGCAATTAACCTCAGGACTTGGCCTCGGGCTGGGGTGTCCCACCTTCCTCCCTGGGAAAGTGCCATCAGGGGCATAACGTGCGGCTGATGAATACGTATCTCATGGCATGAAACACATACGTTACAGGTGAAAGTACATAAATCATCTAGGAAAACATGTATTATACCGAAATGATCAAATTATAAATGAAGCACATAAATCATGAGATTACACCATTGGATTGTATCAGGGACCATAAATTATATAGTGAAGCCCGAGGTTCACCGAGAGGTTCACGGAATAATGAAATGGGGCTCGTATAACTTAAGGAAAATGTCGTTATCTCCATGAAATGCAAAGGCAAATATCCAGCCCGAACTCCATGTATTTTTACAACATCTTCTATCAGAAAGGCTCACAACAATAGGGCCAGTTAAGCACAATAAGCCCCAAGGAAGCCTCCCCTGCTGAAGCAAACAACGATTACACATTAAAAAGCATGTTCGAAAGATAAGTTTGTAAGGAAGATAAAAAGTCTCCAGCAGGGCTGATAGTTGGACGGCAAAGCTGCTCCGAAGGTTGGTGACACGCGAGCAGGCTGAAAAAGCTTCGCTGCTAAGTGCGAAAAGTAGGAAGAGTTATTCAGTGAGCAGCAGCTTGATTTCCTATTGATGGAGAGCACGGGGTGCTGGGGAGGGTGGGGCACTCAGGATGGCGGCTGGAAATGGGCTCAGCAAGGCACTGCTTGGCAGCTGTAGCTAGGCAATTAAAAGTTAACATGAAAAAAAATTCAAATCGATATTCTCTACAATTGGAAAGCAGTGGTGTTCAAGGGGAAGAAACGGGGAAAGGATATTGAGTGCAGTCACTTCATACCTGATCTTCTGCTGATTTTTACTTTTATTGGTCTATTTTTCTTTCCTTGCTTACTCCCAAAAGCAATTTGCTTTTTTGCCCCCTCCCCTAGGTTGATTGTTCAAACAGATACAATTCAGCAGAGGAAAGGCCAGTCCGATAGAATAAAAACTCCTCATAAATTTTTTCAAAATACAGCTTTGGTGTTAATCAAGCAAGCAGTTGTGAAAGAGGCAAGCTGTCCTTTGGCTGCTGCTGGGATCCCGTGTAACACAATGAGTCAGTGTGTAGTTTTTTTTCCCCAGTCGGCCAGTGTGTCAATGATGTTGGTGCTATAGCATGACTCCGGGATTTACATCTGTTCCCAGCATTGCTGAGCTGAGGTTATGGTTGGCACATGTATACTAGGGGATTCCTTAGTCATAAACAAAGTGTTTGACCTGTTTCATTCCTCAGGGCAAGCATGAGCAGAGCCAACTGAATTTATGTACTGGGAATGGCTGGTTTATGGCTAACCCTGGAGGGGCACTGACTCAACCTATTTCTGGCTGAAGATGCTAATAAGAATGTAGAAGATGTCTCAGGTGGGCAGCAAAACTAACATTTGAGGGAGAGTGCCTAAAATGTTTCGTGGTACGTAGACATAATTTTTAATTAGCAGGCACACCAGATACAGTACCCACTAATACACAGTAGTAAAATCCATCTTCAGCAGCAAAACTGTCTTCAGCTCACGTGCTCAGCTCCTGTAAGAGAGGGCTCCCAACTAATTTATTTTTGGTGAGCTAGGGATGGGAACCTGAGTGTATCATGGGAAAATAAATACACTTTTGAAGAAAAAATGAGGTTTGGACTGCTAATCCCTGGGAGGGGGAGGGCCACGCCGAGCCTCCTGACCAAAATAAGTTGGTTAAAAATAAATAAACGGTTGAGCCTGCTAGGTGTGAGCATAATCATTTTACCATATGATCTATGCGTTTCATTAGTTGAAGTACACGTTTCGCCATAATAAATGTGCCTCAGCGAATGATCTATGCATTTCTTTCCAGAACGTATGTGTTTCAGTGGAAAAGGTATGTGTTCATCAGCTATGAGTAATGCTCCTAACGGCGCCACATTATATTGCTCAGCTGGTATCAGCGCAGCGTTACGCCTCCATTCCCTCATGGCCGTGGAGACGCGGATGCAGCAAGACAGCGCATATCGGGCCCTGTCGCTCCCGTGTGGAGATGCCGGAGGGCCCCGGCACCAAGGGAGATGGCGCAAAGGAGGGCAAGCAGGAGGGCTTGTGCGCGATGCCCGCCTGCTGGGCATGCATTAGAGGTGTGAAAAGCAGAGGGGGGGTTGTTGCCGCAGGAGGGCCAGGCCTTGGCAGCACATAACAAGGCATGAGCCCGTCAAGGACGCAGTAAGGGATGCAGCGGGCATGCAGCTGGAGGTTTGCCCACTTGCTCTGCCCTTGGGTGATCAGTGGTCCTCAGTGGTCCTTTCTAGTCACGCAGCTAAGAGTAGGGTGATTTCCTTTGCTTCCCAAGCTCACACAATGCAGTGGCATCCCACTGCAGCTCCAGTGGGCCAGCCCCTAATGGAGTCCCTGCAGAAGCGTCCCCATCACCACTCCATCCTTTGAGTTTCCCCTTTGTCTTCCTTGGCATTGCCACTGCCCTTTGGAAATGGCCCCTGCCAGCACCTGAGGCAACTAAAACTACTTGAATGATTGAGAAAAGGTTTCCTAACTGCTTGATAATCAGTCCCTTCCCCCAGCAAGGCTCCTTGCCCATTACAGCATTGTTATTCACTTGTAATGACATCGCTTATTACAGCAGAATACTTATTAATCTTGACCACAGGACTAATGAATTGTATCTGAGTCTTCATTTTAAAATCACTTTTCATCAATACATCCATTTTTACACGTGGAGCTTTATATAATTCATTACACATATTTCTCTTTACTGACCTATTTTGCTGTACTCCGCATCTATCACTGCAGATGCTATTCTGCTCTTCTGAAAAAATCCTGCCTTTTCTACATTTCTGCTCATTAATATGCTCAGAATCTGTGGCTACACGTATTTTTGTATTATCTTATATTTTCCTCCCCTCCATTTGAAAAGAAATGTTGATTCTGGAGAGGACTGTAAAATCTGAATGAACCTGAATTAATTAGGAGCCCTATTGATGTTACATAATGCCCATTTTGTTTTACCTGGTATACGTTTTCTGATTAGTTCCACTCGCTTTCTCTCTCCCTTTCTCAAAAAAATCTAAACATTTCATAATGTGTCATTTGGCAGCAGCAGTTTTAAAGGAAACCATTTCTGATGGAACTAGTTCAGTGCTGAAACAGGACTGAGTGTAGCTCACACTCCAAACTGGGTCAGCTGGGAACATTGGAGACCATTAGGAGACCTGAAGTATCTGTTTTCCATGAGGGAATAAATATTTTGGGTCAGGTCCTCAGCAAGTATAAGTTAGAATAGGTCACAGATTTATAAGCAGCTCTGGATATGCACCTCTCGGTAATGTGCTAGTCACTGAGCAACAGGATCATCATTAAGGGTCTCGTTAAGAGTGGATAATGATACTCCCTTTTGCCTGTGAGTTTGAGAAGTGGCAATGTCACGGATGAGCCCGGTACTCTGGATGCTTTCACTCCTTGGTGACTGTGTTGATGTGGCACCTGCAGGCTCACGGGAGAGAAAGACTCCCCTATGCTGGGCTCTGTGTGTGGTCCTGAAGGACCCAAACCAGGAAGAGCAGGATTGAGAATGTGCTCTTTGGGCTGGAGCAGTGAACTTGGAGCCACGGTGGAGGGCTCCCCAGGTTCTCCCATCACTTCTGCCCACTAATTGGTGCTGATGCGGCTGGCCCTGGCAGGAGTTTCTCCATGCTCTGCAAGTCTGTGCCGGTCTCCCCAGTGGAGTGGACCTGGCTGGACCTGGCAGGCTCCCTGAAGCAGGGCTTGTGCTACCCTACCTCTGTCTCAGTGTAATTTCTGACCATCTTTTTCCAAAATGGTGCCTGAGGGTATGACAAGGACATGCTCAAGGGTGTCCTCAGGTCCCGTGCAACAGCTTTGGGCCCATGGCTGTAGAGCTCACTTTGGCATGTGAGACGAGAGCAGGGCTGAAGTTGCTGTTGCCAGTGAACGTTGCAGATGCTGTCATTGATGGACATACAACAACAGGTCTGCTGCTGGTCTGCAGCACCTGCCTTCCCTCTCCGAGAAATGATGCAAGATGCTCTTGTTTCCTCTCCAAACAGCACAATTCAGGTCTTTCCTCTTCCTTCAGCTTTTTTTTTTTTCTTTCTTTCTTTACTTCACCTTTTCTTTTTTCTCAGCCCTACTTTATTCTGGGCTTGCGGGGCATATCAGGATACCTGCCAAATATTTGCTGAATCAAGACTATGATTTGTGTACTGGATTCTCCGTACTCATTTGCTGACTATAAATTTTTGCATAGACTGTGGGACATGCTTTTTTAATTTGCTGTGAATTGCTGTATCCTTTTCAGCTGTTTTTGCTACCATAGCATTATGGTTATGAAATGAAGTTCAAAGAACAATGGTGGGAAGAGGATAGACTGAAGCATTATTTTGTCTTGTGGAACATCTATAGGTTTTGAAAATAAAAAAATGGGGGGGGGGGGCAGAGAGGAATCAGATTATACAGACAACCACAAATCTTAAATTATTCTGGTGTTTTGGTCATCATCTGCAACCCTGGTGGGGAGATAAATCAATTTTTGGCAGCTGCCGACAGCTATCTGAGTCAGGGCCAGAACAGTTTGGCTGGAGAGGCATGGTAAAAGTTAAGTGGCTGCTATCACAGGAGGTTTCCTGAAGGTGCAGAGGGATGGGGAAGGACAGGGAGGAAATTAATCCATAAAACAATATTCAAAGTTAGCCTGCCATTTTTATGAATTCAAATGTACATGCAGTGCCTGACATTTGCAAACTTGATGTGCTCCTGCCTGTTTCCAATCTCTAAAATAAACACAGCATGAAGGAGGTTGTAGTTGTCCGAATCCACTTCGTTTGTTGCACTCAGCTGCTTTTTATTAGAGCATGGTTTAATGTGGGTGGCAGGAGTAAAACTACTAGTTTTATATTCTTTTAATCTGAAATGGAAGCTAAACTTGGTTTTCTAAAACCAGCTGTGGTCTGCTACAAAATTCTTGAAGGCCATAATGCTGGGCTTTTGTCAGGATAGAAAATCTTTGGTAATGGTGTCCCAGATTGTCAAGCTAAAGTATTTATAATGAGAAAATGGTTGTTTGGTTTTTTATTTAAACCATAGAAAGAATGTTGTGTAAACTATAGCTCATCTGCCTTTTGCTGCAGTTTCTTTTTTACCTTATAGGCAGCTAATTTTGGAATATATCTTCAGAGATTTTCAAAATAGCCTGAATTATTAGTGCATTGCTCTTATCTTTGTTGCTTTGAATCTACAAGGAACTGCCTCAAATGGTCAGTGATTGGCTAATGTTTGTCACAGGCCATCTTTCCTGCAAATCCATTTTCCATGTGTGATAATCACACCCAGTTGTAGACCTACAGCCGCAAAAGTGTTGAACAACATACTCGACACATCCATGTAATGGGTGACATTCTCATGCCAAATGATTTCAGAGTACTGTCAGTGCCAAATATATTCCTGGCTTTAAATGCTGTTTTTTCCCCTTGTTGCGCATATAAGCTCTGCTTTCCTTGCCATAACTCGGTGTTTGGAGTGGCTAATGACAGCTGCTGATGATGCATTTTAATACGTCTAGCAGGCCAGCACATGTATAAGATGCTCCCCGCTTCCTGTTCTCTCCCCCACGTCAAAGAGCAGGTAGACAAAGGCAGAGATGCATTTTTAGTTTTTTTTTGGTCTCAGACTCAGTGACACAATATCAAATATCGGTGGGGCTAAGGCAGAAACACACTGGGAGAAATTGGTTCTTGTGGAAGCGTCCGCGAAGCTCCTTCCCTGGTGCCTACTCCAGGTATTTCCAGTGGGTTAAGGTGTCTCTGCAGAATTTTGGATTTTGAATCCCCCAAAGCCTAAACCAAGAGAAAAACTTGGAAATGGCATCAGCTGTACAATAGTTTTCATATGGTATTTTTGAAATACAAGTAGAGGCTGACCTTCCTACACTTCAGGCATATGGGCATGAGTGGATGGAGAAAGAGAGGGCAGGAGAACAGGGCACATTCACCAGTCAAATTGACCCTTTCCCTGCTGATATCACTGGTGTCTCTATTTCCTTTTACACTTAACATTATGGATAGGATGAAGCGCTTCAGACCCCCTTCGTGAACTACTCTAATACATCATTTATAAGGACTGCTTAGTAAAACCTTATTGATTTCACCTCAGATCTTGATAGACTAATATCACAGGTGAAAACTGTGATTTATGAAAACTTTGGAGCGGTAAGTAATACCGACAGAAAAGGGATTTGGGGGGACAAGCCCAAAGAGGAGTGTAAAAAATAGGATTTTCCTCTTCTGAACCAAGAGTATGCAGGAAAAGCACATCGTTTAGGTCTTTGTCACTAGAAGAGATTTGACAGAGATTTGATTAGTACACATCTAGGGCTTTTATAGGTGCTGGTATGGGGTTTTCCATTACTCTAGAAAAAAATGCCATGTTCAAAACTTTCCTTTTTCTCCCCAAGCAAGATGATGTCTGAACAGGGAAGCACCTGTAAGGGGAAACTGTCCCCCTTTGAACCCCAGAGAGGGGTCTGACTGGGAAACTAGTCTATGCCCTCTCCTGCTAGTCTGCTGGCTGACTTCGCAAAGGAAAAATTGCCAGTGGATTACTCGTTTGGGGGCAAATGTCTGAAAACATGTTATGTTGACAGATTTTTCGAGAAATTCAGGCTTTCTTGAGGGCTGTGGTGATTCCAGAGGGCTGAAGTGGGGGAGGCAAAGGGCTTCGGAGACCAGCAGTGTTTTCACAGCTGCAAGTTACCCCATGATCCTAATTCCTAATTACTAAGGAATTACTCATGCAAAACTTGATTATCATCATCATCATCATCATTAATTTTGAGGCAGGAATTGTAGAGGTTACAAATATCTACCCCACATTTTTGATTTTAACATTATTTAAGCCCTCAACAACAGGACAAAGCAGAAAAATTTACTGGGTTGCTAACCTATAAAGCATTTGGGACCTCATATCAGAAGTTCTCTTGCGTGTGATAACCAAGAGACTTCAATGCCACAAACCTTTCTGAAGGTAGAAAAAACCCGCCAACAGTGCTCAGAATCTGGTCAGGTTTGGATATATATGTCAAGACAGGAGAGCTCTTATAACACCCACTTGGAGTCTGAAATACCATTTGGAACATAAAGCTGCTCCAAAAACATATGGTTACGTCACAGTAATCAAGTACAATCAAATCCAAACTTCCACCTGCAATTTGCAATTGCATTTGGATGGGGTTTTTGTATAAGCAATTGTGTCATACCAGTAACGTGGGATGATTAATTCAGGGAACAACGTGGTGCTACGTTAGCCTTACAGCACAGTTGCTGTCTGGGTTTGCTCCAAGAGGAACCCCACATAATTAACATGACTCTCACCCTTTCACTTTTAACATGCTTCCTAATTAAGCTCTCCAAGATCTGAACTCTCTTTCTGGCTGCGGTGGCTGCAAAATGATTTATCCCCCAATGATGGTCACTAGCGCCAACCTTGCTGTCAGGGAAGCGCGCTGATACATTTAACTCTTTGAATTATTTTATTCCTTCTCTTCTCCCGTTTAAGTTTAGAGGTCTGGTGCAAAACCTTACTTTTCAAAGCCAGCACATCCGTGTGCAAATGTATCCATAGGCCATCTCTAACTCATTTGTGTATAATGAACATATATGTAAGGAATGATAAGGGTGAATATAAAAATCCTTTGACCTGTAATTAGCTTATCTTGCTTCTCAAAAAAAAAAAAAAAATCATTATGTCACTCTATTTGCAGATTAATTAATCCTAATAGATATAATGAAACGCAAAGGGAGCCAATAGCTTTGTAGAGATTTAATATTGATTTGTACACTAAACGGCCTTTAGTGGATTTTAAACAATTATTGCCAATAGATAAATTTCTGCAATAACCATTTTACGTATAAACAGGTCCTGTTGAGGTAGAATCTACCTGTGCATATAGAGGGTAACTAAATTCCCCCACCTCACTTGTATTTGCACAACACCTCCAGATCTCCAGATTCAGAGCAGCAGAAAGGTGCTGTTTACACAATATTATTTTAATTTCACATGACAAATGTGCTACCATGAAGTTAAACATTCATCATTACCCAGGCACGCTTTCCCCTTCTGTGGGGAGAAGCGCCATCAACTACTGGCATGGGCTCTCTGCAGATAACACTGGCTGGGGAATAGCAGTCATATGCCGGAGAAATCCCATTTCTGGAAATAACTCGCTGCGGATGTGCCCAGGGGCCAGAGAGGCCTCAGGTATCGCAGCCCCTGAATTGAGCTGGGATTCTGCCTTCCAAAGCCGTGATTCTCTGACTGGTTCGAATCTCAGCAGAGTGGGCTGGAAGGGCAGGCAGCCCCGCCTGCCTTCATCCATCGCAGTGCCAAAATGGGAAGGACGTGGAGTCGGCAATGATGAGAGCTCGCTTGAATCCCCCGGGCCTGCAAGCAAGGTTTCCTAATTGTCAGCTGTGCTGCGCCAGGCTTGTTTAAAATAATTAGAGTGCGGCGGCTTAAACAGACCGGGGAGGGTCAGGGTGGGCTTTTCTTTTTTTTTAATCCCTCCATATGGGTTTTTATCAGTTGCTATCAGCTCCCTGCTCATTTCTGACACCGTCACTCTGCCAGGCAGGGGGATGGGGAAGGGGGAGGGGGAAGCAAGGTATTATATTTTAAGTACATGAACACAGGTCGGAAAGAAAGAGGATGAACCAGACCCAATGTACGCGATGGATGGAAACAATACAGCCAGCACATCCAAAATATATTATTTAAAAAAGAAATAAATTCGGGAGGGGGGAAAGAAAAATCTGCTTACCCCTCTCCCTGCTCTCTTTCCTCCAAGAGAGGGCTAGCCGAAATCTTTCTTAATTACCGCTTATTTCAATGACAGAATTGTAATTTATCATTTAGTTGTAATTTGACATATGTTCACACCTTTGCCATTTCCAATTTCCTCCTTCACTCTAATTGTCTGCCTGGCTCGCCTGTCACGCGCGCCTCCTGGGATTAATTCGAGCTGTCTGTCTGCAGCGGGCTGGCGGCGCGCTCGGGGCTGGCGGCGCGGTGACAGTGTCAATGCGCGCACCGTTTAGCCGAGGCATTACCCGGCCGTCACGCTCCCGCCCCTCCTCAGCCCCCCGTGTTTATTGTTTAGACCGCTTTTTTTTTTTGTTTTGTTTTGTTTTGTTGCATTTCTGACTTTTCGGGGTTTTATTAGGCTCTAATTACGCTCCCCGGCTGTCAGCTGAAAGGGAGAGGAAACCTTGCCGTAATTAGCGGGAGGGGGCCCCGGCGGCAGGGATGCGGGAACCGGTAGATGTCTCCCGCTCTGCCTCGAAAATACACACCGGCTTTAAATGCTCTGCCTTCATTTTGCTCCGCGGCTGTTTATGCTCCTCTGTCTCGCTGACGTGGCCTCAATAGCGCAATTACGGTCTCCCTCCTTGGCTTTGCCCCCCCCCCACGACCTTGCTCTTCCTCTTTAACACTCTGCACCCAGCTTCAGCATCCTCTTGAAACAACCTTGCCGTGTCCAGGTCCTGCTGCGCCCTGGTGCAACTCCACTGGCTGGGGTGGATTTGGCGCAGGGCATGTTTGCTTGCCGACAATGGCAATACATCAGGGAAGGGCACTGTGTGCCCAGCGTGTGTGAGTATACACCGGGGTTAACAATTAACCTGCCAGAAGCTGGTCTGATCACCAAGGAGGTGCATGGGCTTCTTTCTCCATGGCTGGCCCCGCTGTGCTCATGCTGACCTGATCTCCTCATCCATGCAAATCTGCAACGCGCGAGGCTGCCACTGCCCATCCAGAGGCTGCTTGTCTTCATCAAGAAAAGCGCTATTTCACCAAAGTGTTGCAAAGTGACACCAAAAATTAGATTCTCAGCCACACTTTTCATGGTCAACAACTGAATTCACACCATGACTGATTACCTGGACCCCTTTTCTCCGTTCCACCAAGATTTCTTCCAGAGGCTGTCCAGTGGGACCCCAAAACACATATGGATGCCATACGCCTTGCTCTGGCAGAGTGTCTGGCACAGCAGCAACACCCACGGGGGGCCACCCTCAGATGACTGGAGAAAGGTGTTCAGTGTAGCTGCTACTCTGGTTTTCTTTTTCTTTATCTTTTGGGCTGTGACTGAAATGACAGAAAACCACTATTTTCCCAATTTTCCTGGGGGATTTTTCCGCAACCGTAGGTGCGTGGGCTCTTTTTGCATACGTTTCATAAAAGCAGCCCAGCCCCAACCGTAAAAAGGGAACTTTTTTCCTCCGAGAGAAACCTGGCTTAACCAACCAGCTGAGTAGGTACTTGGAACAGTTTGAAGGCAGAAAGCACCATCATCCTCTAGCCTGATTAGCAGCATCTTCTGTTGTGTGGCCCCGCAATATCCCCACATCTTTGTAGCGATTTAACCCCAGCAGGAACTAAACCCTGTGCAGCTGCTCACTCACTTCCAACACGTCAGGATGGGAGAGAGAACTGAAAGTGTAGAACTGGGAGAACTCATAGGCTGAGATAAAGACAGCGTAATAGATAAGGCAGAAGCTGCACATGCAAGGAAGGCAAAACAAGGAACTCATTCACCACTTTTGGAAGTTCAGACATTCCCAGGAAAGCACAGGGCTCTGCCACACATAATGGTTATTTGGGAATACAAATATCATCACTCCAAACGACCCCCCGCTCCTTCTCTTCCCCTCTGCTTTATGTGCTGACAGTGACACCATATGGTGTGGGATATCCCCTGGGACATCTGGGGTCAGCTGTCCCAGCTGTGTCACTTCCCAACTCCTTGTGCATCCCAGCCTCCTTGCTGGTGGGGTGGAGTGAGAAGCAGAAAAGACTTTGATTCTGTGCAAGTACTGCTCAGCACTAAGGAAAACATCCCTGTGTTACTAACACTGCTTCCAGCACTAAGCCAAAGTACAGCCCCATACCAGCTACTATGAAGAAAACTAACTCCTTACGAGCCAAAACCAGCACACTGTCCACTCTTCCCTCCACATTTCCTTTGCTACCCAAGTAAGATATGTAAGTGAAGGAAAAGAGATAAACTACCTACCCCAGCTGTTGAGTGAAGCCTCAAAATGCTGAACAAAGATGTTTCAAACAGAAAAAAAGGTCACATATTTAATTTATTCATTTTCCAGTGATTTTAGTTGTCCCGCCCATCAGTGTCTGCATGAAAGAGAAACTCAAAGAGACCAGAGACAGTTGGCCAGCATTGCCCCCTGCACTGGGGATGTGAATGCTGGAGAAGGTGAATTTTGGAGTGGGCTTTTGTGCACTGCATTCTGCATGCCCAGTCACCACACACAACCTCTGTGAATGGTGAGCTCCAACCATGACCTTTATTTGTATCTGCATCTGTCAATGGCTTAGCCTCAGGTAAGTGCTCCAAGCCCAGTCTTGATGGCCCACAGTGCCTTAATAGATCCCTTAAGTGTAGAAAATTAAGATAATGCCCTGAAAACACAAACCCATCCAATTGATACAATTCCTTCTTCCCTAAAATTAGCCCAAACTCCTCCCACTGGGGCATTCCGAGGCTTACCAGCCATCACCTTGGCAACACACCACAAAAAAACCTCGACCAGAGAGCACAAGCTAGAGGTCAGAGCATCTTGGCACTTTCAAATCCCAAAGGAATTAATTTCAGAGCCAAGAGGCATTGGATGAAAAAAACAACCTAAACCACCACCCCAGTTTAGCTGGGGACAAAAAGGCAGTGGTTGGCAGCACTGTGAGAGGTTGGCAAGATGCTGCCATTTGGAACCTCCTGTTTTGGGGTCTTTTGCTTTCCCACAGCAACTGCAGTGTGAGCAGGCAGAAATGCTCCTCGGAGCCCAGGTACACAGAGCAGCTAGCTCAGTGCTGCTGGAAAATATTTAATGTTTGTAGGAGGCGTGACTGAATGGATTTACATTTATTTAGGCTTTTTTTTTCTCCCTTTCAATGTCTGCTTCCTACACACTGACCTTTTAGAATTATTTCACTGCTTACTGACTTTGTTTTCTGCGTGTTGCCATTGAACGGGATTTTTACCTTCCAGCATCCCGCCTTTTGCCATGTAGGATGGCCAGCCTTCTCAGGCTGTTTTGTTTGAACACCAGGATTTTTCTGACGCATCTGCAAACTTTTAAGAGCCAGTATTTCTGGCTTCCTTAACCGCCAAATTATGAGAGAACACAAAGTGCCTCAAGCTGAGTGCTATAAATGAAGGTTTTCCAAATACTTAGTCTCATGCTCCAGCCTTGGTCTAAAGGACTACCAGAGGAAGTAGGTATGAGGTGCTTATGATTTAGTATTAGAACTTCTCTATATTTATGGCCTATTTCATATATTGTAGCTATTTAACTGGAAATGGTGTTGGAAATCAATGTACTCATTAGAAGTTGATGTTAAGTGCTTTTGAAAATTCACTTTCTTTTTCATTTCTTCTAGCTATCAATTTTGTTTTTGTTTTAAACCTGACTTCCCAAGGCCTTATTCATTAATAGATAAGTAGTCATAAGTAGGTTATGAGGATACAGTAGGTTCATATTACACGCCAGCATACCCAGTGTTCTTCCTACCTAGAAATAAATCTGATTTTTCAAGGATGGGAAACTCCTTCAGCTCACAGAGGGTCTCTGAAAATGGCGTACTTTTGCTGTATTGGGGGCGAGAATGTCAAACTCCAAATGGAAAGGAAGGAGTCAGTCCAGACCCCAGCTGGAAAACAACCTTACGAGTAGTTGAGCTCTACAGTACAAGCTGCAGTGCTCTCTACTGTGAGTGGGGAGGGTAAGTGGGATAAAATAGACAGGCTGAAACTAAAATTCTGGGGGAGCAGAAGGAGGTGCTGACTTCTGTAGAGGGTTTTTTCTTTTTTTAATCATTATTCTACTTTTTGGTAATTTATTGTTTCAGCAGTGCTATTTATTCATTCACTTGTGCCACAGAAACACATAGATGCTAAAGTACTGGTTCATCCTAAATGGTCCGTCCCACAAATTTAGGAGGAAAAACCCTCTCACCACTCACTCAAGCCCCAAACCTTGTTGGTAATTTACAGCTCCCATATGGCAGAATGGTCAGTGTGGTTACACCTGCTATGCCCCATAAACGTGCCCAGAGCTGGCAGGAGTAGGCTCTGCGCAAGCAGTGCACTCCCCAGTGCATAGGATGGCACTGGGTCCCCCCCATTTCTCAGGAGAAGTTAAGGTGTCAGACGCACCAGAGCCATGCAGGAAGTTCAGTAGCAGTGGAGTGCTACGGAAATGGTCGTGGGTGGCTTTTCTTTGGCACTCCCTCAATCCTCTCTTTAGATTTCAACAAAAACCTCTGTTAATCCTGTTGTTGCCGATGAAACAAAAGAAAGGGGAGGAGACCCCAATAATGCTTGACTGAGAGGCCTTACAAGCCCTTTGCTGTACCCTTCCTGAACTTCTAGTAGTTCAGTATTGCTCTAGCTCCTACTTGAACGTGGTGTAGTGCTCTTACAGATGTTTGGTCAAGAATAGATGAGGAAAACTCCGTGTGTACCCTCAGTATGTAAGTTTAGCTTATGGCATTCCTATAAATCAAATCTACTTTTGTTTCAAAATAAAAAGAAAAACTCAACCCAACCAAACATGGTAGCTGTCTGTAAGAGTATGTTGTAAATAATGGAGGAAAAAGCTCTTTCAATCCTGTATGGAAAAAGTGAGCTGAAATAATGTTCCTTTGAAGAAAGCACTTTCCTCTGCCCCTTAACCTTTGTGTAGGGAACAAACACCAGCATCTTGATCCCTAAATGTAATGCTCTGTGAAACTACAAGCAGGCAAAATCAAGGCAGCGTCCTCATGGAAATTTTTTGTTTGTGCACTAAAATATAGTGGTCGCCACTGGTACCCGCTATAAAATTTTTATATGTAGAAAGTGGCAGGCTATCACACTTTTTATATATGCATATATAAAAGTGACAGGCAGAGGAATAGGATGCCTGAAGCTGTAAGATATCAGTGTTATAGGCCAAAATCCTTTTATTTTTATTGTTTTTATCTCAATGGGCAAAGTTTTCTGTCATTAGCTCAAAAATGCAATACAAATGTTCTCTTCTTTTGAGGCCTAAACACACCCAGAGACATTTCTGCTTTCACATCCAGGTATTTAATGCTGCGCTCTCTGCTTGTTAGCATTTCAGGGTGAATTACGGCAAGTTTTGCCACTGGTTCTGGCTGATGGGACCACATTTACCTGCTGTACAGCTCAAGCACCACAGTCAGGAGGGTGGTCACCAGCACCTGCCAGGTAAAGCTTCACAATATTTGAGAGCTGGCTGAAATGCTGTTTCTAGCCTTGTGGTTTCTGTTCCTGGGCATCTTAAAAAACTTAGAGAATGAATGCAGAAAGAGAGGAGGTGAAAGGAGGAGATATGCCAAGGGATGCAGAAGCACCACCAGCTGTCCATCTAGTCCAGAGCCTTGTCTCTGGCAGCAGCCGCACTGGAGGCTTTGGGAGAACAAATGGGAATCTGTCACACAGGGAAACCTGCTCTACAAGCTCACACCAGTCTTCAAAGACAGATGTATTCCCAACCATCTTAAATCCGGCATTTGACCATGGCTAGTGGGATTGTTGAAATTCCTCTGGTAGTCCTGGTATCCAGAAGGCCCTTGTTCCTGTTAGCTGCAGAGCTTGCAAGTGGCTGTGGCTGTTAGAATCACAGAATCGTTTAGGTTGGGAAAGACCTCTAAGATTGTCAAGCCCAACCATAAACCTAACGCTGCCAAGCCCACCACTAAACCATGTCCCTCAGTGCCACATCTACACTCTCTTCTGAGTACCTCCAGGGGTGGGGACCCCACCACTTCGCTGGGCAGCCTGCTGATGTGTTGCAGCACATCATGCTGATGTGGCAGTGACGATGCATGGTGGACTGCAATGGATCATCAGGGTTTCATGCCATGGTGAGAAGGCGACATCTGCAGATGTAGAGTTACCCAGTTTTGTCAGACTTGTCTTGTCCTTTGGACCTGAAAATTATGTTTGTGTGGAAGCTGAGTATTTCAGGGACTAAGGTCAGGTGGAGAGGGGGATTGGGTTAGGGGAGACGTGGAAATCCCAGAGGTCCCACAGCACAGCGACAGACATTTTAGTGATGTTTTTGGGATTTGCTGGACTTGCCTTTGTCTGTTATGTGTTCCTTGTCTGGGACACCCCAGATAGAAATATGGGAGGTCTACATGTGTGTTCATGCCTGTAAGCATGGAAATAAATAAATGTACCTTTACATTGCGTACTCAGTTTGAAATGGTTTCCAGCCACCTTCAAATGCTGCAAACTGCAGCTCTGCATCTCACCTCAGACAATAGCTCACAACTTGTATTAGTGCATGCCCTGTCTGACAGGACCCTGCCCTTGAGCACAGTGGGGGACGGATTGCGATGGGTGGGAAATGTCTGGTGGTTATGGGGACAAGAAGGAAAGAAACTCTGGAGGACCTGAAAGTTCCTCCAGCGTCTGTCACTGTAAGTGCTGGATTTACACCTTGTGTTTTGTTTGGGGAAAAAGAGTTGGCGAGCAATAAAGTAATAAGTTGAGCAGAAAAAGAATTGTTATCAGAAAATTATTTGTAATGCAGCTTTTAAAATAAATATTCCAGCTATTTCTGTGCTTTACAGTGTCATTTCTAACTCTAAAAAGTCAGTGTATAAATCTAATGCAGTAGCTATTCATAAAAGATCAGCTTGAGTAATAAAAGTAACAATTTTCTGTAATGATATTTTATAGATTTGAATAAGACATATAAAATATTTTTGCTTTTACAGCATATGTAAAGAGAGTAAGTATACCATGCCTATAAAACAGGGATTACTTTTAAATTCTTAAAATATTTCTAGAACAAAGTAAATAATACTCATAATTTTTTCCTGAAAGACCAATGAAATACCACGTAGCAAACTTTTCAAATATTTTATATGAAAACAATCCTCTGGCAGCTTCAGAGAAGACATAACACACTTCCTTCTCATCTTTTAATAAAGGAAATTCACAGGTGCTTTCTCCTTCCTATTGCATATCTTCCCCTCTGAGCCCTTCAGCCCAGTTCCTTGCCAGTGCGAGTGTGTTACACGTGAACAGAAGTTGGGCTTTTATCCCCTGTGCTGTAATTCTCACAAATGCCAACTGAACACTGCAAAAAAGAGATATTTCATCAAGTGTGGAGGAGGAGGGAAAACACAAATCCGAAAGGTAGGAGGCTTGAACTTCTAATTTATTTTGTACCAAGTCTGGGGGGGAAAAAAACCCAAGTTTTAATGTGGTATTGTGGATTGTACATAAAGGAGGGTGAGATCAGAGCCTGGCTCTCAGACCCGACCCTCCATTAGAGCAGTGCCGTGCTCCATGCTGCCTTCCAGGTCAGAAGGACAGTGGTGGATTGTGCCACTGCTGCACTCTCAAGGCTCCAGCCTGTCACAGGCACCTGGGGACCCCACTGTGGCAGTGTCCCATGGCAGTTCTGTTACATTCAATGGCGGGGTCATGGAGCATCGTCGTGTTCCGTGTCTGGTCAAGCCACACGTTCAACAGCGGCGTGGGGACACTGGGAAGATGGGGTTAGCAGAGCTAGGATGCCCATGCAAGGGGAATGGGTGGGCAGCTGGGCACACCAGTGTTTTACAGCCATGGGGGAGTCAGCCCCCTGCACAGAGCTAAAAGTGTAGCCTGTAATCCTTCCTGTGGAAAAGCAAAGCCTAGTTAATGTAAATAGCTCTAGTCCGAAAAGCCTTATGAAAGAAACCAGAAAATACGTGGCATGCATGTGATTACTTCTGAACCTATTTCTATATGGGTTCTCCCAATAGAATATGTTTCCAAATTGCTTTGTGCAAATGTGATTTGGGATACCTTCAATGAAAAGCAGAGGAGTGCAAGTTGATGAAGTGGTTAAAATAAGCCACGAAAGGATGGCCAAGTGTGTGGCTGCAGCCTCCCGGCCTGGGTTGACACTGATGCCCAGACGTTGCCCAGCACATGGTGCACAGCCAGCCACACACCCTGAGGCCTTTCTGCAGTGAACCATGTCCTGTTTGCTTTCAATCACAGCCCAGCGGGGTAAATTAGGAGCTGAACAAGCCCGTGCAGCCAGCAGGCTTGGCCTCGCCACCCCCCAGCATCTACCCCGGCGGCCTCTCTGACGACACTGATTTGCCCATTCCTGGCCCGCTTGCTGCCTGCGCAGCAGCCACCGGCACTGGCCACAGCTCAGTGTTTACACCCAGGTGCTCAAACAATTGGTGTCACTTTGCCTTCATGTAAGCACAAAGTGCAGAGTCCTTCACGCTGGATATCTCTGGTCACATGGCTAGGTCATTATACAGCCAAAGCTATAGTTTTCTAAGGCTTTTTGAATAGGAGAACCTGTAAAAACCTTACACAGGACACATTCCAGGGCTGCTGACAGTGGATCAGCAGTAGGCTGGCAACAGACTAATAATCATAAGCAAACCATCTTTTGGGTCAAGCACTAGGTCACATTTTGGGGGTAAACCCTGAACAAAAATTACTAGGCAAGTTGCTGTGCTGTAACAGAGGCTGCATTTCAGAGCTGGTGCTATTGAAGACTTCACGGTTTAAATATTGGCTAGGTCTGATTTTTAATTTTATTTTTTATTTGACAGTTTGGCATATTTCTAAAAAGTCAGTGCACATTTTTGAAATTTCATTGCACATGCATGCATCATTACCTGTTTTCTTAGAGCTCGAGGGAGATGATATTGTTGGGGGTTTTCTCTCATGTAGGGAGGTGAGGCAACGAGGCATAACAGAAGTGAAGGATGGCCTTTGGGAGAGCAGCATTGCTTTTCTGAAGCACAAGTCTTTGGTCCAACTGAAAGTTCAAAACAAAGAAGAATCTCTATCTCTTTCCCTCTTTCTAGCTGTACCTTGGTAATGAAAGGGAAACAGGAAGGGAAGGAAAAAAAAAATTAAAAAACCCAAAAACCTTAGAAGCATACTATTTTTAAAACCTGGTCCAAAGTTGAAGATTCTGGTGAACAGAAGCAAAAACTCTTCAGAAAGGCCTCACTGCAGTGTCAGGGTGAAACATTCCAGGAAAACAAGATAGAGAAATATTTTTACCAGTAAATATTGGAGTTAAACGAGACTGGCTCATCTCAAAGAAAACGATGGACAAATGCTGCAGGGCATGCTGAAGAAAAAAAAAGTTTATCCTTTTTCCCAAACCCATTCAGCTAGGGACCATTTGGGGAGCTGAAGGAAGTTCTCTGAGGTTTTTCCTTTGCCCTTGTTCTTTTTCCTTTTCAACAGCAAATGAAAAGCATGCCAGTGTCTCTGTTGATGGCTCTTTCTCGAACTGCAAACTCCTGGTTTGGAAGAGAGCAGCTTTTCTCCTGAAGGCTGAGCTTTGTTATTTTGTCGAGGAGTGCAGGTGGTACCAAGCTCAAGGGAGCCTTCATTGGTGGTAGGGCTCAAAGGTTGGGAAGACAGGGGAAACCCCACTAAGCAGAGACCTGCAGGCAACTCCCGTAAGTCCCTCTCCCAAAGCAGCTATTCCCCAAAGCGGGTTCTAATTTATTTGGTATTTTGGCAATTTCTTTCTCTCTAGCCATGACTGAGTTAGGTGTGGAAGGTCTGGGTGTAGGTGCATACTCTGAACTTGGACGGATTTTTGGGGAGGGTGGGGGGAGAGGTAGGGGAGAGTCATGTTATCCAGCTTTAAGCTGCTTTCTTGTTTTGTGGTCTGGCCTCACGTTCCCTACTGACAAGGACCTAAGGCACTATGTAGGAGACAAAAGCTGTCCTGCAGTATTTCACAACTAGGAAATACTTTTGCCACATTCTTCTGAGTTCTTCAGATTTCAGGAAAGCTTAGCACAGCTTTTTTCCTTTTTTTTTTTTTTTTTCCTTTTGTACATCTGGGCTGAGCAGACATCATTAACCCTTTCAGATCTCCTCTTGCTGCCAATCCAGGGGAAAACAAATGACTCCTTCCCACCTGCTAACCCACAACCCTGCTTCTGGGTCCAGGTGTTTCCACTTGTGCATCGCAGGTGCAAAGCTGATCAAGACACATCAGGTGGCCCGCGGGGTGGTTCTCAGCTCTTCGCAGCTTTCCTGAGGACATGGCAGACAGGCAGCAGATGCCCAGCAGCTTGGGAGGCTGCTGCTGTTGGCCTGAGGAGGGAGGCTCAGTGAATGAAGGCTCCATGTGCCCCTGCCTACGTGAAGGCTGATGCAAACCCGGGAGGTGCCCAATCGCATCTGGCCCTTGTGTATGCACATCTGTCTTGCCACCCTGCGATTTCCCTGCCGGTGCCAGGAGCAGCCGCCCTGCCATCCACGTGCTCCCCCGGGCCACGGAGGTGCTGCAGGAGTTATGTTACACACATGCCGAAAGCCATTAATTAAATTAGAGCTCTCCGACAGGGGCTGCAGAAGCAGCTGTGTCATCAATCATCGTGCCGCAGGCTGACACGCACCGCATCACGTGGAGGGAAATTTTTTCTTTCTAAAGGCAGATGAGGACTGTAACTGAGGGTCCCGTGCAGGAGGGTGGCACTGTGGGGACCAGAAAGCCCTGTTATGCTTGTTGATAAGGAGTGGGCCTGTGGCCAAGGTGCCTGGGTCTTGCTGCTGTGCAAATTAATTGGCATCAGCAAATGTTGTCCTGTGGCTTTTCATTAAGATGCTGAGGGGCAACAGAGCTACCATCCTTGGGGCTGAGCCTGTGTTCAGCAGTGGGTGAGCACGCTGAGCTGCTGCCAGAGCCCCTGCCAAGCCCTGGCCCGCATGGAGGGGGAGCCCAGAGCCCCCAGGGCTTGGTACAGAGCCTTCTTGGACCCTCGCCAGTGGGCTTGGTAGCTTAGCATGGAATGGAGATTGGTGGATCCCATTCATGCGCAGAAAAAACAAATTTCTGTTATTTACAGGCTCTGGGCCACTTGATAAGGAACTTCCCACCCGCTGCTGAAGAACTGGCTTTTAGACAGTTAATCAAATAAGAATGGCTAAGGCTAGTCACTGCACCCTTTGCAAATAGCAATCCAGACACAAAAGCAAATAATTTGTGTCAGCATGACAAGAGAAAATGGAATGTAAACTTGCTAAAAAGCCAGCAGATATATACATGTTTTTCTGTCTCAAACCAAAGAAAGAACTCAGGCAGGCTTAAATTTTGGATTCATTTGTAATGTCAAGTGCTCTCCCCTTCTTGCCCCATATTGGTGGGGAGAAACAGCCTTGCAATATCAGTATTCCCCATGCCAGCTTTTCCACATCCACCTCTCAGAATGCTACCTACAGAGGAAAGACAAAGCCTCAGCAATTTTATTCAGGCCTGTTTCACAGTGTAGGTCATCTCAGCAGAGTGTGGAAACAATAGTACGTGCCAATCTCACGGCACAAATACTGACCCACGAATAATGACTGCTCCTAGCAACCGCCTGCAGAAACAGCAAAACTTCTAACACATTTTTGTAAAAAATAAAAAAAAAATTAAAAATTAGTTTTTCCCTGGTGAAAGTGGCCTGCATGTAGATTATCTGCTAAAAGAAAATTGTTAGATAAATTATTTCTATCGAGTAATTTGATCGGCTCTCCTTGGAAGCCTAATGAATAGGTTATTTTCTGCAACAGCTGCTGTTCGAACTCTCAAGCTTGAGCCCACGTGGTCTGGCTGTTCAAAGGGAATTACTGTGCTGGCTTTTTTTAAAGTAACTTTTAAAAAAGCAAAACTAGGCACACTGTATTTGTCAACAAGGAGGTAAGATGGACAGGAGGTTTAAGCAGCTGGTAAAATTATTGTGAAGACCCAAAAATTAGTGGTGAAAAGGATAATTGTGTGAAGCCGCAAATAACTCGCCTGTAAGTGGGACTGTAAGAGACCAGACCTTCGTGGCTGTAATTCAGACACGTCACCTGCATTTCACGTATGCTGCTATGGAGAGGAAATGCCTCCCCGATGGACCGGGAGGCTTTATGGCCCTGGGAACTCTGCTGCCGGGTAGGCTACAACCACGCAGGCACCCTTAGTCTGGGGCTGCTCCTCTCTGGTTGTCCACTTTTTTTATATCAGGCCAAATACCACCCACATGCGTGTGTCAGTGGAGGAGTTTAGGAAAAGTAAAAGATCTTGTAATGGATCCTGGGGGCGGGTGGGTGGATAAGGGTTAAATGCATTCTGCACTCATGCAGCCATTTGCCAGCTGTGATATTTGGTCCATCTTCTGCATTTGTCCAGAGGGAGGCAGATTTCCTTCTGCATTTGTAAGCTCATACTTGTCTACAGTAGGCAAATGCTGACTTGAACCTTCTTTATGGGTAATATTTGCTTGCGTTTTCCTCTGACTGGGTCTAGATATGGTAATGAACTGCCAAGCATGAAAACCTGAATTCTTCCATTGACAGTGTGGTAGAAAAGCAGAGCTCTTTGTGACTGCCTTGCTTCCTTGCTCTGCCCTTGCGTTGCCTGTGTCTGCCCTGCAGACACTCCATTTCTTTGGGACACTTTGCTCAGGTAATCTTGCAGTTCAGCACTCAACTTCTACACACTGGACCTTTTTGCACATGAAAAGTTAGATTTTGGGGGGTTATTTCATAGTTCTCTGCACAGTCTATTAAGTAACTTGGTGTTTTGCTCTTTTTCTTCCTCTTCAAGGTAATCAAGAGACTTGTGTGAACCACATTGAGTATGGAGCACAAATTGAGATGAAGTAAAAGGTGCCTTAGGTAGGAATTGGCCGTGAGACATCTTTGTCTTGTGTTTCTGCAGAAGCAGTTTTAAGCAAGCTACTGCAATAGGAGCCACTGAGGGTAGATGCATGCAGGCGTGCAGGGGTAAGGAAGGAAATCCACACTGAAAAACCAGAGGAAGCAGCCAAGTACACATTTTACAATGGAGGATTGGATGGTTAGGCCTTTGAGAATTGCTTAACACTGTGAAGGCCAGCTCAGTTAGGATGCTTTGGCACTGAGTCTAAGGTGGATACTGCCCCTTTGCCAGGTCACCTCAATTTCCTCGGGTGGTTAAAGGAGCTGGGGGCATTAATGGTGCAGTGAGGGAACCTGTTGGAATGATGCAGTCCTCGCTCTTGTCCCAGGGCTGTAATCCTAGATTGTGGTGTCACTTTTCTTTCGGGACAGAGGCCAGGTCCCTGGCACTGTGAACATGCTGGCTTTGTGTCTGCCACGAGTGTCAGCTCTGACCTCTCGTGGTTCAGTCTGCTTGGATATTGCTCTTCTGTGGGACGTGTTGCATCCATTCCTCTTCTCACCTTGCTTGTGGAGGTTGAGAAACCCCCAGCCATGCTGGGGGCTGCCAAATGGGGGGAACAACATGCACCTATTTTTGTTTTGTGGCTTCTTGTGTTGTTTGGGCTGAGCAGGGGAGAAAGCCATGCATTTCCCCACTAACTGATGGCAAAGGGAAACCCTGTAATTTTTGGGGCAGAATGTACTTTGTTTTTCATGAGGGTAATTTGGTGTTTTGCAAGAGTGTATTGAGTAGTCCATGTTTCACCTGATTTAATGAAGTGTGCCCATGGATTTCATGTATATTGCTACTGAAAGCTTTCTTAATTATGAAAAAACCTAAATCTTTTGGTTTCTAAAAAGACACGAATTTTAAGTTTTTTTCTTGTGATGAATCGCAAAAATCTTAATCGCAAGAAAAATGCAGCTTTTGATGCCGTTTGCAACTGTCTTCCTGCCAGTTTCAGTGACTGCATTTGGTTGAGTACAGGCTGCCATCAGCAGACTCTCTGAGGCCAGTGAGGAGCACAAGTCCTGCCCTACCTTCTCACTACTCTCTTTTTTTTCCCCAAAAAAATATTTTTCGAAAAAAACCATCCCATACCATCTTTTTTTTGTGCTCCTTCTGTTAAATTACTGCATAAAGATATCAAGGAAGGGCTTTGTGGCTAGCAAACCACTGAGTCACCCCACCACTGGTACTGCGTAGGCTAACCATGACCCACGACACAGAAAATACTGCAGCACTGTCTTGGATTTTTAACAAGAGGCTAGCACAAGCTCAAAAACCATCCTTAAAAATGCCCTGTGCTCAGATGGATCTGCTGAGACATGCTGCCAATCCAGAGATAGGAAAACCTTAAGGCTGAAGGCATGGGTGCTGAAAATTTGGAGTAGGGCAGCATTGTGCCATTTGAAGGCAGACATTGCCACAGATAGAGCTGTGCTTGTAACCAACAACAACTGATGTGTTCAGCACTGAAAATGTGAGTTTCTGGGTGGTAAGTTTAAAGACAAGCAGCTGTAACACATGCCAGGACTTTGAACCAGAACAGGATGCATGAGATGCTCACACAGACAATAGGTTACAGATATTTAGACTTGCTTTCATAAATAGGCTTCAACGTACATTTGGAAGTTACTGTTCCCATTTGGTATCCACTAATACCTGCCCTCCTACTGACTGCAAGTGTAAGACTCTGAGTTTGACACTCATATGACTGAGTCACTAGTTTACAGACACAACCCTCACTGGCTGTGGGTTGAATCAATATGCAGTTCCAGGGGTCATTTCCCGAACATCATTGTTGGCACATATGTGTGACACATATAATAATACCAAAAGCTGCTTGTAACAGCAGGTGGCACCTGGCATTCTCTGTCACATCAGTCACGTTTTTCCTTTTCTGTACATTTGGATTGATAGATATATTTTCTAGATATCTGGCATACCCTTTTTCAGAGAGGAAGCAATTTTTGCAATACCTTTCCCTGCCTGGTCTCTGTATGGTGCCATTTTTTATCTGGGATGATTAAAATTCATGTTTCTTTCCTCCAAAAGTGCTCTCTAAGGTCCCTTTTAACACATGATACAAGATCAATGGACTAATAATTAATGCAGTGGTGTGATGGTATTTCACATATGTTGCCTGTTTATCTGAAACAGCTCTCTACGAATGTGGGATGCGTGATACAGAGGCTGCCATGGTTAAAAACCATGTTTACTGATTGCTTGGTAAATAGTTGCACAACTTCCTGTGTAAATGCCAGATAACACATTAGAGTTTCCTTGGGCAGTTTCACTTAGGCACAACCCTTCTCCCCAGTTTCTGTAACTGTATTGATCTGGTTTGCTTGCACGTATCTGTACGGAGCGAGGCGAGAAGGAAATGTGCCACCAAGAAAGGACTGAATTTGTGTTTAGCCCAGAGGAGTGAGGACCGAGAGGAAGTGGGAAGCTGATCTTTGCAGAGATGAAAGGCCACTGCAAGGTAGCTGGGAATAATCTCCTCTGTCTCTGGTGGCTAGGAGAGGAGCAGTGGTCTTCAATCGCTGCCAGGAAGAATCGAGTTAGGCTTCAAGGAGAGACTTTGTAATGGTAATGATGGTGAGGCAGCAGCCTTCAGAGGCTGTCAAATCTCCATTGCTGAAGATCTTGAAGAGCAGATTAGATCTAGCTTTGGCAAGAGTGATATACTGTAACTAATCCAGCCTTAAATCAAGGAAATGGTCTGGATGACTTCTTGAAGTATTTCATAGTCTGTAAGTTTATTTATGCCCTTAATATTTGGAGGCAGAGTCTGCTTAAATCGTGGTGTACACCAAATGCTGGAGCAGCTGCTGTTTCTTCTGTCCCTAACTTTGTGAGAGTACCTAGCAGAGCTTTGTGGGAAGCAGGTTGCTTTGAAGCAGAATGGTACCAATGTGCCCAGGCTTATGCAAGTCTCAGCTCAGCTTTTCAGAGATGGACAGAAAGTCAGTGGGGACTGCTGGGCTTTCCAAAAGTCATACCCAGTGTCCACTGGAAAATCTCTCTCCCATCATCTGCAGCAGGTCCAAACTGCTTTAAAGGGCACTGGGTACCTGGGCAGTGACAGCAGCGCACTCACACTCTCGCCCTCCCCAGGGGGGATGTAAGTGCCCTGCAACTTGCTGTGCGTTCTCCTGTCCGGTACACCTCATCAGGGGGCAGGATGATGCTGGCCTTTAGCATGGTCATTCTTTGTTTTCCATGATCCCACTGAATGTTTCTTTTAAAAATGTAAACAATTGATTTGAAAAAAAAAACCACTTCTGCTTTTCTGCTGCAAAGAGCTGCTGCAGGTCCAGGTACAATTGTGAGCTGTGAATGAACACACTTCCCTGTAACTTCCCCCTTCTTCTCTGTGAAACAGGGGAAAGCTGTGAAAGGCAAAAAAACCAGTAAAGACTGCACACTGTAAAATGAATTAGCAGATAGCTGACTCCTTGAAATGGAAAAGTCTTGCTTCTCACAGAGGCCTGGATTTATTTATCTGCCATGCAAGTACTTGCATAATAATAGCTAATCTGCATATGAAAAATTAATGAAATGTATTTAAGTCTTAAGAGTGCAAACACCCCCCCCCCCCCAACCATTAGATATTTGGCTCTCTTTTACTTACCTCAGCTGAAAACACCAGTGGAGGATCTGTGAGGAAATTAGTAACACACACTGGAAAAGAAGTTTTTGCATGTGTGATGGCTTCCCAGATTCTTTTTCTGGCAGCTACGTTTTAGCCATATCTCTCCTGAAATGAGAGCCTACCCTGTTCCCAGTGCTTTGCAGAGCTGGCTTTATGTGCAGTCACCTTTCTTTCAGTATAATAATCCAACACTTACAGAGCCGCAAATAAAACCGCAATCTGTGTAAGCCAGCACAGAATTTTTTCCTGAGTCCACAGATGATCAAAATGATATTGTTGGAGAGCATTATTTAAGCTCTTTCCTGTCAGCAGTTACAGTAATGCTCAGTAGCTGTGGTGTAAAAGAGTTTGGGCAGATGTGCAGGCCATGGCGTGGATGAGCTCACTTGGGTGGCACTGGGAGAAGGATGGCAGGGTAGCTGGGAGAAGCTGGGGAAGCACCCATGCCTGTTCCTATCTCCATGTAGCTTCCTGCAGCAAGAGATCTTGGTATTGCAGTCAGTGCTGTGCTACCAGATCTGACACCTCGGCTAGCTATTTTGTGCCAATGCAGTTGCACTGATTACAGTGGTAACTGGAGGCTGGTGTCCAGTTATGCCCTCAGATTTCCCTAATTCTCCAGTGGGTTTTGGAATCTTTCTTGAGGTCCTTGCTGCAGAGCGTGGCCGAGCTGCTGTCTGCATCGCAGCTGCCTAGCTTGGATAGATCCATCTCCAACACTGCAGCCACTGTAGAGACAGCTTAGCAGCAAAATACTGAGAGTTTTTTTCTGTCACGAGGAGAGCCACATCGCCGGCTGGCTGGCCGTTTCTAATCAAGCAGTACACATGGCAGCATGACAATACACATTTTCTGCCTTACTTAGCTCCAGCTCTCAGCCCGTTCAGAAAACACCTTAAAATGTGGATCATTCATACACTGATCTCAGAAGATGTAGCAATAATTATGTAAACTTCACATCAGCTGCATGTGGCGTTGGCTTTAAAGCAAAACAAAAGCACAAAGGACGTAGTTGTTTTGTGGGATTTTTTTTTTCTCCTCATATCACTAGAGAATATCCCAGGCTGGCCTGATGGCCCTGACTGAGGATGGCATTTTGTTGTGAGAGGCTGTGAAATTCTGGAGATCATAGTCTAGAAAGCAGAGCAGATAGAGGCAAATGAAGGACAGAGAAGAAAGTCTTAACAATTAACTCTTGTGAATATCTGTACCTGAAAAAGCTGTGCTTACAAAGTCGAGGGATGGACAACTCAGGTGAGCTATGGGCCCAAGGAGAAAACAGTTCAATTTCTAATATCAAATAGTCAAAGCAGCAATCACAGTGAATAGCTTACCAACAATTCAGTCTGGAATATGTTTGCATTGCTTGTTAGATAATTTTGAACTGTGGACATATTAATGGAAATTGTGATCTGTTTCAGGACAATTCACAAGCAGGAAAAAGGACTAAGTTCAACAAATTGATTCTCTGCTGCAAATAGTTCCACCAGAACTAGTTCCTCAAGATAAGGTATTGCGCATTTCTCATTTCTGACTCAAATAAATGTGCTAGTGTGCTATTTCATTGTTTATCACCAGAAATGTTGCCTTCTTGAATATTGAATCATGAAATTGAGATTGCATAAAACTTTCTGCATGTGGAAAAAACGAGCCATGCATCACCTGGCACTCCTCCTTTACTGCTCATCCTGGATTGCCACTCTTTTCCTTGGAAAGAGGACAAGACTAGATGAGCTTGTCATATCCTTTTCCACTTGGACTTCTTGCCATTGAGGTAGATGCTGACACTTTCTCACAAGTCTGCAAGGAAAGACGTGTTTTGCAGAAGCAGCTGATGCATGGTGGCTCTTTGCATTGTTGCTCCCTGAGCCCATGGGGACTTGCACCACACTGAACCCTGTGGAAGGAACATGATGAAAATATGAGCAATTTATATTGCATCCTGTAGTTTTATAAACTTTGTTTTAATATAGCTTTATAGACACTGTAAACTGTAAGTGCCAAGATGGCTGTGAGTCTCCTAGCTAGAACAAAAGGAAATTAGTGCCAAGAAGAAGGTGGGAT